>CM072515.1:29065221-29460221 GCA_036898135.1 Oncomelania hupensis
GTGTAGGAAGCAGTGCTATGAAGCATGAGAGCATGCTTTATCGCCTGTTGAGGCGACTAGTAAAACATGCTTCTGGCAGCCTTCGACCAATGTGTACCGGGTGTGTAGTTGTAGTTCTTCTTCTTCTTTCTTCTTCTTCTTCTTCTTCTTCTTCTTCTTCTTCTTCTTCTTCTTCTTCTTCTTCTTTTTTTTTTTCTTCTTCTTCTTCTTCTTCTTCTTCTTCTTCTTCTTCTTCTTCTTCTTCTTCTTCTTCTTCTCTTCTTCTTCTTCTTCTTCTTCTTCTTCTTCTTCTTATTATTATTATTATTATTATTATTATTATTACTTTATTTATTTTTGTTTCTTTGTTTGCGCTTTAGACCTTTATCCTATAAAACGGTCAAATGTTCAGTGTCTTAGGGCATCGTAGAGGCTTTATGCTTTTTTGTTCGCTCGATGTTTGTATGTTTGTCTTGCACCTCTTTTTTTTTTCTCTACCGAGTATGACGATTTTATCATTTTCGCAGTCAAAGTTTGGAGAATCGTAATTTTGATACATAAGTTAGTCTTTGAAGAATATAAGAGATTCGACGCGCTGCCAAGTTTTACTCAATTGGATTTTTTAAAAACTAATCTCAACAATTAATTGATCATTTGATGTGTGAGTTTTAGTTTGCTTTTTTTGTTTTGGTTTTGGTTTTGTAGATCATGCTGAATTCGCTACACAAATACGAGCCTAGGATACACATTGTGAAGGTGAACCACAAGAGCGTCAAGAAGACTTTAGCCACCTTCAGTTTCCCGGAGACACAGTTCATCGCAGTCACGGCCTATCAGAACGAAGAGGTATGGATCATTTGGTTATACTATTTTCATTTATTTGGTATTACAATTATATTGAGTATGTTATTGTTAAGTTTAATTACGTATAGTTGTTTAACCTGTGTTTTTTTTTTGGTGCACTTCTCTTCTTACTTGAGGACATTTTTTTTAATTTTATTTTCTTCCATTGTTCTTATATAGCGCTTATCCAGCTCCAGAGCTGCTCAAGGCGCTTGCTGATATAGGATCTAACTCAAGCCGCTGGAGGCGCCCATTTACAACATCTCTTGAGGCCTCTGGCACAGGACAAAGTAAAGAAAGATGCCTCCATGTTGCCGGAAGGCACAAGATGTGTCTGAGACGTTAGCTGGCGCACACTGCGTACCTGAGACTGTCCGAGGCTTAGTTCGCCTCTTCACGAATGAAAGGTGCTCGGCCAGTCTCAGCCACTGTGTGTACCCTGGGTGAAGTGTGGAGCACCGTCAAGCTCACGCCTAGTCCAATTCAAGAAAATATTGCAGTGTGGATTTTGTGTTTTATTATGTACTCAGCATTAGAATTGTTTTGCTCAAAACCCAACTCCAAAACACAGACGCACGCATATCGTTTTAAAACAATCCATGTAGGTTTTAAAATTTGTCATTTTGACTATTCTTTACAATCTTTGATTATTTGTAAAAGGGAATATATTTTTGTGGTCTTTTTATAGCATTGAGATTTTAATTAGATGGATTGACAAGGATTATTTGCTTCATTTGAAGATCCTTGTTATTGAGAATTCTTGAGTGACATTGATTTCTTTTTTGAGTTTGATTATCGTTGTTATTAAAAATCCTTCACCAACGAAGTTGTTTTTTTTAAATTCATCTGAATACCATTGCTCTTCATAAAAAAATCAAATAATACTATTATTGTATTTATTCAGCATCTCGATTCTCAATTCACGTGGCATTCAATCAATTTTATTGGAAATAATTATTCTTATTGCAACATGTTTGATATTGCTTCTTTACCCTGTTTAGCATAGTTTAATATTAGAATATATAATATAATGTTTATTTATCAAAGAAATGAGAAAATTTGTTTGGGTTTGTTTTATTTCCAGATCACGGCGCTCAAAATAAAACACAACCCCTTCGCCAAAGCTTTTCTCGATGCCAAAGAAAGGTGTGTATATTTATTAAAGTAAAATCTGCCTAATTTTAATTAGTGTTGCAAAGGAAATTGTCTTATCTAATATGTGTTCAGATCTTAACTTGCATATATATTTAAGCATTCCTTGTGAAGTCTTTTTTGTGTTTTGTTTTTGTTGCTATGTTTTGTTTCCTTGTTTATTTTAGTTTGCTCGCATTTAATGATTGATCATTCTCATGCTTCTACTTCATTCATGTTCTAACTTTTGTGAGTGGACCATTATTACATGTTTGTTTCCGTTTGTCGTTTCACATTGCTTGTTTTCCTTTAGGAGCTTGTCTTATCCTTTAGGAGCTGGGCTTATCCCTGTAGGAGTTGGGTTTATCCTTTAGGAGCTGGGCGTATCCCTTTAGGAGCTGGGTTTATCCTTTAGGAGCTGGGCTTATCCATTTAGGAGCTTGTCTTACTTGGTTCTGTTCTTTCATTTTGTCTTTGTATTGGAGAGTACTGAAGTTAAATAAAATGAAAGTAACGGCGCGGCGAATAATATAGGCCTACTACACGCAAAACTATGTAAGACTTAACTGATCCAGAAAAGTACCAGGGCCTGTTCTGTTACGCTGTCTTTGCAGCAGAGATTCGATGATGCCAAATGAAAGTGAAGAGGGCGGGTAAACAGCGTTCTGGACGTTTTCTTAAGTCGGGCGTGGTGATAGGTGGCAGTGTACTGAAGCCAGAAAGCGACAGGATTTTTATCATTTTTCTTATTTGTTAATATGCATGCATTTCCTGTTATTTAAAAAAAAAGAAATATGTACTCATTCATACCTTGATTCTTTCATTCATTCTGTCGTTCGTTGATTCTGTTTGCTTGTTTTAAAATAGTTTCTGATTATTTCATTTCTGCTTTTTTCTTTTATTTAAGAATAATTATTATTCATTCCGTTTTACTGGTTTAAACCCTTAATGTCTACATGTATTACTAATTCATTGTATTTCCTAGCTAATATATTTGTTCCTTCTTTCAGTAGCAAATTTAACCCCATTGTTTGAATTTTTTAAATCTAATTTGCAATGTTTATTTATTTATTTGCTTTGTTTTTAGTTAAATCACTGAACATTTGAGAAGGAAAGCCATTTCATTGTCGCGTTGTATATTATTCCTGTAATGATTATATTGTTTTTATGTGTTGTTGTAAAATGAGACAATACTGTATTAATCCCACTTTGTATATCTTAGTTTATAAATAAATACATCAATTTTTATAAATCAATATAAAATCAAATAAAATGAATTAACATGAAATAAAATGCACTGATCATCATGAAATAAATATAAAATACAGTAAATGAAATGAAATAATGAAATCAAATAAAATGAATTAACATGAAATAAAATGCACTGATCAACATGAAATAAATATAAAATACAGTAAATGAAATGAAATAATGAAATGAAATGAAGTAAAATAAAATAAACAATAAAATATAATAACGTAAAATAAAGTAATTATTTATAGGAACACTTCCGTTTAAAAAATCAAAGCTGCAGTGCGCGCAAACTTTGAATAGATAGATAGATATTCAGTGTTTATAGGGTCCAGCAGACTGCCAATAATGGAATCAGGGCCACACACAATATTAAACAAAATCTGACTACAGCAAACTTTGAATGTACTCGTTTATTTGTTGTTGTTGTTGTTTTTCCCCTTGTCAGTTATGTTCGCCTATCGTTTTTAACTATATTCCGTTGAATGTTGATTTTGCAAGGGTGTGAGTTCATAATAATAATAATAGTATAACAATAACTATAATAATGATAGTAATAATTAATAATTAATAATAATAATAATAATAATAATAATAATAATAATAATAATAATAATAATAATAATAGGCTTAATAATGTTTGCACGATTGTTTTTTAGAAAAGCGCCAGCTTACATACCAATTTAGTTTAAATCAATTAATTAATTAATTAATTAATTTTTTATTTTTTTATTTTACTTGATTGTCTGTTTACTTTCTTATTTATCTATCCATCCGTGTTTTGATTTATTCATCGGGTCTTAATTTATTCATCAGTTCGTCTATTTGTTCTGACCTCTATTTATTTATTTCAGTGATTTATTTTCCAGGCCGGACCAGAGGGATTTTATTGATGACGGCTCTTGCGACGCCCAAGGACGTTCTTTATCCCATTGTGAGTACACTTGCTTTTCTGCTGGCTTGTTTGCTTGTGGGTCTGTCTGTCTGTCTGTATCAGTTTGTCTTCCTGTCCGTCTGTTTGTCCATCTGGCTGTTGATCCGTCCATCCGCCCGCCCGTATTTCTTTCTGTCTTACTGTCCGTCGTTCTGTCTATCTGTTCTGCTTGTTCCGCTTTATGAGGTCCTACATGATATTCTTCATAGAAGCCTTTTTAGTTTTAGCCTTCCATCCCCACCCCCTCTCTTAACGTCACTCCTACCCCCTTCATCCTCCCACCATCCCCTTCCACTTCTGTCTGGGATCACTATATCTGTCTCTGTTTGTCTCTGTTTATCTCTCTCTGTTTCTGTTTCTCTCTGTCTCTATATGTTTGTCTCTTTCTGTCTCTCTCTGTGTCTTTATCTCTCTGTCTCTCTCTGTCTCTGTCTCTCTCTGTCTCTCTCTCTCTCTCACACACACTGCTCACCCCCTCACCCCTATTTTCTTCTGTCACTCCCTTCCTCGTTATTTTCCTTGTCCCATTGCTCATCCCCGACTTTGGAAACCGGTGTCTGTTTTTTTCTTATTATATAAGAACTCCCACAAAATGTTAAATAACCAACCCTTTTACCTTCTTGTAAACCCCTCTCTTAATTTCTTTCCAAATGTTCCCTACTCTCCCACCAAAGACCCCATCCCCCACCCTCTATTTTGTAAAATATAAAAATCAAAAAAATATAACCACCCTATTCCGCTATTTCCTGGAACCATTGGCTATTGTCACCATTATCTTTCCAACATTTCTAAAAGAAGGTCTTTGAGGCCCCAAAAAAACCCCCCGTTGTAGAGTGCAGGTGCATTATCGCCAGTCGGTCCATAACTCAGGGCGCGTGGTGTCAAGCTGACTATAGCGTTTATCGACACGTCTCGATAGCGAAGGGCGCCTGGTACCACGCAACACACTTTCCACTGTAGCTCGTGGGACAATGAATGTCTCAGCTCAATCGGACTATCAAGGGCCAGTTCCTATGGAAGATTATTCCTGATGGAAAGGGTCTCTGTTCAACGCCAACCCTGCATTGCATGGAAAAGGTCAAAAGAATCAAAGGCTACCCCATTCACCAAATCCTGTTAGACAATTAGGGATTAATAATAGCAGTTAATAATAATAATAATAATAATAATAATAATAATAATAATAATAATAATAATAATAATATTAATAATAATAATAATAATATTAATATTATATTATTATTATTATTGTTATTATTATTGTTATTATTATTATTATTATTATTATTATTATTATTATATTATTATTATTATTATTATTATTATTATTATTAACAATTAAAAACAATAATGGACGATATACGTGCGCTTTCTCCCACATCACTACTCAGGCTCAAGGCGCGGCGATCTGTACCACTACCAGCCTACACGTTTACATGTTTGACACATTCTCACACACAAAAACACTTGGAGGACAGATACATTGACAGAGGGATTAAACTTTCCGCGGAAGACTATATTTGGTTTCTATCACTTCAGCCGCAGCCGCGGGGGAAAAAAAGAGCTTCTTTGCAGCATTCAGCGTTCCATGGCGTTCTTTGCCCGATTGCAAGCGGTTAGTTGTGAAGTTGTGAGGGCGGAGAAGAAAAGCACTTGGCGGGGGTGTTTGGAGATTATCAGAAATTAACGCTGATTTACCACTGGGATAGCAAAGGGCTTGCCGGGCACTGCAGGAACGCCGCGCTGTGGTGACCAACACGTGGCCAGTCAACATTGTCACCTCAAACAGATAGCCTGTTGTTAGGGTGCTGACCCAAGTGCCCAGCATCATAATGCCTCCATTCCACACTCCTTCCTGTTGTCCTCAGATAGGCTAAAGCTGTTCATTTTATAGAAGGGACAATAGCACCAAAGGACCTTCCAGTCTCTTACATGTAGTAGTAGTAGTAGTAGTAGTAGTAGTAGTAGTAGTAGTAGTAGTAGTAGTAGTAGTAGTAGTAGTAGTAGTAGTAGTAGTAGTGACCACGATCATTTGCGATTGGTTTGCATGTGTATTTCATTTTACTCCAGTTTATATCTCACTGCGCAAAAATGTATTCTTTTATTGTAGGAAAATAAAAATTTGAGTCTTCAGATTTACCTCAGTCCAGCCCCCTCCCGGACGCGAACTTGTTTTTTCCAACCTAGTTCCAGTCACTTTCCCGATAAAGGCAATTACCGAAGTCGAACGAAGCTCTCCGAGTCGAGCTGAGCTATCCGATGTTTTACGAACGAATGCTGGCAGGACTACGTGAAACCACAGGCTGGGAATTCTCGTCTTTCGTAGGCCTCAATTACATACTATACTACGTACGTATTTAGGAGTTTACAAAGACAAAAGAAAAGACTTCAGAGCCTGTGGTGAAACATCCGTGCATAAAAATAGCCGCTGCTAGATCTAATTCTATTTCGATCTGCACAGCTTCAAGCTCAAGTCGAGATTTGCATTTTGAAGCAGTTAGTATTATTATTATTATTTTATGATGAATAATATACTGACACAATTAATAATAAGGAGTAAAAGTAATACATAACACATAAAGCACACATACAACGATTTCACATCTATATCAACAATAAAACCATGACAAAACTTCAATGCGCTATGGATACGTTGATGTCACTTCAGCACAACAAGGCAAAGCAAGTTTATAATGGTCTCAAAAAATAGTGACATTTTTATTGCAAGCACCAAAGCAATTATTTATTTAACTAATATTATTCTTTTTAACTGATACAGTACATTTGTTATGTGTATTTCAATGATATGTATTTTAATGAGAAACACGTATTAAAAACATGTTGCGTGGCGGGCGGAAATTTCTATAAATCATCTGAAAACTTTGGTAAATCTATAAGAAAAAATAACCAGTAACACTATCTGAATATTTCGGGTTACACCCAACTTCAGCAAAAACAAACAAAACGTCACTGACCATATTTACACTATTGAGCACGCACAGCAGCACGCTATTCTTTTTTCTTTTTTTAAAAGTAGGAATAATAATAATAATAATAATAATAATAATAATAATAATAATAATAATAATAATAATAATAATAACAATAATAATAATAATAATAATAATAATAATAATAATAATAATAAACAAACAATAATAATAATAATAGTAATAATAATAATAATAATAATAATAATAATAATAATAATAATAATAATAATAATATTTACACACAAACAAAACAAATAAATAAATTAAAGATTTAACTAAATAACTATACTACTACTACTACTACTACTACTACTACTACTACTACTACTACTACTACTACTACTACTACTACTACTACTTGCGAAGTTGTGGTCTCGATTTTATGTTCCTGATTCGGCTCTTTGCAGTCCGCTGGACTCTGTAAGCAATGAATAACTAATAAGCTTTTAATTTAACTCTGATCTCGAGTTGTCTTGATTTTGTGGTTCTGATTCGGCTCTTTGCAGTCCGCTGGACCCTGTAAGCAATGAATAACTAACTATTAATTTAACTCTGATCTCGAGTTATAAAAAAAAAAATTTCGCTTAGCCTACTCGTCCTTCTCCGGAAATTTCAAGATTCGAATATTATAAAGTATAGGCCTAAATATTATTAATTAGAATAGATATAGTTTATACATTTATTTACGTAGCCTATAAAACAAACAATACAGGTTTAATAATTATATTCAGCTAATGAGCTTCTTCGCTGCGCGGAGACTGACTTATAATATAATAATGTAGATTAAGCCTATGTATACTGTATAACAGTGTCTACTTGGTTCTAGGCAGGAAATGGGCAATGCTATTATTAGCCTTTACTGCTGAGAACTAAAATGCAAATCAAGGAACGCAACTATTAAATATGGTCGATAATAATTGTGCTCATATTATGCTCATATTAACAAAGTATACCGTTGCGATATGCTAAATCTGTGTAAATCGAACAGAATTAGAAGCAACAGCGATCATTTTTAATGTCAGCTAGTCGTAGTCATGCAAGCATCATTTCGTAACACATCGGAGAGCTTCGTTCGACTTCGGTGATTGCCTTTTTGGGCGAATGACTGGAACTAGGTTGGAAAAAACAAGTTTGCCTCCCGGACCGCTTCTCATGCACTTTGACATCGTCGTGTTGATTGTTTAGAACTGGATATTACTTATATTTGCTGACCAAAGCTGTGCCTCTGCGTCAATCGGACAGGACCAAATCCCCAGTACCGAAAGATTTTGCATTCGCGATGTATACAATGAGACAACAAGAAATGTGAGACTAAATCTGGGACAACTCCATCGCTTACAACGCCTTTTGAACTGGGAAAACTTATATTGTCTATGGCTATTGTGTAGGACCCTTCCATGCATCAGACATTGGATACAACGCGAGAACGTTTTCTCTTTTGAAAATATGTTTTGGTTTGATGAGTCTTCAAAACTGCGTTCTGTTTATTCTGCCTTTTAGGATAATCTTGCGTGGATCGAAGGTCCCCAGATTGGAAAAAAGGCTAGATCAAGAAAAAATAAGGATTTGGAGCAAACTATCCGTGTCAAGTCAAAGACTGCTAGATTAAACAGGCTTCTCGTGCATTCTAGAACGGACGAGTTAAAACGTTAAACGGTTATTTTGATCAACGGAAAGATTGCGCTTATTATGGATCGGGAATTGTAATATAATTTTTCATATTCTAGGTCTATACTTCAGAAATCTCATTTAAGAGCCTCCAAAGCAATGTTTCCCAATGCTGAACAACAGTGTTTTGTTTAGTTTGTTTGTTTGTTTGAACAGTTCTTGAGTTGGAAAAGCGCTATACAAATTTGATTAAAATTAAAAAAAAATGATTTGTAATCGCCTTTACACAACAATAAATACAGTTTTTAAAAAAGAACGTTTTTTTTTTTGGTTTAATTTTGAAAAAAATGTTGCGCACAAATGTGGTTTTAGACTGATGTAAGGAAAAGTCCAACTTTCTATCTTTACAAATTGTGTTGAAAGAACGCCATGGGAAAATACTGCATGTTTATAGTATTACCCGTGACTTGTGGTCCTTACTTGAGATGTATCAAGCGAGGCGCTGGGGGCTCATTTTGCAGGCGATTAATATGTAGCTTCTAGAGATTAAAAACCCACAGTTGCACCGATACAGAGTGTTCTTGTTTCAGTGAAATATTACATATCGCACGTTCGTACTGGGACTGAAATATTAGCTAAGTTATTTGTTAACATAGCAGATTTACAAGGTGATTCCAGGCCTTTTTTTCTGTTTTAATCTCCACTTGTATCATCTAGGTTCTGTTGCACAAAGTAGCCGCCAGGGGTATTGACGACGCTGCATTGTCAGAGGTCCTTCAGATTTATCAAGAAAGGCGCAAAGGATAATAGAAGTGGTAAATTTGCTTAGCAGCCTGCTCTGATACGATCACTCGATCGGCGTGAAACCCGAGTCTGTGGGCTCAACCGGCGATAAGAGAGAAAGGGCAGGGGTCCATAAATCGCCTTAGCCACTCACGCTAGATAGAGACCCCGCTCTCCACTGTAGCTAGGCTGGCTTCTCTTGTCAACCACCACCCTTTTCTGTTGTCCTTGCTGTCGTCGTTCCGGACTCTTATGGCATTACTCCTGGCCCTCCTCCTCTTTTCAAGGCTCACAGTGCGTAGCAGAGACAGCCGAGTTGGAGAGGCGACGTAAGCCTCGGCCGTCTCTGCTAGGCAGTGTGCTCAAAAGCCCCTGTCCTACTCTAAGCCTCTCGTTTTTCCACGAGAGTTCTTGCCCCTTACACCTTCTACGTGGCCTGTTTCCGGGTCCTCTTGTTTTGACTTCTCTCTGTCTTCGATCTGCCATATCACCAATGGTGGGTGTAGACGGCCTCCCCAGTCGTCTGGGCGTCAGACTATGGGCCCAAAGGCTCGCTTGTTGCCTATACTGTAAAGAATTGTTTGTTTGTCATTATGTGCTTTCTTTGAATAAAACATTTGTTTACACCAAGTGGAAGTCTCGGACCGTTCAAGTTAGATCCTGTATCGGGCAGCGCCTTGAGCAGCTGTTAAGCTGGAAATGCGCTATATAAGAACGATGAAATACATAAATACAAAATACATAAATACATAATAAATAAATACATTGATAAAATAGATGTTAAACTTCTGTATTCATTCATTCTCTGTCTCCTGAGACTCAGTGCCACCCCCACCCCCTACCTGTCCAACGTCAAGCGTTTTTATCTTTCCACAAAGAATATGTCTTCCCAATGTCTTACATCTTTTAGGATTCTACTGTTTCCGGTTTCTCTTTCTTAGTCCTTTTTCCCCTGCTATTCCTTATGTGTTATTATGAAGTTTTCTAACGACACCATCCAACTCCTATGTGTTATCAAAGAGCTTATATAAGGTATTTATAGTCTTTGGTGTTATTATCAAGTTTTCTAACGACGCCATCCAACTCCTATGTGTTATTATCAAGTTTTCTAACGACACCATCCAACTCCTATGCCCTCCTCCCCTCCCTCTCCCCCCCTCTCTCTCTCTTTCTCTCATGAAACTTTGGGAAATTGCAATTTCATAACCTGTTTTGCATTTATATGTTTGCATATGTGATATATTCAGTTTTAGTTGCTTTATTATTTTTTGTACATACCCCCTACAAAGGGACGATGCCCTGAATTTCTGGAATAAAAGATTCTTATTCTCTCTCTCTCTCTCTCTCTCTCTCTCTCTCTCTCTCTCTCTCTCTCTCTCTCTCCTTCCTCTCTCTCTCTTTCTCTTTCTCTCTCTCTCTCTCTCTCTCTCTCTCTCTCTCTCTCTCTCTCTCTGTCTTTGCCCTTATTGTCTTTTTTGCTCTTACCTTTTTCTTCTTCATTTTACCATTTAAAAATAAAAAGTCTGTTTCTGACTTGGAGCTACCCTTCTAATAACCATCTGAAGGTGATGGTAATGGTTGTAATATATTGTTATAGTCATGATTGATTTATGTTTAATTATGGCAATGATTGTAGTGATAAGAATGATAGTAAACTGGTTGATTCTGATGTCCGTAATGATTTTGATGACCGTGGTTGATAACGGGGATGCCTCTAATAACTATCTGGTGATATGCGTGTGCATTATAAATTCTCCTCTTCTTCTTATTGGGGCTGTCAAAGCGATGAAGAGACTTATGCCAATGAAGACGAGTGGGTGATGATAATGATGATGATGAAGAAGTTTGATTCCCAACCTCGACTCCTTCCACCAAAACCTGCGTTCTACACCGAGTTTTAGTTCTCGTAGCTAGAAAACTGTGCTCTGACCTATTCTAGACGTTGACCTTGATGCGAGTTCTCTTAATTTGTTCGAGATGTTTTGATACACCGGCTCTAATACACTTTTTGTGGGACCTGCTATGACAAAGGTTGGAATGGAACCCGCCTTTGAATGGAATAATGTCCTTTATCATTTCTCTTCAGATCGCCGCGCTCTGAGTTCAATCGAAGGGAAAAAACCTTGATAGCATCCTTTATCGTTATTATTATTATTATTATTATTATTATTATTATTATTATTATTATTATTATTATTATTATTATTATAATTATTATTATTATTATTATTATTATTATTATTATTATTATTTGTTTGAGGTATAGTAATTGTTTTGTTGTTTTGTGATGTGTTGCAGTTGCCAGCCCTTGGTCATACCTAGGCACAGTACCTCCCCCAGCCCACGCTCAGTTCTCCACGCTGGGGCTGTCTGCCACGCACAACCTCAGCAGAAACCGATCTGCGCCTTACCCCAATCCGTACCAACGGCGATCGCCTACTCACGGTAAGACACTGCACTGTGAAGTTAGTGTGAGATATTATTAAAACACAAAGTACTGTTCTCAAATAGCGCTGCGAAGATAAGGTGTGGAAATGTGCATGAGCTTATAACCTGTATATGACTGCACTACACGGGAAAACCATTGTGAAGTAGCTTATCATTGGAAGAAAGAAGAAAAAAAGCATTGTTTTGAAATTGCTGTGCGAAGATAATGTGTGGAAATCAAATGTGTATGAGCTTTTAAAACTTTTGATTCATTCGTTGATAGTTTTTCTATCATCACACACATATTTTATCATCTTAAAGTCATCTTTACAATTAACAAAAATTTTGTTTTGGTGCTGGTCTTCATCTTATTTGTTGTTGTTTGTTGTTGTTGTTGTTGTCGTTGGTGTTGTTGTTGTTGTGGTTTGTCGTGGTGGTGATGGTGGTGGTTTCTATCACTCTACTACTCTCTGCGTGTTCAAGGAACTCTGTCTGCAGTTTCCTATTCGCATTTTTGTCTGGGGTGGGTGAGGAGCCTTTAAATGTTATCTCGTGGTTGTATTATTTATTCTCTTTTCTTGTTTTCTTTCTTTCTTTCTTTCTTTCTTTCTTTCTTTCTTTCTTTCTTTCTTTCTTTCTTTCTTTCTTTCTTTTTTTTGTTGGAAGTTTGCTGTAGAACGTCTGTTTCAGTGTTTTGGGATATGACTTATGTGTGGAGACTTCATGTATAGATATTATTTATGTGTGGAGACTTCATGTATAGATATTATTTATGTGTGGAGGCTTCATATGTAGATATTATTTATGTGTGTAGACTTCATGTATAGCTATTTTTATGTGTGGAGACTTCATGTATAGATATTATTTGTGTGTGGAGACTTCATGTATAGATATTATTTATGTGTGGAGGCTTCGTGTATAGATATTATTTATGTGTGGAGGCTTCATGTATAGATATTATTTATGTGTGGAGGCTTCATGTATAGATATTATTTATGTGTGGAGACTTCATGTATAGATATTTTTTATGTGTGGAGACTTCATTTATAGATATTTTTTATGTGTGGGGACTTCGTGTATAGATATTATTTATGTGTTGAGACTTCATTTATCGATATTATTTATGTGTGGAGACTTCATGTATAGATCTTATTTCGTTGGGTGAAGGGATGGGGTGTTCATACCCTCCCACGTTTTCTTTTCCCGTTTTGAACTCAGTGTGTTTTTTCCCAATAAAACAGCGCCTCATTAAACAGGGAATTACACCAAAAAATAAAAAAGGAGAATACCAGATTTCCCCCTTTGTTTTAACGCCTTTGATCATGGAGTGGATTCCAACACAAATAGACACAAAACAAATGGGGCATATTGTGGCACTCAAATGGCGACAGACAAAAGATGGGATTTTATTTAATGGTATAATCACCCGAAACAGTGCGTCCTGACAACCTGCACTAGCATGAGCGTGTGAGTGGGACGGGGCTGGTCATGGGCGGCCGCTGGGGTCCAAAGGAAGGCTAAAACGTCAACCGTCAAACGTCAGCTGGGTCCACTAAAGATAGCCATCGCACTGCGGAGTCGCCAGAGTCACTGTCCCCAGACGACTTGTAGATGTGGAGATTGGGCAAACCGATCTAGCTTGCAGTAGACAGGCCCGATAACTATTTTCACATAGCGGACAATAGCTCTGTTTACCGGCGAGTCTCAGGGTAACTAGTTTATCTGGGGAATAACACTCATTTTAACTTACTCTGTGGTTGGCAGTAGCTGTATTTTATGCTGAATGTGGAAAGCGCTCTGGTCACGGATAGTCTAATTTACCGGACTAAGGCACCGTTACTGATTGATTGCATTGTGAAGCCATGAGCCTGGTCCGTATCTGTAGAAGAGTTTGTTTAACCGACATTTGCTTTCATCTGGCCTATTTACACAGATATTCTCAGGCTGGGGAGGAGAAGGGGAGAGTCTATTGTTCCTGACCAAACACCGTTGTCGACTTCATTATGAAGCAATTAACCTTGTTACAAGTTTAAAAGAAAATAAAAAAGCTGATCTTTTGTGCAATATTTGCTTTCATTTTAGCTTGGATCATGATAATTGTTGGGACGCTTAAAGTTAAACCGATCTGCTTGAACTTTGGGCCGGGCTTGAGGCTTTAATAACTGGTGATTGGCATCTGGCCAAACTCAATACTTGGTCCCCCAAAGGATGCCTGTTGTGTCACCTGACGTTTTACCTGGCTGGCTGTACTGGAATCGATAGACCTGTTTTACCTGATGGTCTGATTGTGGGGCGATCTGTTTAGTTATAGAGGTAGTCCATGTTTTTTCCTAAGGCGTTGCATTTGCAGATTCTTCAATATTGGGGATCTAGGCTTTTACACACAATAAAAACGGACTTTGCCTATTTAACTACCAAGTTCCTGGCAAACGATAGAGTGTCCTAACATCTTCAGGTAAACCTCTTCAAGCCGTAAGTCAGTAAGCAAATTAGACGATGATCTTCAACACACTCATTAGTTTCTTCCCACATGTATAACTCTCTCGCACCCGTACCCGCACCCGCCTTTCCTCCTATAACTCTCTCGCACCCGCCCTTCCCCCTCCACGCCACAACCCCTCTCCCCACCTCCACTATGCACCCCTCCCTTTTTTTCTCTTCCCCTTCACTTGGAAATCTTTTTTTTGGTCTAAAATTTTCTTCTCTTTTTGTAAAAAATTTCTTTTTTTTATTTCTTGTATTTTTAATCAATGTTCTGTTGTTGTTTCCTGTCGTCCGCCAGTGATATTTTGACTCATTATTATTATTTGGGTAGCACTTTGTCTATTTTGTTATTTATTTGTTTTATTTATTATTTATTGATTGGATTACTTCTCATGTGTATGTAGTAATATTTTTAATTCTTGTGTATTCTGCTAATTGCGCTGATGCTGCCATTGCAATTTCTCAGTTTGAGATGAATAAAGTTGTATTGTATTGTATTGTATTGTTTTGTATTGTACTTATTTAAGCCTTGTGCTTTTGCGCGCCCTGATGTTTTGCCTTGTATTAATATCTGGTTTGTTTGTTGAATAAAATTTATGTTAAAACATATTTAGACTCAAGTCAGGGAAATGCAAGTAAGAAAGGTACAACACCTGTACCCGGAGATAAGGGGTATTCGGTTATGTAGGTATAGGCTACTCTCAATTACCCAGGTTTTAAATGTAGACAAATCGCCGCATGAACCGTATCCATTTATATTCATACCTCCATGATATCTTTATTAGCGGTATGTTTCCCAGGCGAGTTTGGACCCGCAATGCATTTAAGACTATGTCCGGGTTTTTCCTCCTTGTGATGTTTATCTCACCAATAAGACATTTATGACTACGGTACCACGGATTTTATCGGCAGGTCTGTTGTTTGTTTAACATCATTGTCAATGTAATACCCGTCAAGGAGTCCCTGTAACTAACAGCCTGCAAAGTTGTAGGGTGTGTGGGGAGGGGGAAGGTTGGATGGTATGGGAATCCTTACAGCCATATTATAACTATATCAATGATGAACCAAGCTTTTGGTGTGTGGGTAGCGGTGGTTTCCAAAACCATGCACAGACCAAAGAGCGCTGGCGAACCAATCCTAAAACGAGCTACCACACTTTCCTATCTTTTATGACGATTTAGATTGGTCTATTCGGTCCTTGACTGATAAAAATTGATATTAACAGACATCAGTAGAGGAGACAAAATAGTAACAAATATAACAGTTATAAAACCCTTTTGTGGTGGTCAAACTAGATCCGTTGTCAAAAGTCATTTGGGGAAGGGAAGGGGAGAATTTGTGAACTCTCATTCGATCGTCGACGACGCAGAAATAGAGTGTCAAACTAAATGAAAGCAACATGCAGGAGGAGGAGGTACAACAACAACAAGAACAAGAAGAACGTTAATAAACGTAGCATGTTTGAAGAAGAAGAAGGATGATGATGATGATGATGATGATGATGATGATGATGATGATGATGATGATGATGATGATGATGATGATGATGATGATGATGATGACATAATAATAATCATCATAATAATAATATTAATAATAGAAAAAGACAAAAGCGTATATATATGGATGGATGGTTGGGTGTTTAGGTAGGTAGGTAGGTAGATAGATAGATAGATAGATAGATAGATAGATAGATAGATAGATAGATAGATAGATAGATAGATAGATAGATAGATAGATAGATAGATAGATAGATAGATAGATAGATAGATAGATAGATAGATAGATAGATAGATAGATAGATAGATAGATAGATAGATAGATTAGATTAGATTAGATTAGATTAGATTAGATTAGATTAGATTAGATTAGATTAGATAAGATAAGATAAGATAAGATAGATAGATAGATAGACGAGCGCTCATCGCTCGTGCTCTTCAACCGAGCCTCCAGTTTCTGTTAACTCTAATGAGCGCTTTGGTCAATGTTGTTGACTGCTGAGCAGAAAAATAGAACCCGTGGGTATTTAACTACATTTACAAGATCGGAGAACACGTCAGCGTTAGAAGAGCATGTGTTATTATTAGATAGCCTACTTTTCATGAACAACAAAGGGCTAGCACAAAACACACAAATGTATGGATTTATATCAAAACGGTAATTTTCAAAGGAAGTTTTTGTTGTTGTTGTTGTTGTTGTTGTTGTTTGTTGTTGTTTGTTTTTTTTTTGGGGGGGAGTGGATAGGGAGGGGGGGGGCTTAATCTTATTTTATTCGGTGGATCAACACTCCCTGTGAATGTAAAAATGATCTGAACTGATGCTAAAATATGTGGATTTGGGAGTAGGGGAGGGGGTGGGGTCCTTTCCACATAAGTGACAAGACTTCTGCACATTATCATATAGGAAAGAGTACCTGTGAGCAGATACTTGTTGCATGTAAGCGAGTCTGCGCACAGATACTCTTTCCCATTAAAGCTAACATCTTCATACGTCAAGTCTACAGTGTAGCGCCACTGTTCGTTTGCTGTCTGCTCTTTGATAAACTGACTGCAGCCTATCCTGGGTCTAATTATGATAGTAACAGTTTTTGGCAGCTTTTGTCCAACGAAAAGAGGGTGTTTAGTTTCTGTATATTTGTTCTAGTTGTTAGATGTTTGGGGTTGGTTATCTTCCTTAGATATATATAATTCTAACGGTACTTAAATAGCTTTCGTTTTGGGATAATTAATATTTAGGTTCATTTAAGCGTTTCTCACTTTTTGTCATCCAGGCCTGGCATTTTTTGCCTACAACACAATACTCTCCTCCCTCACCACATTTCCTCCTCCTAGCACCTCTACACCCTCTTTGGCCTTGCTCGTATTCCCTTTATTAGGCTATGTGTTACTTGTAAACGAAGGCCATGACTGAAAGAAAGTCTAGTTTCACTTTAAGAGGTGTGATCCGTTTGGTTTGTGTGTGTGTGTGTGTGTGTGTGCGTGTGTGTGTGTGGGCGCGCGCGTGAATTTCATTTGTCGGTTTGTATATTATTATAATTTTAGACCAAAGTGATCAGTTACCCACACACACACACACAAAAGGTGTCAAATCTTTTTACTTGGTGAGTAACCCCACACGCTTGGAGTTGAGTTGTTTTAAAAGGACGCCGTTTACATTCGTACTTGACCTTTTTTTCTCTACAAGATCCCACATTCTCTCTCTAATGTCTTTCTGCATGTTCCATTCTCCAAAACCCAGCCCCAGCCATTCACCGATATCCAATACTCCCCCAACGCCATACCCTTACTCCCTCAGTGTTGCATGTAGCAGTTAGTGCATGACTGCCATAGTGTACACAATGCTTGGTTGTCACCATAATTAGACCTGTCCCTTGTCATCTTCACTCCTTCCTCTCTTTGTCATTTCTTCGTGGGTATGACAAATCAACATACATGTAATAAACAATCCATGGTTTATCTCTTTTCTCCATATTCTTATTTTACTTTTCATTCCTTCTGTGGAGGTATAGTACGTGGGGTTGGGGAAAAGAATGGAGGGGAAGAAGAGAAAGGAAGAGAAACTTGCTGTTCTCTTGTAGTAAGGAGGAAAAGAAGTTGGGTGGATCTTCTTTAGGGAGAAGAAGAAGCTGCTTTTTGTTTCCTTGGTGTCAGGGAAGGGGGTGGAGAGGACAGGAGAAACTCTTTCTTTGAGGAAGACTGAGGAACCTGCTTTTTTCCCCCTTTTCTTTGTTGGTGGGTAGGAGAGTGGTGTTTTGTAAGAAAGCAACATTTGCGCGGCGCGGCGTGGTACTGCAGGGTGTGTGCACGGCGCTGTGGTCACGTTCTGGGCGGGTCCGTGCAGGGTGGTCTCCGCGAGCTGCCTCTTCGTCACGTCATTAGTAACCCTCGCTAGCTCCTCCGCATTGACACAGGCCGGGGGCCTTTTAACAAAGACAAATAGCACTTAAACAATGGTCAATATTAGTCCTAGCAGTTTTCAGCGGCCTTAGTGAGGCAAGTCTGACGCCTAGCTATACCGTCTCTTCTTCTTCTTCTTCTTCTTCTTTTCAATCTTTGCTACTTCCATCGAAAAAGGAAAGAAGAGAAAAAAGATAGAAAAAATAACTGTCAGGACCGTTTGGAGGTAAAGCAAAGAGAGAAAGAAGGAGGATGTGTATTGAGGCGCAGAGAAGGGTGAGTGACGGAGAGAGAGAGAAGATGGAGAAAGACGTCAGGAGGCGGAAGAGAGGGGGGAAAGAAGCGAAGCACATTGCGTGGTTGGGACCCGCCGCCGAGGCTTAAGCTTACTTTTGCCTCTCACTTGTGACAGGTCCTCAGGGAGTCTCAGCTACGCTGTGCTATGCAGGAGAGAAAGCAGATCAGGCAGGCAGGTCTTCTTAGCCACAGGCGCCCGTATTGAGATGTGAGCAGAGTGGAGTGCTGTCTGTCTCCTTAGTATTCTACTTAGTAGAGAGAGGGACGATTATCCGAATCCAGATGCTGGCGCCTGTGTTCTTAGCTGTGGTATTTGTTGAGTATAAAACTACAAGCTGTGATATTTGTTGAGTATAAAACTACAAGTATAGATAGTCCTTCCAGAATTTGGATCAATATAAATTATAAAGGAGGCCCGACTAAGTAGTCCGAACTGATATAAGATATATTCGCTGACGACCTGCCTTTGCCTTGGGAGATAACAGCTGTTTACTTATTATTATTTTATAATTATTACTACTGATAGTCATATCTGGGGCCAGTTTTATGAACGGGTGTAAGGAACGAATAGTAACTTTACACCTAAGTTATATATAAACTTCGAGGTGTAAGTTAAGTCTCCTATTCGTTCATAAACCGGGCCCCTGATGGGCTAGTCAGCTTTTTTTTTAATAGCTTTTCCCAATTGAACGGGTCAGGAAAACGTGAATGTGTAGCTGAAGTTGAAAAGCAGATAGATTGGGGGTGGTGTTGGTGAGGGGGAGTGAGAGGAGGGGAGGGGGGAGAGTTTTGGAGCGCTCATCTTATGAAAATTAAGACTTTGTGAGGTAGAAAGAAATAGAGTGTGTGCCGTGGGGCGGGGTGGGCGGAGGTGTGGAGATGAGGGGTCTCTGGACGCTCGCACTTAAGGAAAGAAACAATGTAGACTGTCTATGTCAGTGGTGTATTGCCTTACTAGTTTCTATTCACAGACTTATTATCTGGATTGTATATGTGTTTCTAAGCTTTTAACAACTATATTTTAAAACAATAGTCTCTACTACTACTACTACTACTACTACTACTACTACTACTACTACTATTACTACTACTACTACTACTACTACTACTACTACTACTACTACTGCTACCACTACTACTAAAGCACGTTCCAAAATTATTATATTTGTTATGTTTGTGCTTGCAGGAAGCAACTTCTCCTCACGTGAAATGAGCATGTCCATGCTGCCGCTGGGGGATAACTGGACGACGGGCATGTCCGGCATGGGGACGCAGAGCTTGCTGACACACGGCGGGGCGGCTGGCGGGATGGGCATGGGGCAGTCCATGGGCGGGCAGTACTCGAGCATGTGGATGCCGTCCGCCGTGGGCAACATGGGCAACCAGAGCTGCGGCATGCCCTACCTCCGGCAACACCACGGCGCCTACACCCTTCCGGTGTCCGCGCCCTCGTCCTCCCCCTCTCCAACTGCCGTAGGGCTGGGCAGCAGTCTGCAGGCAGCGGTGACGTCTCCGGGTGGAGGTCTAGCGGGTCAGCCCAGCTGTGAGCATCCCTATGACCTGGGCTCTTACGGCCACCCCTCAGCGCCAGGCAACGTCAGAGACCCTAGTCGGGGCGGTTGGAACAGCATGACCCCGCCATTGTGATCATCGCTAGATTTCTCCCTATCATCTGTATTCCCCTGTGCATTGATTACAGTTTGAGCTTAGATATTATCTCCGCTCCGTCATTCCAAGATTTGTCTCGTTACCAGAAAACTAAAAGCTGCCGAGACGAGATGCAAGACACCAACATGGGAACATTTGAAAACATGTTCTTTTAATTGTAACAATTTTTGACGAAGCTGGAGTAGAAGAAAAGCCAACGAAAGCTTAAATACAGTGACGTGGGATATTTTTTAAATTAAACCCAAACCGGATTTCAAGTTTATGAAACTTCTGCTGTCGAACGCAAGTGTGCCTGGGTTGTTTGTTTTTTTTTACAGAGCGAAACTCTCGGTCATTGTGTTGGAAAACCAGTAAGTTCATGAAGTGACAAGAGTGTTTTGGACCGTCAAAGATTAGGAAGACGAAGAGTGAGAGCTGATGGTGTTTAGAGGTAGGCAAGGCGGTCTCCCTTAAGAAACGGAACCTCAGTATCAACAGCATCTAGGATACAATCCTTAATACTGCGATGATTGTTTTTGAAAGTAATAAGTATTGAGTTGAATAAACCTTTTTGTCTGGCTAGTATTCAGTTCCAGAAGAGTTTAATTTATTTTATTTTTATTTTTATTATTGTTTTTATTATTATTATTTATTTTTACAAATATGAATCCAAGATACGTGTAGAGAAACCTTTAATCCGCCCAGCCTGAAGGCGCGCCTCCGTGAGTCCCAAATTCTACTTTTCTGGATGAACTCGATCATTTAAATTTGCTTGACTTGTTTGTACTTTTTTACAAGGTTGTGTAGTTCTGCCATGACTTTCTGACATGACCTGTATGATGATCAATGAAGTGGATGACTCCTCTCCAGACATTCTGTTCTTGGTTAGTCATTACACCAAGGCTTTAAAAAAATTGAGAAACTTCTCCAATCATCTGACGTGACGTGACGTGACAATGCTGTGACGTCGTGTGACGTTACCTCATCATTTGTAATCAATATGCTGCTGTATGACGTTACCGATGTGAAACATTTGTTATGGCGTTACCGATATGCAAAACTTTTATTATGTGTGGATTTCGTCGCTGTAACTTTATGGACAACGCGCACGTCATCAACGCCTAGTCTCATGACGTAGGCTGTGACGCGACGGCTTCGACATCATATGTGTGGTAAGGACCTTCTTGACAACGCACACGTCATCAACGCCTAGTCTCATGACGTAGGCTGTGATGTGACGGTTTCGACGTCATGTATGTTGGGAGGTCCTTCTTGACGCGCGACTGCCAAACTGTGTCAACCAAAGTGGTAGTTTCTGGATGCCAACACTGTGAATTCAAAACCTGCCATTCACGGTCCTTTGATTTTTAGGTATTACACTCATGGTGTCATTTGGTCAAGATGTAACCTTCATGCATGACATTGCCTGAATAACTTTCGTGTGTTGTGTAAGGACCTCTTTGTTTTTAATGTTATTTTGTGTTATTGTTGTGTTGTTTTGTGTTTATTACCACTACACTAATGACTAAGAGCAAACTACCTATCTGAACCAACGACACATTACATGACTTCTGAGGTAACTTTAAGTAGGGTACAATTACCATATTATGGATGATTGATTTTCGTTTGCTTTTGAGACAATAGGAAACAATCTTCATCGTGTACTTATTGCTTTTGAACAAATGGATGTTTTTTTAAAATTGGGATTAAAGGTCCTAAAGGTCACACCTTTCAGCGTCTTTCTTGTTGTGTACTTGTAAATGAACACACAACTTTTGCAGAGATTACTATATATATAAATATAAATAAAATCAACCAGGACGCTATTAATAGGCACTTTAAACAAATAAATGTATTGATTTATATCAAAACCGCATACTTTTAGAAGAGGCCTTTTAAAAACTTATTTATATGGGGAAACGCTCACTGTGAATAGGAAAAGGATATTGGCGCTGGCGTGTTTGATCTTGGGGCTCTTTGATCTACCGGAATAATATTAATTAATTTTTTCCCATTATTGTGTTGTTTTCTTTGTTGTTTGCATTTGTGATTTTGTTTGCGTTGATGTAGGCCACCAACTACTACTTTGTTGTGTGTGTGTGTGTTGGGTTGGCGCCCTCCCTCCTCCATACTTCCCTCCCACCAACAACTATCGCTTTCATCACCTTTCTCACTCCATCAGTCCTGATCGTAAAAGACGTAAACAAATAATGATGATGACATTCATTACAATTCCAAACTGATGCTCCTAAAACAGTCAAAACATTTTTTTTATTATGCGCTATATTAAATTTACCTATAGTAAATAAATAAAATTTCCTTTTTCTATTTCTTGTATTTTTATCAACGTTCTGTTGTCGTTTCCTGTTGCCCGCCAGTGATATTTTGACACATTATTTTTATTTGGGTTGCACTTCTTTAAGCCTTGTGCTTTTGTGCGCCCTGATGTTTTGCCTTGTATTAATATCTGGTTTGTTTGATGAATAAAATGTATGTTAAAACAAATAAACACATTAATTAATTCATTAATCTTCTTATTGTATTGAAAGCATCAGTTTGAAATTGTTATTAATATCATGATCATTATTTGTTTTACATATTTTTTTCTGTCTTAGATGTAGAAGCAGCCGTTTGGAATTTGTTAGAAAGACCAGTTGCAACAGAAAAGGGAACACTTTGAAAAATGTTTGTTGCACAGTTGTAGCTTTTGGTTAGATTATTTATTTACTTATTACGATCCGATATTTATTTTCTTACATTCCTTGTTTAAAACAATTGTTTCAGTTTGTATAAAAGGCCTGGGGAGTCCTATTTTATTTCGTTGTATAATTGCATGTGGTTTTATATTTTAGGAAGTGGATCGAACAAATATGTGTGTGGGGTTGTGCCTGTGTATAATTATGAGTGTAGGTTTATGGTAGTATGGGTGCATGTGTAGGCGCACTCGAGTGAAGATTTATGCAAGAGGGAGTGAGATTGAGTGACAAGGAGTGTGTGTGTGTGGGCGTGGGTGTGTGTGTGTGTGTGCGTGTGTGTGTGTGTGGTAGCTGGACATATCTCTGTGTGTCTCACATTATGTTGATAGACTTAACTTATAAATCTGGACAGCCACTATGAACTTTTACCTGATTAGTTAGTTGATTACGCTGTAAACTGGATGGCACCAGCCGTCGCACGCGGATTTTCAGATTTTTTAATTTTATTTTTTAATGCCAATGCGATATCTTCTAGGAGTGGAGTAGAGGTTGCTGGCGCTGTACAAGTGCGAAGAGAGAATACAGATTTTATCGATTTTGGGGAGGAGGTGGGTAATTCTTCAATTGTTATTATATACATTATACTGTTTTTTGAAATGTCATGTTATTAACAATAACAAAAAAATAAATAAATGCATTACTTACTTACTTAATTAATTAATACATTTTTAGTGATTGGTAATAGGTCTGTTAGTTTTGCAATTGTGCCATACCCGTCAAATGAATTAATTATTTGATTTATCGATGAAAGGAAAGGATTATTTGAATGATATAGTTACCCCAAAAACAATTACAATAAATAAATTATATAAATAAAATGAAGAACGTCTTTGCTTAATTAATTCTTTACTTTTGATTACGTCGGAAACATGCATCTGAGGTATTGGTATTTTCTTTATAAGATCAATTTTTGCTTTGAAATTTTCGTTGGGAAACAAAAAAGAAAAAGAATTGTAAAAATGTTAATGCATTAGAGACTGTTGAGTGACAACTGCGTGCATGTACCGTTTAATTTTAGTTATATTTTTTTTAAATCTTTTTTACTTGTGTAATTTATTTATATATTTTAGAAATTCCATTATAATTATTTTAGTACCGAACATCGATTACGCCATTGACAGGGGTATTAATTTAAAATAAATTTCATTTAAGATTTCTTCTTTGCTCATAATTATTTATTTATTTATTTATCATAAGTAGTTTGTTTATTAGTTTTAAGTAGTAATTAACTTCTTTTTTTTTGGTTCTCAGTACAGTTACATAATTTTCATGTTCCTATGCGTGAGCGCGTTTTTAATAAAGACAGTCTTGAAAAATATGTGGCTGACGTGACGTAGACGCCATTTTGACAGGTCACGCAGGCGCCATTTTGACAGTTAAGTGGAAAGCACACACTTGTGATCTTTCTCGTGCTAGCAACCATGCCAACCATGTACAAATTGCTGCCTTCAAATGATGGAGACATCCTTTTTTCCTTTCTTTTTTATTTTTAGGAGAGAGAGAGAGAGAGGAGGGGGGGGGGTGAATGAGATAGGGATGGACAGGTGTTTTTTTTTTTAAGTGTTTATTTTAAACAAGTTTTTTTGTTCTCCATCTGTGGTGTCCTTTGTCACACGAGAGAGGTGAGGGAGAGACGATGAGATAGTGAGAGAGAGGGAGGGTGGGAGGGGTGAAGGAAGGAAACAGAGACGTAGAAGCCTGGAAGGATGGGCTAAAGGAGTTGGGGGTGGGTTGCTGCATGGACTTTTTGGTCTTTGTCGTGATAGCAATTATTTCAAAATAGTGTTCGTCTGAAAGTAACCCCATGCTATTTTTGTACAGGGGGTGGAGAAATACAGATACTCCAATGTTATTATGTAGGGTTCAGCCTGTAAACTGCACAGGTTCACTTAAGGGCCATCTATGTTTCGATTTTTTTAAAAATAATTACAACAGCAACAAAACACATAAAACATAAAAGGATAACTTCTTTTAAAAAATCTGTTTTGATGTAAGTGGACAAATTCATGTTTTTGTTTATGTGTGTGTTATAATGGCATCCAGGTTTATTCTAAAAGTATGACGATTGCGAATGTGTGTATGGAAAGTAGGCAAAGCTGATGGCTTTACAAGAAAGAGACGCCAACGAGGCAAAGTTTACAATCACCACACACAAATAAACCAACAACCTTCCCATACACCCTGTACCTTTCATTAACATTCCACTTTAATTTGCTTAGTTTGAAATAAAGACCAAATACCATTCTGCAATGCACCATGCAAGGAGATAGAAGAAGAGGGAGACCGAAAAAGAGGTGGGAGGACAGCATTCATGAATGGACTGGTTTGACACTGAGCGAAGCCATCAGGGCTGCTGAGGACAGAGAAAGATGGAGTATGCTGGTTAAACGATCATCTGTGGTGCCCCTACGACCTCCGGGTTACGGGACAGGATAGGATAGGGTAGGAAATAAAGCGTGAACTGAACATTGAGGTTTAACGTCTACACCCACCATTGGCGATATGGCAGACGGGGATAACCATCCCAGAGAAAGAGGGGTAGGGACCTAAAACAACACTGAACCACCAAAGCAATCATACTGCTAAAATGGACAGTAAAAATGGCCACATTTTATATCGCCCACCACGGGATTCGAACCTGGGTCATCGGTGTGCCAGGCGAACGCTCTACCACTTGAGCTACGGCGGTGGGCTAGCGTGAACTGAGAACAACGGGTGTTTAAATACCAACCCATAGATCCCAGCCTTTAAGAAGGATTGTGGGCAGAGCAACTGTAGTGTAACGTTGAAGACTGTCTGCAGCAGCACACATCAGCATTACTTACTGTAGTTATCTTGTTGTTGTTGTCGTTGTTGTTGTTGTTGCTTCCCCTTCTTTTGATCCAAGTATACGTTGAGGTGATAGATGTTGGTCGTCGCAGGGTAGTGGTGGGGGGAGGGAGGGCGGTGTAATTGGGGGAGAGGGGGGAAAAGGTGTGCGTCGGTTCCTTCCTTCTTTCTTTGTGTTATTTGTGGAAATGGCAGTTTTGTTCTACCTGTATTTTCTTTGCTATTCACAATACCATACCATCTCATGTATACAGCATATAATAAGCAAATAGGTCTTATGGCTGTGCTGAAGCTAAAGAACTCATTGAAATGACGCATACTGACATTTTAGCATTATTTGTTTAGAATCCATGCAGAGTGGTGTTTTTTTTTAATTAGTGTTCTGTTTTTTCAGGGCTTATTATCTTTTACTTTTTTTTGGGAAACAAATTAATTATATTATTTACACTGATTGTGTCAGTTTAATTACTTCAGTTTATCCATTTGAATCGTGTTTATTTACTTTCAAATGTGCTTGTTGCTTTGTATGATTATTTACTATTTACTCTGAATATTTATCTATGTGCTTCGTGACATGTTCTTGCCATCCTTGAAATTGTAGAAGAATCATGTTTGTGACTTTGTCGTGCGAAATGGTTTTCGCTGTTATTCCTGTTGAAGGACAAAAATGACCGTTGTCTTTGCGAGCCATTTGCTGTCATTCCTGTTGAAAGACAAAAAAGGGCGGTACGGTGATTTGTGCATTGATTTGGCTGTGTATTGAAGAGACTATATGGTCACAAGTTAATGTTAATATGTGATTTTTGGCACCGTTTAAGCTTTCATATGATACAAAATGCGGTTGTATTTTACTTGACAATTTGATTTTCATCTGTTGGTTAGCTCGCTTGCTAACATGCTTGTTTGTTTCCGGAACTCCTCACGAACATGTGGACAAAAATGGTTGTATTGTTTATGTGTTTGCTTGTTTGTCTGTCTGTCTGTTTTTTGTTTGTTTTGTTGTGACAACCATTATACAACTGTAGGTGAATTTTCACGCCTTATATAGTCGTGTTGAAGTATTCTCGTATGCTGGAAGCGATGTAGAAAATTAGAAATAAACGTAGACATATCAACAATGAAACAAAAGGATACATATCAATTATATAAATAATGAAACCAAAACATATCACGATTTTTATGTAGTCCTCAGTTTTCAAAACTTGTCTAGAAGATATCAAATGGAAGTTTAAGATTATTGTTGTTTTGGGTTTTAAATTGAGTTGACCATGTCAGTGCCAACTAACATTTTAATATTATTTTACAGTATTTGTTGTGTTTTCTTATAAATGAAAATGTCAATGTACATACGAACAATACCGTTTCCTCTTTTGTAGATTTCAAGGAAGCGCAATAAATTGATGACTTATCTTTTACCAGCAACAGAAAATTACTTGAATGCAATAACTTGACTAACTGATTCGATGGAGTTGAATTCCTATCGTTTCCTCTGTTTATGGGGCCCCGTTTGGTATCCACTCAACAATACGATTCTGTTTTTTGTAATCAATAGTGCTTTTTCTGTTTGACTGTGTGTTGTTCTGGGTAAACAGGAGGGTTTTCCCCATGTATAACCTAACTAAAATTAAACTGTTGAAGGACGCATTTGCCAATTTGAAATGCCTCGATAGTCTATAACTCGACAGTTTAAGTTAAAATGACTGTCGTTTGATTGTGGATCTAGGTCTACAGTTACACGTTGATGGCGTGTCTTTGTTTTTGTGGCAACTGTGAAGCGTTTGTTTATAATGGATTGTACTCTAAACTGGAGAGTAAAAAAATTTGGTTGGCATCCTGATAATTGTATATGCTGAAGAGAATGCGATCCCTGCCGAGTGTCTACGTGTTTGATTGAAAATAAATGAGTAAAACCGTTGCTTGACTTTCTTTGGGTCTCGTGTTTGTTTGTTGGTTGGTTGGTATTGTAATTATTGACTTTGACAAATCTGCTACCGTAATTCCGGATCTGAAGAAGTCGAGTTTGGATCAGGAAGTCCTGGGTAACTATCGCCCAGTGTCCAACTTGCCTTTTGCATATAAGCGCCTTGAACGAGCTGTTGCTGATCAGCTCAGATCTCATCTAGAATGAAACTGCATGTATATATTGTTAAGTTTCAGTCGGCATACAGAAGTGGACATAGCACTGAGACAGCATTGTGACTTGAGAGTAGTGAGCAAACTCCTGGAGATAGTTGATGGGGGGGGGGGGGGGGGTAATAATGCACTGATTGTACTTCTTGACCTCAGTGCCGCGTTCGACACCATAGATTATGAACTCCTCTTGGATAGGCTTCATTCTGAGATTGGTGTTTGTAGCACCGCACTGGAATGGTTTTCCTCCTATCTGTGAGACAAATATCAGTGTATCCATGTCAAGGGTATACTTCCCAGTAAACTCTTTTTTTAAAACTAGAATTCCACAGGGTTCTGTCTTTGGTCCCCTTCTGTTATATCTGTATGTTCGGCAATTGTTTAATCGCATCCACAGTTTCTTCATTGATCATCACTTATTCGCGGATGATTTAGAACTATATTCCAAAATTACAGTTGATTGTGCTGCTGTTGCAACTATCAGGAATGTCGAGCAGTGCTATCTTGAAATCAGGAGGTGGATGAATTCGAACATTTTGAAGCTAAATGAACAGAAGACAGAGGCTTCGCTATGCGGACCGCGAATGAGAAGACAGTCTTGTCCTTTCCAGTCCCTGCAGGTCGGTGATGCTGATGTTTGTTTGTTTGTTTGTAGATTATAGTCACACGACACTTTCGCATATAGGTGACTACTGGACCGATTTATACTGACACCAGCGGGCCAGTTGTTGGTAAAGGGGAAAATAATATGATCACACGTTGACCAATCCGGGATTCGAACCAGCGACCTTTCGGTTACTAGCAAGACGCTCTTACCAACTGAGCTACCCGGCCCCACTCGGTGATGCTGATATTCAGTTATCTCCTTTTGTACAAAAACGCACGGCCTTGTGCTTGACTGTTACTTTTCACCTGAACGGCATGTTTCGGCAGTTGTGAGATCCTGTTTCTTTAATGTGAGAGCTCTTGGTGAAATCCACTCTTTTCTGACCCGTATAGTGCAGCAAACACTGTTGTTGTCTCCTTGGTCTTGTCAAGACTTGACTATTGCAACAGCATTCTTACCAATCTACCTCAAATACAGATCAAACGCCTCCAATCTGCGCAGAAATCTGCAACTCGATTGGTCGCAAGAACTCGCAAATCAGACCACATCACCCCTATTCTTAAGCAGCTCCATTGGCTTTCTGTCCACGAACGCATTAAACATAAAGTGCTTTCAGTTGCCTATCGCGTGAATACCTGTC
Organism: Oncomelania hupensis; assembly: GCA_036898135.1. Classification (NCBI taxonomy): domain Eukaryota; kingdom Metazoa; phylum Mollusca; class Gastropoda; order Littorinimorpha; family Pomatiopsidae; genus Oncomelania; species Oncomelania hupensis. The sequence continues at coordinate 29,094,457 of CM072515.1, forward strand.
CGAATTTCTAAATGTGTATGAACCATCTCGCAGTCTCCGCTCAGCTTCCAAGTCTCTGCTCGTTGTCCCTATGCCCAGGCAATGTAAGACTAAAAGAGCTATGGGCAGAGATACTTTGCACCAGGACTATAGCCAGAGTTCTTTCAGATACGCTGCGCTGGTCTGGTCGGGTGGCATGCTCTTCTAGAGGGCATACAAAGGGCAGACTCGATGGATGCATTTAGCAGAAACTTAGAAACACATTCCTTTAATTTATTGTTTAACTGTCTGGTCTCACATCTCATTTGAAAAGTCATTGTATGAAAGGATTGCATAAATGTTAATTGTCTGGTCTGCTTGCTACAATGTGTTGAGGGATAGTGAAGAAGTACAAGTTGTAAGTTGAGTTCTAGGCCCCTACCCTGCCTCTGTGTGTATGTGTGCGTCCTTGTTTACACAGTGTTATCTGGACAAAACAGTGAACATCTACATAAATTGTATTGGCATGCCTACTTCTTTTGACGTCAGAACAATGATCCGTTAAGGTTAGGGCTGGGTTAGGTATGGGTTTGGGTTAGGGTTCGAACACTGCAAAGTACTTAAAACTAGGGACGAAATATGACCCATTGTCAGTACAAGGTATGTGGCGTTTCGGGAAAGTCATGATAATACTGTGTAACCTCGGCTGTGCGGGTGTGTGTGTGGGGGTGTGTGTGTGTGTGTATGTGTGTGTGTGAGACGATGCAGAAACGCCGTTATTGATACACACTCTTTTTACCCAACCTACGTTCTTTTGACGGACCCGTTCTTTTGACATCAAAACAGTGTTCCGTTTGGTCTAGGACCGTGTTAGGTTAGGGTTAGAGTTATTGCTTGAGGTTAGGATTAGAGTCAATTTTTTTTCTAATTTTAAATAATATCAAAACAACGTAATGTGGCGTTTCATGAAAGTCATAATTATGGCGTTTTTACACGGTGTGTGTGTGTGTGTGTGTGTGTGTGTGTGTGTGGGTGTGTGTGTGTGTGTGTGGCTAGGTAGAAACGCCGTTATTTTGACAAACATTTGAAACTCAACGTCCTTTCTTTGGACGGACCCCCGTTATTTTGACTTCAAAACAGTTTTCCGCTAGGGTTAGGGTTAGGTTAAGGGTTAGGGTTAGGGATAGCTTCAAATAATGGACAAATTTTAAAAAATGTCAAAATAACGTATGTAGATTTTTATGAAAGTCATCACAACGGCGTTTCTACACGGTTGTGTGTCTCTGTGTGTGTTGGTGTGTGTGTGTGTATGTGTGTGTGTCTATCTATCCACCACCAGAGCTGCGACCACCCCCGTCGGCGTGGAGATATTTATGCGCATTACAAATTATTCATTCATCCATTCGTTTATTTCGTTTATTTATTCATTATCGATGTCATAATTGTACAATACGAGGAATTAGTAAAACAAAAAAACCCATAAGGACTATAATTTATTATTAGTGTATGTTTAAATCACTTTAGTGAATATGGATCTTAAAAAGAGTAACAAAAATATATGTTTTAAATAATTGCATAGTGCACAAAATAAAGAACATAATGAACAGGAAAAATTTGATGAATAAATGAATAATTAAGTGATTAATTTATAGGCCTAATCACACGCATTTAATAAGAAACGAAGAACTCGATTCCTTTTGGATATTTTATTATTGGATTATGTTCCTTCATTCTATTTTCATTTGTTGTTTGCATGCGAAACAACGTGAAATGCATGCTGTATAGATGTACTGCCCTTTGTCACTTTGTAAAAATCAAACAAACACATAAATAAATAAATTCTATATATAAAGTACATATGAGCAAATGATGAGCAAATGTATTAATAAGCAAGCAATTAGGTAAGTAAAAATGAAAGGATAAATAAACAAAATAAAATAACAAATAAATTGACAAAATTAATTAATTCTGGACTCCCTTCTTCAATTGATGACATGGTCGTTTATGTATAAATGGAAATGACCTAGCATGTATGTTTGATTTGTATAGTTCCTCGCTTACTTCCTTCAGTCAAATTTATTGAATTTATTTTATGTATTTAATTTGATATAGCAGTTCAATATGAATCAGATGTGTTTGTTTAATTTGATTTAAAAGTTGTGTACGAATCATTCTGGTTTGCTGTATTTAACTGTGTAGTTAAATGCGAATAAACTGTGTTTGTTTTATTTGCTTTAATACTTGTGAACGAATCGATTTTTGTTTATTTCATTTGGGTTTCATAAGTTCTGTATATTAAAAATGTTGATGACAATTGATGATGGTTACAGAGGAGTAAAATCAAACTGTTGAGTTTTTGTTTTCTTTCCTTGTCTTTATTTACAAAGGTTAATTTCCATGGTTTGATTTGAACGTCTGCAGGTGCCTTCATCTGCGCTTATTTTCAACATTAACTTCGGTGCAAAGTATGTTGCAATGCTTTGAGAGAAAAAGAGAGAGAGAGACAGACAGCCAATGATAGACAGGGAGAGAGAGAGACCGTCCGACAGACAGACAAAGGACAGAGATGCCGACAGCGGCGGTCGTATCACTGCATTGCGTATAGGATTACCCAAAGCATGACCCTTCCTGACACTCAAGCCGCCCAGTGCCCCTAATTTTTCGGTTGAGAGTATAAATCGAGGTCTAAATTGTGCACGCATGCATTATACCATCGCACACGAACCTTAAAGATCATAACGCTCATGTTCTAGAGGGGTGAGTGTCAGGAACGCAGCACTTCTAGAAATCCCAAAGTCCTAACCACCCTGGTCTTTGAGCGGCGCTGCCCGCCTTGAATACCAATACTTTATTATCTCACCACAGAATATCTTTACACACTAAAGCTTAACACTTTGCAAAATACATCAACACGTAGAAAAACTTGCTTAAGAGCATTATAGCAAAACACATTAGTTGAGTATAACTGAATATTTTTCTCAAATCCCAGACTCCAAAGCCATTACTGCAAATCAAACAGTCTGTTGCGCTTCGTACGTCATAGTATCATAACAGTAAAGCAGGTCAAAACAGCTGGCGTGAAGTACTTATATAAATTAATTAATTTCATTTCCTGCGGCGGTCGGCGGCTGATCAAACTGATATGTTTCGTGGTCGCATTAGTTATTGCCTTAACTTGTCGGTACAGGACACTAATAATAATAATAATAATAATAATAATAATAATAAGAAGAAGAAGAAGAAGAAGAAGAAGAAGAAGAAGAAGAAGAAGAAGAAGAAGAAGAAGAAGAAGAAGAAGAAGAAGAAGAAGAAGAAGAAGAAGAGAACAACAACAGAAGAAGAAGTAGAAGAACAACAACAACAACAACAATAACAATAATAAAATGAAGAATGAAGAGAGAGAGAGAGAGAGAGAGAGAGAGAGAGAGAGAGAGAGAGAGAGAGAGAGAGAGAGAGAGAGAGAGAGAGAGAGAGAGAGATTCCCCGTCTAAGAGTAGCAGCCTAGGTAGCCTGACAATGACTGAAGGTGGGTGGCGAGACGACTGGAGACAAGCAGCTAGACACTATCATGGGAGTGAGATTTCATCTTGACGTCGTGTGACAGGTCCATTAGTGGGGCGATCTAGCCTAGGCACTGTATTGTAGTCACATCAAAGTCAAGCCTGACCAAAACAGCCAGGAACAAAACGGTAACAGAAGACGATCATCGTGAAGGAGGAAGGAAAAGAACAATAAGGGTTTGGAGAAGCGGTGGGCGATCTTGGAAGGGATCGGAAGTAGGCCTACTTTGGAAAAGAGAGAACAAGCTTGAAGAAGAGGTGGTGTAGTAGTAGTTAGAGGTGGTGTAGGTGTGTGGGAGATGGGGGTCAAATATTCGGCACTCTTTAAACTGAAGAGAGGAAACCGATGATCTTGGATGGAAAGCAAGATGTGATTGGGGAGGGGAAGGAGAAGTGTGGAAGGTTAGAAGGAGGTAAAATAAAATAAAATAAAAAAAACACATGTTAGGGAGGCTATTTTTAAGCAGATCCACCGCTTACCAGAGTATCAACACTCGATGGAAATGATGTGACTACGTAATAACGGCGAGCACACTATCGTAGACCACGTTTAGAGTGTAGAAGGCGACGATGGGTGGAAAATATACTTTTGAGGGAGACTACCACTTCCCAGAGTATCAAGACTCGCTGGAAACTATGTGTGACTACGTAATGAATATCTTTAAACAGAGAAAACTCACCATCTTAGGCTAAGTGTGGAGTAAAAGGCTGCTGATGAGTGTGACCACAAGAGTATCGAGAAACCAAAAGGAGAGAGGAAGCTAAACAATGAGTAGTGTGCATCATTTCCCGTTTTTCAATCAAACCAGCCTTGCTTTAGGCTTAACTGCTCGGATCAGTTTGTCTTATATGTATTTCGCAACAAAACGAATGCAGATGTAGATCTAGCCCATAGTAAACATATAAGATAAGATAAGATAAGAATATTTATTTACCAAGTAAAAAACGTTACAAGGATTTTGGTGTGGCATGGCGACAGTGAAATACACCCTTTCTTGCACAGTCATTCATCGTGTCATACACTTCATTGGCCTATAACATGTATACAGCACTACAGGATAGGTAACCACAGTAACATACATCACTCATCAGTCATATGATACACACCCTGCAGGTAAAACAAAATACAGCATTAAAAACAATTTAACAGCATTAAATAAAATGAAAATTGTTAAGAATGTTAGGCTTCACATCCAAATCTACATACACAACACACGACGACACACACACACACGCACACACACACAGCATAGCATACTAATTGGGGATGGGTATAGGAGAAAATTTCTTCGTCTTATATATATATAAGTGCACTGCATTTAAGCTCCTTTAGCCCAAGTAAAACCACATGGAATTGAAAGCCAGTAGGCCTATGTCGCACTTTTTGTCCACCTATGATGAAGAAATTATATATGTTTATTATGGGCTAAATCTACCTATGCATTAGTTTTGTTGAGTAATACACATTTGCATTTATTGTATGTAATTGCAGTTCTTCGTAAGGTCTTTTATTTATTTATTTATTTAGTGGGAGAGGGTGGGTGGAGAGGAGGGACGAATGTGTTGGGGGGGGGGGGGCGGTGTATTTTAAAAAAAAAGACTATGTTCTTTTTATCCTCCTTTTCCTCTGCCACTTCCTGTTGTGTCTATATATTGTTAGGTTGGTCTATATATTGTTAGGTTGGTCTATATATTGTTAGGTTGGTCGCACCTCCGATCATCCTGTGACAAACTCCGTGGAAACCTAAAAGAAAAGCAATCCGTTCTCCTAACACTATTTTGCTGCAGTTGCTGCTTACTTGCATGAGAGCTCCTGCGTTAGAGACCAAAGCGAAACATTTATACTACTAAACTAGATGCAAGTACGGAAGTTAGAAGCCTTCAAATCCTTTCCCGCCCCTTTTGCTTGGTGGCGATTTGTTACAATTAAGCGAGTCACGCGTTTGAGTGTTGACAAATGTCAGAGCCACATCTCTGAAATGAAACAAACACGAAGACACTTATTCTCTCCATCCAAATGTCCTTTCCTTCTCCTTTTTCACCAACCTTCACGTAATCCTTCATTGGTAGAAAGGAGGTGGGTTGGGGGGTGGGGGGAAAGAAAGGCTCACTCTCTCTTGTCTGGGGTTGTTTGTCTGTCCGATAGTCACCCTGGCTGCTGAGAATTGAAGGAGGGCTGGCTAAGGTAAGGTGTCGAAGCTGGCCTGTTTGAGATGAACACCTGTTCAAACGGGGCCAGGACTAGGGGGACAGGGGCGGGAGGGCTAAAGACACATCTGAATGTGCCCGCTGCACATCTCGCGCCCCCTGGAATGTGGCCACGGCTCGAAGACAGGCACGAGGGGGACTAACTTCTTTCTCGCTCCGCACCTGGACAAGCCTGCTGCACTCTGAGTATGAGAGAGGAGACAAAGCCCTCGCTGCCTATACACTACACCATTTTTCTCTTCCTTTCGTGTGTGTCTCGGATAGTGAGGGCCAGTCCTTGTAGTCAGTCGAACGCGTTAAAGTTTCAGTTGGATGCTCAAGGCGCTATAATTATGGCCAGCGGAGACACTGGGGGACACTTTGAGATGGATAAGTTGTCCATCTTTCCCTGGTCGTTTCCTCTACACAAATGTATGCACAATGCAATGCGTCCATTTCTCCCCCCCATCAGAACCTGTATAGGCCTATGCCATCCATCCCCACTCCTTAACCACAGGCAAAGTTCCTGAACGTTCCTCCACCTTGCCCTTGTCTACCACCAACAGCCTTCCCCTCTCCCACTCCCCGCACTCCGCCTCCAAAGGCTGTCCTTAGTCATTGCCGCCAGCAACAGCATTGAATAGACACACACGTACTCTTCGTTAACCCATTGATCGCCTGCTTCCGTTGTTTTTAATCGTCTGTGCATGGTACCAGTCGTTCTGTCAGTCAAATCAAATGACATTTTTGGGTAAATTTGCTATGCGGATATTTGTGTGTTAGTAGTTAGAGAGATAGAAGAGACTCGTGTGGGGGTATGTGTGGGGGGTGTAGATGTTAAAAGTATTTGTTAAAAGTATGATGCATACTTGTTAGATCAAATGTAGTTGTACTATTGGTCATCTCGTCATTTTATGTATTAGTTTTATTTTATTTTGATTTGTTTCAAAACATTTTGTTTTTACTGAGATGTGGTGTGCTGTATGAATTCTCCATTTGTGGGTAAAAGAGATTTGTTGACTTAAACGTTTGACTTCTTCTACCTTTTAAATTGTATAGGTTGTACCGCAACCTTTCATCGGTCACATGGGTGGGGGGCTGGGGAGAGAGAGCGAGAGAAAGAAAGGGAGAAGAAAAGAGAGTGTGAGAGAGAGACTTAAGGACTTTCTTTCCTCAGAGCAAGCTCATTTAGGTGTCGTGGACGTCCATCCCTTCACACTCACTGCTCTCTGCTCTCTCTCTCTTCCTCCCCCCTCCCCCTCTCTCTATATATATATTCCCCGTTCCTTTCCACCTTTCCTCTTAGTCTCTCACCGGCACTACCTCTACCGTAACCACTGTCTCTAACTCTCGTCATGCTTTAATAAAGGGAACTATACAGTTTCATGACTTCTTTTTTTCTTTTCTTTTTCTTTTTTACATTCTAACCCCCGTTTTATGTTGGTTTGGTGTGCTTTTAATAGAGGCAAGAAAATGGGGTAAAGGACTCCCACAGTTTCGCCTTTAAAATCTGTAAACCTGACGCTGTGCAGCCGAGGCTATCGAGTTACTGAATATGACAGTATATTTCTATGCCAGTCCAGCATTGACTCACACAAAACGCAGAGTATCAGAACAGAGTAGGAACAGGCTGTTTCACAGTTGAAGTCCCCGACTCACGACACGACCCACCTCCCAATACTCCGCCTGTATCCCCATGATAGACTATATCCCACACATGTTGTTAAGGTAAGTGATTTCAGAGACAAGAGCGGCGCCAGTACGCGTGAGATAAGGTTTTTAAACTTTGACAGGCACAACTCACGGATTAATCGCGCGTTTAGGTTTGCGCCGTTTGATGTCCGCAACGTGATCCTGCGCCCATGAATGAATGGGCCTCCGAGTATGTCCGTACAGTAGTAGTATGGCGTGAAGCGCAATCACGTCCCCAAAAAGCCAGACGCAAGGCATGAAACGGACACCTTTCAGTTCATTGCTGTGGACAGATACTCACAGTACCTCATGTAAGCGCTATAGGCGTGTTAGTGAAGAAGTCGTTCCACATGCTTATTGTGAGCATCCAATCCGTCATTTACTCTGAGGAAGCCTTTTAGTCTTTTATTTATTTATTTATTTATTTTTTTTTTGGGGGGGGGAGAGGGAAGAGGGGGAGGTGATAAAGGCACAAATTCTAAAATTGTATACGTCCTTCCCCCCCCCCCCTTTTTTTTTGTTGTATGCTTACTTTGAATTTAATTGTGAAAACAAAACACGTTGCTAGTTGATCCTGTACTGTTAAAATAGATTTTGGGATATGCTCATTTTGAAAAGACCTTTGCTTTATTGGTTAAGCTATTTTTATATCATGAGAGGAAAGGGGAAGATGGAGGGAGGGATACATGATGGAGGGGGAGTGTTACATCACATGAAGAGGCATTATGATTGCATTAAGTCGACTCCTGCAGAAAAAACATGTCCTGTCACTTGCGAGGAAGCGATCCTGGATCCGTTTGGCATAGGAAGCGCACGACCTATAAACCCGAGCCAACTGTCATACACCCCCTTCCTTAGGCATCCACTTAGATCCAACACCCCCTTTGTGCAGAAGACATTGATTTGTTTCTCGATTTTTTTAACAAGGTATTTTAATTTCTCACAAATAGTCGAATTTCTGTTGTTGTTGTTGTTGTTGTTGTTTTTTAAATTCGTTGATTATTCCCCAATCCCATCCATCCCCTTGACCTTCCGTGTCACCTCTGGGGCACCTTAAATAATCCGGCCCATCTGACAAACGTACATGTGAAAACAAAGCGAATTTTAGGATAAACCCGTTTTTGCCAATAGCAAACAGGCCTTGGAATTGGGACCTTTTAAAGAGAACTTTGCGAGGGGTAACTTCATTGTGAGCGCCGTAATATGACATCTATACATTCTTATATAGCGCTTTTCCAGCTCAAGAGCTGCTGAAGGCGCCGACTGATACAGGATCTAACTGAAGCTGACCCATGCGCATACCTACACATCAACCTGGAAATAAAATTAATGTCTGGTCATGAGAACAGTCACTGCTTGGTCAAGCCATTCACGCAAGACACTAGGTTTCATGCATGGACGTCGGTCCCATGTCCAGCCGGTCCCATATTCTTCGTATGAAAATAGACAGCACTGTAAACATGATATTGGTTACAGACTAACTGTCTGGACACTGCCTCCTCCACGGGGTGCCTGTTACATTTCACAATTGTGTTAACACCACCTAAGTATAGAATCAGAGAACCAGCCCAAGGTTCCATGGCTTCTGCATCTATAGTTTTGTCCTTGCAGGAAAAACTATAGCGAATTACTGACTTACTAAATAAACCATTACACTGTTTGAGCAGAAAGGCAGTTGCGGGTCCAGAATATCTAGGTCTGTATAACGCTAGTCAAATGCACCATCCACTCTGTTTTGCGTGCATGCGTAATAATTATGCTCTTGTTTTTGCAGCTGCTCCGACTGATCATGCATCGATCATCGTAGTAGGTGGTCTTGTCTGAATGCATTGTGAAGTCCTTTGACTGATATTGAAGAAGATGAAGATGTTGATTTGCTTAGCTTAGCTTGATTGCGCGCGCATTTAAAACAAGATGGCAAGACATTCAAATGTATTTCAGGACATTGTGTGAAAGAAAATCAGCATTTTCACAAGTGTAAATTGTTATGGCGCTGTTGTCACTGGATTTTATCCTAAAGATGCCAAATGAAAACATGGAATGGTGGACCACTATCTCAACTATCTGCAAGGCAACGAAACAAAAATTGATCAAAATAGGTTTAGCCAATTTTTAGATAAAGCGCAGAACGTCTTGCTTTGTAAGGACTTTAGCTACCCTGACCTTCGAGAAAGTGCAAAGTTGAATGATACAAAAGACAGTGGTGGTAAAAATAACTCTGTAGAACAAACAAATAATAATCAAACTCGTTTGAGTCATTCTTGGCATATGGATAACAAAGTGTTTTGAACAAATAAACGAAGTTCGGTGAGACGAACCGACAAAAAGACTTCCACTGAGTGATTGGCCATGTTACGGAGCTAAGCAAATCAACATCTTCGAGTTCTTGTATGAACCCACATCGTCATTGCTAGTATTCCTAGAAGGCTAGCTGCTTCCCAACTTGACGAAGATTCATTTTTATCAGGTCTTTTAAAAAATTAATTAATTATTTAATTAATTAAATAATTCTTATATAGCGCTTTTCCGGCTGAAGAGCTACTCAAGGCGCTGGCCGATACAGGATCTAGGGTTCCTACTGTTATTTTTCGAGCGCACTGAGCATGGCTGTTTCATGAAGTTCTGCAATCATCATCCTCATCATCTAACTCAAGCCGCCCGAAGCGCCCCGGTGCCTGCTGCTTTTGGGTCTGTCTCTCCTAACCTATCCTATCCTATCCCATCCCGTAACTCGAAGGTCGTTGGGTAATCACAGATGATCGTTTAACCAGCGTACTCCATCTTTCTCTGTTCTCAGCAACCCTCATGTCCGTCTCTCGTTTCTCTCTTTCTTCAAGCTGGCAGATTGTATTAGCTAAGGTACAGTACTCTGTTACTTTCTTCAACCCTCAACCCTCTCCATCCCACCTCTTCCATACCAGAAGCGCAGAGCGTAGCTGAGACTCGAGGCTCATTCCCACTATCCAAGTAGAAAGAGGAGGGAGTAGGCCTCGCCTAATCTCGGCTACGCACGCTGCGTGGTGACACAGCTGACTGCACTCCGGTGTGGCTTTTTGGCTGTGCGATAGCGGGTAGTGATAGGTTTGAAGTGGCGTTTTGACCAAGGTTACAAAGAAGCGCTAGCCTGCATTGTCCGCCTCGCGACTCCCAGCTCTTGTTACCCCATCTTTGTCGCCGGCTTAAGGCCTCCGATGTGTTGATAACTGATACAGCAGGCAGAGTGTAGCGAACAGCCAAGCCACGATTTCTCAACTTTATTTTTAGTCCTACTCCTTCTTCTTCTTCTTCTTCTTCTTCTTCTTCTTCTTCTTCTTCTTCTTCTTCTTCTTCGGTACGGCTATTGCAGTGCAGAGCCATGCATGGAGTTAATTGGAGAGCAACTGTTGGATCCTTGATTAAAAATGGAAAAAAAAACACCGAATTGTCTTGCATAATTATAATTGAAGCAGCTCGCCGCCATTCGGCGTTTAGGGCTGTTATACCTTGAATCCTGACCTCGGTCCGCAATTACGCAGCTTCTGTCGTTTTTAGTTCTTGATGCGGCAAGTTTGACGTCTTGGAATGTTGGGAGTTAAATCTTCATTGCGGCGGCGCCTTGGGCACTTGAGCACCCCGTCACAGCTGGTAAGTGCGCTAAATACAGAGCGAGTGTGATTTAAGGGTCTGATATAGCCAGCTTGTTTTAAAATGCAAGGTAACAAGGCGTGGGCTGTTCAGTACTTATATTGAATTATTATGCGTTATATAAGAACGCGTAACAAATTGTTGTTTGTAAGTTTCAACCCTTGCATCGCCGATAAGTTTAAATATCTCAGTGTCGCTTACCGCGATATAGTGTCGCTTACCGCGATATATTGTCGCTTACCGCGATATAGTGTCGCTTACCGCGATGTAGTGTCACCGGAAGACAAGTTGTTTAGAAATATTGGGAAGGATCACAATGTTATTATATGGAGTGTAAGGAGCAACGATTGTTCGTCTATGTATGTATGTTTTCAAAGCGCATTGACATACCCTTGTGCCAATATTCAATACATTAGGTAAAATGGAACCACCTGAACGATTTTACTATTCAATACCTTGTTTGCTTATCATAATACGCCACAGTTATTACTTAAACTTTGTGTAGTCTGCTTTTATCTTTCATTCACACTAAACGAAAAAAAAAGTAGCATTCACATTTTCATGAATAGCCGACACAAATACTGCACAGGCAAATTATGCACGCCTGTCAAATTAAGAGAAAAAAAAAGAAGTGAAAAATAGAATAAAGCCTTTTTCTTTGACTTGATTTCACTCTCCGCGGTTGGCTGCGCGCGGAGCGTGGTGGAGAGAAGACTCGGTGCCGTAACTTAATGGTGATCTTTGAAGGATAGCTGCATAGGCTAATGATGGCTACATCACCACCCCACCCACCCACCCCCCATCCACCCACTCCGCCGCTCCAGTAAAATAACACGCATGTTTATTAAGCATAAAGCTTTGATTTGATACAGGTTAGATAAGCTCACGTTAGAAAGTCTTTGTACAGGCCTGCTGTTATTATTGAGCATGAAGAACGGAACTGATAAGTATGGTCGGTTATGGGAGCAAATTTTAAGGCTATATAACCAACCTGTAGACCTGTCTAAAGTAATATGACTGATGAAAGCTAATGTTGTGTTTATTGTTAAAAATGTACTCTGGATAGACAATAGGCTTTTCTCGTGGCCATCAAACGCGGATTGACGGTTGGGCCTGTCCATCAATACTATAAAATCACTGTGATCCTCTTGTCAAGGGTCCTTTGTGATGTTGACACTGTACTGTACTGTACTGTACTGTACTGTACTGTACTGTACTGTACTGTACTGTACTGTACTGTACTGTATAGTTCTTTACCATTGTCCCCATCTCGCTTTCTTTCAGTACAGCAAAAAAAAAATCTGAACCGGGTGGCGCAGCCCTCATAAATCATTGGTGGTCCTACCTGATAACAGGCGGGTGGATCTGCATATAATCAGCTGCATCAGTACTAGGTGTGTGGTCTAGTCTGGGTGAAAGATCACTGCCCGTCACTAGCAGCCATATCTCTTTCCAACTCCATCACACTACTTTGCCTATATGTACTGTACATCTTACTTTTAAAAAAATCTTTCCAGTCTCCTCCCATCCTCCTCCAACTCTTCCTTCCTCCTGTGTGTGTGTCTCTCTCTCTTTCTCTCTCTGTCTCTGTGTGTGTATGTCTCTCTCTCTCTCTCTCTCTCTCTCTCTCTCTCCATCCACCCTCCGTTCATTTCCCATCTTTCCCTCTCTGTCACTCTGTCACAGTCTTCTGTCCGCGCAGTCACATAGATGATTATCAGGAAAACACTTAGCTGAGCACTCGAGCGTGACCCGAGACCATAAAACACATAGATCAACGTCTCTCTATATATATACATAAGTATAGTATAGTATAGTATAGTATAGTATAGTATAGTATAGTATAGTATAGTATAGTATAGTATAGTATAGTATAGTATAGTATAGTATAGTATAGTATAGTATAGTATAGTATAGTATAGTATAGTATAGTATAGTATAGTATAGTATGCCCCGGTTTACTGTGTGAAGAAGGACAGTGACAGGAACATCATAATGTGTCACACAAGAGAACTTAGATCTTACATTATGATACATCTTCAAGTTCCCTAATCACACCAAATGTGATTTACTCTCACTCCGCTCTCTCACCGTTCCTTTTAAAAAATTATTTTCTTTCTTTCTTTCTTTCTTTCTTTCTTCCTGTCTTTATTTTTTTTTGTTCCTTCTTTCTTTTCCCGTCTTCCTGTCTTTTTTTTCTTATGCCATCATTGTCTTTAACTCTAACCTTTAACAATTCTTTCTTTCTTGTTTTTTTGTTTCTTCTAATCTTTCTTGCTATTTTTGGTAACTTGGTTTTCTTTTCCCTTGTTATTTACTTTTCATCAAAACTTTAATTTCTTTTCTTCTCTGTTATTTTCTGTATTTATTTATTTATTTATTTATTTATTTATTTTGTTTCATTCCTTCTGTCATTTTCCCCCCTCTTCGTGTTTCTTCTTTTTCTTTTTGTTTTACATATATTTTATTGGAAAGACAGGACCATCAGTCTACACTCCAAGGTAAGGTTGCTGCTCTCCCTTGTCATCTCCATCTTCCTATACTCTTGCGAAATATGGATCCTCACAGCAGACCTACAACGAAGAATACAAAGCATGGAGATTAAGGGCCTTATAAGCATTGTCTATATATCTATCTATCTATGGAGATGAGTTCTTCAGAAGACTCATCAACGACGAAGTCCGACAGACCATCACACAATCCATTAGACAACACGATGAGATACTCACAGTGGTAAAGAAACGGAAACTCCGATGGTATGGCCACGTCATCAGAGCATCAGGTCTTGCAAAGACCATCCTGCAAGGCACGGTTCAGGGAGGCAGAAGAAGAGGGAGACAGAAAAAGAGGTGGGAAGACAACATTCCAGAATGGACTGGTTTGACACTAACGAAGATATGAAAGCTGCTGAGAATAGAGAAAGAATACGCTTTTTAAACTATTATTTGTGGCGCCCCAACGACTTTTGAGTTACGGGATAGGATAGGGTAGGATAGGTATTTTATTTATCTATTTATTTATTTATCTCACCGCCATGGCTCAATGGTAGAGCGTTCGCTTGGCACATCAATGATCCAGGTTCGAATCCCGTGGTTGGCTAGGTAAAAAGGACCATTTCTCACTGTCCATCTTAGCAGTATGATTGCTTTGGAGGTTCAGTGTTGATTTGGGACCTTACCTCCTCTTCCATGGGATGGTTATCCCCGTCTGCCATATCGCCAATGGTGTACGTAGACGTTAAACTTCAATGTTCATTTATTTATTTATTTATTTATTTATTTATTTATTTATTTATTTATTTATTTATTATTATTATTATTATTATTATTATTATTATTATTATTATTATTATTATTATTATTATTATTATTATAAATGTGTGCTTTTGAACAATTTTGCGTATCTGTGACACTATGCTATTTAGTTAGTTAGTAATTCATTGCTTACAGGGTCCAGCGGACAGCAAAGAGCCGAATCAGAACCACAAAATCAAGACCACAATTTGTTTGAAAGAAGACTCACTCCCGATCCGTATAAAAAAATCTGCTGAAACAACTCTAGTGGTCACATTGAAGGCACTTTACCAGGCGGTCACTTTACAGGGACGCTGAGGCTAGACACTAATTTATTGAACCCCGTTTACAAAAACAAAATAGAATATAAATCATTATAAAATATCAACAAAACACATACACATATAAAAAGCCTACATTGCTAATTAATAATATCATAGGAAGCCATAGTGACCATTTGGCAGAAAGCGTCCAATATTCTCATGCTGACCCAACATTCCTCATACAAAAATGAGGAGTTTTGGAAGAGTTTTCAAGAAATAACGTAGGTGACTGGTCGAAGAAGATAGTATAGTAGATTGATAGAACAGATTAGGAATGAGAAAGAACAAAGGAGAAAGACAGCGACAGTGGGAATTTAAAGCACTACATTTCCAGAAAGTGGGGATACTATTTATACAGAAACCTCCGGCACTCCCACGGGGGGCACTATGCTATTGAAGGGTCTTGTAGATACACTTGTGATTTATGACGCTTGGGTTAAAATTATTCCAGCATTAGCGCAGCCCATACATCTTTTTCAATGCCTGTGACATATACTGCCAGGGCAATAACGATACACTTCCATCAGGTCATAACCAGCAAGATTCGCTTTAATGAGCGTTTCCAACGTTTAGACCCGATCCACCGCATCCTAAGTAGGTCTATGTAGGCCTATTGTGAGAAAATATGGTAACGCTAACACGCAATTATTTAGTATCTCAAGTAGACGGTCTTAATTTAAGCACAATAATTAGGCCTATAATCAGCGCCCTAGAATTATGTTAACTCTTCGAGCGTACACTGTTCCTTCTTCTTTTATTATAGTTGTACAGTTTCGTATTGTTTATTGTACATTGTACTGGCTTTTACTGCCTAAATAGTTTATGGCTTTGGCAGCCGAAAATAAACATTACTACTTACCGTTATATTATATACGAGTACGCTTATGGAATTCCCTTTGTAAAATATTTATTTTGCGATATTTTTCGGTAATTGTGTAGCACTCTCAGCTAAATAATCTTTAAATAGGATATTTTCTAAGTAATCATTTGTTTTACAAACAATGTAAGATTTCTCTAAATAATATATTTTCTCCGTAAATAACTTATTATTTACCTAAACAATGCATTGTTTACGTAAATAAATCATGATACAGGTAAATAAGGCATGCTAAATAAAAATATTATTTAGGCCTACCTGTATAATACGTTATTTAGCAGATAGTGTTAAATAATGTATTATTTAAAAATGTTTCTAAATAATGATTTGTTTACCTATATAATGCATTATTTAGCAGAATTTGTTAAATAAATAATTATTTAGAAAATGGTACTAAATAATGCATTATTTACGTAAACAATTCATTGTTTAGGAATTGTAATTTTCTTTATTTAGAGGATTCCAGGATTCGCTTGAAAACTTGCATGTTTTTATAATTTTACTGCTTTCTATAATTAAATGGAAGGTCTTTCCAAAGATTATATATCCAAAATGTGTGTTAATTAAATATATGTGTCAACATAAATTGCTGCACACACTCGAAAATAAAACGTCTGTGACCTCTCGAACATAAACGAAAGGTCAAGGTCAGAATTTTAGTTTTTGAGTATCTCCGTCAGAAGAGGGAAAAGCTTTTTTTTTTTGTATTTATTTAACCAAAAACTGTGTTGAGGCTGTGTTTCCGTTTGTTCTTTTGAGTTGAATTGTGTATTATTTTCAAACGGAAAGTTTCATTTTATTCGAAACTACCAGGGATATACGGATCGGACTGACAAGAAACATGGCGGAAGTACTCTGAAGGCAAGAACGCGAATGCAGAAATAATGATGGATCCCTCTTTTCCGGAGCCGTTACCGTTGTAGTTTCGTATATTACTACTATTGCGAAGGAATAAAAATGAAGGAGAAATAATGCAGTTGCCTCATTTTAAATCACAAAACAGCTTAAATCAACATTTTGCAATATTCTTTATCACTACCACACACCGTCACAGAAAAATTAATACGACATGTATCTGCGAATCCCCCAAATAATGAAAATTGCGGTACTTAAAAAATGAGTTGCTTACGTAAATAATGCATTTATTTAGCATCTTCTAAATAATCCATTATTTAGCAAATTCTGCTAAATAATGCCTTATATTGGTAAACATATTCATTATTTATAAACATTTCTAAATAATACAGTATTTAACACAATCTGCTAAAATAAATGCTTTATACAGGCAAATAATTTCTTATTACCTAACAACGCCTTATTTACCTATATCATGATTTATTTACCTAACCACATATTGTTTAGATAAATAATAAGTTATTGACGGAGGAAATATATTATTTAGAAAAATCTTACATTGTTTGTAAACAAAATGATTATTTAGAAAATATGCTTCAATAATAATAATAATAATAATAATAATAATAATAATAATAATAATAATAATAATAATAATAATAATAATAATAATAATGTTCGTCATTTGTAAGGCGTCTTAGCCTAAGGATCAAGGCGCTGGCCGATACAGGATCTAACTCAAACCGCCCGAGACGCCCACCCGCAGCCTTTGGGCGCATGGTCTGACGCCCGGACAACTGAGCACAATCCTGGGCAGCCAGGGATGAAGGAGAAGGACCAAGTGCATGCTTGGTGTGTTCTTGTTACCGGCACTCACCCGTCTAGGACATGAGCGTCAGGATCTTTAAAGTCCGTTATGCATGCGACACAGACTAGACCTCGGTTTATACTCTCATCCGAAGGAGTAGGAAAACAGGAGTAAAGTGACACAACACAATGGCCCGGCCAGGGCTTGAACCCGGGACCTTCAGATCCGCAAGCCGAAGCACTACCATTAGACCACAGTGCTAAAGATTATTTAGCTGAAAGCGGTGAAAAGAAATATTTTATAAAGTGAAACATGGCCCTAGTTTGACCACCCTCTCTTCCCATATTAAACCTCTTTCTATATCCCACCATTTTCATGCTTAAATGACCTCCGCCCAGTTGCTCTGACTTCGTCTGTGATAAAGGTTTTCGAAAGAATTGTCCTAAAGCGCCTAGAAATTTTAGTTGATCCATTTTTAGATCCCTTGCAGTTCGCTTATAGAAGAAAAAGAAATGTGGAAGATGCAGTCTTGTACGTGTTGAATAAAATATATGCACACCTAGACAATGCTAATACTTGCATACGATTGATGTTTTTTGATTTTAGCTCTGCTTTTAACACCATGCAATGTCATCTACTTTTAGAGAAATTGATCAGAATGAACGTGGATTTCCATACTGCTTCTTGGATTTTAGATTATTTAACTAACAGACCACAATTTGTGCGCCTTGCCTCTGTATGTAATAGAACTTTTTCTCGTGCAATATATTCTAGTGTTCTCTCTACAAACACAGGCGCTCCCCAAGGAACAGTATTATCACCTTTTCTTTTTAGTCTATATACTTCTGATTGTAGGCATACTCAGGTGACATGCCCCATTGTGAAATTTGCAGACGACACTGGCATGGCAGGACTGATTACGGATGACGACGACACGACATACAGACAAGAGATTGACAGTTTTGTTTCTTTCTGTGATAACAATTTTCTTGAATTAAATGTCGGAAAAACCAAAGAAATTATAATTGACTTTAGGCGCAAGAATGTTGTTTTTGATGAAATTTTGATTAAAGGTCAACCAGTAGAAAGGGTTAAAAGTTACAAATACTTAGGAATAGTTTTAGATAAAAAATTGACATGGAACGACAACTTAGATCATATTGTCAACAAAACACACAGCCGTATCTATTGCCTGCGCAAATTAAGATCTTTCAAAATATCACATAAAATACTGCAAATGTTTTTCACATCTGTTGTCAGCAGTGTCATGACCTTTGGCCTGTCTTGCTGGGGTGGTAATGTGACAAAGAGAGACAAAGACAGACTGGACAAAATCATCAAGAAAGCAGGTGGGGTGGTCGGGAGTAAGCAAGACGACATACAGTCTATTCACAAGAGACAGGTAGTGAAGAAAACGACAGCAATTCTGGCTGACAGCGATCATCCTCTGTACATGGAATTTGCCAGTAGGTTGATAGAGAGAAGTGGTAGATATAGGGCAGTAAAGACGAAAACGACGAGGCACAAACATTCATTTATTCCGACAGCCATTCAGATGTACAACGAGCAATTAGATAGGGCAAACACAAAACACACGACTAACTAACATACTGACTAGCTGCATTCCCACCTGGGAGGGACTCACTACCGCACTATAGAATTAACGTGCAGTATGCTCTTTCTAATGCTAAAATACACTTTTATGTTTTTATGTGTATAAATTCTTAAATAATAGTCTTTTACACCCTTTTTATGATTGTAGTTTACTTTTGCTTACTATGTGTTATATACTTTTTGACTCCCATTGCTATAAAAAAAAAACTATAATGCATGCCTAAAGATAAGTGTATGTGGTGTTTCTCTTTTGCCTGATTGTTAGCATGCCGTCCTTAATGTTGCATATTACATGTATGTTTTTATCATATTTTTAATTGTGCTGAGTGAAAGATTTCCTTGACGACATTGTAATTTCCATTTTATGGATTATTAAAGATTATGACTTATGACTTATGACTTATGACTTATTCCTACCCTTGTTGTGCAAAGCTGCATGAATTGTATATGCCCTCCAGGGATGGGGTCACCACAGTCCAGGTATTCTGAAAATGTCTGTAGGTGAAAAAGGTTAATTTTCATAAACCGAAAATGTGTGCTGTTGCTTTGAGGGCTTTGAGCTTTACAAATATATGTATACACTTCTTTTAGTGTCTGTATAGGTGTTTGTATAATAGAACATTGGAGTCTATTCTTATTTAGGACTAATTTAGTATTATTGTTTGTGAATAGTTGAATATATCATCAGATGTCTGTAAGTTAGCCTATTACGCTAACATGGGCAGTTTTAATTTTGTTTTAACCTTTCCCCTGTAACCAAGGTGTTGTAGCAGCAGCAGCAGTAGTAGTAGTAGTAGTAGTAGTAGTAGTAGTAGTATAGTAGTAGTAGTAGTAGTAGTAGTAGTTGTTGTTGTTGTTTTTGTTTTGCTTGCGCGTATTGATGATGATAATGATGATTATGATGATGATGATGATGATAATGATGATGATGATGATGATGATGATGATGATGATGATAATGATGATGATGATGATGATGATGATGATGATGATGATGATGATGATGATGATGATGATGATGATGATGATGATGATGATGATGATAACGTAATCTTGTGGAAGCTGAGGTCTCGGGCGTTTTGAGTTTGATCGTGTATGGCCAGCGCCCTGAGCAGCTCTTGAGCTGAGAAAGCGCTATATAAGAATGTCTAATTAAATAAATGAATGAAATAAAATAGGATAGCGCAAGTATTCACGAATAAAGTTCAGTTATTCATAAGTGAAGCAACAAATCGCAATAAAAATATAAAAGTCGGATGTAATACATTTAAAAGAATAAAAATGTACACAAACACAATTAAACATTTTAATGATCTTTTGTACTGAGATAGCAATAGAGATGTTAAGGTAGGTGCGGTGTGTAAATGTGTTGAATTTGGAAATGAGGGAGAGTTGGAAAGATGGTAGTTTAAACACATTTTTTTTAACGAGATAAGCTAATATAACATGGAAAAGGTAAAGGGCACACAAAAGCAAAGCTTGAATAAGTACTACCCTTTTGACACATTACAACAATTAAATGTCTGCGGAAAGACGGTTAATTCAGTCTAAAAATGTAAATAATTAAGATAAAGAGTTCATTCTTCACACATGGGACTTTCGGGTATTTCAATTCAATTCAATTCAATCCAATTTAAAACAATACAACTTTATTTATCCACATAGGCCAATTACAAGATTTAGAAGCAGCTCTTTTTTTTTTTTTTAAGAAAAAAAAAGTTTAAAACAGTGAAACGTAAAACAAGGTATCACAACATTGTCACACGATTTCATAAGCACATGTCTTACCATACAAACATAAACCAAACACACAACACAAACACACCCACACACACACACACACACACACACACATCACGAACACTCACCACCGACAGTTAAATCAAATAAAAACATGAAGGTAAGAAAATCAGGTAAGAATATCATCAATCAATCATCAAATCAATCAGTCGACAAACAAATCAGTCAATCACTGAATCGGGCAATCGTCGAGCGTGTATTAAAACAACAAAAAAAGGGGGTTAGGGAGGGCGGGGAAGATGTTAAAGCAGAGATGATCGCATCAAGTTTAGCAGTCGAATTGCGCAAGGAATAAAACTGTGGGAGCGGCGATTACCCTTACAGGCCGGCAAGGCAAAACGGCGCCCGGATGGTAGCACTGAGAATTCACTCGCCAGAACATGCTCTGGTCTACAAATAATTCCGTTCGCCTTCTTGACGATTTGCCGATCGCAGAAAGAACCCATGTCTCTCTGCCTGACACCGACGATCTTTGAACAGACGTTGACAATGCAGGACAAACTATTCCTATCCCTCACAGTCAGACTGTAGAACCAACAAATAAACGAAAAAGTCAGCAAGCTCTCAATGAAAGATTGGTAAAACAGGCTGAGAATCTTACAATCCACAGAGAAAGACTTCAGTTTCCAGAGAAGGTACAATCTCTGTAGGCCCCGTTTGGCAATACACTGTGTGTTCACATCCCATTTGCAGCTCATGGAATAAATAAAGGAGAAAGTAATATAAACAATCATTTACTATCAATGCTTTTATCCTTTAACCCAGGCTTCTAGAAAGGTTTTCATGGGTAATTTTTAAATCCCGTATGTTGCAACACGTGTTGGCACCTCTGTTGAATTTCTCGTTGCGAGATAATAAAGTATCCGTATAAAGACAGAAAAAAAGGAAACAGGTTAACCATGCACCCAGTATACCATTTTAGTAGCTAATAATTGTTTGTTTTCGCAACATTTTAAGCGATGGTTTGTTTTCATTTGTTCTATCCTCCCAGGTGCAGAAATCAAACCGAGGTCCAACTGTCGGAGTCAGGTATTGAAGGTCAACTCAACACGCATCCCATTTTATCATTTTAAATAAAAGACTTTGGGGCTTTCATTCGTGTACGTTATGTTATAAAATGCCCCAATTCAAAGACTTACTTTACTTTTGGCAAAAAAATCAAGGGTTTACCCTCAAATTGGCGTTGTTATGACATCACACAATGATAAAGTGGGCTTTCTTTGCTCTAACCAACCGCTACAGTTTCCATTTTACATTTGGATTCTGACAGGGAGTGGTTTCCCCTGATTTTAAAAGGGAGTTCCCCCTGTCCGCTACAGTTTCCATTTTACATTTGGGTTCTGACAGGGAGTGGTTTCCCCTGATTTTAAAAGGGAGTTCCCCCTGTACATCCAATAACATAGCCCAGTGACCTTTGACAGCATTTCTGAGTGAACAACAAAGCTGAAGAGTGCGTCTTTGGTGCCTGGGGATAGGGTAGGGTAGGGTAGGGTAGGGTAGGGTAAGGTAGGATAGGGTAGGGTAAGGTAGGGTAGGGTCTATTTTATCAACCGAAAACGAAAAACCTTTCGAGCCCATTGTTTTTACGGGTTCTGCCTCTTACCGGCTTCGGTCGCTGCTATGTTTAGCTCCAGAATGTTTGCTGGCCAGCCAACGGGGCTGTTGCTGTTCATAGCCACAAAAACTACGGAATGTAGTTATGTACAAAATAACTATACTTTCGTAAGAGTTTGTTTTTTTTTTGTTGGGGGTGTGGAGGGGGGGGGGGAGAGAGTGGTAAGCTTATTGTTTTCATTGGGGCAACACTCATTGTGAATGTTTAAATGAACCGTTGAAGGGGTGTGGTCAAAGTGGATGACTATTAGTAGATGGCGCTTTTCTTTACTGAAGAACTTATCATCGCTCATTGTGTCTGGGAACATTCATTTATCCAACCACCGAACCATCGCTCAAGCCCAGTGCATTTTGACCATTTCGGTGACCCGACGTTTACATAAATTTGTTACGATTATTTTCAATCGTCTGTACATTTACATAAGTATATATCTGCTGAGCCGAAGCAACGTTCCTCAGCGTCCACAAAACAGCGAAATTGGCATTAGCTAATCTCCAGGCACATCTGATTTAGTTTAAATAATTTACGATCTAAAGAGTTGTTGTTGTTGTTGTTGTTTGACAACTACAATAACCATTTGATTTTAAAAGCTACACACAAATGTATTCGTACTGCTATACACCATGGAACTGTATGTTTATCAAAGTTTATAAATTTGTTTAGTCTTTACTGTTTTACTTTTTTTTTTCAACTGAGCAGTTTGTCAAATCAAAATGTTATAGTCTGATTAGTTTTAAAACCTGCACGACACGCTGTGCTGACTTCGTTTCACTACTTCTCCTATCAACAAAACTGTGGGGTTTTTCCCCTCTCCAGCCATTGTCATACGACATTTTATGTATTATGAAGAAGTATTTCAAGCCTTTGAGACGAAACTGACAAGGCAGGCTCTCAAAACTGACAAGTGCGACGTCACTACGCAAGCCAACGGTTGATGCTATGAAGGGAGCACGGGGAAATTGATATCCCAGCTTGACAGCGCGGATGACAGGGGGCGGGGCGAGGGGGCGGGGCTAGACAGAGTTCGCTGGAAACCCTATCAGGGAACTAAGGTTGACGGCGCAATCAGCGTATGCTAATGAGCCCCATGCAATCAGCCCCCGCTCGCCACGCTTGACTCCATGTTTTGTGTTGTGTTGGAGGAGAGAACAAAAATCAGTTTGGGGTGGAAAAAGCGGTTTGGCACGAGGAGAGTGGAGGAATAAAGAGAATGTTTGGGTGGGTGGAAAGCGGAAGTTGTAAGAGAGATAGTACATGTAAGAGAGATAGGGGATAGGAATGAAGAGAGAAAACCTACTTTCTGTCATTCCTAACCTTTTCATGGGACGGTGTTTTATTGTTATTTAGCACGCCAAGAATCTATAGTGTGCGTTTCTTCTTGTTGTGGTGAGTCCTACTTAAACGTTATGACCAAAGAAGCAGGTGGAAATTACATCTGACTTGGAACGTTGACATCACTTATCGTCACGAGTGACGAAGGTTAATAGATTTAGAAGGGTACTCTACTCCCCTCCCCCTCTCCTTCTTTCCTCCCTCCCTCTGATTTTGGGGCTGTAATGTTAATGTTCTTTAGTTCTCAAAGTATTAATACAATGATAAGACAGGATGCTGTCGCGCGCTTTTTCTTCAATCGAACTCAAAACACTCTGAACAAAAGGCGGAATAGAAATCCAGTTTTATTTTTGACCTTTAGATTGACTGCATCCAATACCATTACTGAAGGGAAGTCAAGTCAAGTCAAGTCAAGTCAAGTCAACAAATCCTTATGACCCACAATGGAGAATTTATACAGCACATTGCGTCTCAGCGAATAAGAAAAGAAGAACAGACAAACCTTTTAAAACAAATAGAATAATACTTAACATCATTATCACAAACTCTCTCTTCCAGTTCTTTCTTACTATCAACGCACATACACCCACATAACAAGGAGAAGGGGAAAACCTGAGAATCCGGAGAAAACCCTCGGTTCCTGAAGAAACTATTGTTGTTATTGTTGTTGTTGTTGTTGTTGTTGTTGTTGTTGTTGTTGTTGTTGTGTTCTTTTATTTTTTTTATTGGGAAGGGAGGGATGGAGGGGGGGGGGGAGGGCAGGAGACATTCCATGTTCTCTGATATTATTTCGTGTCCGCATCTTTGGTTTAAACATACCTGTCAAGTGCTACGGATTTTTGCGTAGCGCTACGCATTTTAAACATTTTCCCATTGCTACGGCGTATCACAAAGCTGCTACGCAATTTTTGAAAAGTGACGATAATATTTTTTTTAACCAAGGGGGTTTTCGCGCGAAAGTAGTCTGTTCCGGTCGAGTCCGGTTTAAAGACACTTAGTAAAAGCACCGCACTTCCGCAACACGTGTTCGTTCAGAACTTCAGTCTACGATCATTTCTCTTTGATTACTTTCATATTATATCAGCTGCCATTTAGTTATATTTTTATTAAATTAATTGGTATAAGCTTTTGTGCAATGCTAATAGTTCTTTTCTTGGCATTGTAAACCATGTTTTGTGAATAAGCAAATTTGTTTGGGGGAAAAAAGTTCATCTGCTTTTTCTGTGTCAGTGATTGTCTCCCTTGTTTTTTTTTTTTGTTATTTTTTATGATTGCCTAGCTTATTTTCTGTCTGTATGTTTTATATATATATTTTTGTTTTGGCATTTTCACTTTTATTTTGAAAAACGTACATGAAAATGTTTATAATGATAATGGTAATAGCTAAAGTGTTGTGCATTAACAAGATTTTACAATAAATTTGTAAACACATTGGATGTGTGTGTTTATATTCGATGCAGAAGTTTCCAGTTTTGTTGCGAATCGCGTGATTCACATTAGTGCTACACCAAACCTCCATTTGCTATGGTTTTTGTGTTAAATTGCTACACCACAACCCGAAAACCCCTTGACAGGTATGTTTAAACATAATTTTATTATTCACGAGACAAGCAAACAAAACATGGAGAACATCTTTCTGTTTAGACCACTACCAGACACTTCTGTCTTTCATTCACTAATTTTTCATCGATGTTGTTTCATGATAGTTTCATGCGTTATTACACAGGCGCATTAAAGCAGAAGAATGGACCCTCGGCAAGAATTGTGTGGATCCCCGATAGCAGACGGGTAGTGCAGTAGTACGTATCATATATACGTACTACTGCGCTACCCTTCCGCTATCGGGGATCCACTACAGCGCTACCTGTCCGCTAAGAATATGAATCACTTTATTGTTCTCTTCCTATAAACACGGATATTCAGTTTGCAATGAGAGTTGCCCTGTGGGTTCGGGCCCTGAATAGAATAGACCCAACGTTTCCCGGCGTGTCGTAAGAGGCAACTGACAGGGTGATGTCAGCACGGCATCACTGGGCGAAAGTCTTCTACACAGAAGTCACCGGCCAGGACGGAGGAATTTCACGTTACTACAGGTTCAACGACCAGGTGCTCGGGGCCAAGGCGAGCCACAATGTACTCGTGGATTTCGACTGTGGCCAACAGCATGGAGAGGATTGGGCCCTGCCAGGTCTTTCTTGCCCAAGACACACCGCATGATGAAAAAAAAAACCTCACTCCATACCGGATCGGCCGTCGCCCGGGTCACCAAGGACCGCGCCTTCCGTTGGCCACCAGGACGGAGGTGATAAGTGTGCTACTGATGGACAAATTAGCAAGGTTTGCACGAGAGACAACATCGTCATAGGAACCTGGAATGTCGGGATCCTAACTGCGCGGAGCGAAAATTAGAAGAACTGGTTCACGAGCTGGACCACTATCGATGGAGCATTTTAGGTACCAGCAAACTGCGCTGGAGTGGCCTAGATGAAACAACGATCGACAAAGGCCACAAGCTTTATTTCAGCGGGAGAGATGACAGGCACGAACACGGCGGTTGATTCTTGGTTCACAAAGACATTCTAGCCACTGTCATGGGTTGCCGCTCAGTCTCCAGCAGACTCATTACCATCCGTCTGAGAGCAGCCCCTTTTAACATCACCATCATCCAGGCCTATGCCCCAATATCAGACTATGACGACAGCGAAGTGGAGGATTTCTATGAACATCTACATGCTGTTCTTTACCAAGTGCCGAGGAAGGACATAGTCATAGTGCAAGGCGACTGGAATGCCAAGGTTGGCCAAGATGCGCACCACAACTGGGGAGACACATGTTGACCCCACTGCAACAACGAGACAAATGACAGTGTCTGAGACTTTCGGAGTTTGCTAGATACAACAATCTGACACTGGCAAACACGCTTGGTCTCCACAAAAATTCCAGACGATGGACATGGCACAGTCCCAGCGGGAAGCATCACAACCAGATTGACCACATCATGGTCAAGACAAGCTTCAGATCAAACATCAACCTTGGCAGGACATCTCCATCTTTCTACACGCTTGCGAAACATGGACCCCCACTGCAGATCTACAACAAAGAATACAAAGCATGGAGATGAGGTGCTACAGAAGACTTCTGGGCACTTCCTGTACTCAGCACATCACCTATGACGAAGTCCGAAACACCAACATGCAAGCCATTGGACAAAATGATGACATGCTCACAGTGGTGAAGAAACGGAAACTCCGATGGTATGGCCACGTCACCAGAGCCTCAGGCCTTGCAAAGACCAAGGCACAGTGGAAGGAGGCAGAAGAAGAGGGAGACAGAAAAAGAGGTGGGAGGACAACATTCGAGAATGGATTGGCTTGGCACTGAGCGAAGCCACGAGGGTTGCTGAGGATAGAGAAAGATGAAGTACGCTGGTTAAACGATCATCTGTGGTGCCGCAACGACCTTCGAGTTACGGGATAGGATAGGAGGATAGGATACAGCGCTTTACCAGCTCAACAAGTGCGCTGGCCCATCCAGGATATAACTCAAGATGCCCGAGACGCCCACCTGCAACCTTTGGGCGGCATAGTGCGACGCCCAGACGACTGAGCACCATCCTGGATGACAGGGGATGGGGAGAAGGGACCTAGTGGTGCGGGATGAATTTGTGTAGCCGGCACTCACCCGACTATGGCATGAACGTCAGGATCCTTAACGTCCGTGCTATAGGATGTGGACGTGCGCACACTAGACCTTGGTTTATACCCTCATTCCAAGGAGTATTGATTGATTGATTGGTTGTTGCTTTAGGTCCAGCGGACTCTTCCGAGCCAAATCAGGACCGGACAACCCCCGATCCGCATAAAAGATCTGCTGAAACAACCCTAGTGGGAAAATTGAATGCCCTCCACCGGCCAGTCACTTTACAATAAAGACATCCCACGCAGGGGACGGCTGAGGCTTTACCCCAACTACTCGAACCCCCGGTTACAAAAACAAAATAGAATACAAACATCATTATAAATTATCAACAAAACATATACATATAAAATGCCTATATTGCTAAATAATAACATCATAGGAAGCCCTAGTGACCACCCGGCAGAAAGCGTCCAACACTCCCAAGCTGATCCAACAGACCTCATACACAAACAAGGAGTCTTGTCCAGGAAGAGTTTTCAAGAAAAAAGGTAGGTCATTGATCTAGCGAAGAAGAAGATAGTATAGCAGAGTGATAGGACAGAGCAGGAATGGGAAAGAGTAAATGAGGAAGACAGCGACAGTGGGAATTTAAAGCACTAAATTTCCAGAAAGTGGGGATACTATTTATACTGAAACCCCCGGCACCCCAACGGGGGAAGAGGAACGTTGCTTCGGCTCAGCAGTTATATACTTATGTAAATGTACAGACGATTGAAAATAATCGTAACAAATTTATGTAAACGTCGGGTCACCGAAATGGTCAAAATGCACTGTGCTTGAGCGATGGTTCGGTGGTTGGATAAATGAATGTTCCCAGACACAATGAGCGATGATAAGTTCTTCAGTAAAGAAAAGCGCCATCTACTAATAGTCATCCACTTTGACCACACCCCTTCAACGGTTCATTTAAACATTCACAATGAGTGTTGCCACAATGAAAAAAATAAGCTTACCACTCTCCCCCCCCTCTCCACACCCCTACTACTGTAGGCCATCAAAGGGGTCTGAACCACTGACTGTAAATGCAAAGTTATTGCCTGGCATCCTTTCACTAATTATAGATTTTTCTATTCCTTTCACTAATTATAGATTTTTCTATTTTGTTTGCACGTTTCCTTAAAAAATGAAAGTAAATTTAAAATCTAAGTCAACATTGGTCAACAACATTTTAAAAATTAGTCTTATTAAGGCAAAAAAAAAAAGTATTTGCCTATCTATTCATACATTTAGCACTCGCATCTTAAGCACCGTCCAGTGCGGTTAGCATTTGGATGGGTGACCGCAAAACTGTGAAGCGACAAATAACAACGCCCCCAGTTGACTCAACTGTGACTGAGTACCTACTCTCTTCAAGGTGGGGAAGGTAAAGCAGCGAGGGAGAGAGACGGGCATCACCCTCATTACGCTGGCCCAAGATAAGTTTGATCTCCAACATCACGCTCCCCTACTGCCACAAGGCTATGGGACCATCTTTATCTTTATCTATCATTCATACATTTTGGGTTGTGTCTAATATTTCCAAATTGTGAATCCAAAACGTGGCGCCCGAGCGTTCAGAAAATTGGTCTGCTAGGAGCTAAAGCTGCGAAGCTCACTTAGAAGACAGGCATAGGCGCACACAAACCAAAGCTGCGAAGCTCACTTAGAAGACAGGCATAGGCGCACACAAACCAAAGCTGCGAAGCTCACTTAGAAGACAGGCACAGGCGCACACAAACCAAAGCTGCCAAGCTCACTTAGAAGACAAGCATAGGCGCACACAAACCAAAGCTGCGAAGCTCACTTAGAAGACAGGCATAGGCGCACACAAACCAAAGCTGCGAAGCTCACTTAGAAGACAGGCATAGGCGCACACAAACCAAAGCTGCGAAGCTCACTTAGAAGACAGGCATAGGCGCACACAAACCAAAGCTGCGAAGCTCACTTAGAAGACAGGCACAGGCGCACACAAACCAAAGCTGCCAAGCTCACTTAGAAGACAGGCATAGGCGCACACAAACCAAAGCTGCCAAGCTCACTTAGAAGACAGGCATAGGCGCACACAAACCAAAGCTGCCAAGCTCACTTAGAAGACAGGCATAGGCGCACACAAACCAAAGCTGCGGAGCGTAGCCAAGAAGCCCCAACGCGTTGCTGTGCACTAGCCAGGGGAACAATTCTGTTGCCTGTAATGTGAAGTGACACTCAATGTCTGCATTAGAGACCCTTCTGCTAGCAAAGCCCCGTGACGTTATCAGGGACCTTTATGACTTTTCAAGCTGCTTACATCGGAAAGTTTCAACTCGTCAATGGGGGATTCATAATCTCTCCTATGATCATATTATAAATTAGTTCAGTTCAGTTCAGTTGTTTTAATATCTTTTTTTATTCTTCTTGGAAATAATAAGACAATAAAGGCTGTTGGAAAAAAAAACAACAACAACCAACAAATAAAAAAACAAAACCAAATAATAAAACACGACAAGTACTATATATTACCGACCCATCCTTAAGTAAGACTTAGGCCTACTAACGTTTGTCAGAGAAATGAATCAACATTATAAACGTTCTCGCTAAATTAATGCAACTAGAAAAAATAATTCTTCTGCTTCCCGATGATATATTGTTAGACCATAGACCTCTTAAATCATTGCATTCAAACAGCAAATTTTTCTAAGGTCTCTTCTGTGATCATGCTATCTAGTGCACAAGATTTTAAAAAATGGCTTCAGACTTACTTTAACTTTAGAACATCCGGGAACTTAAGCGGCATAGTTCACCATTATAATGCACTATACACTGGTCCAGCGCATTTACTTGGACCAATAATACATTGAATTAAATACCATCGGCAGCAGGAAGCAGAACTACATAAAAAGCTGTTACACTCGATTCGATGTTGGTGTTTTTCTATCAGTATCTGAATCAGCCCCGATGCTTGAATTCCTGATAGGCGTGTGTAACTCAGATTCGTTTATTCACGCAACCCGCTCAAGCAGCATACAAGTCACAAAGTCGACGTATGAAGTTTTCCACTTTTATTCAGCACACATCAACAACTGCATACAATTCTCAATTCAACTCAACAACTTTCACTTTCCAAGTCACTATCAACAACTATCTCTCAACAACAGTGCGGCACACAATTTTATAATCTCTCTCTCTTTTTCCGAAAAATTTCGAACCCAGTAGACTAAAATGACGCACTACAGCCAATCAATTAAAAGATCGTCATCACTGACTTACGTCATACATATTTCTTCTCCTTCCGCCATACTTCGATATTTATCCCGAAACTTCGATCGATAGTAAACAAGCGGGTCCAGAAAATTCTACAACGATATCGACCAACAAAAATTATCAACGTTATACAAAGCCTCTCCTAACAACAATGCAAACTCAAATCAAAGGTAAATAAACTCCATCATTGAATACTTTGCAAAACGAAACGATTAGATCTATCGTGCGCGCTTCCGACGTACTACCATTCGCGTTTCAACGTAACAAAAGCATACATATAACTTTTAAGCTCCACCGTGGGGGTGCCGGGGAATCTTTCAGTATAAATAGTTCCCCAACTTTCTGGAAGTTTAGTCCTTTAAACTTCCTCTTTTCTATCACTTTTTTTTTTAAATTTCTGCCTTCGCTTTTCTTTTCTGTTGTTTACAGTATTCCCTCTTTCAATATGCCATTCGCCTGGATATTTTCCCATCAATCCTTTTCCACTTCATACGGATCAGGGGTGAGTCCTCTCTCTATCAAGTTGTGGTCCTGATTCGGCTTTGCAATCCACTGGACCCTATAAACAACGACTAAATAAGGCGTAAGCTTATTCTTTGTTCCGTATTGTTCCATCGAAACCATTGAAAACCAACTATTCAGTACCACTGCACTTTTTACTGAAATTGCATGAAAGGAATGAATCATTGGAAAGAGAGAAAGAGAGAGAGAGAGAGAGAGAGAGAGAGAGAGAGAGAGAGAGAGAGAGAGAGAAAGAGAGAGAGAGAGAGAGAGAGAGAGAGAGAGAGGGAGAGAGAGAGAAAGTTTGCGCACATAATGCACACAACCACTGCACGTGAGGCCACCACAAGCGGCTGCTGCGTCTTTTTATGGGAAGAAATACAAACATTATTACGCCTAATGATGATTATAAAAACGGCGGTGAAGTTTTAAGAGAATTACATTTTTTTAAAAGATTAGAAGTTGATATAAATACGCTTTGCACAAATCTATTTCATATTAAAATTTGAATGGAAGAAGAAGAAGAAGAAGAAGAAGAAGAAGAAGAAGAAGAAGAAGAAGAAGAAGAAGAAGAAGAAGAAGAAGAAGAAGAAGAAGAAGAAGAAGAAGAAGAACAACAACAACAACAACAACAACAACAACAACAACAACAACAACAACAAGACAATAACAATAATAAAGTAGGCTTGTATAGCGCGGTAACCCCGCTCAGAGCTGGACTCACCGCTCTTAACATAGGATATATATTAGATAAGATTGTACACCGATCAGAACAGACATATGAACAATAAAAACACAGTATGCATGCATTCACACCAGCCGTACTCGCAAAAGCATACAAAGGAACAACATCATATACAATCACTTCACATGCATAATAAAAAATATTAATTTTAAAATACAAATGGCATATTAGATAATAATAAGATAATAAAATCTGAGAATTCACCATACAAATGTTACAATGTAATAAAAAAAATGTAGTAGATCTAACAATAATTAATTAATACAATGATCAGATTTAAAAAAAAAAGACAAGACCAGCCTCATCCCTGCTGCAGAAATAAAATAAACAATAATAATAATAATAATAATAATAATAATAATAATAATAATAATAATAATAATAATAATAATAATAATAATAATAATAATAATAATAATAATAGCAACAACAACAACAACAACAACAATAATAATAATAATAATAATAATAATAATAATAATAATAATAATAATAATAATAATAATAATAATAATAATAATAATAATAATAACAACAACAATCATCATCATCATCATCATCATTTATGTTTTTATTAAAATAAACAATAATAATAATAATAATAATAATAATAATAATAATAATAATAATAATAATAATAATAATAATAATAATAATAATAATAATAATAGCAACTACAACAATAATGATAATAATAATAATAATAATAATAATAATAATAATAATAATAATAATAACAGCAACAACAACAACAACAATAATCATCATCATCATCATCATCATCATCATTTATGTTTTTATTGCACCTTTTTTCAATAAAAAAGAACTACAGGAACTGATAACGCTATAATAGTCGTTATAAGAGCTATAACTGTTGGTCGCTATTTCCTTTTTAAGGGGGCGAACTGTTAAGATGCGCAGCACAGCTAACAGGTAAATTTGGGAATGTGTGTATTGTATTTTAGAATGTGTCTGTGAGTTGTGCAGTAGGCCTCTTTTCCCCAATCGTTTTTTACCTGTCCAAGTCTCGCCCCCACCCCCGCTAAACCTTCTTCTTCCGTCAGTCCTTCCTTCCTGATAAAGTAAGTTAGGTTGTATTTATGTGTCACTTTTGTCACAGCACAGTGAGCGTGAAGGCGAAGGCAAATTGGTCCCTAGGCCTCGCACCCTCCTCTTCACCTTCACGCCCACAAACTTTCTTCTTTCTTCATTCCTGTCTTACTGAAAAATTAATGTAGGTCATATTTATTGGTCACAATCACAGTGCGAGTCAAGACCAACCCCAAATGGGTCCCGAGTCCTCCTTTTTTTTTTTTCTGCCTCGGCCTTTGAATTTATCAATGACTCGAGCTTTGTCTTAGATGTTAGTATGTCACAGGTAAGCGACAGTCCACAACAATCAACATTGGACCAACTGCGCTGGACGATTCCAATATCCTGACCCATGCCATCGGCCAAAGACGAAAAGAAGCCGGAGGTCCGTTTTACCCCCTAATGACGTCACTGATGACACAGTATGATGTCAAGGAGCAAATGCCCAATGCCGGCGGCAATAGAGTGTCATATTTGACGTCGCCATGATAACTCCAGCACACCGGACCGATGACCAAGGCCGCAGAAGTCAGGGCTTACAGAACGGCAAACCATGCAAACGTTCCTTTAACGCCTTCCAGCTTTCGAAAAAAGAGAATCGAGAAAATTGTAGGTAGACTTCCTTGCACAAATAACTCCAATTTGAGGTAGGTTTTATAGAAACTTTCTGTGACACGAGTGTTCCATACATAAGATTGCAGCCACCCGCTATCTTATGAGCAATAGGAGAATTCCACATAGCAGTATGAGCTGTTTACAGAGATTTCCATTCTCACAAGACATTAAAAAAAACACTACTCTATTCCAATCCTTAATTTACAGATCAACAAATATTTAATTATAAATGCGGAGACGGAAGAGTGATGGGTTGAGTGGGGGGAGGGAGAAATGCTTCACATTTCTCGCGTTCCTTTTTCGTTTTTTTTCCTTTAGACGACGTGCAGGGAGGAGACAAAGCGATCCACACATAAGAGAGCTATGGCCAGCTTATAAGCGATACGGCAATGTCATGGTAAGAGAGTGGGCAATGGGAGCAGCGCCTGTTGACTGACAATCACACGCCACTTTCCCGTCCTGCAGCTGTCCACACAGATATCACAAACAGCTACAATCAGTTCTTGCAGCATCCAAAGCCACCAGTGTTTAGGCCTGACCACAGCGACCCGCTTTCAGCAGTTGACCGTTTGGACCTCGCTCCCATCTTGTCCAAAGTTCGCTGTAGTAGTTGCGTGTCAGACAATATAAAGAACAAGGGGTTTGTTTCTGGAGGGTGTCTTAAAACGAAGGAATCATTTTGTAGAGAATCTGTTGAAAAGTAGCCTGCTTGGTTGGAAAGGAAAGAGGAAGGGAGTTAAAAGAAGGATCTGTTAACATATTCAACAGTTTAGCATTTAAAAGTATTAGACAAATTGGAGCAAACAGAAGAAGAAAAACAAGCGAAAACTCCATGAAGCAGCGTAACATGTTATGCACGCTGATTCTGCTTTCTATTAAGCAACAGAAGTTCACTCAAGAAGAAGAAAAAAAGCGAAAACTCCACTAAGCAGCGTATCATGGTATGCACGCTGATTTTGCTTTCTATGAGGCAACAGAGGTTCACTCAAAAAACATTAAATGCCCCAAACTTTTTTTGTACAAGCATATATATATATACATATTTTTTTATATCCAAAACTGTTATAAGGGATGGAGATTTTTTTAATAAGTATGCATGAGTGGTTCGTCAGCCAAATGAATTTTTCTATACCTTTGTATTATGTGGGTGCATGTGTTCGTAAAGGGAGAGCTGGAGGAGACTGGTGTATGTGTGTGTGGGTGTGTGTGTGTGTGTGTGTGTGTGTGTGTGTGTGTGTGTGTGTGTGTGCAGATGTGAAAATATAGTTGAAAGTTTAATAGTGAAAGTACAATGTATAACTGTTGTGGAAATATAGTTTTAGCAGTTGCCAATTTGTGATCTTAAGTGGACGATTACTTTAATTTTGATTGGTTTATAACCACAAACAACTCTTTTTATGCTGAGATGCAATGCGCTGTCTGTATTCTCCATTGTGGGCAGTAAACATTGGTTGACTTGACTTGATTCAATTACTTTGCTATGTATTTGCATTATCTATTATCAGGTGCAAAACACTTCTGTTTTATAATAATAATAATAATAATAATAATAATAATAATAATAATAATAATAATAATAATAATAATAATAATAATAATAATAATAATAATAATAATAATAATAAAGGGTGCTATCACGCCCTTTTTCTTCAGTCGAACTCAAAGCGCAGCGATCTGATGAGATCTCTATTAGAAAAGGCGAAAGAGAAATCTTTATTTTCTTTTTTATTTTCTTTTTATAACTTTAGATTGCATCCAATACTATTAATGTACTGCACTTTAAAACAAAAACACATTAATTTGAATAAACGTGGTCTAGACTTCCAGCTACTTGGTTATAATATATTTATTTATTATTTTGTTATGTTTGTGTGTTTGTTTGCCCAGTTCTTACAACCACCGATATACCTCTTCTTCTTCTTCTTCTTCTTCTTCTTCTTCTTCTTCTTGGTCCTGATTTGGCTCGGAAGAGTCCGCTGGACCTAAAGCAATAATTATGTAATGTCTTCTTCTTCTTCTTCTTCTTCTTCTTCTTCTTCTT
Organism: Oncomelania hupensis; assembly: GCA_036898135.1. NCBI lineage: Eukaryota > Metazoa > Mollusca > Gastropoda > Littorinimorpha > Pomatiopsidae > Oncomelania > Oncomelania hupensis. Next base: position 29,129,907 of record CM072515.1, read on the forward strand.
CTTCTTCTTTGTTGTTGTTGTTGTTGTTGTTGTGTTTGTTGTTGTTGTTGTTCTTCTTCTTCTTCTTCATGAGATGCACAAAATTGGATATATTTTTCTACAAAGTTTTAATCTATTATTGGAACATTAAGGCGAAATACTACGTTATATTTGACAGCCGTCCTGGCCCGCGGTCTGGGCCTATGTTTATGCGACCTGGTCGCTTAGTCTCTGTCCTCGGACCAGAGCTTATTGATTAGTGCTGCTGTCACCATTTATCACTCTGCGCAGCTGTTGCAGGGATTCTTTGACATGACCTGTTGTCCTTTTTTCCTTTAAGTTAATGTAAAAAAAAAATAGATAGTCGGTAGTAAGCTTAATAGTTTTTACATTTGAATGATTCTTAATTTTAAAATTACTTTTATATAATTTTAATTTTACCTATGTTGAAAATCTTGTATTTGGTATGTGTCTTGAATTTAATGTTGGAGTCCTCCGTTGGTTTTATGGAGCGACTGCGGCGGGTGTATTTTCCTAGTTTTAGTGGACCAAATGACTCGTCTAGCCAGTCCAGATTTTAAGGTAATTTCTAGTCTGTTCTTACTCTTCTATTGGTACATAGTTTTACTTGGCCTCGGCCTTAGTGTTATGGCCATTTTTAATAGGGTTAAAATATATTTTAATTAGGCTTGTTAAACATTTTAATGTTAGTTATTAAGGTGATGATTTTAAATTGCGAGCATCTGTGTGAATGTATCTTTCCCTGTGTTTTACCCTTTGAATTTTCAAGCCAATTGGTAGGCTTGTGGAACTACTTATAATTTGGTTAAAGCCTTTTTAGCTGGTTTTAAATTTTAATCCCAGTCCCATTGGTAGACTTAATTTTATAGTCCTGAGCTTTTTTGTTTTTCTTCTTCTCCCTCCGTTTTTTTTATTTGGTTTTAGGGATGTTGTAGGCTTTTAAACCTGCTTTTAATTTTTGAGCCCTTATGGGCACATTCTTGCAACCAGCCAGAATAACTGTCCTCTATACGCATTGTGTCTAGGGATAATAATTTAATAACGAAACGAAACAGTCGTCCTGTCACAGAGTTCTTGACGTCTTCATATTGCATGTGTTGTGCACTGTGGTTACTCCTTTTCGGATGACAGTATAAACCGAGGTCTAGTTTGTGAACGCACGCATTCCATCGCACGGACTTTAAAGATCCTGACGCTCCTGTCCTAGACGGGTGAGTGCCGGTTACATAAATACATCCAGCACTCACTAGGTCCAATTTTCCCATCCCTGTTCGTCCAGGATTGTGCTCAATCGTCTGGACTTCAGGCTATGTGCCCAAAGGTTGCAAGTAGGGTCCTCGGGCGGCTTGAGTTAGATCCTTATCGGCCAGCGCCTTGAGCAGCTCTTGAGCTAAAAAAAGCGCTATTTAAGAACCATTAAATAAATATATTTAAACACACACACACGCACTACATCCAAAATGCTGAATGAATACAAGGTTTAGTCATTGCACGAATGCATTCCACAGCACGCACTTTAAAGGTTCTGACGCTCATGTCCTAGAGGGGTGCAGATGAGCATAAACATCCCAGCAAGCGCTACATCCTGCTTCCCCTCAGCGGTTGAAGATCACTCAGTTGTCTGTTAGCTATACTGTGCGCATTAAGCAGCAAGTTGGCGCCTTATTCTCTGCCGGTGCTGTGAGCCGCTCTCTGATTTAGAAAAGCGTTATTAGCCTATTTAACAACAATTCATAATAATCATTATTTAATTTACCGTCTTCTGATCAAAGGGCACAATCTTAGACTAATGCAGTTGTGTTGTGAATTGATCAGCAAACATCGATTGTAGGTTACTAGGGTGATGTGGACGTTGCTATCACTATGCAGCAGGCTGTTCCAATTCCATCACCATTTGCACGTGCAGCATTGTGGTAAGCCGATTGGTTGGTCCATCGACAACATTCTACATACTTTAAGATATTACTAATAATTATGAACTTTAGGATAGCGGTCCTAGTAAGATGTTCTATATGCGACGCAACAACTAGGCTGCGTAACAACATTCTAAAACAATAAATATTTTAGGACAACAACCCGGGGACTCTGCATTATACAAGCATTATTGATGCAACTGACCGGTTTTTCAAAGATAGTGACAATGTTCTGTTATACCGGTTGGAGTGGGGAACTGAATGGGTTTAGATTTAAAGACAGGAACCGGACAACATTCTAAATTGATCTAGCCCTGATACTTTGAGAAAACAAGCGTACTGTTTTACAACACAACAGTGTGTTCAGTATCAAAGGCAGCGACAGCGTACCGTTGTATCGTTAGATGTGAGGAGCTGAAGAAGATTTAAGACAGGGACAACAGTCTAAAGTGATAGACCCAATACTTTAGCAAAACAAGGCTGACTCCGGTGTACCGTTTTACGATGCAACAGGTTGGCCAGCATCAAAGACAGCGCCAGTGTATTATGCAGGAGGTGTGAAACATTGTAACGGGTTTAATTCGGTCGATTAAGACAAAGGCGACATTCTAAAGGGATAATACTGTAGAACAGCAACCCTCGAGACTTTAGTATAATTATGTGGTAAGGAAATCAGATGCACTGTACCGTTATGCATTTAGGCTGGAAGTGTGAAAATACTTTTCGCTAGCAAACCCAATACCTTTGTATAGTACAATGTTCCACGATTTTCTTTTGAGAACGACAAAATGATGCCCAACACGGAAACACGGAAACCTAAATTGCACGGTTATTTGTTTTGCCCACACACATCCTTTGAGCTTACAGGTTAACCGACTAAGATTGGAGAGGCTTTGAGCGTAATACTTTATGCCAGCATTCCCAAGATTGTATAAAACAATGCCCGGACGACAGGTCAACATGTAGGCATGTGGCAGCGTTACTTCAAAGACAATGTAATGACCATACATTATTGTCTTTGATCCTGTTGTAATCTAAAGTAGAAGAAGAAGAAGAAGAAGAAGCAGAGCGAGCGTTGTGGGCAAGTGGGCTAAGGCAGGACTAACTTGCCTTGTCCACAGGCCAGAAACCAATGGCGCATGACAGGTGTGGGTTCGAGCCAGCATCTGGGCGTTATGTTTCTCTGAATATTATTTACTTTCGACTCGGGCAACGTCTCGGGGGTTTTCTCCGGCTACTCCGGTTTGCTCCCCCAGCAAAATTTCAAAATCACAACTAATGTTTGGTAGGTTGGGATTGGGCGCGCCACAGGCTGCGACTACGCTTTCCCCAGGGGAGACGGCCCAGAATTTCCCTATGGAAAAAGGGACAATAAGGTAAATAAAATAAAGAAGAAGAAGAAGAAGAAGAAGAAGAAGAAGAAAGGGATGAAATAGAAGAAAAATGAAATAAGGATCAAAGACAGGAACTTGTTCTTTAATAAAACACGTATATCGCCCAATGCGGTGAAATTTGTTACGTTTTGATTGCAAGTAAAAAAATGGGAGAAAGCATGGAGGAAAAAAACAAACAAAGAACAGTTAAGTAAAGAGAGCGACCATTGCCTTCTGTAAGCTGTTTACAAGCCTACCAGAGAGTTTTCACGTTAATAATTTGGATTTCAATTCAATTCAATTTAATCAATTCAATCAATTTATTTAAAAGTCTGTTTGCAAATTAAGTGATTTTAGGCTTTGGATCATTAGACTTTTATTTACTATACTATCTAATGTAACAGTTTTGAAAATTTTGAGTCAAGCTCGCTTAGAAATGGAGTCTGCAACAGACTGAAATTATCGTTAAGTGTTCGATATTTCTCTGCGCCACAGTAGCAAAGTCATCGTCACGCTGAGTTTGTTTGTTTGTTTGCTTTTACCTGTTCAACACCTCAAGTCTCTCTCCTTCACTCACTTCAACTACACTTCAACAGTGACCAAGTATCTGCTCACAATGGTCAACAGTGACAACATTGACACTCAGACCCACCAGATGCGTGCAAACAAATACAATATACGACGGCAACTATTAACGGTCCGGCTGGTTTCATCACACTTATAATTGTGTCAACAACTAGCATGGGGGTGCGATGATCGAGTTACGCCTAGGCACAAATGCGTGTCGAGCTGAAGAAACATCGATGTTGTCATGCTGGTCAGTCTGATTAGCTAATTAATCAGGGAGAGAGAGAGAGAGGGAGGGAGAGAGAGAGAGAGAGAGAGAGAGAGAGAGAGAGAGAGAAGATAAACATCCATTCACACATACAGACTGATACATATTGAGACAGAGCAGAGATTTAATAACTTAGTTGCTGGTCGGTCAAACTGAAAACTGTATGGTCAGCCTTGATATAATTTTCTTGTATATTGTTTATTTAGACGTTTGTATTCAGAACGAAAGCCTTTCTCTTTTTTTTACTACATTCATTCTTGGTCAGTTTGGCTAAAGAGAACACAAAGAAAAAGCATGATGCAGATTGGGCTCACGGGCTAATACACCATGTCTCTCATGTTGCTAGATTCCAGACTTGCCTGGATGGATACAGAACTACCTAGAAAGCTAAAGAATAGAAAATAGGAACATTTGGGGATTCCATGTGATACTTATAGAACCGTATCACCTAGGTTCCAAATTCACAGTCAATATTCAAAATACAAGGTTACTTATCCAGATATGTCTGAGCAGCGAGAGTACCGCATTAAACTAAAAGTGATAGATAATACAGACCACTCGGGAGCCCAGTATGCAGGATTGGCCCTGAATCTGTTACTTGTGTTGTTTATTTAAAGTTTGATAGAGTAGCACCATAGTGTAAAGTCAGTCAAACAAAAGAAAAAGAAGCTTCATACGGGGAACCGAGAATCTGTTGGTGGTTTTGTTTGTTTAATTTTGAATAGCAGTCAGTAGAAGAGAGAGAGAGAGAGAGAGAGAGAGAGAGAGAGAGAGAGAGAGAGAGAGACAGAGACAGAGACAGAGACAGAGAGAGATCTGAAAAATGAAATTCAAAATCCCAGAACTCTCAAGAAACAAGCACAACTATTTTCGGTTTACAAGTATTATAACATTTTGTGTTCTGTTTCGGTTTATTAAAACATCTTTTTCTAGCCAAGCAAAAAAGTGACATCAGGCACTACTATTTATAGCAAAATACAATTAATTAAATATGAATTAAAATTATGACAAGAACATACTGTATGTGAGAATCGGACTATAAGAAATCTGAACCTCACTGAAGAACTATAACAGAAGAAGCCAAACAGGGCCAATCATGGTTTGGTTGGTTTGGTTGGGTGAATTAACGTCCCCGGACACGTTGTGTATAGGGGACAATAAGGGCCAATCAGAATTCTACAGAACGGTTATAGGGAGAGCTCGGGCGCCAAACATAGAGACAAATGGGATGTTTCTATTCCAGGAGACTATAGAGACACCGGGGATCCACAAACAATGACTGACCACGATGGCGGTCAGCGGCCAGTGATCTATATAGCGGTTAAGAAAAGGACGGTGTTTTATGGTCTTTTGGTGTGGTCAGGCCACAGTTGAGTGATTATCGTAGCCCAGCAAAACAAGATTGGTCCCATCCCTCCATTGAGGAGGAAATGTTGTATAGCGTGATTGACGATGTGGTGTGAACCAATTTCACGACAATGAGGTCAGTCCCCACCCCAATCACGCCTCAGATCCCACCCTCACCTCTACCCCTCATCTCCAAACCCCACTACCATCTTCCTCCCTTTCCTCGCTCTTCAGTCTTATAGGGGTGTTACACGTACAGTGGTCCCGGGGATGTAGCTTTCGAGTGCTTAGTGTGCCGAGGGACTTTGGTTCGCATCCAGGCCGAATGTGACGCGGTACCTTCATTTGCCTTCCCTCCCTCCCCCCCCCCCCTTCCACTAAATGAGAAATAACTCTTTAAGGGCTGTTCTTTAGCACCCTATATTCTTTCTCCGTGTCGTCTTAGCAGCACGTTAACGATCTCGGTCATTTTGTCAATAAATTAGTTTAGACGACAGGCTCAAACAAATAAGCGTACACCTGTAGTAATAATAATAATAATAATAATAATAATAATAATAATAATAATAATAATAATAATAATAATAATAATAATAATAATAATAATAATAATGAGAAGAAGAAGAAGAAGAAGAAGAAGAAGAAGAAGAAGAAGAAGAAGAAGAAGAAGAAGAAGAAGAAGAAGAAGAAGAAGAAGAAGAAGAAGAAGAAGAAGAAGAAGAAATACATAAATAAATTAATTAATTAATTAATAATACACCTCTAACCCTACTAAGAACAGCATTCTTGGCGTTTTGAAGATCTATCCAACGTTGCGAGAGTACCTTTATTTTGGATAATCTACGTTCAGTATATAGGGACAATAAAGCCTTATCAAAAACAAAAACAAAAACAAAACAAAACAAAAAACTTGCCTGAAAGGACAGTTTCCTGAGTACCACCGTTTTTGGTGATAAACACGATTCCTTGGAGAAATATATCGCGAATCAATATTTTATTTTTGAGGATTGAGAGGAGATGGACGGCGCTGCATGCATACTTTCATAACTCTGGCTCTGACAATAGGGAAGGGGTGGCCTCGTGGCGCAGTGGATAAGTCGCCGGTTTTCTATGCCGAAGGTCGCGGGTTCGATTCCCGCAAGGGGCGAACGTATGTGACTTAGGTGCGAGACTATTGAGGTCACCGAGGGTTTTCTCCGGGCACTCCGGTTTCCTCCCTCCCTTCAATAATGGTACAGGACGCAGTCAATATAAAAATTTCAAAAATAAAAATTCGATTTTCTTTCCGTCTTCTAATAGCGATCTCCCTGCCTTTACACCACCTGTTTGAGTGATGGATGTGTGTTTGGTATGTGTGAGGGTGGATGAGACAGGTGAGCGTGTATGTTGGTATAGGTCGCCGCGCTTTGAGCCTGAATGATTTGGGGTAAGGCGCGTATAGCATCCTGTATTATTATTATTATTATTATTATTATTATTATTATTATTATTATTATTATTGAAGCTCCCCGTAAACCTGTATCTCCCTAATGCTGAGAGGTTAAGGCAAAATATCACCTTTGTTGTTGTTTGTTTAATCCCGGAAGAAGGTTTTAGCGAAATAGCTGTATAGAAACCCTTTTTTACTGTGGTGCGTTTTATCTCCTTCGGCCTTCAGACTCCTCTGTCTCGTCTTCTTTGGGGCAAAACGTCTACGGAATATTTTCCACGCTGAGACTGGATGTGAATAGCGATCAGCCTTGGCTGGAAGAGCTATGTGATACAGTGACCGTAGGTGGTCTATTGTTGACCCCCATACCTACACGTAGTGTCTGTGTTGACAGTTGTATAGCCAGAGGCACGCTGCGTATTTGTCTACCATTTCCATGGTGTCGCTTTCTCCCACCTTAAGTGACAAACCTAAAAGCCCTAAAGCGCTCGCCTACTGGTTATAGTTACAGACTCTGTTAAAGTATTTAACGTTGTTTTTTTTCACTTTCGTCTACAGTTGCCGGTAGTTTAGAAATGTCCTTTGTACCTATTATAGCCTATTTGAGGAACCCACGAGCAAGTGACCAAACCGAGCGGTTAGTAGTTTATGCAAGTTTATATCTAGGACTATACATAGCTTTGTTTAACTCTGACGGGTTAAAATGTCCTGTTGTTAATAGCCTATTACCTCGTCTGTTGGAGGATTAGCTTTAGCGGTTTAATCATCTCTTTGGCAAATGCCTGTTACTGTAGTGTTAGTTTGTCGGTCATTTTTACATTTCATGTTTGTTATTAGTACTTACGATATTTCACGTGTTTTATTTCATAATGTTGTACCATATTGTTGAAATATTTATCTCATAATGTTGTACCATATTGTTGAAATATTTATCTCATAATGTTGCAGTACCATATTGTTTAAATATTTATCTCATAATGTTGTACCATATTGTTGAAATATTTATCTCATAATGTTGTACCATATTGTTGAAATATTTATCCTTTGCGAGAGAAAGTGTGTATGTGGGTGCGTGCGAGCGCATGCTTCGAGTTGGTTTTGTGCTATACAAAATTAATTAATATTAAATTATTATTTCTTACATTAGTTGAGGTGTGTATTTTAACGTAAGCTTGATGATGACGATTTTGAAGATGATAATGATGTTGCTGCTGTTGCTGTTAAGTAGTTGGAGTAGTAGGAAGAGGAGACGCAGCAGTAGCAGTTTCGGTTTCATATAGTTTAGTTTAGTTATAATATTTACCTGTATATTGATGCAACCATGCATGGGGTATTGGGGGTTCGAGGAGATAAACACTGTTAAAGAATCATTACAAAAAAATGGACGGACCGCATTTGAGTATCAAAATATGTCAGGTCTCATCCATATGTTAGCCTTAACAGGTTTTGTTTATACTCTGATGTGATCGAAAATAAAACAAACAACTGCTGCCATAGCAAGATTAAGACCCATTTGGAAAGACAGGACCATCAGTCGATACTCCAAGGTAAGGTTGTTGTGCTCCTTTGCCATCTCCATCTTCCTATACGCTTGCGAAACATGGGCCCTCACAGCAGACCTACAAAGATAAATACAAAGCATGGAGATGAGGTGCTACAGAAGACTTCTGGACATTTCCTATACCCAGTACATCACCAACAGCGAAGCCCGACATACCATCACACATTCCATTGGACAACACGATAACATTATCACAATGATCAAGAACCTGAAACTCCGATGCTATGGTTACGTCACCAGAGCATCAGGCCTTGCAAAACCCATCCTGCAAGGCACGATGCAAGGAGGCAGAAAAAGGGAGACATAAAAAGAGGTGGGAGGACAACATTCGACATTTGTTTGACACTAAGCGAAGCTATGAGGGTTGCTGAGGACAGAGAAAGATGGAGTATTCTGGTAAAACGACCATCTGTAGTGCCCCAACGACTTTTGAGTTAGGGGATAAGATAGATTAGAAAAGGTGATCGAATCCTTATTTTAACAAAATAAATTAAATTATAAACATAAAAAAAAACACTTTCCAATCATTGCGGGATTTGACCCTGGGTTCATTGGTACAAAAGTTACCCACCGAACTCTTCATCCTTTTCGTTACGTGGATACCTCTTGTTTTCTTCTGACTCCCGATTAGTAGGTTGCTAGCTCTTTCCTCTAATTCACTACCGCTTGATTTTATTTTGTGCCGTCCTCAATTAGTAGACTATCCGAGGTTGCAAAGTCTACCTGACGTACCTCATACAATTCTATGCAGTCCTTTCATATACTCCGAATGTACAATTACTTTTTCTAGTCCGAAGCCTCCAATCAGACATGGAATGTTACGGTTCTAAATAGCTCGTTGGGTAGATTACCGTCCCCGGACACAGTAGCGTATAGGGGACTAAATAGCTCTCTCTTACGCTCGCCCTTTATTGAGGCGCTGATTTTTTTATCCGGACATTGCCCGGTACCTCCCCCAATCATCGGCATTCAATCTCGGGCGATAGTGGACCATCATGGGCCAAATGACCATAGTGAACCCCAGGGAGGTTGAACCTTGTAATCTTCTTCATGACTAGATAATCAAGCTGGCGGCTTGTATTGAGGCTGATGGCTTGATCTTCATCTAACGGTAGTGTGATATGGAGCTGACTGCTCTGTTGACGATGTATCCTGTTCATTGGGATTTCACAGCATGGTAGAAATCAGTATCAGATCACATTAGACCTACTACTCCTGACTTGATAAGCTCTTAAATGTATGCGGTTATACTCGGTGTGTAATGGGAGATTGATCCAGCACAATGCCACGTAACTAGACTGTCAACTGCGAGTTCTCTGGATAACTGTGTAAAAACCAGTGTTTTACAGGTTGGTTGCGCTTTGCACTGTAATTTTGTTGCTCCTGTGCATCGCAATTTCTATTTGTGTTGCTGTTTTATTTTGCTTTGTTTCGACTTTTTATTTTAATACAGTTGCACTTTCGAAATTTTCCCCCCACATTATTGAACTATAGAATGTCTAAAATGTTGATAAATGCAAAAACAGAATACAAAATCCTTTATTCTCTCCAATAAACGTTACACGAAAATTTTCGTTCAGAAATGTGTTGTCATTAAATGTCAAGATGATTCATCGTCTTTTCCGTTTGTTGTTTTTTTTTTTCCACTTAAAAGTCTTGTCAACCATGTAATTTTAGACACCTCCTTTTCTCTGTGACTACGCTGCAGCATATAGTCTTATAACTCTGAATCTTTAGCAAGTTTGTTTTGTGGAAAGACTTGGTAGGACCCGATAACTGATCCTGATCATGAACGATAGAGCAGAACTGCAGTGATTAGCTTTGATTGGGACTGATCCTTGTTGTGACGTTTGTGGACTGGGCTTATCATAGAACAAAAGGAGACATTTCATCAATCGTATGATACAATACAGGTTTGAAGTCCTGCTATTTGGCGATCGTGATTTTGTGCAACCAGTACTGTCTTTTGGTGGAGCAAAGGGGACAGTTTTCTTCGCAAGGGTGATAGGAATCAGATCTCACATCCAAATGAATTCGGTTCGTTATTTGAAATTCAGTCCGACACGAATCTGAGAAATAGGAGCGGGTTCAGACATGCAGTGAACACCTTACAGTCAGTGCTTGTGAAAGATGGTTTCCACATCTTGAATCTTCATCGTTTACAATTGCATTTCCCAGTAATTTCATTGTACTGAAAACCTGTATTTACCCAGCACGCCAATTTGCACGTGGATTTATTATTTGTTCCCGCTGTTCAACAAATAACCTGTTCAGGCAAAGTGTTGCCCGTGGATCCTTTAAACGCTTCCTAGGTTTAAGTTTACAACTTTGAGCTCTTTGAGACCCCTTTAGGGTCTTGAGGACCGGTCGACCCTGGATAGGTTCCGATCTGCAAAGGGACAGGATGCCAAAGACTACTTTTGGAGCACTGAACAATTTCACGCCCTGATCAGAATTGGACAGTTAAGATGAAAATGCAACTTTATGGCTGTTCGCTCAATTAGAGGACTCGACACCTTGCAGGAGGTCTTTCTAGATCGGCCAGACAGTTCTTGGCCATGAAGCTTCTCTTCAGCTATCATTTTAGAGAACAAACAGCATAAGGTCTAGTTAGTTATGTGGAAAGCCAAAGTCTACACAAACATACGCCCGTGAATTCTTTTTCTACTCGGGTTCTGACACTACAAACCTAGAATGTCTGACACCAGTTTTTCACTGTTTGACATTTCCTCGTGAATTAGAAAAAAAGTAGTTTTAAACGCCTTTGGAACAAAATGTGTTCCTGCAGTACACAATGAACAAATGAATATTTATAAAAAGGTTAAAATACTAACTAAACTGATAGAAAGTAAAATCTACCAAAACAACAAATCATATTTGAAGATTCTTTTTACAAGCAAAGCCTAAAACCACATTTTAAAATGTTTCAATATAAGGGAAAACTTACCTTTATAGGGTTTGAACTTCAGAAGATAGACAATATTAAGCAGATAAATGCCATGCCTTAACCAATTTTGCTGTTTTAGCTTTGTGGTCCATTTTAATTAACAGTTTGTGTATGATGTTTTTATTTATTAGTGAAAACTTTTGTTGTTTGAAAAGTACAGTTACAGTGGACAACAGGATCTTAAATCAACTAACATGAAAAGTTTTGGAAAAAACCACTTGTGTGGTGGTAAAAGGAAGATCCTTGTTATTTTACTTGTAGTCTTTTGTTTGTTTGTAAGTGAGCAGTGTCTTTGTCCCTTTTCTGATGTTCTGAATGATTGGGGGTGGAGGGGGTGGATGGGGGTGGGGTTCGACCTTTAAGAAAGCCACGTCTCAATTGTCCGTGCTCTTTGATCGGGAATAGGTTATGGGGCTTAGCGAGAACACTTCATACTGGCTTGCCACGACAGTTGAGATAAAAAAAAAAAGATGAGGTAGGCTAGTTGTTGCTTCACCAGCGCTAACTGACGAAGAGTTATATGTAGTTTTTACAAGCGTTGTTTAAAGGCTTTCGCACATCGGGCGTTATTCCAAGCCTTCCATTTGAGGAGGAATGGGGATGAGCCTCGACGAACAGCTCATTCAATGCTCGGGAAAGGGCTAGAGAATGAGAACTAGAACGTTCGCGGAACACGTCCCCTCATCCTCCCATTCCCCATCGCCCTTCTCCACCTTGAAGAGTCTTATCCTCGCCAAAGTGAGCGGTTGCTTTAAAGTAAATCGTCCGCACACTAGCAAACGATCAGGCATTCAAAGGGAGACCAACAATTTTTAAAAACACAAGTAGTGGGTTGTCTCGCCTGATTGGACTGGAGTTTATTGATAGCGCCTTGGATATAATCCTTATCAGACATTATGGGTATGACATTGGATGATCAACGAAAATCAACGATGAAAGACGCCTCCATGAGCATTGTGAAAGGATGTTTAAAGGAAATAGAACGCTGATCTGTTTGCCTACACGAGTCAACGATTGTGTGGCCGTTCACCGTTGACCTTCGCAAGTGCGGTGATACTTGTACAACGGATTTACAACCACTGGAACTAAAGTGACTACTATGCGATATCTACATCGTCTTTATTAGTGGACTTCGTGCTGTGCTATGCTATAGCTTATATGTTGCCCTTCCATAATAATTATTGGTGTTGGTCCTACAGAGTCAAATATTAGAAGAAGAAGAAGAAGAAGAAGAAGAAGAAGAAGAAGAAGAAGAAGAAGAAGAAGAAGAAGAAGAAGAAGTGAAATCTCAAAATGTTCTGAAATAGTGCACTTTCCATGTAAAGAAACTGCTCGAGGTAGGCTACAAATCCGAAACATCGAATCATTGCCCAAGCTCCACACCTGCTGTAGACCTAAATTTGAGTACGGTGTCACGTCTTTTGCCATTGAGTCAAAACAATTTATGGAAGAAGAGCAAGAATAAGAAGAGCAAGAACAAGAACAGAAGTGAGAATTGTTGGAGGAAGGGGTCGAGAAGGGAGGGGGGCTGGGTGGTGATGGGGAAAAGGGAAGCAACCAGAGGATGGAAGCAATAGAGTTATTGACGGAGTTAAGGTTCATTGCAGATTATAGTCACACCACATCGGAGCGTATAGACCACATTATTGTGACCCCAGCAAACCAGTTGATGGTAAGGGGGAAATAATAGGGTCACGCATTGGCCAATTTAAGATTCAAATCAGAGACCCTTACTAGTGAGCCGCTCTACCAACTGAGCTACCCGGCCCCTCTATTGACGGAGTTTTAAGGAGTTCAATTATGTACCTTGACCGAGGAAGGAGAGGAAAAACGGTGTATGGGGGGGGGGGGGGGAGGGTGCAAGGGGGGTGGGGTGGAAGCAAGGGGGGTGGGGTGGAAGAAGGACAAGGATCGAAACAATACAATTGACGAAGTTTTTAGAATTTAACTATGTCTTATACTGGGTAGCCTGGCCACCAGCAATGCCCGCGGTGTGATCTAAACTCCAGCGTCTTTTGGGGCAGAAATAGGCCCACAGCGTCTGTTAGATATGTAATATATATTCTAGCCGGGATTATTATATTCCTGGGCACACGGGAAAAGTCTATATCAGATATTAATCCACAAACGAACTCGTCGTGCTTTCTTTCTTTAGTAAATTAACGTCCCCGGACACATTGCGTATAAGGGACAATCTCGTCGTGCGTACAAAAGGCCAGCCTTATGCTCCGTGTGTTGGTTGTTTGGACTACCAGCACCAATCACTCTCTTTGAAACGAGGCCGCCCTCTGATCTGCCACCAACTGCCGCAAATTTACTTTATGGCCCAAAATTATGACGTAGATTGAAACTGGCCAAGCAGTCAGACCTCTTTCAAACGAACTCGCTTGTTTCCCTTTTTTGAGACTAGACCAGGCGCCACTTTAAGCTGAAAAGATAAAAGTCAAAGTCGAAGAATTCTTTATTCCACAAAAATGAAAATAATTAAAGACGTTTAATAAATGGCCCAATGTAACACTTCAATATTACGCACCTGTGAGCACCAACTGAAGGTGGTTTTATTATTATTTAGTTCATTATTTATTTGTCAATGCACAATGATTGATACTCTGAGACTGATAACATCTGGCCGTGGAGCAGTCTCGTTAGAACTTGCGCTTAGAGTAATAGGACGATTAACTCCCTTGCTAATCTGTTTTACATATCACGTTACGTTTACGTTTCACGTTCTCATTCATAAGATCAAAAGAATGTGACCATAGAATTTGTGTTTCGTTTCAGTAATTGTAAGTAGAGACCATTGTTATTTTTGCTGTGCTTTAAAAAAACGTCAAGGGTGACCATTTCGGTCAAAGTTTCAATCTATTTCGCAATTGCCTCCCTTTGCAGGTATTTGTACACAAAAATATGTTCTTTCCTTTTTTCTTTCTGTGTTTCTTACTTTCTTTGTTTATTATTTATTTATTTTTTTAACAAATTTGTTTAATTTCTTTATTTTGCATATAAGAGAGAAAAAGGTTTAAATATTTATCCTTGCGTGTGTATGTACATGTATGTGTGTGTGGGTGTGTTTGTAGGTGTGCGCATGTTTACACGGCGTTATTTAGACAAACTAGTGCACATCTACATACGTTCTTTGGACAGACCTCCTTGTTTGGACGTCCATTTAATGATCTGTTAGGGTTAGGGTTAGGGTTAGAACACTTAAAAGTACTTAAAAAGGGGGTCGTAGCACGACCCATTGTCCACACAACGTATGTGGCGTTTGAGGAAAGTCCAAATAACGGTGTCTGTGCAAGTATGTGTGTATGTGTATGTGTGTGGGTGTGTGGGTGTGTGTGTGTGTGTGTGTGTGTGTGTGTGTGTGCGAGCGCTTAGAACAGGCTTTAAGTTTGGTTTTGGGCTATAACAATAAATAATTATTATTACTAAGATCAATTTTTGTTTGCATCCGCCAATGTGCTCTTTAGTATCTTTTAATTATTATTTTGGACAAATAGAACTTGTACAACAACGTGTGTTGGGCCAGTGGTAATTTCCCTTGACCGCACTCCGCCACCTGTGCCATCAGTTTTCTTTCACACAATTGATACATTGGACATTAATTTACTTGTCATGGACTGGCCTGCAGCACCAAATCATTTAACACAGAATATCTCGGACTTCAACAGCGAGGGAGAAGTTGATATGTTTGTCTTTTGTTGTTGAAGGGGGTAAGCCTATACTCGGCGACCAGCAAAGACGAAAGAACTACTGCTGTCGCCAGAACACGATTGATCCGTTTAACGTTATGCACTCTGAATAGAGCACAAGCTCTTTCACAAGGAGTTGATGTGTACACTTTCGCTTTCATATACCGGGGACAAGTACAGATCTGTTTCCTTGTCGTCGACTTTTATGAGTAGGTAATATGTTTTGAATTTCTTTCCAGCGGAGAAACTCAGGTTTTGGAAGGAGATCGCGAAGGGAGATAAATTTGTTTCTCACCGAACCTCTTTTTGGCTTGTCTGTTTGCTCCCCCTTCTCCCCCTCCCCCCACCAAAAAAATGTGCGTGTTCAATAGACAGTTAATGTGCAGTAACCTGCTTTATTGTGTACTGTCAAAAAAAAAATGTTTCCCCGTAGGCTTACATTTGTTTTACAAGCTAAGACACCACTGTGGAGTCCAGCTGTCCAGCGTGGTTAGCCTACTGTCATCTTTAATTATTAACTGATCAAATCCCTTTCCGCCCTCCCCCCACACTCCTCCCATTCGCTCCCCTTGGTGGTTGATAATCGTTTAGTTGTCTGGGGCGCTACAGACCGAGCGCCTTGAGCTGCTCTTTGAGCTGGTAAAGCGCTATATAAGGATCATTGATCAGTCACGAAAAACATGATAATAACGCCGTATAAATAGTATATATAGTATTGTTTAAAATATAAAAATGCTAGGAATAGTCTATTGATCTCAATATCAAGGATATCAATTCTTTCTGAACACTTGGTGCCTATTGACTCCGATTGTGAAAAGAGTGTTTATTCTGCCCTTGCTGGTGGAAACGAAACGCATCGTTGTATCTCCTACATCTGACTTCCTCTACCGGTTTCTGTCTCTGTCTCTGTGTCTGTCTGTCTCTTTCTCTGTCTTTCTGTCTCTGTCTCTCTTTCTCTCTATCGTTATATCTCCTCCATCTGACGTCATCTTCCGGTTTCTGTCTCTGTGTCTGTCCCTCTTTGTATTTCTATCTCTGTCTGTCTCTGTCTCTGTCTCTCTCTGTCTCTGTTTCTGTCTCTCTCTCTCTCTCTCTCTCTCTCTCTCTCTCTCTCTCTCTCTCTCTCTCTCTCTCTCTCTCTGCCATCTCAGTCCTGTTCTGTTCCCCGGACGCACAGAGTGACAACACAAACACAAACACACACACGTGCGCGGTGGGATTTGATTAAGGGTCGAACGGGGCAGACGCCACTGGCCGAAGGATCGTGATGTATTAGAAAGAGCAACGGTATGTCGTGTTTACCTATCTTGTTGACCCTTAACTAAAGGACGCCTTTACCTCGGGCCTAACTTACAGGGACGCACGGAGGGCCCCTGTTCCTGGAGACGGGGTGCTGTGTAAGCTTCACTCGGCTTGCGGGGCTGCCTACGTCAAGATGTGGCGGGTGTACTCATTGACACATTGGAATGAAAAACACACCTGACTACTAAGGGCACCGACTTAACAGCTTAGACCTATCGACTGGGGCCTGAGCATACACCCTCACGCCAACGACCGCTGTTCTCCAAGCCACTGCCGCATTGTAGTATTACCACTTCAAGAGAAGCCAATAACATCACGCAAATATCCATTACCATTCCAAATTGTCTCGCCAAACACCACTCAGTAGCTTTGTTTCGCCTCCAAATCCATCACCCCAAACCGCATTCTGTTGGACATTTCAGACTCAAAGAATTCTAGGCCTTATATATTTTTAGCTTCTTTTGTAGTAGACATGCCGACAACTATTCAGCGTTGCTTTGAGAAACGCCGAACCTGATGGAAGGAGTGCTCGATCGATTGTATCCTACTTAGATTTTACAATTTTTTAAAATTAGGTAAAGTAATTGATTGCAAATATTTCATTATTGAAGATGGAGAGACAAAGGAAGAGGAGAAGACGAAGGTGAAGAAGCGAAACGAATGTGCATAAAAATGGAGAAGAACAGGGTGGGTTCTGCCATTGATGAGGTGGTTTGGGTGGGGAATTAGGGTTAGGATCATTTATGGAAAACTTAACACAATTTTTAACATAGTGCAAAATAATATCAGCGGAGAAAACTTATATCACAACGTCACTTCCGTTGATGAAGGTGTTCAGTTAAGAGTGTTGAGTTTAGTTAAAACACTGCGAAGAAGAAGAAGAAGAAGAAGAAGAAGAAGAAGAAGAAGAAGAAGAAGAAGAAGAAGAAGAAGAAGAAGAAGAAGAAGAAGAAGAAGAAGAAGGAGGAGGAGAAGAAGAAGGAGGAGGAGGAAGAGAAGATGGTGATGATTTATTAGCATAAAACAATAGCCTTAGTGACTTTTTAGGAAGAAGAAGGAGAAGGAGGAGGAGGAGGAGGAGGAGGAGGAGGAGGAGAAGAAGAAAAGCCAATAAAGAACATTCCGACGATTTATTTCCCGAAGCTTTCAACTGATTAACACTTACCCAAAACGAAGATTACAGCATTGCATACCTAGATCTGTTTTTTGTTGTTGTTTTTTTTTTTAAAGTGGGGGTGGTTGATGACATGATTCCGCCCTCGGTGACCCTACTAGGCTGTACACACCGCAAGTGTTGACGAGTCCTTCACAAAAAGCGCAATTCAAAGTAGAACAAAATGACCACGTGCAGTCTGTTGCAAAAGCAAAAAAAAACCCCACATCCAGAGTATCAGACATCCATCCATCCACGCCTCAGACCAATAACAACATAGACTTTTTAACTGTCGGCTGTGAGTGTTCATGATGTGCGTGGTGTGTGTGTGTTTGCGTGTGTGTTTGGTTTATGTTTGTATGGTAGGACATGTGCTTATGAAATCGTGTGATAAACCTTTAAATTTCACAGTTTTTAAAACTTTTTTTTATGTATTTTTTTTAAATAATATTAGCTGCTTCTAAATCTTGTAATTGCCCTATGTGGATAAATAAAGTTGTATTGAATTGAATTGAATTGAATTGAATTGACTTTGAACTTTGGCGTAGTCCATCGGCTGCTCGGTGTGAAGAGGACAGATAGCTATATACTATAATAATACAGAAAATCGCTTATCCCAATGGGTGCGGCGCTGTGAGATTATAAATGTGTAGGGTTACTCTCTCTCTCTCTCTCTTCACCTGTGTCAACGCTAGCGCCACAAGACCATACAATGGGGCCTAAAACAACTGTTTTCTTCAACAGGCTTGGTTTAAGCGCAAGACTAAAAAAAAAAAAAAAGAATGTTTGGTTGTTTTATTAATGTCTCCTTCATCAAAATGATAAGAGGCACACTCATACGCACGCATACACCACATTGATTTTTTTTTAAAAATTCAAATAAACCGAGCTACTGGAGAATAAATTAACTCTTTTTCTAACCTAACGCTCACATCAAAACTGACGTCATCAATAGAAGTTTGTAAATCAGTTGGCACAAAAAAACACGAATATGACTGCATTCAAGTAATACTTGCTTCAAAGATACAGTGTCATTACATAGTCTATGCAGTTCACATTTTTACATTATTTTGTTTTAAATGAATTTATTATAATCGTAGGAAAACAAAAAAAACTTCAACGAATGAAGTATTACCAGAAAAATCCTATATACACATTACTTTTCATAGTCTTTTTTGGTATTCACTAAAGTGTATTATTTTCTTATTTGGCTTGTTCTTGTCCTTTTTCTTGATTTTCTCGTTTCTTAATTGTTTTTGTTGTGTCTGATTTTTAGTTGGAAAATCGCTTCAAGATAAATCTTTAATGAGGCCATATGAAGGATGTTTTTTTTCTGTTCTTGAGGTATTCGTATCCTTCGTGTTGGAAAATCCATGTTCATACAGTTACAGGCGTTTGGGGATTACCCATTTCTTTCTTTTTTGATTGATTTAGGTAGCATTATTGTTTTGTTGTTGTTGTTTTAAATTTAAATTCAGGACAAATGACATGTCATTCAGTTGGGTACATTCCAGTTGCTTTTCAACAATTGAATACATTCGTTAATTAATTCAATAAACCTCTCCCGAGTTAAGTTACTACTTAAAACCTTACTAAACCTGGTACAGCGACATCAGGGGAGAAAACGTTACAAGTGTGCACAAATTGCCCAAGAAGGCTGCAATTATTTCCCTTAGCTGGGGAAACTCGCGCTTGATTGTCTTCATTATATAACAAAGTGTACATGATTCTAAACACGGTCCAAAATATGGTAGGTGTCGGGGACTATAATTTAACTTACAATACGATCTATACACTATGCTTGTTGATCAGTTATCCTGTTTTATAGAGCGCTTCACATTTAATTACATTTTCACAAATATTGTATGTGATCGTATCCTCTTTACCCATCCATCCCGCCTCTTCCCCTCCTCCCTTCAGCCCTTCATCATCATCATCATCATCATCATCATCATCATCATCATCATCATCATCATCATCATCATCATCATCATCATCATCATCATCATCATCATCATCATCATCGTCGTCGTCGTCGTCGTCGTCGTTTCTGTTTTGACCAATATGTAGCCTACTCCAAAAACGAACTCTTGCAAATTCAACTGTTAAAGCTCTCATTACACACTTTGGCCTCGGAGAAAAATCCTATGTTTTTCGCTTTATAAATATCATTATAGCTAGTAAGCCTAATTTGTTGCCTATAGTAAGTTCAACAGCAGTGGTAAAAAAAAGTGTACACTATGTTCTGTATTCAATATAGAACATAGAAAATATTTTTCGGTGGCTGAAGCTATTCACAAGTTCTGTGAACTATAATAATCATGCCACCTACACAATTTACCACAAAACAAAACACAAAAAAGAAGAAAAAGAAGAAAACGACTACTGTTTTTAATTCTTCTTGCACGAACTCAGGTCCTTAGGGTGTGTGTGAGAACTTCACGCCACCCACGCCGCGGACGGCAACAGTTTCTTTCCTCTCAGTCACGCGCCCCTGGAGTGCTGTTGTCACACATGTCCTAGCTACACGTCTGTCATAATATTGACTCTCGCACAACGCTCAAACACATCTTTATATTCAAACTATCTTTTATATATATATCAATTCTGGAAGGAACAGCTTGAGATAAATATTGGGAGCAGCCTGTCCCGCGTCAGTTCATTAGTTTTTAAATCTAAAACCATCCTCCGTAATTCACCAAAGAGCAATCAGTTGTCAGCGATCATCACTGTGTCGTCGTCGTGGTCTTCATAGTCATCATTAGTAACAGCATCGGCAGTAGACAGCTATCAGGAAGACTTCGTCAATGATCAATAATCAATCGTCGCCATCATCGTCATCATCATCATCCTCATCGTTGTCGTCGTCGTCGTTGTTACCATCATCATCATCATCATCATCATCATCATCATCATCATCATCATCATCATCATCATCGTCGTCGTCGTCGTCGTCGTGGTCGTCGTCTTCCTCGTCTTTCTGTTATCTTAATCCTCATTTTCATAGGGGCTAATTGCATAATGGCAAGATTATTGTCTTTGGGATTCTTGTCCAGAAAGCAAATTATTCTGGCTTATGTCAAAGATCGATGATACGTGTACGTTCTTTGATTATACCAGTGTGATTCCCGATTCCCGATTCGATTCTCTTCCCGATGGCTGTTCCAGAGAGCAAAAATAAATAAATATTTTGCTTTATATCACATCTAGACGGCGTGCCATCTTGATCCATCCTGTGTGATTGTTAGGCATGTCTTTTACAGATATTTGAGCAAGATTTCTGTATTCACTGGAGCATAAGCCTATAGAAGAAGGTGGCGCTTGTTTGAAAGAGTGACAGGTAATGTGATATCTATCCGTTCCGCAGGGACTGGACACCCACCTCACCGTATCACTATAAGAATTGGAGAGACTGTTCTACACTTCCCCTGGTTGAACTTTTCAACGTGATACTTGAGCTGGGGTGAGCGTTTTGGTTGTGAAATGAAAATTTATTTGCATAGCGCCGCTGAAGTGTTGGCTGAAGCTGAATGCGGGTAAGGCGGTGGGTGTTGACTAGGCAGGCAAATTAACGGTAATTGCCTCTTGCGCTATTATCCCATCCTGTTTGCCGCAGATTCTTCTTCACTGTCCATACTGTTTGCCACATATCCGAGTATCAGTGGCTGCTGAGGTATAACATGACCATCGTCACCTTGTTGCACAAATCCAATATAGATTTATCTTCTCCTTGTTCCGAAAAATGGAGAGAACAAAAAAAAGGGACAACGTAAACTTTGAAAATCCTATGGCTAAGAATTAGATTTAATGTTCCTCTTTAGTATTTGTTACAGTAGTGTTAACAGTTCTCTGTTAAGTATTAAAAATGAATGTTCAGTACACTTTTGTCATTTTTATTTCGGTTAATCATACATTGTTCAAGCCGTTTTTACCCACCCACCCTCTCCCCCCCCCCCAACTTCCGAGTGCACTAATACGTCGCGCACGCTTCTTGAGGTAATGAGGTTGCCGCGACACAGTGCAAAATGGCGTAATTGGGGTTGTGGTGAGAATGTTCGATTAAAAGAAACTGTTCCAGCAACTTCAACCTCAAAAGGGAAGCAACTTCTTCAACCTTCTCAGGAAGAGAGACAGAGACAAAGACAGACACACTGACAGACAGATAGAGAACTACAGACAGACATACATAGACAGACAGACAGAGAAAGAGACAGAAAAAGACAGAGAGAGGAGAGGAGGGAAAGAGAGCGCGCAGTGTCGTTCAGTGTCTGTCGCTCTTTTTCTTTATCTGTCGGAGGTCTGGATCCTCCTTTAGCTATCAAACCTACTAGATCTGTGACACTCAGTAAGGTATACCCTGTGTGTGTTTTACAGGCAGAACACACACAGTGTTGTATGGTGGCGCCCACCCTCCCCGCATAGTGGGCTACTAGTACTATATTCTGTATGTGTAGGATACTGTTGCTAAATTATTATACATCATGAAGGGATCACACACACGTATTACAAAAAATACAGAGGGAGTAACGGGGGTGAGAAAGATGATGGAGATAAAAAATGAAGGAGAGACAGACAGACAGACAGACACACAACCCCAGACATGGAGAAACAGATAGAGAAAGACAGACAGGAAGAGACACAGACAGGGAGAATGAGAGCAAGCAAGCAAGAAAGAAGAACAAGAAACAAGAAGAAGCAATAAGAAGAAACAAGGAGAAGAACAGGAAAAACAAGAAGGTAGATTAAAACTTACATTAAATTAAAATGAAAACTGGAAATAAAACTTACAAGGCAGGATTGATGATCTATGAATAGATATAATCTCAGTAAGACAGAGCATTATTAATGCAGGTGAAAGTAAATGAACAAAAATATCTTAAAGCATTATTAGGTTATATTGACATAATCGATGTTTATCTTAGAACAAGCATCTTCAGTAACACGCTTTTCATAACAAATAACAAAATAAAAGTCAGTCTCCCCGATGGCAATAGCAAACAGATTTTTAAAATTAAAAGACGGTTTTCTGCGTTTTGTTATGCACTGGGGGATTTATATTTTGGAATAATAATAATTAATGAGAAACAAGTAGGAATATAAACCAAAAGAATTGTATTGTGGAGTGTGAGACATACCTGTCACCCATGGGGATAAGACTCGGATTGCTTTCTCAGTGAGCGTAAGGCAGCTGCATCGCAGTGCCATCCCGGACAATTGGGAATATTCCCCTCAATCGTACACCGATATAGGTCTATAATTTCGGTTTTAAAGCCATAGCGACATTAAACAAGCTTCAAGGGAGTTTCAAAACAAATGGAACCTCTTTGTAACAACTGCTCCTTTAGGCACCAGAAGATTATAGATCTATATGATGACTTCACAAGGGCGGTCCCTCCTCAAGCATGCTCTCAACCTTTTGTATAGAAGGTCGTCGTCGTTCCACGTCGTGGAGAAAGCTGCCGATACGTGCGCGGATGTCCTCGTAACGCTGCATCTCCGTCGCCATCTTTCTGTGCGTCAGCTGCCGTAGGTCTTCCTGCAGCATCGCTCTGACGTCTAGCTCTCGGCTGCTGCCCCTATGGGAAAACGCACAAGGTGTTCATTTGAGGGAAGAGGAGACGCATATTAACTCTTTCCCTGCCAATCGACGATATATCGTCGATCTGAGCCGCCATGTTTGTGCCAATCGACGATATATCGTCGATTTCAGTATTCCGTTTCGTTCCGGTTTTTTGCGCAGTCCAATCCAAGTTTTATTTTAACCAAAGAGAGATAACTCTTTCTACTTTCGTTCTCGATCGACACGCGCGTGTTTTCTTCAAATTGATTCGTTTTCAGAGTGTGTTTTTTTGTGCATTTTACTAAGCATTGTGATGGGCACAATCGACAGTGTGTCAAACTCTGCTAATCAATATAATTTCAAACTGTAAAGTGTATTTTGATCCTAAATAAATTTTCTTTCTGGTGTGTGAAGCTGATTCAGTGATTGGAATTATTCCTCTAGATTTTGTTTATCACTGTGGTATGTAGAAATATTTTTATTTTATTTTATCATTTCAAAAAGATCAACATGCTTTCAAAACACATATTTCAATAACATAATCAAATTAACATTTTTGTGGGTTTTTTTCTTATTCTTCACTCTTTTACCTTTAATTTGATATGAAATATGTCTATTTAACAACTATTATTGAAAGAACAGTAGCTTAAATGCCTAAGGTACTGAACTTTCTTTCCGGTGCCAGAGAAATGTCTGGCACAAACGTGGAAACATGCCTGGCAGGGAAAGAGGTGTTCATTTGAGGGAAGAGGAGACGCATATTAAAGCTCCTTATCATCAGCAGCCATTGTCATCATCATCAACATCTTAACGTTTCTCACCCCTAAAGTAGACATGGCAAGAAGCGAGGAAAAAATAAGTCCTTGATCTCGGAGGATCATCATCATAAACCTCTTCAACCTTATCATCTTCATCATCATCATCATCATCATCATCATCATCATCATCATCATCATCATCATCATCATCATCATCATCATCATCATCAAATAATTTCGATTTTTCATATATCTGGTCCAAGGGCTGCAGTTAATCTTTAACTCAACGTAAGACACTTGTAAAACAAAGTCTGATAGACCAATTTTTGCAATCATGCATGACTACGGGAGATCCACGATAAAAACATTTATCATCTGTTTTAAAAAATTTGTTGTTTGGAAAAATATTTGATTAATCTATCTCCGACGCTGCGCAGAAACTTGTTGAAATTTAGGCTTCGTTGCCATAAGCTTCCAATTCAGTCCCAGAGATATATTGACATACCCAGAACAGAAAGGTTGTGTCCCATTTGTGGTCTAAAAGAGCTAGGTGACGAATTTTACTATATATTTAATTGTACACATCCCTTTCTAAAAGACAGAAGGAATTCTTTGCCACGATGCCTTACATATTACCCTAATATATTTAAATTTAATCAACTAATGAATTCGAAGTCAAAGAAAATACTGATGAACTTGAGCCGTTACAGTAGTATTGTGATGTCACTATTTAAGTAGGATATAGTGGTGGCGCTATTTATTTATTTATTTTTCCTCCTGTTACGGTTCTACCGGGTCTGTGTCATACCGCCGTCCTGCTATTACGTATGTGATCTCGTCTTGTGTAATGATCTCTGTACATAATTTCTTCGATGAATTTTGGGCGCCTGTTGGAATTATTTATGCATACATATTTACATTTGTTTGTTTCTTGTGAAACTTTCTTTGTGGACATTATTTATGATATTGGACAGCACACGCTTTGTTTGTGTGTTATAACAATCCTTTATGTTTTGCCAGGAATGTTTGATAGGGGGTTGAATTCATTGTTGATCGTGCGTTGCCATTCAAATTAATTTGTGTATGTTGTGTCTTCCCATTCCCCCCCCCCCCCCCATTGCCCTTGTGAGCTAACCAGCCCCCTTAGACCAAGAGCCTGAATAAACCTTTGAAACATCATCATCATCATCATCATCATCATCATCAGCATCATCAGCAGCATCATCATCATCATCATCATCATCATTGGTGTCCGCCTCCGACAGGTGACTATGGACAACTAAACAACCACCTAGCTGAACAATTAGCGCCACAACAGATCGACCGCAGAAGAAGCAAAGGAGGAGAATATAACAACCATTATAATTGACAATGTCAAGGTGTTCTTACTTGCCACAAAGGGACAGGGTAGTCTGGCTTCTGGATAATCCACGTGGCTGTTGCTGCTGCCCTCCTTCGCCAGATCCTCCTGTCAACAAATGTTTACATCGACACAAACAAATTCAAAGATAACGTAGCACGCATTCCATTTTCAATTCAGTTTTACACATTAATAATAAAATAAAATTGAGAAGATAATATGTCTGGACCACATCTGTTCTATTCAGCAAGTTGTTCATGCCGAACTGGGAAGTTGCTTCCTTTAGACCGAGAGTTTGGTCCTGATTTGGCTCAGAAGAGTCCGCTGGGATTAAAGCAATAACCATGTAATGTGACCGAGAGTTGACAACGTTTAATAACAGGAATGAATTAACATTGAGGTGTATTGTCTACACCCACCATTTGGCGATATGGCAGACGGGGATAACCAGGGAACTAAATCAACACTGAACAACTCCAGCAATCGTACTGCTAAAATGGACAGTAAACATTGGCCATCACGGGATTCGAACCTCATCGGTGTGCCAGACTAACGCCACTTGAGCTTCGGCGGTGGGCTTAGTAAATGGATGAACATTGAGGTTTAACGTCTACACCCACCATTGGCGATATGGCAGGCGGGGATAACCATCCCAGGGAAAGAGGGGTAAGGACCTGAATCAACATTAAACAACCAGAGCAATGATATTGCTAAAATGGACAGTTGTTGTTGTTGTTTGTAGATTATAGTCACACGACACTTTCGCATATAGGTGACTACTGGACCGATTTATACTGACACCAGCGGGCCAGTTGTTGGTAAAGGGGAAAATAATATGATCACACGTTGACCAATCCGGGATTCGAACCAGCGACCTTTCGGTTACTAGCAAGACGCTCTTACCAACTGAGCTGCCCGGCCCCGCAAAATGGACAGTGAAAAATGGCCACTTTTTATATCGCCCACCACGGGATTCGGACCTAGATCGTCGATGTGCCAGGCGAACGCTCTACCAATGGAGCTACGGCGGTGGGACTTAGTAAATGGAAGTAACAGTGAGGCCTTTTATAGCAACGACATGCAGAACGTTGCTACGTTTAGTAACTGGAAGTAAGAGAGAGACTTTGTATAGCAACGATGTTACATGTAAGCTACTTTGTATAGCAACTATGTTACATGTAGGCTACTTTCTATAGCAACGATGTTACATGTAGGCTACTTTCTATAGCAACGATGTTACATGTAGGCTACTTTCTATAGCAGCGATGTTACATGTAAGCTACTTTCCAGTTTTGGCTTATGATCTTGGAACTGTTCAAATTCCTCCATGTTGTATACACCTAAAGTACTCATACTTGTTTGGTTTAAACAAATATTTTATTGAAAGAAAGCACAACATGACAAACTAACTATGCTTTACAGGATAGGCAACAAGCGAGCCCACACCCTGTGTGAATAAAATTCAACATAATAATTAAGTGACAGGTAACGAATAATTACACATAATTACCTACGAATAAAAATGTTTAGTGAATAAATAAACGAAATATGTAGAATGACAAGTAACAATTGATTAATTGGGTGCTTTTTTTTTTTTTTTAAAGAGGTGTCACAAATGTTTGAACGTTGTTGATTTTTCATTCAGTGCACATGTTATTGTTTGCAGTTAGAGGCTGCTTTGTCTTGTAAGATAGTGCCGTTCTTGCTGTCATTATGTATATATTGTGTATCACTATCCCCCATCTTCCCCCCTCGTCTGGCTATACGCCCCTCCCTCCTCCCCCCACTAGGATAGGAGCCTAACTTGATATTTGCTGGTTCATCATTTGTTTGTTTAATAAATTGACAAAGTTCCAAAGTTCCAAGTTCCAATTACAAACGATTTAAAAATTGAAAAATCAAATATTTAACTGCAAATCAATTATGTAGATAAATCAATGATTGATAATTGTTTTCAATCTGGCTGATAAAATAGTGAGAGAGAAAATTTTAGGACGTACTCTGGTTTGTAGATGCTTGCAGGAGAAAGATCCAAATTTCGTTTTTCAAGATTTGAATTCTGGCAATACATTGACTGCAAACAGAATCACAGACCAAAACTGCCTGCATGCTAAAGAAAAAAGCTAGCAACAGCAACTTTATTAATAAACAACAATTAATATACGGTTAATGGGAAAAGTTGACACACGGAACTCGGAAGACACAAAATAATTCTTTAAGATGAATCCATATTGTGTAGCTTTACCACCTTGTTGAAGAGTCGTGTCCACGGTAGGGCAGCTGCCACGTCTGGCTTTGTTCATCTTACGTTTCAGCAGCACGCATGTTCCATCGGTGAACGTGTCCGATTCGCTTTCTTTATGGCCCTGTGGGACATACGAATGTAGGCTATTGGTTTTATTTCATTGGCACGCTTGAGATCAATGGTTGAATGAGGATTGGTGTTATTTAGGTGCTTCTCTGGCTTTCAATGAATTGATGTTTTTGTATATACTCACCGTATTGTGTGAATGTTATTGTCAGTGATTGCTGTACATGTACAGTGCGAGGAAATTGTCTTAGCTGTTTGTTGGGACAATAAAAATTCTGATTCTGATTCTAATTATTGTTAGTTTCTTACGTCTTTAAAAGGATACTCGGGTAAAATTAGCTCTTAAGAACTCTGATAAAATCTGGCATTCAGAGCAGCTTCTATGTACAAAATGTACAAAGTATAGCGCTTGTTTTATGCATGCAAACTACAGCAGAATGAAGGCGTATAGGTAGCATACCTCTTCATAAATGTTCTTCAACATTTCAGGGAAAGAAAGCTTGGATCGGGTGACATCGAAACGCTTGTTTCCAGCCATGTCTTCTCGCATAGACTTGATGGTGTTGATCAAGCTGACGATATTGCCAATATTTGGGGTGTCTTTGGATTTGCCTGCAACAATGTAAAGAGATGAGGAGGAGTCCACGACGACGACGACGATAAACAAATGAAGGAAGACGAAGAAGAAAAGAAAAGAAGACAATGAAGAAATGAAGAAAGATAGATAGATCGATTGATCGATAGATAGGTTGATCGATCGATTGATCGATCGATAGATCGATAGATAGATAGATAGATAGATAGATAGATAGATAGATAGATAGAGAGATAGATAGATAGATAGATAGATAGATAGATAGATAGATAGATAGATAGATAGATAGATAGATAGATAGATAGATAGATAGATAGATAGATAGATAGATAGATAGATAGATAGATAGATAGATAGATAGATAGATAGATAGATAGATAGATAGATAGATAGATAGATAGATAGATAGATAGATAGATAAATAGGTAGGTAGGTAGGTAGATAGATAGATAGATAGATAGATAGATAGATAGATAGATAGATAGATAGATAGATAGATAGATAGATAGATAGATAGATAGATAGATAGATAGATAGATAGGTAGGTAGGTAGGTAGGTAGGTAGGTAGGTAGGTAGGTAGGTAGGTAGGTAGGTAGGTAGGTAGGTAGGTAGATAGATAGATAGATAGATAGATAGATAGATAGATAGATAGATAGATAGATAGATAGATAGATAGATAGATAGATAGATAGATAGATAGATAGATAGATAGATAGATAGATAGATAGATAGATAGATAGATAGATAGATAGATAGATAGACAGACTTACTGACTGTTGATTGATTGATTGATGATGAGGAGCAAGAGGAAGAGGAGGACGAGGAGGAACGTCCAAGAATGAAGGATCTATAATACGTTAGAACTCCCACACTGAGCTCATCTTGCGTCTGGTGTATCAGGATCGAGGGCACACTGCCTAACCGATACTTGCCGAGGCTACCGTTCGCCTCTCCTCTGTCAGAGGTATTCAGCCAGTCTCAGCTACGCTGGGTGGAACGAGTCAGTCTTGCCAAACGTGTTTGACCAGCACCGTTTATCACTTGTAGGTAACCCATTATTATCTTGACTCAGAATCTCTGATTTACCTTTAGTATATTATTTCGACAGCATCACACTGTCTTCTTCAGCCTACGAAGTTGAAATTATTAGACTATTTATTTTACAACATCATGTCACCAACCGGACAAGGTGGCAGCGAAAGCTTTGAGGTCGGGGTCTAGACGGACGATCGGCAAGGCCAGACTGCTCCTACTTCCTGGCGCTGTGGCCGTGGGCTTGCTCTTGCTGGGTCTGTGCGATTGCTCCTCCTGCTCCTTCTTGCCTCCTTCTTCCTTGTTTAGGGAGCTGAGGATGGCAGGGATGACCTCGGAGACTCGTTTGAATTCGTTCAGCAGGTATTCGTTCACAGTGTCTACGCTGCCACTTGAGGCTGCGGCCGAGAGAAGATATGATCAGTAGACCTATTGTTTTTAATCGTCGTTGTTGTTGTTATTATCGTCATCATCATCATCATCATCATCATCATCATCATCATCATCATCATCATCATCATCATCATCATCATCATCAATCATCATCATCATCTTCATCATCATCATCATCATCATCATCATCATCATCATCATCATCATCATCATCATATGCAGCAGCAACAGCAACAGCAACTGTATACTTCTCGTCAGGATCGTAGCAATCGTCTTCACCATTTCCACCACCACCACTGATATTATCATCATCATCATCTTCTTCATCTTCTTCATCATCATCATCATCATCATCATCATCATCATCATCATCATCATCATCATCATCATCATCATCATCATCAACATCATCATCTTCTTCATCATCATCATCATCATCCCCATCACCACCACCGTCAGCACCATCCTCTCCTCATCCTCCTCTTCCACCTCCTCCTTCTCGTCCTCATCAACATCATTACCTCGTCTTCTTTGAAAGCGCATGGAATTTGGACCTGTCTGATCACGTGTCTGTGGACGTGACGCCCTCGGCTGGCGCTGTTCTGCGGCAAGGTAGGCAACCATAGGTGAAGAATGGCGTCGCTGACTCAGTCTCATCTCATTGTGAACGTGCACTTTCTCTCTCTCCAGTTCCAAACCTCGCATCCGACCCCTAGGCGAACAAACAGGGCAAATAAAATCTGGAATAATATTAATTCCGTAATGGAAGAAGGAGAGAAGAATACTAGCATTCATACCATGAAAAACCTTAATCTTATAGGCATTGTTTCGTTCCCCAAACTTGGGACTGCTCTGAAAAGCGAAGCCATCATCATCATCATCATCATCATCATCATCATCATCATCATCATCATCATCATCATCATCATCATCATCATCATCATCATCATCATCATCATCATCATCATCATCATCATCATCATCATTATTAGCAGCAACAGCAGCAACAGCTGCTGCAGTATTACCACCAACAATAACAATAGCAACTATACTTAACAATAAAAGCAGCAAAACTACAACCACGAACAGAAGCAACAGCAACATCGATATCAATATTAAAATCCTTATCATCTCCTTCTCCATCACCATCACCAGCATCAGCAACAACAACATCTTGCAAAAACCACAATCATCAACATCGCCTAAACTCGATTTTTAAATCGAAGCAGAAAGTATGGAGGACTAATCGACTCCTGGATACAGGATACACAATCGCCACCACCAGCATCAGCATCATCATCAGCATCATCATCATCATCATCATCATCATCATCATCATCATCATCATCATCATCATCATCCTCACAACAATCCAAGAAGAAGAGAATGTAGCAGTTCTTACTTGTTAGTCAAATCTCGCAGCCTCTGCTGCAGTCTCTCCTCCTCTCTGTAGTTGTTGAAGAGGAATTTATCCAGGTTCTTGGGCGCCAGGCGGATCTCGGTCTTCTTCTTGGACGATGCCATTGTTCATCGCAATTAGGCTACAGGCTAGCTTAAAGCGTCCCAGTGAGAAGACTGTAATTTTGTATTTAGACCTTTAGCTTTGACAAACAATTATCTGTACGGGGTAAGAAGCACATCAATAATGGCTATGGTTTTGTTTTTTTAAAGTG
The DNA here is from genome assembly GCA_036898135.1 of Oncomelania hupensis. Taxonomy (NCBI): domain Eukaryota; kingdom Metazoa; phylum Mollusca; class Gastropoda; order Littorinimorpha; family Pomatiopsidae; genus Oncomelania; species Oncomelania hupensis. The sequence goes on from CM072515.1 coordinate 29,161,142, forward strand.
TAATTAATATTAGGCCCAAAACTACATACCTAAAATAAACCCACTAATTTGTCAGAACCATATTTGTTTGTCTAATATCACGAATGTGAATAGACGTTAAAATATATAAACAAATAAATAAATACATAAATAAACCATATTTCAAAGAAATGACGCATTTAATTCAATGAGAAATATGACAAGTAGTCTATAATGTGTATTTTAATGTCTGTTATTGAAACGTTAGATACACAATAGGTATTTTCAGGTAATATTTTAGCTCTGGTTACAAAAATTGTCCCACTAATTAAGTGGGGCCTCTGGTTAAATATTTAATAAGTTCAAGACGCACGTATTTAGATTAGTTGACTTCTTCTTCTGTAAACTATGTATTCAGCTGTTTAATCTCGCTTTAACTGTTGTGTATTTTATACTTCAAAATGAAGGTAAAAGAAGAATCGCAGTAACTCTTGAGGGAAAAAAACACCCCCCCCCCCCAATCGGAAAATGTATAATTTACAACTGGCGATTGAAATTGAAAGCAATATTCGTAAGCTCATTTTGTTTTCACGAGGCTTTTCATTTCCATAAATAAGAATGTCAACCTTAAATAAGAATGTCAACCTTATTTTACCATTAGAAACAACCTTCACCATGACACAGGTGATTGCTCAAAATATATTAACCTATTTATACAGAATAGCTTTTATTTTTGTTTTGTTCCAATTTGTGAGAATGCTTTTTTTTTCTTATCCTTTTTCTGTTGTTTTGAATACTAAATATATTGACACGGACCCTCACAACCAAGAAAACTCACTATTCGTAATTATCAGATGATCATGTTAAAACACAACATATTCTAATGTTGATGCTCACAACACCATGACACACGCAACTTCACCCTTTTATATTGACTCCAACTGTACAAACTATTATAAGCTTAACTGCCCTTAGCGTGAAGACAGAGACCCTCTACAACGCAGTATCTTTAACGCTAGCAATATTGCGATAACGACATTATCCACCCAACCCCAACCCCATCTCACCTCCATCCCACCTCCCACTTCCCAAACCGCACTTCCTATCAGGTCCATACTGCATGGGTATTTGAGACGGAATAATTTGTTACCAACTGAACATTTATGTTTGAGGTACCTATATTTCCAGCGAAAGGCGGACTCGATAAATCCATGACACTCGGTATGGCATATACAGATTAAATGGCCAACGCTTTTCGATTTCCGTTATCTTTTGACTGGGGTCCAGCACCAGATCAAGGTGCCAGTCGGGCCGTTGTTGTAGGGGTTATCTCTTATCGACTTGCCTCGTGAAAGTCAATACCTACGCTCAAGGCAACATTATCCAAAAGCAAGTTAACCTCACCGACCGATCAACTTGGAGACTGGAGTGGATAAAACACACCTCAGAAAATGGTCATAAAAATGTATCGATGTCAAATGGTGAAGAAAAGATTGTACCAAGGTCAAAAACCCAAATAATGAATTAAAATCAAAAATTAGAGGAAGAAAAAAAGTGTATGAAAGTCAAAAAGGTCAAATGTTCGGGTGCACTTTCATTTTTTGGTTAATACTGCACTTGCAATGTTTTAGTTATAAATATATACAAAATCCGATCCTATCCTATCCCGTAACTCGAAAGTCGTTAGGGCACCACAGAAGATCGTTTACCCAGCGCACTCCATCTTTCTCTGTCCTCAGCAATCCTCATGGCTTCGCGCAGTGTCAAGTCAGTCCATTCTCGAATGTTGTCATCCCACCTCTTTTTCTGTTTCCCTCTTCTTCTGCCTCCCTGCACCGTTAATTGCAGGATGGTCCATGCATACCTGATGCTCTGGTGTTGTGGCCACACCATCGGAGTTTCCGTTTCTTCACCACTGTGAGCATGTCATCGTGTTGTCCAATGGCTTGTGAGATGGTCTGTCGGACATCGTCATTGGTGATGTGCTGAGTATAGGAAATGCCCAGAAGTCTTCTGTAGCATGTTTCGCAAGCGTAAAGGAAGATGGAGATGACAAGTGAGCGCAGCAGCTTTACCTTGGAGTGTAGACTGATGGTCTTGTCTTTCCAAAGGGTCTTCAACCTTGTCAGGGCAGCAGTTGTTTGTGCGATCCTGGAAAGGACTTCCGGTCGGGACCAATTGTCTGATACAATGGCTGCTAAATATTTTAAGTTATGAACCGTGTTGAAATATACAAAATGCGTACTGCTTAATATAACAACAACAACAACAACAACAATAATAATAATAATAATAATAATAATAATAATAATAATAATAATAATAATAATAATAATAATAATAATAATAATAATAATAATAATAATAATAATAATAATAATAATAATAATAATTTAAAACCAATAAATCTAATGAAATAAATTAAACAGTAAATTCAAAAATAAGGTAACCTGAAATAAAATGAGACAAAATAAATTTATATTTAGAAAACAACAACTAAACATTAAAAAAATGAATAATATAACTTCTTAAAATTATGATAACAAAGAAAAAAGAAACGAAGGGGAGTTGGGGATTAAATCAATGATGCAATTATTGTACAAGAACTCAAGGTCTTTATTTACAAAGTAATGTATTTGATATATGTACATGTTTATTTCACATATATAAGTAAAAAAAAAGGAAGGTGAGTTGGGGGAAAAATGTAAAATATAATGCATGCATTGACGTTTGCTGCATCGTTTATATAAATGTACGCGATTATTTCAAAGAAAATTGGAAAAAGTAAGGGGAGTTGGGATTTTAAAAAATTATACTCCAGACTGTTTTTTTTTAAAATAAATATATAAACACAGACTTGGCGTTGCTAATGTTCCTATAAAAGTTTGGCCAAAATCCGTTCAGCGATTCTTGAAATATGTGGCGTCCTACGACCGACAGACCGGCAATTGGCTCGTTCTGATTCCCGACTAATTCAAATTACTTGAAAATAAAATAAAAAAAAAAACAACAACAAATAACCTTCACAAACCTTTCACTATTAAGACACCGAGACCGTTAGGCTTTGCGCTAGCTACCGCTGTGCTATTGACGATCCGCCCAATTTTCACTGTAGTCGGTATGTGGCGGTGTAAAGACATCTGTGGTAGATGTGAATAAGAGGGTGGGGGCAATCTGGAATTTAGAAACCCGGAATTGGTGTTGTTAGCTATTTCTCTCTTGGTTTCCTGTGTGGTGCTCCACCGCGGCTGTCGTGTCGCCATAGTAGACCTATTTAATAATTCACTAGTGACAAGTAATTAGGGAATTTTTAACAAAGCGTCATTGTCTGTTGATTTCTTGATTTACTACAGTTTGGTCGGTTACTGAACTAATCTTGAATGAACTCTATTGAACCAAAATGTGGTTGCCTTCGGATTGTACACTTTCTTACCGGCCAAACTATTTAACCTTTATGTCACAAGTTCTGAAGATCATCATGGTGTTTTATGTTTATTTATTGTACTGTATTCTATTTCATTAGTTATTTAAATATCTATAGAGGTGTCGTCAGTTTAAGCGATCACAATGTAACAAGGAAGTGAAGATGCATTTTTAAGGCTGTTGGCCACAGCCGAAATCCACGAGTACGGTGTGGCTCGTCTTGGCCCCGAGCACATGGTCGTTGAACCTGGCCGATGACTTCTGTGTAGCAGACTTTCGCCCAGTGATGCCGTGCTGACCTTGTTAGTCGCCTCTTACGACACGTCGGAAAACGTTAGGTCTATTCTATTCAATGCCCGAACCCACAGAGCAGAGGCAGAGAAGATTGGGCCCTGCCAGGTCTTTCTTGCCCAAGACACACCATATGATAAAAAGAACCACTCACTCCATAACGGATCGGTCGTCGCCCGGGTCACCAAGGACCGCACCTTCCGTTGGCCAACAGGACGGAGGTGATAAGTGTGCTACTGATGGACAATTTAGCAGGATCCGCACGACAGACAACATCGTCATAGGAACCTGGAATGTCAAGACCCTAACTGCAGAGGGAAAATTAGAAGAACTTGCACACGAGCTAGACCACTATCGATGGAACATCTTAAGTATTAGCAAACTGCGCTGGAGTGGCCTAGGTGAAAAAACAACCGACAAAGGCCACAAGCTTTATTTCAACGGTAGAGATGACAGACACGAACATGGCGTTGGATTCTTGCTTCACAAAGACATTCTAGCCACTGTCCTGGGTTGCCGCCCAGTCTCCAGTAGACTCATTACCATCCGTCTGAGAGCAGCCCCTTTCAATATCACCATCATCCAGGTCTATGCCCCTACAACAGACTATGACGACAGCGAAGTGAAGGATTTCTATGAACATCTACAGGCTGTCCTTGACCAAGTGCCGAAGAAGGACATAGTCATAGTGCAAGGCGACTGGAATGCCAAGGTTGGCCAAGATGCGCACCACAACTGGAGAGACACATGTGGACCCCACTGCAACAACGAGACAAATTACATGGTCTGAGATTCTTGGAGTTTGCCAGATAAAACAATCTGATACTGGCAAACACGCTTGGTCTCCACAAAAAATCCAGACGATGGACATGGCACAGTCTACGGGGGGGGGGGGGGGGGGGGGGGGGGGAGGAGGGGTGTATCACAACCAGATTGACTACATCATGGTCAAGACACGCTTCAGATCAAGCATCAACATTGGCGTTCTGCACGTTTCCAGGAACAGACATCGGAAGTGACCACGATCTCGTGATGATATCCTTCCGTTTCCACTTGAATAGAGTGCACTAGACTGAAGTTCGACCGTGACAAACTGCAAGACCCGGAGGTGGCAGAAATATTTCAAGCCAGAATTGGAGGGACATTTGCACCACGGCTCATTTTGGGAGCTGGTGAAGTAGTAATATTATAGATAACCAAAGGGAGACGCGTCACAGGCATAGGTGCTCGCGTGTCCAGATACAAGCGCCTATGGATAGGATAGAATAGGTAACACTGAAGGCAATCCACCAGCCGGTCACTTTGCAATAAAGACATCCCACGCAGGGGACGCTGAGGCTATACTCTAATTTATCGAACCCCCGTTTACAAAAACAAAATAGAATACGAACATCATTATAAAATATCAACAAAACACATACATATAGAATGCCTACAATACCAAATAATAACATCATGGGAAGCCCCAGTGACCATCTGGCAGAAAGCGTCCAATATTCCCAAGCTGATCCAACAGACTTCACACACAAATGAGGAGCTTTGTCCCGGAAGAGTTTTCAATAAAAAAAAAAAAGGTAGGTGACTGGTCTAGCGAAGAAGAAGATAGTATAGTAGATTGATAGAACAGAGTAGGAATGAGAAATAACAATGGAGAAAGACAGCGACAGTGGGAATTTAAAGCACTAAATTTCCAGAAAGTGGCCTGGGATACTATTTATACAGAAACCCCCGGCACCCCCATGGGGGGAGTTACGGGATAGGATAGGATAGGATAGGAAGATTCTTTACTTTTAAAATGTGATTTTTTAGGTTTAAAAGGATATTATTATTATTATTATTATTATTATTATTATTATTATTATTATTATTATTATTATTATTATTTTCACTTTTACCCCCACCCCCACCATGTGTGTGTGTGTGTGCCTGTGTGTTTGTGTGTAGGGTGTGTGTGCGTGCGGGTGTGTGTGTGTGTGGGTGTGTGTGGGTGGGTGTGCGTGTATTGCAGTTTCCGATTGTCGTTATACTTTTAAAATCTGTATGAGGACAAAATGCTAGAATAAGTTAGTTTTTAACTAGCGCAATATGAAAACAATGTGTTTACGTTTTCCTTTTGTTATTAAGTATTTAAAATTAAGGCAATGAACCAAATTTACGACTTGCCGTAAAGCAAGTGACGGAGTGTCGGAGAATTTGGCACGAATTGTGACACATTTTAATCGAAAATAAGGTACGTATTTAAAATATATTAACGTTTTAGTGCTCTCTTATGTATAGGATAGCCCGATGATCGGGTCATTGCACTGGTTGGGTCTATTTTATTAGCTAATTAAGCTTGTAAAGTGTTATGTAATCAAGGCCCTACGTCGCTAGCCTAGCCAAGTCCAAGTAGGCATTCTTCACTGACCTAATTTTGTTTTCCTCATGGTGGGATTTTCTTATTAGGTGCTGAAACCGAAACACGTTTGTCTCTTTGACATCTGCCTTTTTTATGGACCCACAAGTTTGTTTTAAATTATATATTAATTACAAGTTATGTGCTGACTAAGTATGGTGCGCATTTGTTAGCATGTTCTCGAGCAGTCTATTCATAATCACTGATGTCAGTTATACTTATAGTCATTTCACATTTGACTCATTGTTCAGATAAACTGCAACAGGATACATGCATGACATGAGTATTGAGTAGACTGCTAACCCCTTCTAATAATATTATATTTATTTCACTACTTGTTTACACATTGTTTTAAGATAGATAACCATTCACTTATTCTGGCCTTTTTTTCATTGTTCTTAAGTGGTAGCAGAAAGAACAGGCAGTCAAAGCGTGATCATGCTTTTTTGTACTGTAATGACAATCTACTCGTTTTCATAAATCTTAATGGGTACTCTTTAAAGGGAGTGTTTGTTTGTGTGTGTATGTGTGTGTGTGTGTGTGGTCTAAATGTGTATTGTTGTTTCTTCCTTTCATGTAAATTGTAATGATAGCAAACAGAAAAAAATATAAAACACACGACTTTATCATTTTCTTTTACAGTCAACTTCTATGCCGCCCTGATGAGAGTGTTAGATGCAGGAAGCTTACAAATTTATAAAATGGGTAAAAACAAGAAGCACAGGATACGAAAATCTAAAGAGAATGAAGCAGAAGAATCTAGTGATGATGGAGGAATATGTAAGTATTGTGTGTATTTGTCTTATTAATTAATGTGTTTTTTACTTTTGTATTTATTCATTTATGAAGTACTTGAATATATTGTCATATATTTTCATTTTTTTTCTTTGCATGACAGTTTTAAATTTAAGTTTTTGTTTTATTTTTTCTAAATATTTTTTTTGGGGGGAGGAAAGAGGGGGTCCGGGGTAGGTGGGGATTACTTTATTATTTCCCTTTTTTTAAAGATTTTTCAGATATCTTAAATGTCCACTTTGCAGATTACTATACCTTAGATTATTCATCAGTTGGAACGGAAGTAACTTTGTGTGTGTGTGTGCATGGGTGTGTGTGTTTGTGTTTGTGTGTGGAACTGAACGCTACTTGCATTTCAAAATGATACATAGATCAAGTGTGAGCGGTCTCATTGGAGCTTACAATGTAATTTGTACTGCCATCAGGGCTAGAAATTAACTTTTTTCTTTGGGGGCCACCGGGCCCCTTGATTGAAAAATTGGAGGGCCCACAAGCAACTTTCGGGGCCCAACTTGAAAAATAATGCAAACAAAAAACAAAAGAATTATTGACAATAAAATAAGTAGAAAGTACAATTTGTCTGATAATCTAAAATAAAAACAATTGAATTTCCAATTTTGCTGAGTGATGTCATTTTTATTTGCCTTTTCTTTCACTTTCAAACATTACCAACAAAAAAGGGGAAAACACACACACACACACACACACACATTCAGTGACACACATATTCCAGTGACTAGTGAGCCTGAAATGGCCATTAAACAAAATAGAAAAAAAATCAAGTGAGTCTCTTGTATAATACTTTTCAGTTTTGTGACTTGTTTTAGCAACTGTATGGCGACGATATGTAGCCATACTTTCGTACTTGCAAAGATGGACATTTTGCGCTTATGTTGTGCCATAGCCTTTTGTTTATTATATTAAAAAGATATTGAAGTGTATATTAAACTTTTGAGTGCAAAATTAAAGGGTTTCCGCTTCTTTTCTCTGTTTTTTTTTTTCTGTCCAAATTTAGGGCACCAGTGTGGGTTGCTTCCCTTGGCCCAAATACGAAACTGCCGAGTAGAGCTAGCTGTAGCAGACGAATTATTTTGCGGGCCAAGCGGGCCCTTCGTTTTTCAACTTTCCGAGCCCGAAATCAACTTTGCGGGTTTTTGGCCCTGGGCCCCCGCTAATTTCGAGCCCTGGCCATGTTTACATTGTGAATTTGAATCATGCATTTATTGGTGTCCATGATTATGATCTTGTTTATGTATGTGTATCTGCAGCCTGCACCCACATTCCTAAGGCTGTGAACTTTGCATCCATGAGAAAAGCATTGTTAAAGCCTACAACTACCTTTGGAGAATGTTCTGTAAGTATCCTGTGTTTGTTTTGCAGAGGAAAAGATGAACAATATCTATATATTCTATAGAGGTACAAATTATACTTATCAATACTATGAATAATTATATTACGTCAGAACAATTGCTTGTTATTTGTGTTTGGAACAGTGAAAGACTTTAGTTTCGTTGCTTATAAGTCCTATCCTATCCCGTAACTCGAGGGTCGTAGGGGCACCACAGATGGTCTTTTAACCAGTGTACTCCATCTTTCTAAATCCTCAGCAGCCCTCATGGCTTTGCTCAGGCAGTGTCAAACCAGTCCTTTCTCGAATGTTGTCCTCCCACCTCTTTTTATGTCTCCCTCTTCTTCTCCCTCCTTGCACCATGCCTTGCAGGGTGATCTTTGCAAGGCCTGTTGATCTGGTGATGTGCCCATACCATCAGAGTTTCCGTTTCTTCACAACTGTGAGAATGTCATCGTGTACTGTTGACCAGTGGCTTGTGTCATTGTCTGTCGGATTTTGTCGATGGTGATGTGCTGGGTATAGGAAATGCCCAGAAGTCTTCTGTAGCACCTCATCTACATGCTTTGTATTCTTCGTTGTAGATCTGCTGTGAGGGTCCATGTTTTGCAAGCGTATAGGAAGATGGAGATGACAAGGGAGCGCAGCAACCTTACCTTGGAGTGTAGACAGATGGTCCCGTCTTTCCAAATGGGCTTCAACCTTGTCAGGGCGGCACTTGTTTGTGCTATCCTGGAGAGGACTTTCTGTCGGGACCCTTTGTCTGATACAATGGCTCCTAAATATTTGAAGCTATGCACTGTGTTGAGAGATTGGCCTTGAACTTTGATGTCCGTGTTGATGCTATTGTTGTTGTTGTTTGTCATCATTTTAGTCTTCTCTGCACTTATTTTCATTCCAATGTCATCTGCAAAACGGAGGTTGGAGATTGCTCTATCCCCTATGCTGACTGTGACTCCATGATCTGCAAGGGCATCTGACTTGATGCGCTCTAGGAAGATGTTAAAGAGTGTTGGAGACAGTAGGCATCCTTGACGCACGCCGATTGTTGTTCTGAACCACTTTCCAATGGCGCTATTGTGGAGGACTGCACTGGTAGCCTTGTCATACAGGCTTTTGATGACTTCAATAATTTTAGGGCTGATGTTGTACACCCTCATGGTTGCCCACAGAGGTGCATGCCAGACTCAGTTTAACGCTTTCTTGAAGTCTACAAACACATGATATAGATGTTGTTGGTGCTGTAGGTATTTCTCGCAGATTATTCTGAGGTTGAAAATCTGTTCAGTGGTACTTCACCCTGCCCTGAATCCTGCTTGTTCTTCAGTTATGATTTGTTCAGCTTGGGGTTTCAACCTGTTGAGGATTATTTTCCTGAGGACCTTGCTGGGATGGCTGATGAGGCTGATGGTGCGGTAATTTTCACAATCCTGAAGGTTACCCTTTTTGGTAAGAGTGATGACAAGCGACTGGGTCCATGGTGTTACGGTGTAGGCCACTCCCCACTCTACCAGATATTGTTACAGATAATGGTGAGGGCGTCAGTCATCGATTCTCCTCCTGCTTGAAGCAGTTCCGCGGGTATGTTGTCCACTCCCGCTGACTTCCCTTTCTTCAGCGATTCACTGCTGCCTCAACTTCTTCTCGGAGAAGTGGGAGGATTTCTTCTTCTTCTCTGTTGTGGGGACATGCTAAAACTGATGGGTCTCCGTTTGGTGTGTGGTTGTAAAGGTCAGAGCAGTGCTCTGTCCATCTATCCAAGACTTCTTGTTCTTCTGTAAGGCATATGCCAGACTTGCTTTGGATCGTGGAGGCCTTGGGTTGTTTAACACTTGTCAGATGTTTTACAGTCTGGTAGGCCTTCTTGCTGTTGTTCTTGTTCAGATTGTTCTCTATTTCCTGGCATTGATCTTCTGTCCAGTTCTCCTTTGCTGTGCGCATACCTTTTTGGATGTCATTGTTGATTTTTTGGTAGGCATCAGCTCCCTGTAATGTTCTTTTTCTTTTTAATCTCTCTTCGTTTATCACACATATCCAAAAGTTCAGGTGTGATCCATGGTTTCTTCTTTGGGCAGTGCTTGCCAAGGATCTCAGTGGCGGCATCTGTCACAGCTGAGTTGAAGGTGGTGGTCATGGTGTTGACATCTACTTCGCCAGGTGTTGACATCTACTTCGCCAGCTCCCAAAATGAGCAGTGATTCAAATTTCCCTCAAATTGTGGCTTGAAATATTTCTGCCACCTCCGGGTCTTGCACTTTGTCCAGGTCAAACTTCAGTCTAGTGCACTTTGCTTTGTTTACTCTCTTCAAGTGGAGCTTGAAGGACATCATCACGAGATCGTGGTCACTTTCGATGTCTGTTCCTGGAAAAGTGGGTGTACTGCCAATGTTGATGCTTGATCTGAAGTGTGTCTTCACCATGATGTAGTCGATTTGGTTATAATGCTCCCCGCCGGGACTGTGCCATGTCCATCATCAGAATTTTTTGTGGAGACCAAGTGTGTTTGCCAGTATCATATTGTTGTATCTGGCAAACTCTAAGAGTCTCAGACCTCTGCCATTTGTCTCGTTGTTGCAGTGGGGTCCACATGTGTCTCCCCAGTTGTGGTGCGCATATTGGCCAACCCGGTTAATGTGAAGTTTACAAGGAATGTACAGGAGTCTCTACGTCATCTCCGACCAATCGTCTCGCTCTCTTGACCATGTTAATCTTTTCTCGGAAATCTTTATTCTCCGGTCCTGCTTGGATGCTATCTGTCGCATATCAATAACGAGTTTCAAAGGAGGAAACGCAGGGTAGATCCACGAGTGACATGATTCGCATGGCTACTTAGCGGTCCTATTATACCGGTCAGATCATCGAGTGGGCTAACTGACATTCTTCCTAGCGAGGTTTGCTTGATGGTATCGGGAGTGAACGTTTCAAGGAGGTTAATTTAACATCTGCGAACCTTCCTTTAGAGAGCTGGTAAATTAATGTCAGGTTTTGTTTAATACTATCCGTTTATCTCTAATCTGAGTTACCACATCTTTGTCGTCAACATTTCTGATATTACAGTTCTCTTCTTCTTCTTCTTCTTCTTCTTCTTCTTCTTCTTTTTCTTCGGTTGGTTGGTTGGTTGTTTTATTTACGTCTTTTCCACCAGAGATGATAAGACGGGGGAAAAAAAATAATAATAATAATAATTTATTTTAAAAAATAATTTAAAAAAAAAAAATAAATAAATAAAATAAAATAAAATTATTTACACAAATCTAGCCACAGGAGAATCCATCAAAAGTTTTGCTAACAATGCACTTTGATGAAAATTAATATCATCTAATGTTTTTATGTCATGCAGATGCACAGTTATTAGAGGCAGAAAATGACGGCAACCAAAAGTAAATGATATTTAATGAAAAAGTCTCATTGCATACACAATGGAAATCTGGACAATACTTTGTTTTTATGGCATTCAACATTATTCTGTTAGCCATAGTAAAAACTGTTCTCGAAAGTCTACAGTCTACAGGAAAAAGTGTATTAAATACAACATGTTTCGTTGACCTCTCTTCGATCATACGTTTAATTTCCTTAGGGGATTTTTTTAGTTGAATACTCTGAGCATTGATATTTTTAGCTCCTTTCTTTGCTGCTTTGTCCGCACTATCATTAAACAGAAAACCACAATGTGAAGGTAGCCAACAGAAGCTTACCTTTGTACCATTAATAATGAGATTGTGGACTAAATGTTGAACTTCTTCTTCTTCTTCTTCTTCTTCTTCTTCTTCTTATTATTATTATTATTATTATTATTATTATTATTATTATTATTATCATATCCTATCCTATCCCGTAACTCGAAAGTCGTTTGGGCACCACAGGTGATTGTTTAACCAGCATACTCTATCTTTGTCCTCAGCAACCCTCATGGCTAGCTTCGCTCAGTGTCAAGCCAGTCCATTCTCTAATATTGTCATCCCACCTCTTTTTCTGTCTCCCTCTTCTTCTGCCTTTTTGCACCGTGCCTTACAGGATAGTCTTTTTAAGGCCTGATGCTCTGGTCACATGGCCATACCATCGGAGTTTCCGTTTCTCCACCACTGTGAGCATGTCATCATGTTGTCCAATGGCTTGCGTGATGTTCTGTCGGACTTCATCATTGGTGGTGTGCTGGGTATAAGAAATGCCCAGAAGTCTTCTTTAGCACCTCATCTCCATGCTTTGTATTCTTCGTTGTTGATCTGCTGTGAGGGTCCATGTTTCGCAAGCGTGTAGGAAGATAGAGATGACAGGGGAGCACTGCAGCCTTACCTTGGAGTGTAGACTGATGGTCCTGTCTTTCCAAATGGGCTTCAAACTTGTCATGGCAGCAGTTGTTTGTGCGATCCTGGAGAGGACTTCCTGTCAGGACCCTTTGTCTGATACTTGCTTGCTTAATTCCTTGAATTCCGCGTGAAACAAAGGGCCTCCACAACAGTTCTCCAGCGCACTCGGTTCTGGGCAGCCTTTTTCAGTTCACCCCATGACAGGTTGCAGCTCTTCATCTCCTCCTCACAGGAACGCCTCCAGGTCATCTTGGGACGACCAACCTTCCTCTTCCCCTGAGGATTCCACTGTAGGGCCTACCGTGTGATGTCCCGTTGGGGTTTCCGCAAAGTGTGTTTCACCCAGCGCCACTTCCGCCTGGCAATCTGCCGGTCGATGGGGTCTTGATTCGTCCGCTGCCACAGGTCCGTGTTCCTTACTTTGTACGTCCATCTGGGTGACAGCAGTGTATTAGAAGCATGCAAACAATGCAAAATCATTTAAAGTCCCAATGTAAAGTTCCAAACCTTGCGCCTTCCGGAAGTATTCAAAAATTCCTAAAGAACTTCATACTTCACCTTGACAACGTGCCTCCTCACAAATTAAAAAAACCTGCTGAGTTTCTCGCCAAATGTGGAATCGATGTACACGAACCGCCGCCTTATTCGCCAGATTTGGCATCTTGCGACTTCTGGCGGTTCGCCACCATTAAGAACGAGCTGAAAGGTACTGATTTTGAAGACAGAGATAGCCTCATTTCTGCCGTGGAAGAGCAGCTGAACCATTTGACTGATTTTCGGAACTGTTTTGATCTAAAAATTTATCGGATTAAAAAGTGCATTGAAATCGGTTGGGAGTATGTTGAACAGCAATGAAGTGGTCCCAAATTATGAGGCTTTGTGAGTAAAAATATTTTTGTCAAATTGATGAAGCCTTCTTGTATTTATTTTAAAATGTCTCCAAACTTATGAACCAACCCTTGCATGTTGTGTATTTGTTGTAAAAGAGTTGTGTGAAAGAGTAGTATAAAGTGGAAACTTCTAACAAAGTGCTATAATGCTGTTGTTCCAGAGCTGTGCGTTAGAAGCTACCAAGAGTGGTGCCAAAGACCTATTTGGAAGCCCATTAGAAGGCGCGGCTGCTTCTGCTACTGAAGATTTGGATGTTGAACCCACCATCTGGGTCTGTTTGCAATGTGGCCATCAGGTAAAACGGATGAAAATTAAATAGTTAGCAGTGAAAATTAGATTTGACAGAGCACAGTTGGACATAGATGCACACACTTCTGTGACAGTGACAAAGGATGTTATCAGTTTATGCACAGTTTCATGCTTTGTAGCAAGCTTACTTTTGAGAGAGAGAGAGAGAGAGAGAGAGAGAGAGAGAGAGAGAGAGAGAGAGAGATTACAAGTGTGTTGTGGAAGTGTTCAGAAATACCATTGATAGATGCCGAATCGCAATCAGTGCATTTTTATAATGTTGAGCACATTTTTTATGCTTGCTGAGTCATTCACCTTTCTTGTAATGGTCATATTAATTGGTAATCATACATATAAACATTGAATGGGTGCCTGAAGCAACAATTGTCACTCCCTCGGTTTGAAATTTGTGTATCTAAATTAGTACAAACTTTGCATAAATTAGAATATTTCCAAGCAACGCAAGGTCAAGGTTACGTGTGTTGTGGTACTAATGACGCTGTGTACTCGGAATTATTCAGACATACCATTAATCATGGGTGCCACCAAGAAATTTTCCAAAATCTGAAGGCAGGGGTCCGGGGCCGCCCAGGCCCCGATGGGGTCCCGGCGTAACGCCCTGGTAGGAGGTTAGGGGGGCAACGCCCCCCGATAGAAAATTTTTACAATATTCAAAGCCAATTTAGAGGCCTCTCGTGAAAGCTGAAGAATGATTTACCACTAATTTGATACATACAAGACACTCACATAGAACAAGAAAAAAACTACATAAAAAGACCAAGGTGACTAAGTCCCCAGACTTAATCAATGCAAATGGGAAATACATATGAACAATCAGAAGCATAGTTAAGATTGTTTAAACATTTTGTGAATGTGTATAAGAGGTGAGAGAAAGAAAAGCAAACACACACAAATATACACAACAGGGGCGGATCTTTCCATTGTTGAGGGGGTGTGCACAGTGCACTAATGCGAAGTGGCATAGCCACAAGCGCGAGCCTGCGAAGCAGGCGAGTGTACTAGGGGGGTCCGGGGGCATGCCCCCTCCGGAAAAATTTGAAAATAATGGTTAAAATCTGTGCAATCTGGTGCATTTTGGGCATTATTTTAAGGACTGAAAATAGTATTGTTTTGTGCTAAAAGTCCTCTTTAAGTTTAGTCCCCCCCCCCCCCCCACACACACACACACACAAACACCCCTCTGCAAACTCTGATGATAAAATTTACAATAGCAGAACATCTTGCATAAAGGCTTATACAAAGACAAAGTTACTGCAAATAAAACAAGAAATAGCCACTCACATCAGTTTTATTCAAAACTGACCTGATGTATACAAGTTTGGTCACACACACACACACAAAACAAAAAAAAAAAAACTAATTTGGAGGTACATGAAACTGTGAGGTGAGTGAGAATTAGTAATTTTTTTCTCTTCTTTCTTCTCCTTTTCTTTTTTTTTTTTTTTTGACCGCCAGGGGGGTGTGCACGTGCACAAGTGGCACAAGAACAAGATCCGCCCCTGCACAAGAACAAAAAGCATTGTTTTGGTTTTTTCCAAACCAGGCTGATCCAATTTTCTCAGCCACAACCGGCATTCATCGCCATCAGGATCAAACTTATCTGACATCCATTCCCACCTCCACTTATTCTTCATTCCCTTATCTACCTCTCACGCTTTTTTCTTTCCAGTATCGGTATTTTCCTCTAAAAACGGCATGATCGGAACACAAAGTCACAATATCCATGCTTCAGTCTCAGACGGCCGGAAGTCTTCAACCGGATACGCGGGTTATGCCCCTTTCAGCTGTGCATCTTTACACAAATCTGATACAAATCTTGTTTCGTTTACTTTTATATAAATTTTTTACGATTTTTTTTTCGAAAAATCGGATTTCCGATTGTAGGCTTCAGCAAAAATCTGATTTTCCGACTGTAGGCGGAAAGGTGGCACCCATGCATTAATAGACGCCGAATCGCAATCAGTGCACTTTTGATTTTGTGAGAGATAGACCTATTTCATGTGGGGTCCTGATTCTGCTCATCGTTGTTCGCTAGACCCTATAATCAAAGAGTAACTATACTAAGCCCGTAACTGCAGTCCCCGCCCTTAATATGCAAAAGTGCCTAAATATTCGCTCATTCCTTTATTTTCCACTTAACATTCTTTCTCTTTTTTTTTTAACACCTTACAACTCTTTTCTCAATATTATCATCGAGATACGTTCACAGACACACATAAACAAATAAATAAGAGTAAATATGGTATTCCAACTTAACCCAAAATGCAGTACCAATTTCAGAAAGGAAGGGAGTAACTATTAGTTTGGATTACTACGGCACGATAGCACCAAAGCGTTATTAGTACCACAATACGTGTGCGTAAGAGAAAGATGGGAAGAAAAAATTTTCAAAACGCATGCGCGCACTCACACACGCCCACACACACACACATACATACGTGTATAAGCCGATCAATCTGGAATGTTACCAAAACTGGGTACAAAAAGGGGAATGGTCTTTTTCTCAGTGATATTTACAAATCAAATGTTGTATTTGATAAAATGAAGTAGATTTATGAATGACATACAGAATTGAGAGGTAATCTGCCCTTTAAACTTGAATTGGTTCATAGTGCAGCTTACTATACTGGTGTGTATCGATATCATTTACACACTGACAAATGGGGAAGATGCGATTTCTTGATATTTACGGTTGTGCTATACTGATTTCGAGTGGAAAATTTGTAAAAATTAATGGGGAAGATTTTTGCTTTCCAATTTTTTTTTAAACTGCCCCATTTGTTA
This sequence comes from Oncomelania hupensis, assembly GCA_036898135.1. Lineage (NCBI taxonomy): Eukaryota > Metazoa > Mollusca > Gastropoda > Littorinimorpha > Pomatiopsidae > Oncomelania > Oncomelania hupensis. Next base: position 29,177,643 of record CM072515.1, read on the forward strand.
TCACATTTATATGAACAAAATTCCCAGTTGTGTGGTTATACAAGTAAACAACAACACACACATACACACGCACACACACAACACAACACCAAGACAATGAGCGGCATAATGATATTGGTCGAATTACTTTTCTTTTTGTCTGGATTAATTATTAGTTTTTTTTAATGTGTACATTACACTTTTACAGATTGTATAACTTTGTTATATTTGTGGCATTAAATAATTTTACAAGGGAGACAAATAATGTGTGTTCAACTCTGGAAGCAAGTTGTCTCGCTTATAGAGATGGAATTAGAGATAACGATTGCATGATCTTGGGCATAATCCTTATTCATTAGATCCTAATCTTTGGGAAGTCAAGGAATAAAAGGAAATATCTAGCTCCCATTTTCTGCTTCTAGGGCGGTTACATTTGTGGCATTATGCCATTACAACAACAGATGACTATTTTCTTGTTCACCAACAAACCAAATTTTTACTTTTTCAACAATTGTTGCAGGGTTGTGATCGCAATTCCAGGGAGCGGCATGCTTTCAAACATTTCGAGACTCCTCATTCCTGTATCCATTGCATTGTTGTAAACATCACCACATGGGCTGCATGGTCAGTGCTTATGAAAATGTTACATTATTCAAATAAAAGTTAGGCTAGTGTATATTTTGAGAAAGACCTGTTGAGGGGATGATATTTAGGACGACAAAACATTGGAGATTTGATCTGTTTTTTGTTTTTTCTTTATTATTATTAATTTATTTAGGTAATTTTAGATGGCTTACTCTTGATATTTATTTCAGCTTCTACTGTCTGACGTCTGCTTACTGCAGTTATTTTGCTTGGAAATATGTGGCTTCAACCTTAAAACTCATTCAACTGCTATTTTTCAGGAACTACCACGCCAGGGCAACATTAATTTATGACTCACATGCATAGCAATGTGAGTCTATGTACACTGACCCTCCCTCCGCCCCCTCCACCCATCAAATCCTTTTCCAGATTTTTGCTAATCTGTGTGAGATGAGTCCTAAATAGCCCAAAAATGACACTAAAAAAAAAAGTGTCCATTTGTCTGCCGTCTGTCTGTGCACAACTTACAATTGGATTAATATTTCTTAACATATTTCATTATCACAATCAAACTTGGTAAGATGGTGTATATCCATGAGACCTCATATATGATCAGTGAATAAATGACTTCACTTGAAGGTCAAGGTCACAGGGTGAACAAATGTTAATAAGAATATGACAATTTTTCCAAAAAATTTAACTTGTTTTCCTAAGTTAATAATATTGAACTTATGATTCTTTAAAGCTAGATAGATATTTAATGAGATACACATACCGTGGAAATTTGGTCAGTCGCACTACAAGGTCAAGGTCATTGGAGCTGTCCAAAGTCAAAGATACTTTGAAGTGACCTTGACCATAACTGTGAGAGATATAAAGTCCAAACATGTTCTATGATTGATCTTTCATATATGTTCCATTTTTGGTTTGATCTTGTAGGTTATTTTAGGCCTTGTAAAAACATTTTTTTAAAATAGGTAATCATAAAGTGGAATTGCTATATCTTTAACCCATAGTATTCAACATTGGGTTATTTGATTATATATCAGCATAAGAGGTCACATCAAGGTTATCCCAGGGTAAAGGTCACTTTCTTTGAGTACAGTACAACTTTTGCTGTAGTTTATTTGATGTACATGAGTGTTTTTGGAGCAAGAGGTCATGGTTATCTCGAGGTCAAGAGCATAGAAAGATCAAAGTCGCCGTTTTAATTTTTATAATTTTTAGTTGGGCGCTTATTTTTATGTTAAATATTGCAAGTTTGATAAAGAGCATGTGAGTCATATGGGCTTTGCCCTTCTAGTTTTGGTTTGTTTTTCAGGTGTTACACCTGTGATAATGACATTCCAGTAGAAGGCAGTAAAAGAATCATGGAATGCATCGACTTTCTACGCAAGCAGGCTGGCCTGCCTAGATTGGAAATGTCACACTTTCAGGGAGGTGAGGATTCACATTACGGACGTTATTGTTTGCCAATGTACATAGTTGCTAGTGAGTCTACAATATGTATTTATTTGCTGAAAATCATAGACTCTTATAATTATTTAGTTTCCTCATTCTGTCTCCTTTCATGTAACTGTTTGTGCTCATTTGTTTTGTGATTATGTGGTCAGTTCCCAGATGTGCACAGGCTGCATCTCCATCTGACACCTCACCAACCGACCCTGTTCCACCCTCCAGCCCTAAAGGGGACAAGGCACCTGCTGCAGGCAAAGGATCAGTCCCAGCTTGTCAGAAAGTCAAGGTTGGTTATCCAGGGCATTGTACAAACAACTTGGAATATGTAAGCAAATGAGTTTTTGGGCAGAATGTAACGCCTTTGTGTTGTAATACAAATATTGCTAATTTCTTCTCCTTGATCGCCATCCTTTTTGTTTTTTTTTGTTGGTTGTCAGTAAGAAAAATACTGTGTAAGACATGTTATATTATACTTCCATAACAAATGTTAACTGGATGATGGTTTAGGGGACTTAGTAGTAAAGAAAATCTGTGGTCAGTGAATAATAAATTGCGAAATTAAATTCATGTTAGCACTATACTATATGGCTTACCATGCTGCTGTTTGGTTGCTTTCAGGGCCTGAGTAATTTGGGAAACACTTGCTTCTTCAATGCAGTTATGCAGGTATGCTGCTCTTTCATTGTATAATAATGATCATTCTCTGTTGAGCTTAATACTAGACAGGAAATACTCTAAGTTTACTGTGTTTTATATCAATGTGCATTGTCTGAAGATTGCAGTCAAATCTTATTTTTTTAATATATAAGCTATGATTCTTTTTCCTGGGACTGTTAAAATTTACTGCAATCATCTTAGCCTGAGGGCAGATTTCAAACATTCCTTCGGGTTCATGGCCCCAAGCAAGTAAAATCTAATAGATGCTTTTTATTTATCTTTTTTTCCCCAAGCTCTGTGATCATAATTTGTGTGTGGAAATATTGATGGACTTGATACATTGTAATTGATCTCCTTTCATTGATCAATGTCGATACTTATGCTGTTTGCGTTCAGAATCTATGCCAGACCCACAGCCTGGAGACATTGTTGGTGGGTGGCTGCAAGAAAGGTCGGTCACTGTTGGTGGGCGGATGGAGGGACACACACAGTGACTCTGACAGCAGTGGAGACGGGGATAGTGATGAGGATAGTAAAGCAAAAGAGCTGGTATGTCAAGTTTGCAAGGGTTCTTGGTTACATGGTTATTTCCTGTAAAAGATGATGATGATAATGATGATATGTAAAGTTTGCATGGGTTCTTGGTTATGTGGTTATTTCATGTAGATGATGATGATGATGATAATGATGATGATGCCTAAAGTTTGCAAAGGTTCTTGGTTTCCTGCTTATTCCATGTTGACGATGATGTTGATGTTGATGATGATGATAAGTAAAGTTTGCAAGGGTTCTCAGTGATGTGGTTATTCCATGTTGATGATGGTTATGATGATGATTATTATTTTGGTGCATCAATCAAAATTTGCAATCGGACCATTGTCTGAAGAAAAACAAAATTTGCATCATCTCAGGAATATATATACATAATTTTCTTAAAAGTGCACAAGGCAGGCACAAAATCAAGACATAATCAAGAGCTTGATTGCAGTTTTAAGTTATGCATCATGTAACAGTGTAGCATTTCAAGTGTTTAAAGTATCATTTTACTGTTCTCAGGAATTAATTGAAATTGTGCCTGGGGAACTGGGCCCTTTGACCAACTCCTTGTTGAGTTTCGTGCAAGAAATGAATAACGGCACATCCTACAGCACGGTCACACCTAACAGTCTATTTAGTCACGTCTGTAAAAAGTAAGTTAATAAGCTTTCTGTTGCCCATTTTCCCAGTTGTTTTGATTTGGTACAGTGGAATTCACATGACCTTATTCCTAAGTTGTAACTTAGGTAATCTGGTTGTCTGGTTCTTCTTAAAAGATTGTGCACTTAACAAGTAATTTGTAATATATTGCTATTAATTTGTGTTAGTGTATTCTCCATTTCACTGCTAATGAGGTATTGCACCGAGTTGCAGTTGTTACACTGTTGATTGACTAGCTTGGTCATCAAAAGCAGTCAAGGGGTAACAGAATTTATTGTGTATTTTAGGATGCATTTTATCTGTTAGTATATTTTTACAGGCTAAATTTTAATGATCCATTTTATTTTTAACATTCTTGCTCATGCATTTTTTAATTTTTTAATTTTGGGTGGAATTTAGTATATTTGTGTACATGTGTTTGATTGGGGGAATTTGCTAATTTGTTTTCTCTGTTGATTTTAGAGCACCCCGTTTCAAAGGCTATCAGCAGCAGGACAGTCATGAGCTTCTCAGATATCTGATTGATGTAGTCCGTAATGAGGAAATCAAGGTCTGTATCGTTTATGTCTGTACTTGTTAGTGTGTTTGAACTTGTGATACAGAGTTTAAGGTACAGTATCAACATTTGCTGTTAAGAAGTCGAGTCTATAGTTACCGCAACAATAAGATAGCATGTGTTTGTGAGGAGACAATTCAGAACTTTGTATTACTTCAATGTGACTGTTATGATGAGATTAATATGAAAGGTATAAATTGTTTAAAGTCTTGCTTTAATATTATTCAGAGAGCACAGAGTGGAATTCTAAAATTCTTTAAACTGCCAGAGAGCGTCAACCCAAAGAAAGTGGATGATGACACCAAAACAAAAATTAAAGGTGGGCTGCCATTGTTTTTTGCTTTATAATTTCATTTTCATCACTTTCATGCATTAAACAAAACTCTTTGTTGCTTTTACTGTTTTTTCATTGAAGGAAAACACTATAATTGGAAATCCAAGAAACATTAACAAATACCGAAATAATTAATTAATTCCACCATTCTTTTTCTACAAACTAGTAAGAGTTAAATAAATGAATTTATAAACACAAACAATTAATGCATAAACTCATTAACAACAAAAATGATTAGATAATCCATCAAAAAGGCAGCGTTCATAATAGGGTAGGTATAGTTTTTTTTCAGAATTCAGTGGAATTTTGAAATGTTGTTTCTCATGCAGAAATAGGTCATTAAATCAGTTAGAAAGATGATCCGAGTTGACCATTCTTTTACTTTTGGATGATGCTTCGCTTTAAATTTTTGTTTATACTTTTATGCATTTTTCAGTTAGTGTCCTTGAACCTGGTGAAAAGAATAGAAATGACATATTTTATTTCTGTAGTTTTAAACGTAATTTGTCACAATTTCACCGTTGTTTCTTTTGTTTTGCAGAATATGGCCGGCAAGTGAAATTCACCTTTCTTGACAGTCTGTTTGGTGGGCAATTAGTTAGCACCATCACTTGTGAAGAATGCAAGCATGTGAGTACACATTTTCTTCAAATATTTAGTGAAATAATGAAGGTACTACATTAGAATTTGTATGTTGCTTTCAGATCTCAATTATTATTATTATTATTATTTATTTATAAGGTGCTTTCCCTCGCAGAGATCAAAGAGCACACAAGCACACTCACACACACGTGTACCGCACAGACTCACACATAAATAGCAGCTTTTTTTTTAATGCGGTTCAGATGTATGTGGCAGTAAAAAGGTATGTCTTCAACTTTTTCTTAAAAGGAAGGGTAGGATGTCACATGGCGTACATCGGCTGGGAGGCTATTCCATATCAATGGTCCTTGAAAAGAAAATGATCTCTCACCACATGATTTGTTTTTAAATGCTTGAGGTTTTAGTTTCATGGTGTCATTATTAGAGCGGAGAGATCTTGAAGGTGTGTAGATATGGAGGAGGTCTGACAGGTACAATTACAAGCCAGAAAGGAAAAGGCAAGCACTGGCAAGTGTGAAGTTTTTCTGGTACCTAATTCCATGTTACTTTAGCTTGTGGAATACTAGATGCAGCTGACATTGTTATTGATAGATTGTGACAAAGCTAGCCCTGTTATTGTTTTGCTACATCATTGTCCCCAGCTTGTTTGAAGACAGTGGTGTTTGGATTTGTATGCGCTGTAGTGTGGTCGTTTCATTTTGAAATTTGCTGTTAAAAAAATCTCAAATTTTTCCTGTGGTGCTTTACTTGCAGATATCACTGCAGTTTGAATCTGTCTTGGACTTGTCTCTTCCTGTCACTGAAGAAAAGGTAAAGAAAAACAGAAATTGTCTTCTTTCAGTCTCTTTAAAGTGTTGGTTTCCCTCTAATTTGGCATCCAATCCTTCACTGATGAAAGTATTTATTTTGTTAGCCGGTTTCCCTCTAATTTGGCATCCAATCCTTCACTGATGAAAGTATTTATACTGTTAGCCTATTTTCCATTGATTAGCAAGCTTTGAGGTAGATTGTAAATATTTAAATACTTAAACTATTCCTGCAGAGCGACAAAAGCCAAATTTGTTTGAAGTTTACAATTAAAAGGAAAAAAAAAGAGAGAGGTGTAAGCAGATGCTTTGATGCTTTCAACAATAAAAGCGTTGTTTGGTGAATTTATGACGAGAGCCAAGAACAGCTATTGTTGTAATAAACTAGCTTAAAGATTGTGATATATTAATATTTTGACGCTCAGCCTCAGCGACCAAACCAGGCTCAAGGTACAAAGAAGAAGGAGCTGAGCGTGGCGCTGCAGGAAGCTGCGGAAGAAACGGGCCCTGCCATTGGTGTGGATGGGTTCGCCGACTGGTCCGGCAAACCCAGTAAGCACCAGGAACGCAAGAACAAGAAACAAGCCAGGAAACAGGCCAAGGTGATTACAAATTATTTCCTGTATGCTCCCCAGGTAGAAAAAAAGACAAGAATATTAATTATTCTATTCTGTTAGTGTTTTCTTTCTTTGTGTGTGTGTGTGCATGGGAGATTTATTTTGCAGGTTTCTGTGAGTTCTTTGCAGTTGAATGTAATTTGTTTTTACATGATTTTCTGTTTTGTCGGTGTATACTGTGGATCTCAATTTGCAGTCTCTAATTGCCAGGTTGTCTTCTGGCATTGTGCAAATGAACAGATGAAGAATCCTAATTTGTGACTTTGACTTTTGACACTTTTGTCCCTTTTTAATCTGGAAATTCTGGGCTGCCTGCCTTGGGGTAGGTGCAACCTGTGGAGTATCCAAACCCAACCAACCTCATATTAGTTGTGGTTTTTAAAAAATGTTGTTGGGGGAGCAAATCGGAGCACTTGGAGAAAATCCCCAAGACGTTACCGGAGTCGAAAGTAAATAATATTCGGAGAAACATATATTAACACCCAGAGGTGGGATCGATCCCACACCTGTTGGGTGCCATTGGTTTCTAGCCTATGACCAAAGAAAAGTTAGCCTTAAGACCACACAGCCACAAAACTTGCACATGACTAAGGCGGCGGTTTTTCAGGTTTCAGTAACTGTGTGATTGCAGATTTGCTTATAACACTTTGATGCATTGCTAGGTCTTCTTGAAAGACAATAACCAACTTTCTTTTCCTGCAGAAAAAGGGCAGACACATGCACAAAGGGATGGGCTATCAGGACAAGAGTCGGGAGGGAGATGAGGATGAGAAGGAAGAGGATGGAGATGCAGAGGAGGGAGGTGACGGGAAAGAGAATGCTGAGAGTGAATCAGGAAAGGGGGAGGCCAAAGATCAGACAGGCAGTGCCAAGCCAGATGATGGTGAAGAGGAGAACAGCAGTTCTCAGGAAGATCCTTCTGGTATGTAGTCTAGTTTCTACTTCACCATGGGGTTACATAAAAGAGAGTAATATTTTCTGGTTTTAATCTTCATTCTAGTGGCTAATATAATGATTGGTATGTAACGAGTGACATGCTTTGCCATGTAGCAATGATTGCTATGCGATGGATGACTTGACTTGTGATGTGTGAAGACATTGGTTACAGATGCAGATGTGGAGGACAATCTGGAGAGTGAAACGTCTCGCCTGAATGGAGGGGACTTCGATAGCAATTTGTCTACTACGCGTACGGCAGCACCCATTCCTGCCCGTCACAGCAACATAGGAAGCAACTTGCACCGTTGTAAGGAAAACGACGGCAACAACAGTGACGGAGAGGGCTCTAATAGTGACCTACCCACTATCAAAACAGGCACAGTGAAGGAAAACCACATCCTGCCTACCAATGGGGAGCTATCATCTGGTGACTCCCCTCCAGCCTCAATAGATTTCAGTGTAAACATAAGCATCAAAGAAGAAAAGAACCGAGAGGTGGGGAAAGTGGCCAATGGCATCAGCAATTTAGAGCTGCGTGATTGTTCCAGCAGCTCAGACGGCACGATGAAAGACACGCCCAGGGACAATTCCTCAGCCAGAACAGTGGTGAGTGGTGGCAGCACTGGCAGCCCTAGGACCCCACTGCCACCAGACAGCCGCCCATCACCAGAGCTTAACTTTCATAGCAGACCATCCGAGACCAATCACATCAGTCGCCCGCTAAAACCCTCTTCCCCAGGAGTGGGGAAAGCAGCTAACGGTGCGTGGGGAGATGCCAGAACTACCTCTGCGGTGAATGGTGCAACGGATCACACCAACAACAGAGACATCGATGGGGGAAAGGTCAAGAAAGAAGCTGACACCTCCTCAGAACCTGAGGAAGCCACTGGATTGGAAAAGGGGTTTGAGGAAAAGCTGACACTGGGTCATGGAGATTCTGGGAGTGCGGTATTGGGGGGAGGAAGCTTGGCCAATGCCATGGACAAAAAATTCTCCCTCTCCAACCACCAGGCTGCCAAGTCGAAGAAGGAAATGAAGAAGGATGCGCGCTACAAATCCAAGACCACATTAGCCCCTCGCTACCACACAGTTTCAAAGGAGTGCTCCATCATGTCCTGTCTACACCAGTTTACTGCAGCTGAGCTGCTCACAGGCTCCAACAAGGTCATCTGCCGCCACTGTAACAATACCAGGCCCAAAAACCAGGCTATCAAAGGTAGGGCTGACATTTTCTCTGTACGAATGTTGTTGGTCTTTCTCTTTAGAAAGGGAAGAACTTCCAGCTGATGTTGTACAGAACATTGCTGTGAACATTTATACTCTATTGGGGAAAAGCTTACATTGGGCCGTGGAGATTCTGGGTGTGCGGTCATCATGAGGGGGAGCGGAGGAAGAAAGAGAGGAGTGGGTGAGAAGGGGGGGGGGGGGGGATGGAAGCTTGGCCAACGCTATGAAAAAAAATTTGTTTTTGATAACTATTGAAAGTTTATTATCTAGAGTAAAGGCAGCAAATCATTGTGTTTTATTTTTGCGATGAAATGCTCTATACATCTGTTGTCATTGTAGTTTAAATGGATTTGTTTTTAAATATTTCTAAAGAAGTATAAATATCTTGTATAAGTAACTTAATACGATTAACTTGTGAAGCATTGTTAGTTTTTGAAGCCGTGATTTTAGAATTGTAAGTTTTACTAGCATGTGTTTTTATTCCACATTGTCTTTTGTAGTTGATTATTCACGTCTAAAACTAATACACTGTTGTGTCGGCTGTTTATTTGCCTCTTTTGTCTTATTTGTCCTTATCTAACATGACTTTGGGAATACTCCAGAGGATGTGGAATACATGTGGAGTCCTTGTTTTCTTGCAGACAAGAAAGGTGATGCTGTGTACACTAATGCAGCCAAACAGTTCCTTATCATGGTTCCGCCAGCCATCCTTACCCTCCACTTGAAACGTTTCGAGCAGGTTTGGCTTACTCTATTTCCATTCTTTTGGTACCAATTTTACATTCGGCTGCATCAGTTGCCATGTGAATACTTTGTCAAACATGTAATGTGTGTGTGTGAAGTTTTGCATGATTATCAGTTCTTATTATAGTGTATTTATTTATTGAATGGCATTTCAGTATAAATCTATCCTATCCTATCCTATTTCGGAACCTTGGAAGTCGTTAGGGTTCCACAGATGATTGTTTAATCAGTGTACTCCATCTTTCTCTGTCCTCAGCAACCCTGGTGGTTTCGCTCAGTGTCAAGCCAGCCCATTCTCGAATGTTGTCCTCCCACCTCTTTTTTGGTCTCCCTCTTCTTTTACCTCCTTGCACTGTGCCATGCAGGATGGTCTTTGCAAGACCTGATGATCTGGTGACGTGGCTGTACCATCGGAGTTTCAGTTTCTTCACCACTGTGAGCAGGTCATCATGTTGTCCAATGGCTTGTGTGATGGTCTGTCAGACTTTGTCATTGGTGATGTGCTGGGTATAGGAAATGCCCAGAAGTCTTCTGTAGCACCTTATCTCTATGCTTTGTATTCTTCGTTGTTGATCTGCTGTGAGGGTCCATGTTTCGCAAGAGTATAGGAAGATGGAGATGACAAGGGAGCGCAGCAGCCTTATCTTGGAATGTAGACTGATGGTCTTGTCTTTCCAAATGGGCTTCAACCTTGTCAGGGCAGCAGTTTTGTGCGATACTGGAGAGGACTTCCAGTTGGGACCCATTGTCTGATACAATGGCTCTTAAATATTTGAAGCTATGCACTGTGTTGAGGGATTGACCTTGGACTTCAATGTCCGTGTTGATGCCATTGGTGTTGTTGGTCATCATTTTGGTCTTCTATGCACTTATTTCCATTCCATAGTTATATGTCTGTGCTTTCTTAATAATAAATTATTTGAATGAAGGTTTTGTGACGTGTTCTTTGACTTGTGGTTTTGTTGAGCTAAATACACTTCCTATGTGCCCATTTTTTGAGTGCAGGAAAGATTCATGAAATGCATGTCAATGTTTTGTGCTAGTAACTAAATTGTTAAAGTCTTTTTCTTTCAAGCAATACTTCTTGGTGATCCAAGCAGGTTATCTTCTTATTCTGTGATCATTGTCAATTATAATTTCTATACTGAAGCTCTTTTAAATAGTCCAAAACTTATATTGAAAAAAATATGCCTTCGTCTGACTGTCCACCATCTGTCTGTGCAAAAACTTTAATCTCAGAGCCTATTTTAACTATCGCAACCAAACTATCCACGAGACCTTGAAAATGATCAGTGAATGATCACCATAAGGAGCATGTGAGTCATATGGGCTTTGCCATTCTAGTAGTTATTTCATATGTTTTTGTGTGTGTGGTGAGTTACTACATTCAATAGTGATTTATAATCTACTGCTTTTGATTCGAGTAGAGCTATTGATTTGATTTGTTTTAAAAAGGTATGAATAGGCTGACTAACCATTGTTATGTGTTATCTAGGTGGGCTACACCTCACGCAAGGTGAATCGACATGTGGATTTTCCACTCATTCTGGATCTTGCTCCCTACTGCAGCTCTCTTTGCCAGGATGTGAGGCCAGGTAAGCTTCTTGCTTTGAGATGGTGTGCAGAAAACAAAATATGTTGGACCTCTGATTATGTTTTCTTTTCATTTAACGTCAGTACATATAGTTAAACAATTCAGAACAAATTCTTCCTTTCTTAAATTAAAAATATTTCAAATTAAATTCTGTATAATATAAATCAGTACCACTTACTGCTTAATAAAAATTGATACAAGTACACATGAGCAAGATATTGGATGGATGTGATTATGTCCCCTGGTCAAGTTTTAGTGTATTATTCATGTAGTGTATTATTTATTATTTTATTTGTTATTGTATTGCCAATATTCTGCGTGTGTGCATAGGTCAGCGCAAGGTGCTGTATTCCTTGTATGGTGTGGTGGAACACAGTGGTCGCTTGCAGGGCGGTCACTACACTGCCTATGTCAAGGTTCGACCCAGCCTGGGGCCTATAACCAACTTCTTGCATCAGAACCCACCTAGCCCCATTGACTATATTCACAGGTTGGAGAAAGCTTATCACTTATATATGCGAGACACATCGATCCTCCTTTACTATGCTTGATGTACTTTGGTAATTGATGGAGTAGGTGTTCCTAGGACCTGATGTAGTTATGTTTGAGTAGATGATACATACATACATGTACATACATACATAAATGTACTCTGATGCTGAAATGTGAAATGAAGTGTTCTACAAATCTGAGAAATATACTTCTCAAATACGTATTTAGCTTTCTTATATAATAATATTGCTGGGTGGTGCAATAACATTTCTTTGTAACTTTTGAGTGTTTTTATGTGTGCTTGGAGCAGTCGACATTTTGATTTTAAATTGCGCTTTACAAAATATATTATTATTATTATTGATTTAGGTATATGGAGCAGCTGCAGAACACCTCCACCATCGCTGAAGAGGTGGCTGGTTTGGACGAGCCCACAGCTGATGCACTAGTGCCCCCTGGCCGCTGGTTCCACGTATCTGACAACAGAATCAACGAAGTGACGGATGCCACTGTTCTCAAGGCTCAGGCTTACTTGCTCTTCTATGAACGCATCTACTAGATCTAGAGCCTTCACTCACGTCTTTTTTTTTTTCTCTCTTTCTCAAAAAGAATGTAAAAGGTACAATGTGTGCAAAAGAGAAAGATCGTCTTCAGATGATGAGTAAGGAGAAGATTCTGCGTAGGTTGATAGTATACAAATAACCAAATTTTAAAAACTACATAATAACAACAAAGGAACAAAAACATCATGATGGTAGGGGGAATGTAAAATGTGGGGCCAGGTTGGCAGTGAATGAAAGCTTAGAAAAAAAGGGATTGAATATTCAATAGTGCATCTTTACATCTTGGCGCCTTTCACTGAAAAATACATGTTACAAAAAAATATTGAATAGAAACAAACATACCTCTCGGCAACAATCTTTGTTGACGCTTTTCCACACATTTTAGAATATGGTTGTGTGTGTTAGGCACTGCAGTGCAGCTTATTCATCTATTTTCTTTGTCAACTGTGCGTTGTAACCTTGATTTAACAGAAACGTTCAAATTCAAATTGCTGCTATTATGCACTGCAACGGTCTTATATATTTTTTTGGGGTGATATTCGGCCTTTTTTCAAATGCCAGTGTTTTCCAGGATTTTCATCCGAAATGATATTCATTATGTTATTAAACTTATTTTTTTATTCATTCTGGGATTTGGTTTCAAACTTCAAGACTGTTGTGTCCAATTCTGTGATTGCATTGGATTTTGTCACACATTCAATTTATAGGCTTGTATTTTTTTTTCAGCAACTTTGTTGAAATTTTTTGAAATACATGCACTGATGTTTTTTTTTAATGATTTTTGTTGACAAGCTTTTTTTTTTTAAATGCGTTGTTGTATTGCACCAAAGAGGTCGTCGGATTTCAGCAATATATCATTGTATGCTTTGGTTTGCCTGAACAATTTCCTGGGTTGGATATGGTGATACCGCAAGTTAAAGAAAAGTGACTTCAGAAATGTGTGAATAAGTGAATTTAAAAATAAATAAAAGACTTGTCAGGTGCTTCAAATGGATAACATTTTGCAAGGATGTGTGCGTGCGTGCGTGTTAGTGTCATTGAAAAAGAAAATGCTTAAAAGAGAAATAAAAGCCCTCATGATGTGATTATGCACATTTTAACCAGCTGCTAAGCACTTTTGCTGTTGTTTTTACTTTTTGTTTGTAAATAGGGTTGCTTCACAGAAAGAAATCAATGATTGCTTATATTTTGAATGGTTGTAAGTTTTGCTATTAATTGCTTGAAAGATAATGAAGTTCATACATTTTCTGTTGGGTTGTAATTTCCGTTTTGTTGTTGTTGCACTGGTATTGGTAGCATTTGCCGGTCTCCTTGTTTGCATCATCTCAGCTTGGAATGAGATTGGATGCTTTGTTTTATTTTCTTGCCCCTTTGTTTTGTAAATTGACTAAGTATTTTTATTGTGCTTATTATACCAATTATCAAATGAACAATAAAGGACGAAAGATGTTTTGTATGTGTGAAAGTGCAAACTGTTTTAGAATTGTATTGGTGTTTAGGACATTATTGATATATTACACAAGCTATTCTCAGTGACAGCAACCTAACTAGTTCGATGGTAGCTAGCGTGTTTAATACCTCTGTATTGCATGTCTTGTGAAAGGGGAAAAAAAGGTTGTCTCCCTTTGAGAGAATTGGCTGTTTTAGACTAATGTGTATGATGAATATATACATTGTTTTGAGAATGCTGGTTGTTATTATTGTAAAGATGAAAACAGTATTCACTGTAAGCACTGTTCCATTACATACAAACAAATCTATGTATAAAATAACATATATAATATAATCTTGTGTATATGTCTATGAATGTTTTGTTTTTTTGTGATGGGTGTGTGTATGGCCAGTGACTGAACTGTAAAATTTCTGTGGAACCTACACATAATCTGGGTGTGGCTGTCAGGGGATTGACACAGTATAAAAAAAAAAAATCCAAAAATCATACAAGTGATGTTAAGATTCATTGGACAAGGGATTTCTTCACATTTTTCAATTCCTCCTTCTTCGCCTCTGTACTCCTAGCCCTTCTGTGTGTATCATTTCTGAACGGTAAATTTATATAAATGTGCTTATTTAATTTTCTAATTCTAATCATTTCACCACATTTACACTATCAATTAAATGGTATATTCTTGTTCCTTTGCTGCCTATTTTCACATTTTATTTTTAAGTTTATAAATCTGAGTGTTTAGTAATATGGTTTGATTTTATTAGGTTGTTCAAAGCTTATCTATCTGTGATGCTGTTTGGAAAACTAAACTAAACAAGAAGAATATCCTCGTTGTGGTCTGCTCTGAATGAGTGCTTATTATTTGATATTTAATGAATGTCTGTAATAGAGAGATAATCTATTATTTTTTTATTGGAGAATCTTGGTCATTCTAAATTGTGTTCAAAATTTATGGAGAAAAATAATGCGAATGTCTAACGAGATAATTTTTTTAATTCTTTATTGAACTATCTTGGCATACTGAATTATTTCTAAATTCATTAAACGCACAGATTGAATTGTTATTGAAAGTTGTACATGAACCTGGAGAAATAATACTGCACATGAAATTATGGAAGGACAGTGTTAATTATTTTTCCTACCACGGATATAACGCTCTTTAGTAAAGCAGGCACAAAGTTTGGGTGTCATCAATAGGTGTCCAATGAACAAACAGAAGTGATGTTTAGAGATCACTTGAAGATATGTGACTAGTACACTGAATGTAAGATGAATATTGTATGGTTTGGCATGGAATCCAAATAGTATTGAAGTGAGAAAAGTGAGTCTGGTTTTTGTGGAGCGATTCTTTTACTGCGCTGGGTTCTTAGCGTTTGAAGGATATCATGCATTGTGTCGATCATTTCTAGAAGTTGAAATATATGATTGCTGATACAGAACATGAATGAGGAGTTTGTGTCTCTTGTGGGAGGGAGGGAAATGGTCAGTTGGAAGCATTGCCGAGTCACAATTAACTGAAATATCAATAATAACATACAAGTATTTTTTTATGTATATATATATATTTATATAAAAAATTCTGGCATCCGGCATAGCCAACTCTGCACCCTTGTTTATTAAATACACCCATGCAAAACAATACACAAATCATCTTTCAGTAAACACAACACACACAAAGTGCTGCACAAATAGTCAACATTACAAGATCTACAGTATGCAATAATCCTTCAAATAAATAAAATAAAAACACCAAACCAACATCAGAAGAAAAACTACATAGCACAGCAAAATTTATTTTACAAAAATTACAAGGATGAATTATCTTACCTGCATATGATGACTCGGTAAAATAAAACGACCAAGTTACAAGTAGCAATAACCTGCTGTGAATATTATTTCCTCAAGCTTCTTTTATATTTGTATTGCCTGCATTTGGTTTGCCGCTTCACAGTTGGGTAGGCTTTTTTGTTCTTGTTCACTGTTCTCTTTCCTGGCAGTGATCTTCTATCCAGTTCTCCTTTGATGTGCTCATGCCTTTTCGGATGTCATTGTTGATTTTTTCTGTAGGCATCAGCTCCTTGTGAGGTTGTTTTTTTCTTTTTCATCTCTCTTCATTTGTCTTACAGATCCAAAAGTTCAGGTGTGATCCATGGTTACTTCTTTGGGTGGTGCTTGCCAAGGATCTCGGTGGAAGCATCTGTCACAGCTGAGTTGAAGGTGGTGGTCATGATGTTGACATCTAATTCACCTGCTCAAAAACTGAGTAGTGGTGCAAATTTCCCTCCAATTGTGGCTTGGAATATTCATAACAACAATCGCCATGCATCAAGGATGCCTACTCTCTTCAACACTTTTCAACAGCTTCCTGGAGCGCATCATGTCAGATGCTCTTGCAGATCATGAAGGCACAGTCAGCATAGGTGGTAGAGCAATCTTCAACCTCTGATTTGCGGATGACATTGATTGATGGATTGGCTGGAGAGGAACAAAAACTTGAACAGCTGGTACAGAGGCTTAAAACCACCTCCAGAGTTTTTGGAATGGAAATAAGTGCAGAGAAGACCAAAATGATGACCAACAACACTAATGGCATCAACACTGACATCAAAGTCCAAGACCAATCCATCTACACAGTGCATAGCTTAAAATATTTAGGTAGCATTGTATCAGACAATGGGTCCTGACAGGAAGTCCTCTCCAGGATCGCACAAACAACTGCTGCCCTGACAAGGATGAAGCCCATTTGGAAAGACAGGACTATTAGTCAACATTCCAAGGTAAGGCATCTCCATCTTCCTATATGCTTGCATAACATGGACCCTCACGGCAGACTTACAACAAAGAATACAAAGCATGGAGATGAGGTGCTACAGAAGACTTCTGGGCATTTCCTATACCCAGTACATCACCAACGACGAAGTCCAACAGACCATCACACAAGCCAATGGACAACACGATGACATGCTCACAGTGGTGAAGAAACAAAAGTTTCGAAGGTATGGCCACGTCACCAGCGCATAAGGCCTTGCAAAGACTATCCTGTAAGGGCATGGTGCAAGGAGGCACAAGAAGAGGGAGACAGAAAAAGAGGTGGGAGGATAACATTCAAGTATGGACTGGCTTGACACTGAGCGAAGCGATGAGGGTTGTTGAGGACAGAGAAAGATGGGGTACGCTGGTTAAACAATCATCTGTGGTGCCCCAACAAATTCTGAGTTACGGGATAGGATAGGATAGAGAAACAAGCAATGAATGAATAAACATTGTAGTTTATCATCTACAACTATTTACCAATAGAAGGCATGAGCGGATGTGTCCATGATAAGGAATAAGATCAGTGCTGATAACAGAAAATGATAGAGAATAACAACTAAACAAGTGCTTGTTTGCCAGAGACTGTTGTGCGTCATTAATTAACAAAGTAATACAATGCCTTTGCCTGTAATGTTAAAAGAAAGCTCTTGAGCTTGAAAAGCACTAAAAACAAAACTGATTAAATAGATCTACATAAAATAAAATAAATGAAATAGTGAGGCTACACACCAACGGTGGAGTCATCCCAAATGCTTAAATCTGGGTAACTGGAGTTCGGATCCATGCAGCCTGTTTACTCAATAACAAGGCAAGAGTCAACATTATGAAGTTTCTCCCACTTTATTCAGCAAAAGAAGAAAACAGCACGAACAACTGCATTCAGAAATTTAATAATAATGCACAGAGTTGCGCTTATTTATATTCTCTGCATGCTATAGAAAGCTTTGGAACATTCGAGAATGACGTAATCACTAACCGATCAGAACAAAGATCGTCATCGGAAACACACACTGAGTTAGGTCATAGAATGTTCTGCTTAATAATAATGCACAGAGTTGCGCTTATTTATATTCTCTGCATGCTATAGAAAGCTTTGGAACATTCGAGAATGACGTAATCACTAACCGATCAGAACAAAGATCGTCATCGGAAACACACACTGAGTTAGGTCATAGAATGTTCTGCTATGTCCGAAGATTTGACTACTTGTTGCCAGATAGATCTTGAACCTTCCATCGGTGGTAAACAAAGTATTCCAGGATGATCTCAATACTGCAATATCGACCGAAGAAAACAAATATAATAACATTCTTCAAAGCTTTTCTAGGAACAACAAAGAACCAAATCCAAGGTAAATATTGCTATCACTGTACACTTGTGCGCAAAACACAATTTTTGTAATTATCCTTTGCATCTCAATCGTTGCTTACTCATGAGTAATCCCGAGCACAAACTGTTCAAAGGGTGCTTTGAATTTGTGAAAACGTGAAGTCAGGTCATCACTGCATGCACCTCCTGTCTGCATCAAATAGAGCTCCACTGTAGACAGAGCAGACAAGACCTGGCTGTTAGAAACTGGCAGTAGCTCTTCCCCACAGTCGTCCATGTTAGAGTCGTTACTGCCACCACTGACAACAGGTGGTACAGCAGCTGGCACAGTCACACTGTCTGTCAATAGAGGAGGCTCACACGTTGCCAGGTTGTTGTCAAAATTGCAATACTTATCCATGGAAATGTTCAGGTTGGCATACAACATAGACAGAAGGGGGTCCACCCCAAGAAGCTCAGACCCACTCTCCATATTAGAAGGAATGCATGGTTCTATTTGTCCTTCACTATGTCTGTGGGAAAGAAGAAGGTAAAAACCTGCCTCACGGAAACTGGTCTGAACTGTAGAGACTGTTACTTGTTCCCATGCAGACTTCAGAGTTGCCACGGCATCAAGGAGAGAGAAGTGGAAATCCTCGATGGCTAACCCTGAGTCCACGTGTTGCATCAGTTTGGACAGCATCATTGTTCTGAAATGAAACGGAGATGCAAACAAAATGTAATTACTATACCTATTTTAACAAGTTGTCATCAACACTAAATAACAGATAAAATCACTGATGCACTAGGTGCACTCAGTTATCAGTTCTTATTATATTATTTATAAACTGTCCACATAAATTTTCAATTGGAACTGGAAAGCTCCTGCTGTTGATGTCCTAGATGGGCGAATGCCTGTGACTTGAACACAGCCAGCAAGCACTACCTAGGTCCCCTCTCTTCCAGCTGTTAGACAATGCATCTAACAACTTGACAAGGCAGCAAGATGGTGCCTTGGGCAGTGCCTGTTTCGGCCAGCACTTGAGTTGGTAAAGCTCTAGATCATCAACATCATCATCATCATCATCATCATCATCATCGCCATCATAATAATAATCCATCTGGGTGATATATATTTTAAAGTTAAACAACAATTGTTATCCTTTCTTTCTTGAAATAAATTTCCAAGACAGTACTGTCCAAATGTGTAAGAATTAATATTTGCGATGTCTGTCTGTCTGTCTGTCTCTGTTTTAATTAGTCCTATTGCATTTGCATTGGGATGAGAGTATAAACCGAGGTCTAGTCTGTGCAGGCATGCATTCCATCGCATGGACTTTAAAGATCCTGACGCTCATGTCCCTGACGGGAGTGCTGGCTACACAAATACGCCCAACACACACTAGGTCCCTTCTCCCCATCCCCTGTTGCCCAGGATTGTGCTCAGTCATCTGGGCATCAGGCTATTGGAGTTAAATCCTGTATTGGTCAGCGCATTGAGCGACTCTTGAGCTGAAAAAGTGATATAAAAGTGATTCAATTAATTAATTAATTATATATATATAATATATACTGTACGTTCAAAGAGGCATAGAGATCTCTCTCTTTGTGTATCCCACCACTTAACAAGCAAATTATCCCACACGGCCACAGTTGATGCAATTTCATACAGTAAGAAAACAAAAAGTGAAAAACCCAAAGCACACACACACATGCACAAACAGAAGGATTATGTGCCTACCTGTAGTGGAACTTGAAGTTCTTGATAATTCCAGTGTTGCATGGTTGCAGCTTACAGGTAGCATTTGGTGGAAGAAACAGCAGCTCTGTGGATTTAAGATCCTCAATATTCATATGAGAAGAACAGCTGTCCAGCACCAGGAGTACTTTCCGTTTCCTTCTGTTCATGAAATGATCAAATGCACGCAGCCAGCTTTCAAACAGTTCTGAGGTCACCCAAGCCTTAGGACTGGATTCATACTGCAAAGGCAACTTCCTAATTCCCTGAAAACAACGTGGTGTACGGAATTTGCCAATGACCATCAATGGCCATTTTTCAGACCCATCCATATTGCAACACAAAGTCACCGTCATTCTTTCTTTAGATTTTTTACCTCCGCGAAACCGTATATTTTCTAATGCCATTGCCTGATCAGGAAGCACCCGCCAAAATAGCCCACATTCGTCCATACTAAAAATGTCTTTCTCCTGAAATCTTTGGAGAATTGGCATGAGCACCTCTGCAATCCAGGTATCCAGAGACACTTGGTCAAAACTCTCCCCTTCCGCCGACCCCTTCCGAAAATTTATGTTATGTCGTTTGTAAAATCTCTGCCGCCAGCCATAAGAACACTTCCAGCCTGGCTTACCCATATCCTTGGCAAACTCTTCGGCCGTTTGTTTCATCAAGGAGCTACTGACAACAACACTATTATTTTTGCAAGCACTATACCACAGGTAAAGAGCATTCTCGAGTTCCTTGTGAACAGAACCTCTTTGCGGTCGTTTGTTTCTAACGTCTACCGTGCCTCCATTATAGAGTTCACGCAGCTTTTCTTTGTCTTTTAGAATGTGGGTAACTGTTCCAGGTGTCACACCAAACTCATCAGCCACGTCCTTTTTCTTCTTTCCCTCTTCTACCCGCTTAATAAGTAAAATTTTCCTCATCAAGGAGAGATTCGTGCGTCGCTTTGTTTCTTTTTCAGCCATGTTTGACCCTTTTGTGGAAAAGCCGGGTCACTTCCGGGGCTTATGTCACGCCCTCCTTTTGCTTTATAGACTATTATAATAGTCACAGGCGCTTGTATCTGGACACGCGAGCGCCTATGCCTGTGACGCGTCTCTCGATTGGTTTTCATAACAGCACAAATGGAGCGCATAGAAGGAAAAAACACAACATTTACTAGGCCGAGCTTTGGATGCTATCCTCCTATCCTATCCTATCCTGTCCCATAACCCGAAGGTCGTAGGGGCACCACAGATGATCGTTTAACCAGCATACTCCATCTTTCTCTGTCCTCAGCAGCCCTCATGGCTTCGCTCAGTGTCAAACCAGTCCATTCTCGAATGTTGTCCTCCCACCTCTTTTTCGGTCTCCCCCTTCTTCTACCTCCTTGCACTGTGCCTTGCAGAATGGTCTTTGCAAGGCCTGATGATCTGGTGACGTGGCCATACCATCGGAGTTTCCGTTTCTTTGGATGCTAGCAACACATATATTTTAAATTCAGATTCGGATTCAGAATAAAAATAATAATTAATTAAAATTAAAATAAAGCTTAAAATCACATGAAGATTTTATTAAACTTATTATAAAAGTAAACATACTAGACAAGATGCAACAAAATTGTGTGAACAGTATCTTTTAAAAGTATATTACTTTGATGGTTGCTGTCATAATTATATGCATATAATAAAAATGATGATAATCCAGGCCTGTGCCCCAATATCAGACTATGACGACAGGGAAGTCGAGGATTTCTATGAACATCTACAGGCTGTCCTTGACCTAGTCCGGAAAAAAGGACAGAGAAGTGCAAGGCGGCTGGAATGCCAAGGTTGGCCAAGATGTGTACCACAACTGGGGAGACACATATACGGACCCCACTGCAACAAAGAGACAAATGACACAGGTATCAGACTCTTGGAATTTGCCAGATACAACACTGGTCCCCACAAAAAATCCAGACCATGGACCTGGCACAATCCCAGCGGGGAGCATCACATTGACTAAATCATGGTCAAGAAACGCTTCAGATCAAACGTCAACATTGGCAGGACACGCACTTTTCCAGGAGCAGACATCGGAAGTGACCACGATCTCGAGATGATGTCTTTCTGGCTCCACTTGAAGAGCGTAAACACAGCAAAGTGCACCAGACTAAAGTTCGACCTTGACAAACTGCAAGACCTGGAAGTGGCAGAAATATTCCAAGCCACAATTGCAGGGAAATTTGCACCACTGCTTATTTTGGACGAGCTGGTAAAGTAGATTTCAACACCATGACCCCCATCTTCAACTCAGCTGTGACAGATGCCGCCACTGAGATCTTTGGCAAGCACTGCCCAAAGAAGAAAACCGCGAATCACACCTGAACTTTTGGGCCTGTGTGACAAATGAAGAAAAATGAAAAAGAAAAAGAACACTTCACAAGGAGCTGATGCCTACCGAAAAATCAACAGTGACATCCGAAAAGGCATGCGCACAGCAAAGGAGAACTGGATAGAAGATCAATGCCAGGAAATATAGAACAGTCTCAACAAGAACAACAGCAAGAAGGCCTGCCAGACTGTGAAGCGGTTGACAAGTGTTTAACAGCCAAAGGTCTCCACGATCCAACGCAAGTCTGGTATGTGCCTAGCTTACAGGAGAGCAAGAAGTCTTGGATAGATGGAAAGAGTACTGCTCAGACCTTTACAACCACACACCAAACGGAGACCCATCAGTTCTAGCATGTCCGGAGAACAGAGAAGAAGAAGAAATACTCCCAATTCTCCTAGAAGACATTAAGGCAACAGTGCAGTCGCTGAAGAAGGGGAAGTCAGCGGGAGTGGACAACATACCCGCGGAACTGCTTCAAGCAGGAGGAGAAGCGATGATTGACGCCATCACCATTATCTGTAACAATATCTGGCACAGTGGGGAGTGGCCTACACCATGGACACAGTCGCTTGTCATCACTCTTCCCAAAAAGGGTAACATTCAGGCCTGTGAAAACTACCGCACCATTAGCCTCATCAGCCATCCCAGCAAAGTCCTCCTGAAAATAATACTCAGCAGATTGAAACCCTAAGCTGGTCAAACCATAGCTGAAGAACAAGCAGGATTCAGGGCAGGGCGAAGTACCACTAAGCAGATTTTCAATCTCAGAAATAATTTGCGAGAAATACCTACAGCACCAACAATATCTATATCATGTGTTTGTAGACTTCAAAAAAGCGTTTGACAGAGTCTTTCATGCAGCTCTATGGGCAACCATGAGAGTATAAAACATCAGCCCTAACATTTCTGACGTCATCAAAAGCCTGTAAAAGGCTACCAGTGCAGTCCTCCACGATAGCACCATCTGGAACTGGTTCAGACCAACTATCGGCGTGCGTCAAGGATGCCTACTCTCTCCATCACTTTTGATCTTCTTCCTGGAGCGCATCATGTTAGATGCCCTTGCAGATCACTATTATAAGGCACAGTCAGCATAGGGGGTAGAGCAATTTCCAACCTCCGTTTTGCGGATGACATTGATGGATTGGCTGGAGAGGAACAAGAACTTGAAGAGCTGGTACAGAAGTTTAACACCACCTCCAGAGCCGTTGGAGTGGAAATAAGTGCAGAGAAGACTAAAATGATGACCAACAACACCAATGGCATCAACACGGACATCAAAGTCCAAGCTAGGCCAATCCCTCAACACAGCTAGTGCATAGCTTCAAATGTTTAGGAGCCATTTATCAGACAATGGATTCCGACAGGAAATCCTCTCCAAAATCGCACAAACTACTGCTGCCAGCCCCTGACAAGACTGAAGCCCATTTGGAAAGACAGGACCATCAGTCTACACTCCAAGATAAGGCTGCTGCGTTCCCTTGTCATCTCCATCTTCTTATATGTTTGCGAAACATGTACCCTCACAGCAGAGCTACACCGATTAAGAATATAAAGCATTGAGATGAGGTGCTACAGAAGACTTCTGGGCATTTCCTATACCCAGCACATCACCAACGACGAAGTCCGACAGACCATAATCACACGAGCCATTGGACAACACGATGACCTGCTAACAGTGGTGAAGAAACGTAAACTGTGGGAGGACACCATTCGAGAATGGACTGGCTTGACACTGAGCGAAGCGATATGAGGGTTACTGAGGACAGAGAAAGATGGAGTACGCTTGTTAAACGATCATCTGTGGTGCCCCAACGACTTTCGAGTTACGGAATAGGATAGGATAGGATAGGATAGGATCGATATAATAAAAATTAGGATTGCCATCGAACTTTGATTCCTATCCTATCCTATCCTGTCCCGTAACCCGAAGGTCGTAGGGGCACCACAGATGATCGTTTAACCAGCATACTCCATCTTTCTCTGTCCTCAGCAGCCCTGATGGCTTCGCTCAGTGTCAAACCAGTCCATTCTCGAATGTTGTCCTCCCACCTCTTTTTCGGTCTCCCTTTTCTTCTACCTCCTTGCACTGTGCCTTGCAGAATAGTCTTTGCAAGGCCTGATGATCTGGTGACGTGGCCATACCACCGAAGTTTCCGTTTCTTCACCACTGTTAGCAGGTCATCATGTTGTCCAATAGCTTGTGTGATGGTCTGTCGGACTTCGTCGTTGGTGATGTGTTGGGTATAGGAAATGCCCAGAAGTCTTCTGTAGCACCTCATCTCCATGCTTTGTATTCTTCGTTGGAGATCTGCTGTGAGGGTCCATGCTTCGCAAGCATATAGGAAGATGGAGATGACAAGGGAGCGCAGCAGTCTTACTTTGGAATGTAGACTGATGGTCCTGTCTTTCCAAATGGGCTTCAACCTTGTCAGGGCAGCAGTTGTTTGTGCGATCCTGGAGAGGACTTCCTGTCGGGACCCATTGTCTGATACAATGGCTCCTAAATATTTGAAGCTATGCACTGTGTCGAGGGATTGGCCTTGGACTTTGATGTCCGTATTGATGCCATTGGTGTTGTTGGTCATCATTTTGGTCTTCTCTGCACTTATTTCCATTCCATAGGCTTTGGAGGTGGTGTCAAGCCTCTGTACCAGCTGTTCAAGTTCTTGTTCCTCTCCAGCCAATCCATCAATGTCATCTGCAAAACGAAGATTGGAGATTGCTCTACCCCCTATGCTGACTGTGCCTTCATGGTCTGCAAGAGCATCCGACATGATGCGCTCTAGGAAGATGTTGAAGAGTGTTGGAGAGAGTAGGCATCCTTGACGCACACCGATTGTTGTTCTGAACCAATTCCCGATGGCTCTGTTGTGGAGGACTGCACTGGTAGCCTTGTCTTACAGGCTTTTGATGACTTCAATAATTTTTGGGCTGATGTTGTACACTTTCATTGTTGCCCATAGAGCTGCATGCCAGACTCGGTCAAACGCCTTCTTGAAGTCTATGAACACATGATATAGATGTTGTTGGTGCTGTAGGTATTTCTCACAGATTATTCTGAGGTTGAAAATCTGCTCAGTGGTACTTCGCCCTGCCCTGAATCCTGCTTGTTCTTCAGCTATGATTTGTTCAGCTTGGGGTTTCAACCTGTTGAGTATTATTTTCAGGAGGACCTTGCTGGGATGGCTGATGAGGCTGATGGTGCGGTAATTTTCACACTCCTGAAG
This sequence comes from Oncomelania hupensis, assembly GCA_036898135.1. Taxonomy (NCBI): domain Eukaryota; kingdom Metazoa; phylum Mollusca; class Gastropoda; order Littorinimorpha; family Pomatiopsidae; genus Oncomelania; species Oncomelania hupensis. Next base: position 29,202,892 of record CM072515.1, read on the forward strand.
GTTACCTTTTTTGGGAAGAGTGATGACAAGCGACTGGGTCCATGGTATAGGCCACACATCACACACTACATGATGAACTTTGATTAGCAGATTTTTTCTCAACAAAGTCAACTTTCGAACGCTTTATGTTGAAATTAAAAGGTTTATTAGTTATTACATGGCGAGCTGAATGAAAAAGTTCATTCGAATACGAGCTTATATTCTTTCTATTCTTTACAGTGAAAGCCTAAAGCATGTCAGCACGAGTACTTTCGCTTTCCCGCGACAAAAGAGTATTAACTCATGTTACTATGGAGATGACTACGCTGCGCATGCTCGGGGAGTAACTCTTGTTATTTACAGATTGGGTCTGTGGATTTAGAGAGCGAGGTCAGGTAAGTTTCAATAAAGTTACCAGTTTTAGGCTTTCTACTTATTCAAGCAAGACAATATGCGGATGTAAAAGTCATTTGTCTAGTAGAGGAGAAAGGTAGCTTCGCTTTTGCGATCAACTATATGGATATTTCGCCGTTGAAGTACGTCGAAAAGTTATTTTAGCAAATTTGGACACTGTATTAAGTTAACTAAGCGTTTGTTCCAAAGCGCGTACGTGTATTCCTTATCTTTCACTAGTTTCAGTGCCACGGGAAAGATTGCTGATTCCGATTTCATAACCTGTTATGTAAAACGTCACCGTATCTGGTTTTATGCCCAATTTGTAGGGAAATAGAGCAAATAGTAACTGGCAATAGTTTAGTTTGTGTATACCAGTTTGGCTTGGGCATAAAAGCAGATATTGCCGTTCAAGGGATTATGTTAAGCTTCGCAGCTTTTTTATGTCCTTGTTTCTATACGACATTAAATTAAATTATCCGGTTCGTTTTGCAGTTGTTCCGGGAATTAAAGTTGGACGGAAAATCGATCATACATCAAAATCAAATTTGAATTCCACAATATTTATAATTATTATATTCTTTTCCAGAAGTTTTTTTTAAGGTATTTAAGTTGTTAGCTTTTTAATCATGTAATGGTAGTTTGTTCCAGAGTGGTGCAATTCTATGGCTAAAAGTAAAATAGTGCTTTATTTTGTTAGTACGACAGTGCTGGATAAAAGTTTTGTCTTCCGAGTTTCTAGTATTACGTCCAGCATGAAACTTAAAAAATGTATAGCATTAATTAACTTTGTCGATGTTATTTAATATTTTGTATGTTTGTATAAGATCACCTCTAACTGTTCTAAATTTCAAACTGGAGGGCCTTAAGTTTCTTTAATCTTTTTCCGTAAGCCAAATTTTTAAAGGATTTTACCAATTTTGTTGCTCTTCGCTTCACTTTTTCAATCACTGGCGATTGTCTTTTCAAGAGCGGTGACAATACAGCATTTGCATATTCCAAATTCATGAGGTCATACAAGTGTCCTATACTACAAGTGTCCTATACAGACATGTTATACTGTATCTTTATCAAGGCAGGAGAAAGATCTCCGGATAATCCCCAGCATTTCATTTGCCATTGCAATTGCTGTATTAAAATGTTTGTCAAATTTTAACTCTTTATCAAAAGTGACCCCCAGATCCTTCTCTTCAGTGCAGCTGTCAACTGACACTCTCTGTCCGTCAGCGGTCATATAATATTAATGGCAAGGATTTTTACTACCAAAATTTAGTACCTTGCATTTGGAAGTATTAAAATTAAGTTGCCACTTATCAGACCATTTACCAAGATTATCTATATCAGACTGTATATGCTTGCGAAGCATGGACCCTCACAGCAGATCTCCAACGAAGAATACAAAGCATAAAGATGAGGTGCTACAGAAGACTTCTTGGCATTTCCTATACCCAACACATCACCAAAGACAAAGTCCGACAGACCATCACACGAGCCATTGGACAACACGATGACCTGCTCACAGTGGTGAAGAAACGGAAACTCCGATGGTATGGCTACGTCACCAGATCATGAGGTCTTGCAAAGACCTTTCTGCAAGGCACAGTTCAAGGAGGTAGAAGAAGAGGGAGACCGAAAAAGAGGTGGGAGGACAACATTCGAGAATGGACTGGTTTGACACTGAGCGAAGCCAGATCAGGGCTGCTGAGGACAGAGAAAGATGGAGTATGCTGGTTAAACGATCATCTGTGGTGCCCTACGACCTCCGGGTTACGGGACAGGATAGGATAGGATAGGATAGCTTAGAACTCTCACTTGACAAGTTATATAGTTTTGTGTCATCAGCAAACATTTAACAACTGCTGGACACCTCATCTGCCAAATCATTTAAGAAAATTGTAAATAAAACATGACCCAAAATGCTACCTTGAGGTATACCACTTAACACAGGAGCTTCTGAAGAGAAACTGTCACCAACTCTCACCCGCTGGCTTCTCTCTGACAAAAAGTTCCCAATCCATTGGTACACCTTTCCACTTCCAGTGATACCATATGATTCGATTTTTGTTAAAAGACTAGCATGTGGGACAGAATCAAATGCCTTTTTAAAATCCAGATACAGCACATCAAACCCCTCGCCATCATCCAACATTCCCGTAAAATCTTCCATCACTTCTAATAGCTGAGTCACACATGATCTACCATCCCTGAAACCATGCTGACAAACTGTATACAGTGAGCATAGATTCATATGGCCCACCACAGCATCTCGCACAAAAGACTCCAGGACCTTACAAATGATGCATGTGAGACTCACTGGTCTATAGTTGCCCGCTTCTGCCCATATGTATTTGTATAACTGTGAACATTATGTTAAGAGCTAATTAATATTATTTCAATTGCTGTAGAATCTGATTTTAGCTAGAACTCACAGTACTCACTATATGTACTATAGTAGTACATGTAGTAGCTTGAGGACAAAATAGGCCATGAAGCCATTGGGAATGGCCTTACTTTGGCTGGTTTAATTTACTTTATGGGTCTGTTATGTATGCACATTTTTCTACAAATCATTATAACTATAGCAATTCTCTTGAAAGTTTGATAATTCTTCCAACTGGTTTTTGAAAGAATTTATGTTAAGTGCCTTTTAAAAAAATATATTGGTAAATCATTCCATATGATAGCTACTTAGAAAAACTAAATTTCCGCAGGTTAGTATTTTAGTTCTGTACAACAATTTTCCCCTTAGTGGTTTGGGTTTTGCCACACAATGACGCTGCCAAAAAGAAGAAGTATTAAAAAGTTTTACTGTTGTGAGAGGCTCATGAAAAAATGCAGACACTATTTATTTTGTCATAATTATATTGTTTGATAAACAAAATGGCTACCCACCTCCATACCCAAACCCTGCGCACTTCCTTGACCTCTTGCATATACATATGAGCACAATCATATATTGGCGTTTATGCACACCCACACACAATTTTATATGTTTGTTAATTTAATTGTCACAAGGGTATTATGTAAACATGTGCATGAATACATTTCAAAGGGATTTTGCAACAGACTAAAATAATCTTTGACTGCAGTGCACTGATACGGACAACATTAACGTTCTCAGTATTTTAATTTTAATTTTAGAACTTTTTACTATTATGAAATGTAATATACTTTATTAGGAAGTACACATTCACATACATGTATGTATATGAGATAATACTCAGCTCCTATCCTATCCTATCCTATCCTGTCCCATAACCCGAAGGTCGTAGGGGCACCACAGATGATCGCTTAACCAGCATACTCCATCTTTCTCTGTCCTCAGCAGCCCTCATGGCTTCGCTCAGTGTCAAACCAGTCCATTCTCGAATGTTGTCCTCCCACCTCTTTTTCGGTCTCCCCCTTCTTCTACCTCCTTGCACTGTGCCTTGCAGAATGGTCTTTGCAAGGCCTGATGATCTGGTGACGTGGCCATACCATCGGAGTTTCCGTTTCTTCACCACTGTGAGCAGGTCATCGTGTTGTCCAATGGCTTGTGTGATGGTCTGTCGGACTTCAACGTTGGTGATGTGTTGGGTATAGGAAATGCACAGAAGTCTTCTGTAGCACCTCATCTCCATGCTTTGTATTCTTCGTTGGAGATCTGCTGTGAGGGTCCATGCTTCGCAAGCATATAGGAAGATGGAGATGACCAGAGAGCGCAGCAGTCTTACTTTGGAATGTAGACTGATGGTTCTGTCTTTCCAAATGGGCTTCAACCTTGACAGGGCAGCAGTTGTTTGTGCAATCCTGGAGAGGACTTCCTGTCGAGACCCATTGTCTGACACAATGGCTCCTAAATATTTGAAGCTGTGCACTGTGTTGAGGGATTGGCCTTGTACTTTGATGTCCGTGTTGATGCCATTGGTGTTGTTGGTCATCATTTTGGTCTTCTCCGCACTTATTTCCATTCCATAAGCTCTGGAGGTGGTGTCAAGCCTCTGTACAAGCTGTTCAAGTTCTTGTTCCTCTCCAGCCAATCCATCAATATCATCCGCAAAACGAAGATTGGAGATTGCTCTGCCCCCTATGCTGACTGTGCCTTCATGATCTGCAAGAGCATCTGACATGATGCGCTCTAGAAAGATGTTGAAGAGTGTTGGAGAGAGTAGGCATCCTTGACGCACACCGATTGTTGTTCTGAACCAGTTCCCGATGACGCTGTTATGGAGGACTGCACTGGTAGCCTTGTCATACAGGCTTTTGATGACTTCTATAATTTTAGGGCTGATGTTGTACACTTTCATGGTTGCCCATAGAGCTGCATGCCAGACTCGGTCAAATGCCTTCTTGAAGTCTATGAACACATGATATAGATGTTGTTGGTGCTGTAGGTATTTCTCACAGATTATTCTGAGGTTGAAAATCTGTTCAGTGGTACTTCGCCCTGCCATGAATCCTGCTTGTTCTTCAGCTATGATTTGTTCAGCTTGTGGTTTCAACCTGTTGAGTATTATTTTCAGGAGGACCTTGCTGGGATGGCTGATGAGGCTGATGGTGCGGTAATTTTCACACTCCTGAAGGTTACCTTTTTTGGGAAGAGTGATGACAAGCGACTGGGTCCATGGTGTAGGCCATTCCCCACTCTGCCAGATCTTGTTGCAGATAATGGTGAGAGCATCAGTCATCGCTTCTCCTCCTGCTTGTAGCAGTTCCGCTGGTATGTTGTCCACTCCCGCTGACTTCCCTTTCTTCAGCGATTGCACTGCTGCCTCAACTTCTTCCCGGAGAATTGGGAGGATTTCTTCTTCTTCTCTGCTCTCGGGACATGCTAGAACAGATGGGTCTCCATTTGGTGTATGGTTGTAAAGGTCAGAGCAGTACTCTGTCCATCTGTCCAAGACTTCTTGTTCTTCTGTAAGGCAAATGCCAGACTTGCTTTGGATAGTGGAGACTTTGGGCTGTTTAACACTTGTCAGCCGCTTCACAGTCTGGTAGGCCTTCTTGCTGTTGTTCTTGTTCAGATTGTTCTCTATTTCCTGGCATTGATCTTCTATCCAGTTCTCCTTTGCTGTGCGCATGCCTTTTCGGATGTCATTGTTGATTTTTCGGTAGACATCAGCTCCCTGTGAGGTGTTCTTTTTCTTTTTTAACTCTCTTCGTTTATCACACAGATCCAAAAGTTCAGGTGTGATCCACGGCTTCTTCTTTGGTCGGTGCTTGCCAAGAATCTCAGTGGCGGCATCTGTTACAGCTGAGTTGAAGGTATTGGTCATGGTGTTGACATCTACTTCGCCTGCCCCCAAAATAAGCAGTGGTGCAAATTTCCCTCCAATTGTGGCCTGAAATATTTTTGCCACCTCCGGGTCTTGCAGTTTGTCCAGGTCGAACTTCAGCCTAGTGCACTTTGCTGTATTTACTCTCTTCAAATGGAGCCGGAAAGACATCATCACGAGATCGTGGTCACTTCCAATGTCTGCTCCTGGAAAAGTGCGTGTCCTGCCAATGTTGATGCTTGATCTGAAGCGTTTCTTGACCATGATGTAGTCGATCTGGTTGTGATGTTCCCCGCCGGGACTGTGCCATGTCCATCGTCTGGATTTTTTGTGGAGACCAAGCGTGTTTGCCAGTACCAGATTGTTGTATCTGGCAAACTCCAATAGCCTCAGACCCCTGTTATTTGTCTCGTTGTTGCAGTGGGGTCCGCATGTGTCTCCCCAGTTGTGGTGCGCATCTTGGCCAACCTTGGCATTCCAGTCGCCTTGCACTATGACTATGTCCTTCTTCGGCACTTGGTCAAGGACCCGCCTGTATATTTTCATAAAAATCCTCCACTTCGCTGTCTTCATAGTCTGATGTTGGGGCATAGGCCTGGATGATGGTAATGTTGAAAGGGGTTGCTCTCAGACGGATGGTAATGAGTCTACTGGAGACTGGGCGGCAACCCATGACAGTGGCTAGAATGTTCTTGTGGACCAAGAATCCAACGCCGTGTTCGTGCCTGTCATCTCTACCGCTGAAATAGAGCTTGTGGCCTTTGTCAGTCGTTGTTTCACCTAGGCCTTTCCAGCGCAGTTCGCTGATACCTAGAACGTTCCATCGATAGTGGTCCAGCTCGTGGGCCAGTTCTTCTAATTTTCCTTCCGCAGTTAGGGTCCTGACATTCCAGGTTCCTATGACGATGTTGTTTCTCGTGCGGATCTTGCTAATTTGTCCATCAGTAGCATACTTTTCACCTCCGTCCTGGTGGCCAACGGAAGGCGCGGTCCTTGTGTAGCCGGGCGACGACCGATCCGGCATGGAATTAGTGGATAGCCTCATCATGTGTTGTGTCTTGGGCAAAAAAAAGACCTGGCAGGGCCCAATCCTCTCCAGGCTGTTGGCCACAGCCGAAATCCACGAATACAGTGTGGCTCGCCTTGGCCCTGAGCACGTGGTCGTTGAACCTGTAGTAACGTGAGGTTCCTCCGCCCTGGCCGGTGACTTCTGTGTAGAAGACTTTCGCCCAGTGATGCCGTGCTAACATCACCCCTGTTAGTCGCCTCTTACGACACGCCGGGAAACGTTGGGTCTATTCTATTTGCCCGAACCCACAGAGCTGATACTCAGCTCACATCTCTATTACATGAATTAAAGGCTATAAGAGATATAGGTGTTATGAAATCAATATAGTATCATTAACATTATTACATATTCTGCTAAATTTTAGCCAGACATCATGGCCACAATGGCCAATGGAGGGATGGCGACAGAGGGGAAGAAGAAGCCAAGGATGATGCAGACGAGATTGTCCATAACAGAGGATGACAGCAAGATCCTGGGACGCACAACCTCCATGAGGCGAGAGAGAACATCCTCCATGGATCAGATTCACACACTGAAGCTGAAGACCCACAACAGTGCATGGACCCCCATCGTGCACAAGCCTTCAAATGAACAGGTAGTAGAAATCAAAGTCACTGCAACAGTTTTATTGGTAATGGATAGTACAAAAGACTCCAAATATTGGAGAATTCAAGACAGTGAGACTAATGGTCAATGTTTTCTCTTCTTCTTAAAAAAAACACACCAAAAACCTCCATTTGTACGTATACAGAAATTTGATTTGAGTTGAATATAGTAACAACCTATAGCAGCAAATGAATGAATATACTGATTGTGGCATCTCAAATCAAAGAAGAAAAAGTTGTTTCACCTTCAGTACAGAAGTGGGAAGATGTTTGTGGAGCTCTTGACAGTAAAAGAAAAAATCAAACCATTTTGTTTCGTGTTATTTAATATGGGAAAAAAAAGCTACCCTTTTCTTATTGCAGATTTTCAAAGAAAGAAGAGATCTCGTCTCTCATTGGGTAAGTTGCTATTTTGTGTGTGTGTGACATCGCCAGGATTTTAGGTATTTACAAATTAATAATTTTATTGTTTTTGTTAGTTGTGCTTGATGGATTGGCTGGAGAAGAACAAGAACTTGAACAGCTGGTACAGAGGCTTGACACCACCTCCAGAACCTTTGGAATGGAAATAAGTGCAGAGAAGACTAAAATGATGACCAACAATACCAATGGCATCAACATGGACATCAAAGTCAAGGCCATTCCATTAACACGGTGCATAGCTTCAAATATTTAGGAGCCATTGTATTAAACAATGGGGTCCGACAGGAAGTCCTCTCCAGGATCGCAAAAACAACTGCTGCCCTGACAAGGTTGAAGCCCATTTGGAAAGTTAAGACAGGACCATCAGTCTACACTCCAATGTAAGGCTGCTGTGTTCCCTTGTCATCTCCACCTTCTTATATGCTTGCAAAACATGGACCCTCACAACAGACCTACAGCGAAGAATACAAAGCATGGAGATGAGGTGCTACAGAAGACTTCTGGGCATTTCCTATACCCAGCACATCACAAACGACGAAGTCCGACAGACCATCACATAAGCCATTGGACAACACAATGACCTGCTCACAATGTTGAAGAAACGGAAACTCCGATGATATGGCCACATCACCAGTGCATCAGGCCTTGCAAATACCATCCTGCAAGGCACGGTGCAAGGAGGCAGAAGAAGAGGGAGCCAGAAAAAGAGGTGGGAGGACAACATTCGAGAATGACCAGCTCAACCAATCAGAATTTGGCTATCAATAAAAAATAGTGTAACAAATATCTTCTCACAGGAAGAGACTACAATACATAAAGTCATCAGACCAAAATACTCTAAACCCGGTCCGTGACAGTGGTGCCCCAACGACTTTCGAGTTATGGGATAGAATAGGATAGGATAGTTGTGCATTTGAGTTTGTGTGTGTGTGCGTTTGTGTGTGAGTGTGTGTGTGTTTGTTTGTTTCTCAAAGAGACATTTTATACTCAGCATCAAGTATTTCCAAATACAATCCTAATTGCAGTGTTTGGTTGAATCCATTTTTCATCAGTGTTAATGTTAAATAATGTATTAATCTAATTCTTACTGTTTTACTTGCACATAGGTGTTCCTGTTTATTTATACTTCTCTCTAATATGATTAATCTATGAGCTTAGTTTAGGTGATAATATGGCTGCTGCATTTTACTGGATTCTTCATCTCTAAAATAAATGCAGTACAGTTTCATTTTGCGCTGTACATTGTACAGCACATTGTTTTGTGATCATTTGTGCTAATGCTGTACAACTAGAATTTGAATTAAATTGGATGGAATCTCTTCAACTTCTCTGTTGCAGTTTGATCTATGGACGGACTCTCAACGAAAGCGATTCTTGGATGTTGTCTTCCGTCAATGCACTCGTTCACAGAACAAGTTTGTCCAGGATTGGTTCAAGGAGCGAGTTCCAATGCAGCATCTTGACTTCGGCACTGTGCTTCCAAGATTTCTCTCCCTTTACATCTTTTCTTTCCTGGAGCCCAAAAGCTTGTGTCGCTGTGCACAGGTGTCCTGGACATGGAAGTTTTTGTCGGAGCAGGTAAGCTATTTCTGAATTTTGTTGTAAAAACTGTATAAAACCAGAACCAAAGCACACACAGAGATAAATCATTCTGGGTTGCACCGAGTTTTAAAATTCATAGGACTTGCGATAGCCATAGTTTTGATTGGGTTTTCTGCTGAATGTATTTTCTTTCTAATTTTTTCTTCAGTGTGTGCACATTTCTGAGACATACCAATGTGTATATAATTATTGTTTGTCGGAAGATGAATAACAGTTGCTTCTCTTGATGCTTTTTTGAGCTGTTGATTATGTGCCACCACAGGTTCAGTATGTTATTGTGACTATATATATATATATTTATACAGAGGCAGTCTATGCTAATTGACATATTCCTCAACAGGTCAGAGATAGAAATCAAAGTAATAACATTTTATTGAACTATAAAGGCCATTGACCTCCATGTTCAATGCTACGCATACTCCCTTGCACCAGACTAGAGAGCGATACAGTTTAATATTATTCATCTGAATTTCTATATCCACTAGTTTTCAGCTGCGTTTCATTTGGAGTTTCATGCGTTTTTGAGATTCCTTTTGCCTCATCTCATCCATTTTGCAGGATGATGTGTGGATGCCGAAATGTCTTCGTTTGGGTTGGTTCCTCCCTTACACACCTGCTGACAACGAGTATGGAGCATGGAAGAGGCATTATGTTGCCTGCATCTTTACCATCGACTCTATGGCTGGCAGTAAGAAGGTATAGAACACACACACGCGCTTCTTTGTCCTAATCTTTATTTTCTTTTGCACACTTGTTGTACTACTAGAAACAGAATATTGCACACAGTCCAACTCTCCAAATATTTAACAGTGCCACAAGGAATATTTGAGATTATGCAGGACCATAATTATAGATATGATTTGTGTGAACCCATTAGTTTCCGTCCTTAGCACACGCTACTTGTGTCATTAGCAGAGAGTTTGAGCTATACTGTATGGTCAAAGCTTTGGAACTTTATCAAAGCAGTTGTTTTAGCAGTATTAGTTTTGTATTTTTTACCCACCCATACGTTCGAGATCAGACAAATTCAAGCAGTTTGAGTGGAACTTGGGAGGGGTTGAATATTCAGTTCAATTCAACAAATCTGTATTGCCCCTTACTAGAAATTGTAAGCCAAGGTATACAGCCTGTCTTTCAACATATAGCCTTGTTTTTCAACAAAGGCAAATAACAAACTGGGGTCATGTGAAATGGCTTGAAATGACATTGTTTTTAAAAAAACAAGTGGGGTTTGAATGATCTGATCTTCACTGTATTTTCAAGAAAGTAATTTTTAAAAATCTGTTTGTTTTATAGCATGATTTATTTTTCTTTCAGCCTATACCACCACCTCCTGGGTATCCAGAAAACATGCAGCAGCCCCAGGTTTCTCTCAAGTCTGCCAGACTCTCTCGCATGGACAGTCGTATGTATTTTAACATGTACTTTTTGTGTGACATTCACTTAAAACTATACTTACTTAGAACTACTTGCAGTACCATAAATTTAAAACAAAGAAATGGAAGTCCTTTACGATATACTATTTATTTCATTCTTTTTTCCCGTTGCTACCACTTTCAGTACTCTGTAATGTTGTTACGATTGAGATGCACATGATAGTTCTGATCATTTTATTTTCCAAAACATGTAATGATAAACAGCTGGTACAGAGGCTTGACACCATCTCCAGAGCCTATGGAATGGAAATCAGTGCACAAAAGACCAAAATGATGGCCAATAACACCAATGGCATCAACATGGACATCAAAGTCCAAGGCCAATCCCTCAACACAGTGCATAGCTTCAAATATTTAGGAGCCATTGTATCAGACAATGGGTCCCGACAGGAAGTCCTCTCTAGGATTGCACAAACAACTGCTGCCCTGACAAAGTTGAAGCCCATTTGAAAAAGACAAGACCATCAGCCTACATTCCAAGGTAAGGCTGCTGTGCTCCCTTGTCATCTCCATCTTCCTTTACGCTTACAAAACATGGACCCTCACAGCAGATCTACAACAAAGAATACAAAGCATGGAGATGAGGTGCAACAGAAGACTTCTGGGCATTTCCTATACCCAGCACATCACCAACGACGAAGTCCGACACACCATCACACAAGACATTGAACAACACGATGACCTGCTCACAGTGGTGAAGAAACGGAGACTCCCATGGTATGGCCACGTCACCAGATCATCAGGCCTTGCAAAGACCATCCTGCAAGGCACAGTGCAAGGAGGTAGAAGAAGAGGGAGACCGAAAAAAAGGTGGGAGGACAACATTCGAGAATGGACTGGCTTGACATTGAGCGAAGCTATGAGGGTTGCTGAGGACAGAGAAAGATGGTGTACGCTGGTTAAACGATCATCTGTGGTGCCCCAACGACCTCAGAGTTACGGGATAGGATAGAATAGGCAATGATAGTGTGTATTTACCTTTGATTTGATTTTGCGCTGTTGCTAGAAAAAGCTTTGTATAATGTTGATCATTTTCATCAGTTCATTGTTGAGAAGTTTCTAGAATTACTTGTTTATTATCGATCAAAGTTTCCAGATGTTTCTCATAATAGCTAAGCAATTCTTCCAAAGAATGGTCTATGACGTAAGGCAATGTGTAGTTCCAGTGACGAGTTTTATTTTGATAGGATGTTTTTGCGTCATGCTGGAATGTTTAAAGTTTCTCTCAATCGCAGGGAAGCTATATAAGTAATGCACTGTCAGCTTATAAAGGTGATTTTTTTGAGTGATTTTTGGAAAGCAATCTTGTATGCAGCTGTGGATTTTTGCTAAAAAAAGTTGAAAAACTGTATACGATGACTCCTGCCTTGTTGCTGAGTGAACAGGCTGTGTGGATAAATGAATTCATATCAAGATTCAAGCATTAGGGCTGAATCAACGAATTATAATTACCGTGTAACAAATGTATTGTTTTGCCTGGATTGATATAGGTTTGACCTGATGTCGACATTATGTCTACACTTGTATTGTTTATCCAGACCTCCTATATTTAGTATTTGTGTTGTGTATTTTCTCTTTAAACTGTTGTAGCATTTTATTGAAAGAAAAGTTCAAATTGAACAGTGCCACAGGAATGATGTGCATCAAACGAATCATGAACTGTACACCAAAGGTGTGGAGAAGACCTTATCAGTGTGCACTGTTGCTGCAGCATGTGTGAGCACCACTAGACTTGAAATTCATGTTAATGGTAAACAGTATGATTTGTATTGGTTGTGGCTCAGTGTTCCCCCCACACACACAAAAATGAGAGTCCTTAGGACTCCCAGGTATAAAATTTTAAGAGTCCTTGTGCAAATTTTGAGAGTCCCCAAATCGGAAAAAGAAATGTAAAAACAAGTCCAAGCCTCACTTTTTTTCTTCTTTTTTTTTTTAATCTGTTAAAGCGTCACATTAGTTATCATAATCATATAAAACCAAAAAATTAAAACACGACAACTCCCGACACAATCTTTAATCGTCTGCAATGGCAATCTCAGTTGGGTTCTGATTCTGATTATGCCGTGAATTAGTTCGCCACTCGTTGGTCGTATTTTTGACTTCAGCGATTCGAAAAAAATGTTTGCGTCCACAGGACGCACACATGCAAATTTTTCTGCGTCATTTTTCATATTTTGTGCGTAATTGACGCACTACTGTGCGTAATCGGGAACACTGTGGCTGTTCGAGAACAATTGTGCCAACAGGATTGGATTGAGCTGTTATTTTTTAATTATTTTTTACAGTGGTTATGGGACTTTGTTATTCTGAAGTGATTGTTTACTGTCTTGAAGTTCATATTTCCGTGTGGGTATCTTCTTTTTTTTTTTTTTTGTGGTTTTGTTGGTAATTCTAATTTTTATTGGTTTAGGTTGTTTGAGAAAATGTGGCTTTGGGAGGTGGAGCTGTGTTATGTTGAAGTGATTGTTTACAGTCTTAGCATTCACATTTCTGGTAACCAGAATCATGATTTTTGTGGGGTGGGGCAGTTTCAGAATGTTGTACCCACTGGACTGGATTGAGCTATGTTATTTTTGTAAAGTGAATTTTTAAAGACGTAGGAGTGTGCTTGACAGTGGCTGTTAACTCTTTCCCTGCCAGGCATGTTTCCACGTTTGTGCCAGACATTTCTCTGGCACCGGAAAGAAAGTTCAGTACCTTAGGCATTTAAGCTACTGTTCTTTCAATAATAGTTGTCAAATAGACATATTTCATATCAAATTAAAGGTAAAAGAGTGAAGAATAAGAAAACAAACCACAAAAATGTTAATTTGATTATGTTATTGAAATATGTGTTTTGAAAGCATGTTGATCTTTTTAAAATGATAAAATAAAATAAAAATATTTCTACATACCACAGTGATAAAACAAATCTGGAGGAATAATTCCAATCACTGAATCAGCTTCACACACCAGAAAGAAAATTTATTTAGGATCAAAATACACTTTACAGTTTGAAATTATATTGATTATTAGCACAGAGTTTGACACACTGTCGATTGTGCCCATCACTATGCTTAGTAAAATGCACAATAAACACTCTAAAAACGAATCAATTTGAAGAAAAAACGCGCCTGTCGATCGCGAACGAAAGTAGAAAGAGTTATCTCTCTTTGGTTAAAATAAAACTTGGATTGGACTGCGCAAAAAAAACGGAACGAAACGGAATACTGCAATCGACGATATATCGTCGATTGGCACAAACATGGCGGCTCAGATCGACGATATATCGTCGATTGGCAGGGAAAGAGTTAAAAACAATGTGCTGGCGACACTGGAGCTATGTTATTTAACACTAGAATTACAATTTCATGGTATAGGCGAGACTGGTATTGAGCTGTTGCATGTTGCTGTTGCGCTGTGCTTTGATGTGTTGTTAATGTGTTGTGGGTGTATCGTGCTGTGTACTTAGTTCACACTGGCGCTGACCGTATGCTAGTTATAGAACATACCTGTTAAACCTTTTCTGGGGTTGTTTGAAAATAAGTATTCTTTCAGCAGATAATTGATGTTTTTAGCAGATATCGTCCCACCAGATGGAAGCGGGTTTTGTTATGCGAAAGCTGAATTGATGTATATAATAGTATGACAATAGTGTTTGAGTGATTAGTGTTGGCTGTCTAGCTTCAGAAAATCAGGATGTGTTTTGTTGGTGTGTTTGTTTTGTGAACTTATTATATAGTGCATATTCAAATTTTCAGATTAGATACTCATACTTTTGTTGTGTTTTGTAAACTCAGAAATAAAAATCCTATTTAGATTTGTATTTTTACTCACATGCGTAGAGCAATGTGAGTCTATGTACTCATCACCAGACAAAAAAAAAGTCAAGATTTTTGCATTTCTGTGCAAGATAAGTCCTAAATAGTCCAAAATTGACATAACACTTTTTTTGTGTGTGTGTCCATCCATCTGTCTGTCTGTTCGCCATCCACCTCTGGACGTGCAAAACTTACAAGTGGATTCATATTTCAGAAACTATTCCAACTATCACAACCAAACGTGGTAAGATGGTGTATATCCATGAGACCTCATAAATGACCAGTTAATGAATGACTTCACTTCAAGGTCAGGGTCACAGGGTCAACAATGTTAAAAAAAAAGAAGACAATTTGTCACCAAATTTCACTTTTAAAAAAGTTATTACTATTAAACTTATGATTCTTTGATGCATGATAGATATTAATGAGACACACATCCTATGCACATTTGGTCAACCTCACTCCAAGGTCAAGATCACTGGAGCTCCCCCTGTTGGGGTGCTGGGGGTTTCTGTATAAATAGTATCCCCACTTTCTGCAAATTTAGTGCTTTAATGTCCCACTGTCGCTGTCTTTCTCCTTTGTTCTTTCTCATTCCTACACTGTTCTATCAATCTACTATACTATCTTCTTCTTCGCTAGACCAGTCACCTACCTTTTTTCTTGAAAACTCTTCCGGGACAAAACTCCCCATTTGTGTGTGAGGTCTTTTTCATCAGCTTGGGAATATTGAACGCTTTCTGCCAAATGGTCACTAGGGCTTCCTATGATATTATTATTTAGCAATGTAAGCATTTTATGTGTATGTGTTTTGTTGATATTTTTTTAATGATGTTTGTATTCTATTTTGTTTTTGTAAACGAGGGTTTGATAAATTAGAGTATATAACCTCAGCATCACCTGCTTGGGATGTCTTTATTGTAGAGTGACCGGCTGGTGGAGTGCCTTCAGTGTTACCACTAGGGTTGTTTCAGCAGATCTTTTATGCGGATCAGGAGTGAGTCCTCTTTCAGCGAAGTTGCATGTGGTCTTGATTTTGTGGTCCTGATTCGGCTCTTTGCAGTGCACTGGACCCTGTAAGCAATGAATTACTAACTACTGGAGCTGTCCAAAGTCAGTTAGTATAGGTACTTTGAAGTGACCTTGACCCTAAATTGTGAGAGATATACAGTTCAAGCTTGTTGTATTTAAAGATGATAGATTGATCTTTCATATATGTTCCATTTTTGTGTTGATCTTGAAGGTCAGTGTCATTTTAGGCCTTGCAAAAACATTCAAAATAATAGGTAATCTTACAGTGGAATGGCTCTATTTAACCCATAATATCAGACATGCATGAGAGGTTATGTGAAGATCAAGGTATTCCCAATATTTTTTTTTTGGCATCATACAACTTTTGCTGTACTTCATTTGATATTACATGAGTGTATTTGGAGTTGGAGGTCAAAGTCATCTCAAGGTCAAGAGCATTAAAAGATCAAAGTTAGTATTACTTTGCATTTTAATGCCACAGTTTCATTTAGTTTTTTCTGGGCAATCTGTTTCATGTTAAATATTGTGAGTTCCATTAGCATGTGAGTCATATGGGCTTTGCCCTTCTAGTTAATGTTTAGTTGGTCAGTGGCCTTTCACTTTTTTTATAATGGCTGTTTTGGTCACATATTAATTAAATGTATGATTAAATGTATGAGTGTCCTTTTTGTCTTTTGTCTTATCAAGTAACTTGAAAAACAGGAACATCCTATGTATGCTGTGCAGTAATTAACAATTTAGTTGTTTTTCTTCCCAATAATGATGTAGTCTTCTCCATTCCCTTTTCAGGACGTCTGATGGATATTCGTCCACCATGGCTTCCTCCAGACATACATGTAAAGGACATCCAACACTCCAACTTGGCATTGTCCCTTGGTTCCAATCCCAACGACCCTCTGCGACCCAAATCTGACCTGACGATGCACAACAAGTGGGGAATACTCAAGTCGCAGCATGACATGGCTGTTACTGCTCGTTCTTTGGATTTTGAGATCGGCATGGACACCAAACGACGTCGCGATCAGCATAGAATGCTGATGGTGAGATATGGATTTTTTCTATCACTCTTGAGGAGGAAATTATTGGGCGTTAAACAGCAGAGAACTGAGGTATAAACAGACGAAGGCATCCAACAAAATCCAAGAATGCAGCTTGGCTAGTCTGGATTCTTTGCTTATAATAGGTTAGGAAGGTTTGAAATCACAATGGGGAGAACAAACTGTAATAGTAATGCTTGATTATCAACTCTCTCACTTAATGTTGACAATCATTTAGTTATGATAACATTTGCACCTTCCAGTCATTAAGTTGCTATACATTTAGTTCATTTTGACAATTATTTCTACTAAACTGAACAGATTTTCAACCTCAGAATAATCTGAGAGAAATACCTACAGCATCAACATCTATATCATGTGTTCATAGACTTCAAGAAGGCATTTGACCGAGTCTGGCATGCAGCTCTGTGGGCAACCATGAGAGTGTACAACATCAGCCCTAAAATTATTGAAGTCATCAAAAGCCTGTATGACAAGGCTACCAGAGCAGTGCTCCATAACAGCACCATCGAAAACAGGTTCAGAACAACAAATGGTGTGCGTCAAGGATGCCTACTCTCTCCAACACTCTTTAACATCTTCCTAAAGCGCATCATGTCAGAAACCCTTGCAGGTTATGACGGCACAGTCAGCATAAGGGGTAGAGCAATCTCCAACGTTCGTTTTGCGGATGACATTGATGGATTGGCTGAAGAGGAACAAGAACTTGAACAGCTGGTACAGAGGCTTGGCACCACCTCCAGAGCCTATGGAATGGAAATAAATGCAGAGAAGACCAAAATGATAACCAACAACACCAAGGGCATCAACACGGACATCAAAGTCTAAGGCCAATCCCTCATCACAGAGCATAGATTCAAATATTTAGGAGCCATTGTATCAGACAATGGGTCCTGACAGGAAGTCCTCTCCAGGATCGCACAAACAACTGCTGCCTTGACAAGGTTGTAGCCCATATAAAAAGACGGGACCATCAGTATACATTCCAAAAAAGACTGCTGTGTTCCCGTGTCATCTCCATCTTCCTATACTCTTGCAAAACATGGAACTTCACAGCAGATCTACAATGAAGAATACAAAGCATGGAGATGAGGTGCTACAGAAGACTTCTGGGCATATCACCAACGACGAAGTCCGACAAACCATCACACAAGCTATTGGACACGATGACCTGTTCACAGTGGTGAAGAAACAAAAAATCCGATGGTATGGCCACATCACCAGATCATCAGGCCTTGCAAAGACCACCTTGCAAGGCACAGTGCAAGGAGACAGAAGGAGAGGGAGACCGAAAAAGAGGTGGGAGGACAACATTCGAGAATGGACTGGCTTGATACTGAGCGAAGCCATCAGGGTTGCTGAAGACAGAGAAAGATGGAGTACGCTGATTAAACGATCACCTGTGGTGCCCCAACAACCTCCGGAGTGACAGAATAGGATAGGATTTCTACTACATTAATTTTTAGTTTCTTTGAAGCATTTATTTCTTATACATTTAAACTGTATGCATTGTTACAATCACTTCTTTGATCATATTGATATGTTTCATACATGCTCCCATTTAGACAGAGGAGGATAGAGAATTGATAGAATGGCTGCGGAAGCAGGTAATTATTGGGCAGTTTATTGCATGAACATTTTCTATTGGTCATATGTCACAAGTTCAAATTGTTTCAGTTGAACTTTATCACTGGGCATTTTCACTATTTGATACGTACATCAGTTTGATAGATAGATACATGATCATTGTTTATACACACCGACTCAACCAAAGCTTTTTAAGTTTTGAGGTTAGGTCAGCCAGGCTAGCTATAAATAGCATAGCCGATGCTACCTTTCTTTTCTTTTCACTGGAAGGGAGGGCGCAGGCAAGCTATAAATAGCCCGCAGCCAGCAAAATGTGGAGGCACTAAACAGTGCTGCTCACATAGGCATTGAGCTGGCGTGTATAGTGTCCAACGATTTATGTCAGTTGCAGTAAAATATTATCTTTTTATGGGTATGCCATTGCTACAAATGTGTTGTTTATCCTGTCATGTTCATTTGCAATGTTGATTTGTGTTATTTTGTGTGTTTGTGATAACTAAGCATTTTGGGCTGTTTCCTAAAAAGGTTCTAAATTGTTTGAGTATTTTGGTTGAATGTACACGTGTGTAGTGTGTATGTGTTGGAACAGTGTGAATGTACATGTGTGTAGTGTGTATGTGTTGGAACTGTTGAATGTACATGTGTGAATGTACATGTGTATAGTGTGTATGTGTTGGAACAATGTTTCTAGGAAGGCTGATTCATGTCAAATTTGCACCTGAATTTTTCCTGGGCCAAACTTTATTCCTGTCGATTGTAAGAAATGTTTAAAAATGTTTTGGGCGAATTTATTTCATGATCTTACAGGTTTGATATATTATAAATGCTCAGTTGAGAAAGACATATTAATAATAATGATGATAGTGATAATAATAAGAAGAAGAAGGAGAAGAAGAAGAAGAATTTATTTTGTAACATGCAAATCCAAACTTAAAGTTTGCTCTATGTGCTTGCACACATTTACATAAACAATTAATGATATGAAAAAATAAGAACGTCAAATACTAGAACTAAGCAATAATAACATACACATATAATAAATATTTAGTTGAGAATGGCAACAAGTTTATAATGGACAAATTCTGTTGATTATTAAGGATATTGATAATGTATTTTTTTGTGACACTGCTACTGTATTTGTTTGATAACCCGAAAAGGCTGGAGAGGATTATGACATGCCTCGTAAGGGCCGCCAGACATTGAGAGAGTCGGTCAAGCTACAGAACTTAGAAGAAAAACGTATGGAAGAGCTTGTTAATACTGACTGGATGCCTCCGACCTCGTCTGTCATGAAAAGGTATGTCTGACTAGGTTACTGAAATATCTTATACAAAATCTCTCACAAATATTTTTTTTGACACTGTGACATTTTTTAGGGCCCTTAATTATAGAGATCTTTGACTGAGGTTTTGTCTTTTGTTTTTGACAAGTAAGGACCTGATAAGTAAGTGTTCACATGTTTGGACCGATGCAAATATGCAGATATTCTCTGTTTTCTAGGAATCCCAAATCGCGGCAGCAGTACAACCAGATCCAACCTGGGGGAAATATTGTCCATACCAACCCTCGCATCATCATCATCTCGTCTAGAGTACCAGCTGCTGACGTGAGCATATTACTGTTTTGTATGCGTGTGTGTGTATGTGTGTGTGTGTGTGTGTGTGTGTATGAGTGTGATTGTGCTTGCATGCATGCATGCGGGCATGTTTTCATTTGTTTGCCATTTATTGTGAGTTATTCATTTAGTTACTTCATTGTTTTGCAGCTACTCCTTGATGCGGTTCTGTTTGGAGTCATCCCTATCGTGTACGAGTATGAGGGCACAGCAGCCCAATCATTGGTGGAGCAGATAGAAAACTTGCTGCAAGGGAGACATGCAAAGTGAGTAAATTATATTGTTATCTTTTCTCCTTACACCCACACAGAGGAGAGTAACAACAGAGAGCAATAGCAGAGGTCACAGTCATTTGTAACATTTCGCCTAAAAATAAATCTTTTGACAGGGTCACAAATTTAGAGTGAGGGAGAGAAGAGGTAGGCGAGAGGGGGGCGTTGATCATAAGACACAAAACTGAAAATGTTAGCACGTTGTAATATATATGAGAACTTTTATTATACTGGGATCCCAAACAAAAATGTCAGCAAACATGGCCAAGAAAAATGTATGTCTTGATTGAAGAATAATAATCTCCTGGTTTAAGCCGTACAAACGTAACGTTTCATGGGAAATTGTTGAAGTGGTTAATAAGGAAACTGAGCTTTTTCCAATGTTCAGGAGCATTGGTCTCTTCTGCCACTTCGAAGAGCCCAGTCAGCTGTGTGTGGTGCACAACTGTGTGGTCACTCTGGACACCATGGACAATGCAGAGCAGAGCAACTTCTTTGAGGCTGTGGCCAACCACATTTTGCCTACTGACATGGGGGGTCAGCTTGACATCTTTGCTCCTCTGGCTGCGTCAGGTATATGGTTATGGCTTTTAAAGAGTTCATGATTTTTGATTGTTCATCAGTATGGTCATATCTTATAAGTCTGAATGTCTTTTATGTATTTGGAGCAATGTTTAAAGCCTGTCATAATTCCTTGTAAGAGGCAATACAGATTTTTTTAAATTGAATTGAATTGAATGCCCTCTAGATAAAATAGTTGATCTTTTAGCTGTCAGTAGACCTGTTGCTGCTATTTGGCTGTTATAATTAAGGTTATATTGGCAGTCGGCTTGAAATTGACACTGACCCCAGTTGATTGCATATGCATGCACACTGCCTGCGCTTGATAGATCTCCGACACTCAGCTAGCGTCAAGGTCACCTGTTTGGTGGAAACTGGCCTAGTCTGAAGGCAATTTTGTTCATGTTGTAACTGAACGTTAGTCATTTTATGGAATGACTGAGCCGTTTTAGACAGGTGTTATCACCATTCTTAATACCCCAAAATAACGTAGCGTATGATTGTTTGTTTTAGAGGAAGGGATGGAGATGATGGTGAGGCTGAGCGTGAAGACTAACATGCACTTCTCTTCCCCAACTGGCATCATCGGAAACTACAACCATGGTATACTGAGTTAGCTTTTATCATCACTGTTGGCTTTTCTCATGTCCTACCAACACCCCTGTCTAGCACACTTGCATTCAAAATAAATGAAGAGAAAGAGAAAAGTGCTAATAAATGTATAGAGAACATTTTGTTCGTCTGCTGTGTTTTTTGTCCATTATTCTCTTTCAGCATGTCTTCTATCTATATGAATTATTGACATCTGGGAGTCTGCTTGTGACCATGTCTTGCAGAAAACAGTAACATTGCATTAGTGTAATTGTGATTCCTATCCCCAGAAAAAAATAATGATTACATGATATGACTTTTGTTTTTACCAAAGTTCTGATTTGCTTTTTGAACCAAAGTCTTTACGCTATACAAATTTTACTGTATCTATTTTTTCGTTCTCTTTGCCACAGTGAATTCGGCTTGGCTGATCGACTATGAGCGCAAGCCTCCACCAGAGATGTATTTCTGTACCAGCAAGCTACAGGTGTGGGCTAACATAGCGGACCAAGCGCAAGAGGCCATGAAAACCTGTCACGAACATCTGGCACCCTACTTTGAAAAGACACACAGGGACATTGTGTCGCAGCTTACCGGTATCCAGGCATTGTTAACATTGAGTGTGCTAATTGTTTGTATATGTGGGAAAGTGTATATTCTGGCGATATATGATAATATTTATCCTCTGTATGGGTGGCAGTGTCATTGTTGACAAATTAATTGCAATCAATGTAAATATCAACATCAGTAGTTATTTTCAATGTTACGTTTGCTATAATAATTTAATTTAATTGTTTGTGGGATATTTATATGCAGATGGATACTGCACAAAAATCTCATTGTAATGTTTATGAGGACAACAAAGGATTGTGTGTGCTGTAAGTGCAACAAACTACTAAGGGAGGAAACGGCAGTGATTATATTGAAGCATCTTGAATTAAGCCTATTTTTAAAAAGATTCATGGGAATATTGAAAGCAAATATACTAGTGATACTTTATAGAAATTCATTGAGATATTATCACAAAAAGTAATTTTGTGGGGGTAGGTAGATATGTTTTCTAGCATAAATAGTCACATTTTCTGTCATTCTTGAATATGTTAATTTCTCTTATGTTTCCAGGCCAAATCATCTTTGACGTTCTTGCTCAGACTGATATACAAGGAGTAAACGCCATCACCCAGACTCTCACAGAGGGACTTTTGAAGTTGGGAGAGCAGAAGAATGTAATTTTCCTCTGTTAGTTATGTTTGTGTGAGAGAGAGATGCATGTGTGTTCACAGGTTTGTGTAGGAGGGTAAGTGTGTGTGTTTATGTGTGTAAACGGTTATTTATCAACAGCCGATGTAGCCCCGATGCTTGAATCTTGATATGTGTAACTCGAAAATTTGTTTATCCATGCAGCCTGTTCACTCAGCAACAAGGCAGGGGTCGTTGTGTAAAGTTTTCCAACTTTATTCAGCAAACATCAACAACTGCATACAAGATCGCTTTCCCAAAATTACAGTCATCCTTACAAGCAGACAGTGTGTTACTTATATAGCCTCTCTGCCATCCACAACAAATTCCAACATTCCAGCACGACGCAATAACACCCAATGAAAAAAAATTAGTCACGGAACTATGCACTGTCTTACATCACATAATGTTTACGAATCCACATGATTCGACCAGCTTTTACCCGAAATATCTGGAAGCTTCGATCGATTATAAACAAGTAATTCCAGAAAATTCTCAACAATATTGACCAATTAAAATTATCAACATTTTACAAAGCTTCTTAATTTCTAGCAACAATGCAAAATCATATCAAATGCAAATACACGCTATCATTACATGCTTTGCAAAATAAAATGATTGGATCTATCATGAGAGTCTCAGTCGTAACAGTGTGTGTGTTTGTTTGTGTGTGTGTGGGCTTTATTTTGATATTTTATATTGTTGGTCATATATTGTCTGTTGATTTCTGTTCTAGACAAAGCCATTGGAATATCTTGGTCGCTTCTTTCTTCAAGCAGCTGGCATCGGTGAACCATCTTTGCCAAGACCACAAGTAAAGATGTTTATGCAATATTGTATCCTGTTTTAATTTGGAAAGAGAACCTTGAGGCTCTGAATAAACTTGAGTTTTATCAATTAGATCAAAGTACGTTGGAAATAAAAACGTGAGAATGGCAGGTGAAATAGTGACAGTGCTGGTATTAATACAACTTTGGTTATTGGCTTTTGAATGAAATACATAAAATAAATAAATAAATGCATAAATGGATTATTAAAAAAAAACTTTTTTAAAATGGATAAAAATTCAGAGGAGATAAAATGAAATTTAAAAAGTTTTAGACACATGTTCCATGTTAAACACAGCTTGAGAGACTGACTGAAGACTAGTTGAGTTTCTGGAGTCAAGAATTGAACTTTTATTGCATGTAGATTTTACCATATGTTTTACCCTACATCAAGATTGCTGCAGCAGTCTTGTTATTTTTACAATTTTATTATTTTATTTATTTTATTTATTTATTTATTTATTTATTTATTTATTTATTTATTTATTTATTTTTGTTTAAATCAACAGGAGCTGTCGTCAGTGATGGCAGAGGAAGACGGTGGGCTGCAACAGCAGTCTGGTGATCAGGATGGAGAGGAAGAGCATCAGGAGGAGGAGGGTGATGAAGAGCGGAGGGAAGTGAGTAGAGCTGCTACACAGTTGTACAAGAGTGAGGAGGACCCTGACAGAGAAGGTAGGGATACAAACAGTAACATAGACACATGTTTTTTATTTGAGTCTGATAAAGTTGTAAGTGGGTGAGGTGCCTCCCCTTCCCTGCTAGCAGTTTACCAAAATAGCTTGCCTACTTTTTGTGAACTTTACAAATATTAATAATAAATTTTGCTAACGTTAATTATTGTATACATAAGTAAAGAACATATTTATAATTTTGCTGCTTGGAAACAATCCTGCCGTAATGTTGTATTGTTGCATGATATTAAAATATTTGCATCTGTACTATACTTTCCAGGCAGCAAAATATTCCTGGTATTAATGTTTCCTTATGTTACAGTATGTCAGTTAGCTATGTATAATTTTCTAAGCATCACCAATACCAAGCTTAGTATGAACCTTTAATTTTCAAAGAATAGTAAAACATTTTATAATATGGTAATTGAGAAAAAAATCTATATTGCTCTTTTTTTTGTTACGATTTTTGTGTCTTACAAATTCAGTTTAGATCAGTCCTAGGGACTAAATTATAACTTGTAACGTTTTAATGTCCCATTTTCTCGAGTATAGTTTATGACATTTTCTAGTTTGATATTTTTTTTATTTTCCAATTTCAGGGAATTAATATTAAAATGACTGTTGGTCATTAAAAACAAATTTTGAATAAAGAAACAACACCATAACCCTTACAACTTGAAAAGACTTTAAACATTCCTAATTCTTTTTTTTCTTTTTTTTATGTATGCAGAGCTTGCAAAGGAGACCGGGGATGAGAAATCAGCATTCAAACAAACAGAAACCCAGCGGCAGTTTTCGACAGCATTTGTCAGAATGGAAGAGCTCAGCACTAAGTTTGGCACCATGACACTGAAGGCCAGAAGTCAGAGACTGGTCAGTGGCTTTTTTTTTTTATTTTGTTAAAATCTGTACTACCTAATGCCACTGGCAAAGCCTGTTATGGCCTTCTCTCCTCATTTGGTACAATGTCTGATGTGTCCATCACAATCTGCAAGGTTCACTTTCAATAGAGGCCTTTCCATTCTAATTTCGTTATGCTTTTTTTTTTGTGGGGCGCAAATACGAGTTCTTATTCCAAACGTTAAGGCCACAGCACATGGACTTGACCTACTTCCAGAACTTCTCTTCACACTACGTCCTAAGTCTCAAAACGAGTGTAGATCAAGTAGGCAGTGTCCTGGTTAGTATCAGTTTGTATTGCTGAAACATAGCTCTCCTTCTTCTGTTGAAAGAAACCAGATCAGTATGACGAATACCCAGACAAGCGGACGCCCATTGCCTTTGAAATTCTTGCCAGCGAGCAAGAGTACATGAGAACTTTGAAGTCCATCAGTGACATCTACGTCAAACCTCTCAAGTCTGCTCTCGCTTCCAGGTATACTAATATCTCACTACAGTTACAGTTATGATAGGATTATCATCATTGAATTTATTTTTTCTTTTCTGATTTTGTGTTTGTATAAAACCTTTTGACTTTTTAAATACTCAACTGTGTGGACTGTCTATTTCTTTCACTGTTAAAAAAAAAAGGTTGTTCCTGCATCTTTTAAAACTGTTAGGTCTTTTCTTATTTCTACAGAACCATCATAGGAGGCCAGAACATCCAAATCATCTTCACTGACATCATGAACATCTACAAAGTTAGCAGGTACGTCTATGGCTATTTTTTAAAGTCCATTACTAGCAAATTTCTCTATCGATGCCATCAGTTTTCTCTGTCAGTGACTTTGTTCCACATTATTTTATGATTTGGATGCAGATGCATAATTGTAAAGTTATTACACACTTTCTTGCAGCAGAAAATTATTTGTGTTAAATGTTGCTATCCTATCCTATCCTATCCCGTAACTCGAAAGTCATTGGTGCGCCACAGATGATTGTTTAACCAGGGTACGCCATCTTTCTCTGTACTCAGCAATGCTCATGGCTTCGCTCAGTGTCAAGCCAGTCTGTTCTCAAATGTTGTCCTCCCACTTCTTTTTCTGTCTCCTTCTTCTTCTGCCACCTTGCACAGTGCCTTGCAGGATGGTCTTTGCAAGACCTAGTGCTCTGGTGACATGGCCATACCATCGGAGTTTCATTTTCTTCACCACTGTGAGCAGGTCATCATGTTGTCCAATGGCTTATGTGATGGTCTTTCAGACTTGGTCATTAGTGATGTGTTGGGTATAGGAAATGCCCAGAAGTCTTCTGTAGCACCTCCTCTCCATGCTTTGTATTCATCGTTGTAGGTCTGCTGTGAGGGTCCATGTTTCGCAAGCATATAGGAAGATGGAGATGACAAGGGAGCGCAACAACCTTACCTTGGAATGCAGACTGATGGTCCTGTCTTTTCAAATGGGCTTCAACTTTGTCGGGCCAGCAAATTTTTGCGCAATCCTGGAGAGGACTTCCTGTCGGGACCCATTGTCCGATATAATGGTTCCTAAATATTTGAAGCTATGTACGTGTAGGGGTGTCGGATAGTGCAGTGGTTGGAGCACTCGCTACTGTGTCGACTGTGAGCACCGTCCGGTGCGGTTAGCATTGGATGGTGACCGCTAGGTGTGAAGCGACAAACAACAACGCCCCCAGTTGACAACTGTGATTGAGTACCTACTCTCTTGAGGGTGGGGAAGGTAAAGCAGCGAGGGAGAGAGTTGGGCATCACCCTCATTACGCTGGAAGATAAGTGTGTCTCCAACATCACGCTTCCCTACGGCCACAAGGCTATGGGACTACCTTTACCTTTACCTTTTTTTACCTTTTATGTACGTGTTGAGGGATTGGCCTTGGTCTTTGATGTCCGTTTTGATGCCTTTGGTGTTGTTGGTCATCATTTTGGCCTTCTCTTCACTTATTTCCATTCCAAAGGCTATGGAGATGGTGTCAAGCCTCTGTACCAGCTGTTTAAGTTCTTGTTCCTCTTCAGCCAATCCATCAGTGTCATCTGCAAAACGAAGATTTGAGATTGCTCTACATCTATGCTTGCATTGCATAAATCTACTGTTGTAAAAATCTTAAAACTTCATGTGAACTTTACAGTGGATCTTTTTTTTTTTCTTGCCAGAGAGCTAAGCCTAACTTTTTGCTTCACTTGCATTGTTCATCAGGTTAAATTCTCTGTGCTGTGTAAAAATGGGTTTCAACTATTAGAACAGTGAATGTTATTGGGCACCTGGCTTATACCTTCATTTTCAGAGAACTGACAGAAAATCTGCAAAATCGTTTGTGCGACTGGAATTCCCAGCACTCCTGTTTGGGTGACATTTTTGTCAAGTTCTGCACGCAGGTCAAGATGTACACCAACTTCACCAACAACTATGAAGTCATCCTGCGCTGCATAGAACGCTGTAAAGAGCAGTCCCCAGCTTTTAGGGCCTTCCTGGAGCGCCATGAGCGAGTGCCTGAAACCAGGATGCTGACGTATGTCAAATCATATTCTACGTTGTGTCTGTCTCTCTGACTGTCTGTCTTTCTCTGTCTGTTTCTCTCTCTCTCTCTCTCTCTCTCTCTCTCTCTCTCTCTCTCTCTCTCTCTCTCTCTCTCTCTCTCTCTCTCTCTCTCTCTCTCTCTCTCTCTCTCTCTCTCTCTCTCTCTCTTTTCTTCCTCCTTTCTCTTTGGCTTTGTATATTATGATGCAGGGTGGATAGCTTGTTATGAATGCCAAAGACAAGTGAAGAATGTTTCAGATTTGTATACGAACATGGTTGGTTTTTTTCATAGAAAATTGTCTTGTGAAATAGAAATGTTATAAGTGCCACATAAAGAATGGGAAAGGGTGCAGGAAATACAGTATGGAAAATGAACACACAGTCTTCTGCCAACATGTTGCTTTGTTTTGTTTGTTTGTTTGTTGTTGTTTTTGTGTTATTATTTCTTTGAGTTTGTGGGCAATTGTGAGGGGGGTGTCAGGATAAGGTTACGGGGATGCAGTTTGTCAATTCTTTCTTGAATGAATTGATTCGTCCTTTCTCTTTTAAGTCTGCAAGAGATGTTGCTGACGGCGGTGCGTCGTATAGGAGAGTATGTCAAGCTGCTGACGTGGTTTGAATTTCACACCCCTCGCACACACGCCGATCGCCAAGACCTCAACAACGCCATCGCCACGCTGACAGAGCTTGATCGTGGCATGAAAGAGGTATGGAAAATGGAGAGTAATTGTTATTGCCTTGTAAAGCACACTTTTCTGGTTGGAGAACTGCTGAAGATCCAGGTCAGATTCAAGATTATGCTCCAACCACCCAAGTCAAATGCAACTTGTCTGCTTTGCAGAATTATCTGCCTAGTTTTGAAAAAATGACACCATCATGACAACAAAACTATACCATCATGACAACATAAGGACACCATCATGACAACAAAAGGACACCACCATCATGACTACAAAAGGAGACCATCAGGACAACAAAAGGACACCACCATCATGACAACATAAGGACACCATCTGACAACAAAAGGACACACCATCATGACAACAAAGGAGACCACCATCATGACAACAAAAGGACACCACCATCATGACAACAAAAGGACACCACCATCATGACAACAAAAGGACACCACCATCATGACAACAAAAGGACACCACCATCATGACAACAAAAGGACACCACCATCATGACAACAAAAGGACACCACCATCATGACAACAAAAGGAGACCACCATCATGACAACAAAACTATACCATCATGACAACAAAACTATACCATCATGACAACAAAACTATACCATCATGACAACAAAAGGACACCACCATCATGACAACAAAACTATACCATCATGACAACAAAACTATACCATCATGACAACAAAAGGACACCACCATCATGACAACAAAACTATACCATCATGACAACAAAACTATACCATCATGACAACAAAACTATACCATCATGACAACAAAAGGAGACCATCAGGACAACAAAAGGACACCACCATCATGACAACATAAGGACACCATCATGACAACAAAAGGACACCACCATCATGACAACAAAAGGACACCACCATCATGACAACAAAAGGACACCACCATCATGACAACAAAACTATACCATCATGACAACAAAACTATACCATCATGACAACAAAAGGACACCACCATCATGACAACAAAACTATACCATCATGACAACAAAACTATACCATCATGACAACAAAAGGACACCACCATCATGACAACAAAACTATACCATCATGACAACAAAACTATACCATCATGACAACAAAAGGACACCACCATCATGACAACAAAACTATACCATCATGACAACAAAAGGACACCACCATCATGACAACAAAACTATACCATCATGACAACAAAACTATACCATCATGACAACAAAACTATACCATCATGACAACAAAAGGAGACCATCAGGACAACAAAACAAACAAACAAATTTTGTTTCTAGTTTTATCATTTGGAATTTAACTATTCCTTTTTGATTATGTATTTAATAGATTTCTGTGTGCATTTATTGGTTTATATGAAATATTGTTTTGTTGTTTAAGAGGAAGACTGCATTAAATATTGTTTTGTTTTTTCAATGCAAGACAATGTGAAATATTGTTTTGTTTCAGTGCAAGACAATGTGAATTGTTGTTTCAGTGCACGACAGCATTAAATGTTGTTTCAGTTCAAGACAGTATTTTGCTGTTTCAGTGCAAGATAAGGATGGAGAGAGAACGACAGCTGGTTCAGCTGACACGGCAGATCATCAACTGCCCTGTACGTTTATTGACATCATTATTTTTTATTTAATCGTTCCTATATAGCATTTTTCCAGCTCAAGAGCTACTCAAGGCACTGGCTGATACATGGTCTAACACAAGCCCGCTGGAGGCGCCCTTAACTTTGTGACAGACGTAAAGGGGGGGGAGGTGAGAAGGATAGGGAAAGGGGGGGTGAGATGGGGTATAGAGATGTTGAGGAGGAAGTGGGAGAGTGGTGAGGAAATGGGACGGGGAGGGAATGATAACGACTTGCCCACACAACCCCCCCGCACCCCTAACACGTCTCACACCACCTACGACCATAATGTCACACCAGCTGAAGCCCACTGTTCCTGAAGAGTGAGATTACAGCAGTATTTCTTCTGGGCAGCGATTCGCTGTATGACACGGACATTCTATATTTATGTATGGTTTCTCTATGACTTCAACTTGGCCCTAGTTATGTCTGAAATTGCTATTTCTTGTTATTTTCCTCCTTTTTATTATTTTACTCCTTTCACATGTGTTGGGAATTGAGGAACATCACAAAAGGTTTATAAATGAAAACACAATGAATGTGTGCTACTCATTGTTTTTCCTCCAAGCACTGTTACTCTTTTCACATATTTAGACAAAGGACAACACACAATCTTGTAATTTCAATAAATTCCAAACTTGACATAAACGTTTAGATTTATTTTATTTTAGAGCTCCAGTGTTAAATGTTTGTATGGAGTTATTTCATTGGGCACTCTATTTTGCATTGACGTACAGCCAGAAGCGGTGTTGAGCTGACGTATTGATATGAATACAGAACTATCATACGAAGAAACACAGGAACCACAAGACATTATTCTGTTCATTATTTTAGGTTGCAGTAATCGATAGACTAACATTAGCTAGCGCTTCATTCTGATGTACTGTCATAATTTGTCAAGATTAGAATTATATCACTTTCACAGTCATAATTGTTTTTCTGTGCATCTTCAGGCCCTGTTGGAAGCCAATCGCTACCTGGTTAAACATCTGGATGTTGCACATCAGCGACCACCTGCGGCGGATGCTGTGGCACCTGAACTTAGGTAAAGCATTCACACTGCAAACTGTAAAATGGTGAATAAGCAGTATCATGTATTGTAATCGAAATGCAGGATTGAAAAATATAAGTCACTGTGCATATTTTGATGTTCTAATATACTAATGCAGTTGGTTTTTTTTCCTCACTTTCTTGACCTATATTCTCTCCCTGTTTAGGACGGCAGCATGTTCCTGCATGTTAATTGTTGTGTCTTTCTTTCTTTGATTTATTTCAGTTTTGCATGTTGTGGCCCCACGCATTCTTAGAATTGTCCATAAGCTTGAGTGAACAGATGTTTATTAGGCCAGTGTCCACTAAACAGAGACCTTGATGCTAACCGAGTGTCAGAAATCTATCAAGCATTGGCTTTGTGCAGCTGTATGCCCTCAACAGCCCCTGACACTCAGATTGGAGACTGCATTGCTTTGGATCTGACAGCTTCTACTAACTGCTCAATAGCGGCAATAAGTCTAATCGCTCAGCGTACCTTTTACCTTGTGTAGTTTGTTTGTCTTCAACCAATTCAGAGAATTTTCTAAACTAAACCAATTGGGAGAACTTTGTAAACTAAACCAATTGGGAGAACTTTGTAAACTAAACCAATTCAGAGAACTTTGTAAACTAAACCAATTGGGAGAACTTTGTAAACTAAACCAATTGGGAGAACTTTGTAAACTAAACCAATTCAGAGAACTTTGTAAACTAAACCAATTCAGAGAACTTTGTAAACTAAACCAATTGGGAGAACTTTGTAAACTAAACCAATTGGGAGAACTTTGTAAACTAAACCAATTGGGAGAACTTTGTAAACTAAACCAATTGGGAGAACTTTGTAAACTAAACCAATTGGGAGAACTTTGTAAACTAAACCAATTCAGAGAACTTTGTAAACTAAACCAATTGGGAGAACTTTGTAAACTAAACCAATTGGGAGAACTTTGTAAACTAAACCAATTCAGAGAACTTTGTAAACTAAACCAATTGGGAGAACTTTGTAAACTAAACCAATTCAGAGAACTTTGTAAACTAAACCAATTGGGAGAACTTTGTAAACTAAACCAATTCAGAGAACTTTGTAAACTAAACCAATTGGGAGAAGTTTACGTATTTTATTTCTTCATTTTTATATAGCTCTTTTCCAACTTAGGAGCTGCTTAAGGTGATAGCCGATCTAACTCAAGCGGCCTGAGGCGCCCACATGCAGCATTTGGGTGCATAATATGACGCCCAGACGACTGAGCACAACTGTAGACGGCCACCATTGGGGGATCAGGAGAAAGGACCTAGTGCTCGCTGGGTGTGTATTTTTAGCTGTCCCTCACCCCTTTAGGACATGGGCGTCAGGATTTTTAACGTCCGTGCGATGGAATGTGTGCATGCGAAGACTAGACCTCAGTTTATGCTCTCATCCATAGAAATGTTTTCATTTTTTATTCTTTTCCTTTTGCAGAGTGTTCCAGAGGATAGCGACTCTAGGCCTGTACCTGTTCAACGATGCTCTAGTAATCACTCGACGGACGTCAAAGCATTTCCCCTTCAGTAGATCTGTGGAGTACACATACAAGTTTGACACTTCCATTTCTCTCACCTCCCTACAAGTTATTGAGATCCCTGATTCTAAATGTGAGTACATATATATTTCCTGCTTTGTGAACTGTGCAATGTTATATATACAATTTTTTGTTTAAGCCTATATTTTTTTAACAGAAATTTTCTTATGTTTAGCCTCTGGTTAACACAGTTATTGATTCGTCTTGCTTTGTCTTCCACCTGCATTTTTATATATATCTTATTTAGATCCTTACCCCTTGTTCCCTGGGATGGTTATCTCCGTCTGCCATATCGCCAATGGTGGGTGTAGACGTTAAACCTCAATGTTCATTTATATATATCTTTGGTTTTTGGAAGTCTGGAATTTCAGATGTAAATGTGTGTTTTTGTTTTTGTGATTTTGGATGGTGTTGTTTGGGACATGTGTTTTAGGTTAAAAGGGTGGGGTAAGGGAGGAGGGAGAATGGAGGTGTTGCAGTGTTCTTAATGAGGGGAGGCAAAGTCTTGATGAGCTTGCAATGTTTCAGTCGGGTTGCATGGATCGTTTCCCTTGCATCTCTTTCAACCTGTCTCGATCCCCTCCCTTCCCTTCTCTCTCTCTCTCGCTCTCTCTCTCTATCTCTCTCTCTTTGTCTCTCTCTCTTTGTCTCTCTCTCTCTCTCTCTCTCTCTCTCTCTCTCTCTCTCTCTCTCTCTCTCTCTCTCTCTCTCTCTCTCTCTCTCTCTCTCTCTCTCTCTCTGTACCGTGAACTATGAATAATTTGTTTACTTTCGAGGAACAAAATACTTTTTTTTCATTTCCAATGGTTTGTCAAACACAATCATAACATAATGCTAATGTACATGTAGAAAAAGTTAATGGGAGAATACATTTAATAAAAGATGAATGGAAGCTATTTAAAATAACCACTTTATGGAAGGAGTGTCCATGGGAGCATGACAGTGGGCATAATGTATCCATCAATTACTGCACCAACGTTAATCTTGCGCCTGGGATTTATATCAGTGTATGGGGACTTCAGGAAAGATAAGAAATAGTCACTTTGTGCTGATAATTATGGAGAATGAGCAAGCATGGTGGCAAGTATAATGATTTCTTTCTCCATTACTGTACAAACATTAATTAGTTCATGGAATTCAGATGAGTTTCTGTATACTTTAGGAATAGGGGAGATTGTGTATGTGGGTGTGTGCATGTGTGTGTACATGTGTGTGAATGTGTGTGTGTTGAATTGATAGTTTATTATAAAAGGGTAGTTTTCCCCCTCTGGTCCCTGTTTACTTTTAAAACAAAGCTTTTGTTTTCATGGAGATATAGACTAAGCAGGAATACGTAGATCTAATTTATTATAGGAAAATTGACGTGTGCATTGCTTTTGTTGGAGTTTCTGTGTGTGTGGGAGTAAGGGCATTTGGGGGAGGTAATGTTGCACTTAAGCAGTCACCTCACGGTTTTTTTCTGTGTTAATGTTTCATTTCAGAAAAGAATAGTACTCACTGTATGGATAGCTAGAGAAAGAGCTGGTACACTTATTTCTATTTCAATTATTGCAGTAACATTTGGTATTGAGTGGAATTTATATGGATGGTTTTGCTTTAGTTTAAGAAGTTTATTGTTTTAGTATCCTGTGGCGGTGTGTTGTGGGTGCACTTAAGCAGTGGCCTCACATTTCACCATTAATGTTGTTTCCATGTCCCAAGTCACGTTTCATACTCCTAGCTATAGCTGTTTGTGTTCAGTGCTAAGTGGCCACACTTGCTGTTAATGCATTTATACCATAGTCTCTCTTCACTAGGAGTACCAGAGCTACATGCTCAGTATATTGTTGTCTCTGTAGCAAACAGTATTGCTGTATACAAACACAAGAGCGTCTACGCAAACCCATGCACACAAACACACAGACACACACCATACACAAACAACCATAGACACACATATACACGCACAAACACACACACACACACACACACACACAAACACACCCACACACACACACACACACACACACATTGTTTTATCCTGTCATCTCTTCCATACGACCATAGACAGCTTTCTATATAAATATTGATTATCAGGATGAAGATCATGTTGGTAAGACTTTTATTTAGCATAGCTCCACATCTAAATATGAACTGAAATAACAAACACAGGTCTCACTTTCCACTTTCAGCGTTCTTTGAACATTGACCAGGTCACTTTGTGAATCCCGCGGTATGCAAGATAAAAAGTGGCCATTTTCACTGTCTGTAGCTTAGCAGCATGATTGCTCTGGTGGTTCAGTGTTGATTTAGTCCCTACCCCCTTTTTTCTGGAATGGTTATCCCCGTCTTCCATATCGCCAATGGTGGGTGTAGACGTTAAACTTCGGTGTTTGTTTATTTTCATTGTGACATTAGAAATGTCTAAAGGTTGCCTGGAGGTCAGGAA
The DNA here is from genome assembly GCA_036898135.1 of Oncomelania hupensis. Taxonomy (NCBI): domain Eukaryota; kingdom Metazoa; phylum Mollusca; class Gastropoda; order Littorinimorpha; family Pomatiopsidae; genus Oncomelania; species Oncomelania hupensis. The sequence continues at coordinate 29,237,664 of CM072515.1, forward strand.
AATGTAGTATTGATACAAAGGAACTGGTACCCCTCCCGTCCTCCCCACAGCCGCACATGTGCCCTCTCCCTGCCCCTTGCCTTAGATAGACACACATACACACACATGCGCGCACACACACACGCGCGCGCACAAACACACACGCGCGCGTGCCCAAACCTCAATCTAAACCTTTTGAACCATTATTTGTCCATTTAGAACAAGCACTACCTTTCTGTGACCACCAGGACTTGCATGCACACTGATACTGTTCCTCCTGACGAGTATATAATAACATCTTGAAAATAATGGTCACAGGTACCGACATAAATCATTTAGTCTAGCGTTAGCATTGACATAGTAAATTACTCATTGGCTTGTTCTTTGTATATACATACTCCTATTGACACATAAGAGCCACCACATTTATTCGGTCTTCCTCCTCTACCCTTCGTCTCTCTATCACCCCCCCCCCCCCCCCCCCCCCCCCCCCCCCCCCCCCCCCCCCCCCCCCCCCCACCCCCCCCCCCCCGCCCCCCCCCCCCCCCCCCCCCCCTCCCCCCCCCCCCCCCCCCACCCCCCCCCCCCCCCCCCACCCCCCCCCCCCCCCCCCCCCCCCCCAATCCCTCTCCCTCTCTGTCTTCTTTTTTTTCTCCGCCCTCTTCCCCTCCTCTCTCTCTCTCTCTCTCTCCCCGCCTTCTACCCTTCTCTCTCCTTTCCCGTCTCATTCCGTCTCACAGAACGGGCAAAGTAATCATTGTTTTGGTAAAGAGACTTGCCCTGTCCTTGACTGACATAGGCGCATGAAAGACGCATTAAAATATATATATATATTTATATTTATTTGCAATGCCTTTCAGATTCCAGTGCATTGTTTTCTCTCCTATGATTCAGGCTGACAATCATTAGCGCATGCTCTGACTACGACCCTGTACTCTACTCTGTTCATCCAACATCATGATTAAAGTTGTGTGTGTTTGTGCATGTGTGTGTGTGTTGGTGTGGGTGTGTGTGTGCGTGTGTATGTGTGTGTGTACTTGTTTACACAGCGTTATTTGGACAAACCAGTGAACATGTACAGGGTTGCTGAGGACAGAGAAAGATGGAGTATGCTGGTTAAAGGATCATCTGTGGTGCCCCAACGACTTCCGAGTTATAGGATAGGTTAGGATAGGATAGGAGATTAAGATTTTACATCCACTAGATCCCTCAATAATCCTCGGCATTGGCGGCGGAAGCTGCTCAGGATTGGGGAGGGGCGGGGGGGCACACACACATTATATTCACTGACATCAGGGCCAGACCGGGGAAAAGTCGAGGGGTGGGGGTGGGGGATACAGATTCAGCGAAGGCGCGAGCCTTCTAGGGGGGTCCTGGGGCAATTTTTTTTTCAAGGATGCAAAATGGTGCAATCTGGTGCAATCTGAACCTTGAAAAAGCCATCTGTGATGGTCTGGGACTTTGATCTTTTTGAACAATTGAACTGACAAACTCTGGGGTACAAAAATTATCCTTTGCCCCTCCCTTAAAAAAAAAATCACACACACAAACATTTATTTATCAGCAGAGATGTTTTGTATACTATTATTATTCACTACTTTTTGTTGATCGTTAACGGTATAAAGCTTTACCTTGTAGTTTATGAACATCACCGCCCTGCTTTCACTTAATTCAGTCTTGCTGCACTAGGTTCCTCGGCATTAGTACCATTTGTGAATTGTATCTTCTGGCAAAACAGTTCACTGCCTCTTTGAAGTCAATATCAACATCCCTGTGCACTTTCAGTAAAGCAAGTCCATTGAGTCTCTGTTGCCCCATAGTAGAGCGCAGGTAGTTTTTCAGGTTGCGCAACTGACTGTTTGAACGCTCACACTCGGCAGTAGTGACAGGCAGGGTGCAAAGGTTCTTTAGCATGATGAACAGGTTGGGATAAAAATCCCTGTCACAATGTTTCAGTGCTTCTGATGCCGTGGATGGGATGATAGCTGTCGCATTCTCAGCAGCACTTCGCCATTTGCAAACCCACCGTTGGTATTCTGCATCAAGGGTAGCGTTGTCTGGTAGGTCAGACTCCCACAACATTGCCAGCATCACCCCTTCTGAAACCTGCATGAAACCATCCTGATTGTCTATTAAAGTGCTTGGCACCAGACAGAGACCATCAACTGCTAGACCAGCATTTTGAATCTCGAGTCCAATTCGGTTGACAGGTGTTCCAAGAAAGGAATGGCAATGCTAATCTTGAAATATTCTTCTGGAGTGGTTGCAGGTTGGTTGTCACGGAGAGTCTGTCGGGATGCTTGACGAGGAACAATAACACCAGTTGTCAAAGCATTTGCCATTTTGCTGACTTCTTCACTTGTAGTCGAGAAAATTGCTGATATTGAAAATGGTAGACTGTAAAAACTGACAGCAAATTGAAGTTTTCAAAACGCGACAGTGACGTGCACGATGTCGAAAACTGTCGGTCACTTTGATCTACGCAAAGGCTAACGATTATGACGCGTCGACAGGAAATGATGACAAAGGGACGAACTTCTCTCACTGATCAGAGGGTGGTGATGATGATTATGATGATAAACACTTTTATTGGTTGATTCCATTAGAAGAAAAAAAATCCTTTGATGCGCTGGCAAAAAACAAACGAAAACACAAAAAACCCACTACTGCTCATTATTGAGGGGGGGGGGCAATATAAAAGGCTGCCCCCTCCAACATTTTTCTAGGGGGGGGGGGGGCATGGCCCCCCTGCCCCCCTGCTTCCGCCGCCTGTGCTCGGTCGTGCAGGATTGTGCCCAGCTTTGTTGGCGTCAGACGATGCGCCTATGTCAGCAGGTTGGCGCCTCGGGCGGCATGAGTTAGATCTTGTATCGGCATGCGCCTTCAGCAGCTCTTGAGCTGGAAAAAGCGCTATATAAGAACGATTCAACAAAGAAATAAATCCAGATTTTTAAACAAACCCAAACAACTAAAACCTAATAAGGTTGTATTCAGCTACTTCATGATCTGTAATAGGCCTACTTGACCTTACTGCTCGAAACGACATACAATGAAGCAAGCTGAAATGAAATAGCTTGTATGCCTTTGGAAAACCACTTTCTTTCTATTCTCCCTCACCACCTTTTGGCTCCTTTATCGCTAGCTAGTACTAGTTCAGGGTGTGAGAAAGGTAATACCAACGGACTCAATGCTTGACTGGCTATAAATAATGGTGACGCCGTCTCGGAATTATTATTAGCTTTTCTGCGTCACCAGCCAGACTGGGTTGCTACCCGGCTCTGAGCACAGGCAATCTTACCTGTTAGAGTTTAGTACTGCTATGAAAAGAAAAAAAAATAAATTGCTTTAATAAATACGTATTTTGGATGAATAGATTTTAAAAAAAAATTCCATACAAGTACTGAGTTTGGTGCGGTTGATTCAATGCGTAGTAGGTTAAGTGTAGGTACACATTTTAAATAAAATTAAAAAGGGTGAAAAGTCCTGTCCCCCCGCTGAATGGCGCTGTCTCCCACCTTTTCTTCCACCAATCTCCCTCCTTCACTTTTGTTGCAAAATCCAAATCTATAGCTGCCGTCTATTTCCTCATGTACTTGAAATTTCTTAGATCTATATTGGCTTTTTTTTTTCTTCTGTCTTTCTTTCTTTCTTTCTTTTCCTTTTTTTCCCTCTTCTTCTTCTTCTTCTTCTTCTTCTTCTTCTTCTTCTTCTTCTTCTTCTTCTTCTTCTTCTTCTCCTCCTCCTCCTCCTCCTCCTTCTTCTTCTTCTTCTTCTTCTTCTTCTTCTTCTTCTTCTTCTTCTTCTTCTTCTTCTTCTTCTTCTTCTTCTTCTTCTTCTTTCGTCGGAGATTGTGTATATTCTGACAAAGAAAATGCGGTCAGTTGTTTTTTTTAAACTTGAAACTACCTTATGTTCTTCATTGTTGAAATACGGCTTATGGTGGTGTAGTTTGCAAGTAGTAGTAGCAATGTGTAGCTGCCAAGAACGTCATGGTAACATGAAAGAAGAACCAAAGAAAACAATAATAAAATGACTACATTTGTAAAAGTTACAACACGCACATAGAAAATGTTTCCAAATATTTCTAAATGAATACAATCTTGCTGTACATTTTGTAACAATAGAAACAGCTGTTACAGACCCTAACTCTCCACACCGCATACAAAAGTGCAATTTTAGTTTTAATAACGGGGACGTTAATGATATTAAAACGCTTTTGTATAGCACGATTGATTATCCAAGGCTCGGTGCACACGCAGCTGCACCGTTTTATAATACATTTCTTACAATAGTAGCTGACTCCTCCAACCTACAGAAATTTGAATGCAGTAACGTTTGAAGCCGAGGATAGCTATTGAACCGAGTTAGTTGGATTTTGGTATACGGATACTTCAACTCCTGGTCAATCATTCAGTAGCAGTCATGTTTGTCAGTCGTTTGGGTCGGTCTGTCGCTGCGAATTTCAGTTTTGGGTTAAAAAAATCTTTTTGTGTGTGTTGGTCTTATCTCAAGAATGATTGGACCGATTTTGATTAGTTTTACAAAAGCGGATACCGCTCTTTCCAAGAGCTTTGAGTTTGAGTCAATTGAATTATAAAAACGTTATTGCACTTTATTTCAAAATTGACTGAATCGATTATGATAATAGTTTTTGCTTGCATATAGTTTATATAGTGGTCCATCATTCTATTCTTTAATATTGTTTCGTTAGGACAGAGCCGAGTCACAACATGACCATGAAAATTAATACAATTTCTTTTAAAATGCTCATGTTTGAGAACATCTGGAAATACATTTGAATGGCTTGCCATCTTGTTATGTACGACGACGAACTAGAACTAGACGTTGTAGAAATACAGTGGCAGTCATTCTTCACCGTGCACTCGTCCCAGCTGGCCTGAAAATTATGTACTGGAAGATCGGTTTTCTGTATCACACTCCGTACAATCAGTTTTTGCTGTTGATATTGAGCGGGGCCTAGTGAACAGTGTGTGATATTGCCTTTAATTGATTCTAGTGATAGTGAAATGATGGTAGAGATACTCAAAGGGTGATACTGACACCCTCTCATGCCTGTTTTATAATTATCCCCGTAGGTCCTCTCTCCGCCGCTCTTCAGCCGCCAGCCTTTCAGACCTCATTATCAACAGGTATGACGACCACAGCAACACCGAGGAAGTATGGCAGACACTAAAGGAAAGCGTCATTGATATAACAAAATAGTATATCCCCACTAAGACCCTTCTCTCTAAAACCAACAAACCTTGGGTAGATTACGCCACGCTACGTCTTAATAGAAAAAAGGACAGACTAAACAAATAAATTGGAAGAAGACCGGCCGCGCTGATATACGTTTAAAAGTCTGCAGGGTCATAGGCGAAGTGCAGAGGCGTTACCGTCGTGCCCACCGGACCTATCCATAGAAGCTAATTGAGGACGATGACGAATCCTCGGGATCAAAGAAGAAGTTTTGGACTTTCATCAAGGCCAAATGCACTGAAGCTGCCAGTGTTGTCCCTCTGAAAGTTGAAGTCAAGCTGCATATAGATGCCAAAGACAGAGCGCAAGCACTCAACACACAGTTTCAGTCAATCTTCAGGCCCCAAATCACCTGCTTTCGAAGAGTTCCAGGTGAGGGCTAACATGTACCTTGGCCCAGGTTCTCCCATCCTCAGCTTTATTAAAATACAAGAGGACGGGGTCAGAACTTCTGAAAACCCTCGACCCCAGCAAAGCCCCAGGTCCAGATGGCATCAGCCCTAGAATCCTGAGGGAGCTTGCGGACGAGCTTGCACCTGCCCTCACTGTATTGTATAGACCATCCCTCAACACTGGCACTGTTCCACTAGATTGATGATCCGCAAATGTTACGCCAGTCTTCAAGAAATATGGACGTTACAGGCCAGAAAACTACCGCCCAATCTCCATGCAAGCTTCTTCATCTTAAGTGCGGTCATTACCTTTGCGGAGGAGCATAACATCATCTGCCAAGAACAACATAGTTTCCGAAAGCTTCGATCGTTTGAGAGTCAGCTGCTAGGCGTTGTTGACAGATGACTTTGAGCGTGGTAAACAGAGCGAAGCCCTGATCATGGACCATGGATCAAGAAGCCTTCGACAAGGTCTGCCACGAACTGCTGATTCACGAACTGCACTGCTACGGCATCACGGGTCGGGTGATTAACTGGATCAGAGGGTTTGAGTAACCGTCAAGAGACAGTTGTGGTTGAGGGTGCAAGATCCGTATTCATTCCTTGAGGCAATCAAAAGACGAGTTGCCCGATGGGTTGTAATCCGCCATCGTCAGACCTCCAGGTCGAAGACATGATGTCCCACCTGAGCTTGCCTTCCCTGTAAGAACGCCGCCGAAAAGCCAGCCTTGCCATCAAGTACGTCAACGGCATCACTATTTTCAACACCAGAAAGAAGCCAACCCCAACCCTCAAATGAAGATCTAACAGACAGTTTCATTCCCTAGCCTTCCAGCTCCCATCCTGCCGGACAGATTACCGTCAACAATCCTTTTTGCCTGGCACCATCAGGGAATGGAACTGCCTTCCAGCTGAAGTGTTTTTGAACCCCACACTGGAAGGTTTCAGATCAAAGATATAACACTTAAATTCTTCAAATCCCCTTACCCCTCTCCCAACCCCCCCCCCCCCCACCCTCTTCGGCCACACCATCTACTTCCTCTCAAACACCCCTTTCCCCTCCCCGCTCGCGGTATTGCGAATTGCAACCATGCTGATTACTGGGCATACTTCGTGAGGACTCGGCGAGTTCGACCCGAGTGTGACGTCAGCCTCGGAACTCGGTCGAGCTGTGAACGAACATATGACGTCAGTCTCTGAACCTTAAAGTTTCTAGGTAACTTTACTGCAGAGCGCGTGAAAAGCTGTCTGCTACACAAAATAATTACAAGTTATGAATCTATTTTAGTGTTTACATACACTCACAATTTGAAATTGAAACTGCAGCTCATAAACGGCAAAGTGGCAAGCTAGATTTGAGTTCTGATGTTGCATAGACTACTAAATAGATCGATCGTACAAAACCAGCAAATAGTGTGTGTGTGTGTGTGTGTGTGTGTGTGTGTGTGTGTGTGTGTGTGTGCGTGAGAGAGAGAGAGAGAGAGAGAGAGAGTTTATCTGACAGTATTTTATAAATCTACTACACAAAATAATTACAAGTTATGAATCTATTTTAGTGTTTACATACACTCACAATTTGAAATTGAAACTGCAGCTCATACACGCAAAGTGGCAAGCTAGATTTGAGTTCTGATGTTGCATAGACTACAAAATAGATCGATCGTACAAAACCAGCAAATAGCCACTACATTAATGCTTAACAATATATATACACAGGCGGCGGAAGCGGGGGGGCAAGGGGGGCACTGGCCCCCTCCAGAAAAATATTGGGGGGGCAAACCTATACATTTGCCCCCCCAATATTCAGCCCCTCAAAAAACATTATTTGGAGGTTCAAACCAATATTTTCCCCCTTTCTCTGGACTGATGCAAGTTAACAATATCTGTGCTGAGACCATTTTCAAAGCACTGAAGGATTGCTGGATCAGACTTGACTTGCCAGTGCAAAACTGTAGGGGCCAGACCTACGACGGGGCGAGTAATTTTCAGGGTCATGTGTTAGGAGTTGCAAAAAGATTCAAAGATGAGATCCTTGCTGTGACTGAAGAGTTGGCGACAGTTCTTGAAAGAAAACAAACGACCTGTGATGACGCAGTAAACGCTACTGACATTTGTCTGAGAACACTGGAAAGCATGCGGCATGAAGATTGTTATGAGACATTTTTTGCTGACATCACAACGAAAGCTGCAAATTTGTGTGATGAGCCCTGCGTTCCTACACAGAAGCAGCCTCCACGAAGACTGGACGATGGCTCACAGGGTCACAGCTACTCTTGTCCATCTGCTTACTACAGACAGCAATACTGTGAGGCCATTGACAACACCAAAGAACATTTAAAGAGCCGATTTGATCAAATAGCTCTCGACTTACCAAGGAAAATTTAAGTTCTTCTAAGTGATGGAGCAGCAGGGAAGAGACCAAAAATTCCTCAAGAAATCAAAGATGCATATTCCGCTGACATCGACTTGCACAGACTCAAAACTCAGCAAGAATCCTCCCACATGCACTGGGTGACACCAGGAGGCGGCTAACTCTAGGATCACCATCTTCCAAGCACTGCCGGATGAACTGAAAGCTTCTGACACTGTGCGACGGATGCTGTTTGAAGTGGATAAACTTCTCAGACTGTACTTCACCATCCCAACCACAACTGCAACGGCTGAACGCAGTTTTTCAGCCCTAAAGCGGGTAAAAACATACCTTCGGGCAACGATGACGCAGGAGCGTCTAAATAAATGTCTTCTAATGCATGTGTTCAAAGACAAAGTAGATCAACTGGACCTAGCGCAAACTGCTTACGAATTTATCAATACAAATTAACGCCGTCAGGCATACTTTGAAAAAATAACGGTGTAATTTCCCATGCCAAATGACATGCATGACTGCTGTTTTTGTTACTGTGATGGATCAACATTGCCAGGTCAGTTTCTCTCCATTTCTCTCTACCCTCCCCCCCCCCCTCTCTCTCTCTCTCTCTCTCTCTCTCTACCCCCCCCCCTCTCTCTCTTTTATATGCACAGTTGTAGAAATATATGATATATCTTATTTCTCTCTCTCACATAGTGTCTATGAAAATAGTTCAAATTATTTGGAGTAAATGTCCAGGGCTGGACCCAGAGGGGGGGGGGGGGAGGATACCTGGGTTCTGAACCCCCCCCCCTCCAAATTAAAAAAAATTGGATTTTTTTAATGCAAAGAGTTTCAAATTTTTTAATTGTTTTTAAAACATTGCAGTTTTTAGTCACTTTTGGTCCAACGTACAAAGAGTTATTTATAGTCAATTCAACGGAAATCCATTTCAAGGGATCCGTTGAAACGTCCAAAGCGTTTTCCCGTTGAAACGACCAAGTAACCCAACCCCTAAGCCTAAATTAGTAAATGCAGCCATATTTTCTTGTTCTGGCCGCAAGCCTCTTCCAGCACCTTCACCTTGATACTGCCCTAATCTACCAAAAACGACTTTTTAGTTAATTAAGATGTTAAGTTGATAATTATGACAATTCGTTGTAACGAACATCCATTGAAACGACCATCGCTGAATCGTCCAAAAACATCGTTGAAATGGAAACCCTTGACAGTGAAGCTGCAGAAAAGGACAAAAGATGTTGTCGATGCCTACTGGGAAATCAAAGAGGTCAGTAACTGCATGTCTTCTATTAGAAGAGATGTCGACACAGCGTTCGTTGCCTGGTTTGGATAAGTCAGCAAAATGGCAAATGCTTTTACAACTGGTGTTATTGTTCCTCGTCAAGCATCCCGACAGACTCTCCGTGACAACCAATCTGCGGCCACTCCAGAAGAATATTTCAAGATTAGCATTGCCATTCCTTTCTTGGAACACCTGTCAACCGAATTGGACTCGAGGTTCAAAAATGCTGGCCTAGCAGTTGATGGTCTCTGTCTGGTGCCAAGCACTTTAATAGACAACCAGGATGGTTTCATGCAGCTTCCAGAAGGGGTGAAGACACTGGCAATGTTGTGGGAGTCTGACCTACCAGACAACGCTACCCTTGATGCAGAATACCAACGGTGGGTTTGCAAATGGCGAAGTGCTGCTGAGAATGCGACAGCTATCATCCCATCCACGGCATCAGAAGCACTGAAACATTGTGACAGGGATTTTTATCCCAACCTGTTCATCATGCTAAAGAACCTTTGCACCCTGCCTGTCACTACTGCCGAGTGTGAGCGTTCAAACAGTCAGTTGCGCAACCTGAAAAACTACCTGCGCTCTACAATGGGGCAACAGAGACTCAATGGACTTGCTTTACTGAAAGTGCACAGGGATGTTGCACGTTGATATTGACTTCAAAGAGGCAGTGAACTGTTTTGCCAGAAGATACAATTAATGGTACTAATGCCGAGGAACCTAGTGCAGCAAGACTGAATTAAATGAAAGCAGGGCGGTGATGTTCATAAACTACAAGGTAAAGCTTTATACCGTTAACGATCAACAAAAAGTAGTGAGTGAATAATAATAGTATACAAAACATCTCTGCTGATAAATAAATGTTTGTGTGTGTATGGTTTTTTTTAAGGGAGGGGCAGAGGATAATTTTTGTACCCCAGAGTTTGTCAGTTCAATTGTTCAAAAAGCTCAAAGTCCCAGACCATCACAGATGGCTTTTTCAAGGTTCAGATTGCACCAGATTGCACCATTTTGCATCCTTGAAAAAAAAAATTTCCGGGGGAGCATGCCCCCGGACCCCCCTAGAAGGCTCGGCGCTTCGCGCCTTCGCTGAATCTGTAACCTCCCCCTCGACTTTTCCAAGGTCCGGTCCTGATGTCAGTGAATAAAATGTGTGTGTGCCCCCCCCAATCCTGAGCAGCTTCCGCCGCCTGTGATATACTTCATACTTTCATTGTGATTGTTGGTAAAATCCGCTGAAAGCAACAACAAGGCATGGAACGGAAGTAAGCCTGTGTTTCACAGCTCGACCGAGTTCCGAGGCGGACGTTACACTCGGGTCGAACTCGCCGAGTCCTCACGAAGTATGCTCAGTACTCAGCATGGTTGCAATTCGCAATACCGCTCCCCGCTCCCTTTTATCCCTGACCCTGCTCGCTGATCATCTGAGCAGCAACTGGTTTTCTTCTCACAAACACATATTTATTTATTTTGTCACAAACATCCCACAATTGGCTGCAGAATCTTCAAGATGCTGAAGGTTGCGGCCCAAATAAACAGAAGAAGAAGAAGAGAGTCCAAACTAGAAAAATAAAAGAGCAGATTGGTTGTTGTTTTTTTAAGATTTTTTAAAATTTTTATTTTGGGGGGTGGGAGAGGGTATGGAGGGGTTTGTTTGTGTCTCTGTGTGCGCGCGACTATGTGTGTAAACATTTACATCCATTTAAACATTATTGAAATCGAACTCCTATGGAAATCTCCAGCCATTTATCCAATTGACCCTTATCGGACTCTTGTTGTCAGTTCAAGCAGACAGCTTCTACTATAATTATAGTAGAAGCTGTCTGGTTCAAGTTTAATCAGTTGCTCTAGATGATACCCTCCTAATCCTACCGTTGTCTGAATAGGTCCATAAGTCAGTCACCCGGCCTTGACTGACACATTATTTGCAAGCTTTCACGCTGTATAACCACGGACCACTACTGGCACTAGTACACAAGTTAAACTTACATTACAAAACTTCATGTCCGCATGCCCCTGGGCGCTTAACCATTTACTTGAGACTGCTCTGAAATGATGACATGAATATAAGGGGAAAGAGAGGATGGGCGTGTGTGTGTGTGTGTGTGTGTGTTGGGGAGAGGGGCTTAACATTAACTACTACATTATATTTAGTGGCATTCGTTGGCAACTATCATTTAGGTCTTGAACAGTGCGGATGCCAACTCTGTGTAGCCAAGACTCGGCGAAGCTTGCGTTCCGTCTCTCCATCAGTACAGGAAGGCGAACGTAAGTAAGCCTCGTCGGGTCTCAGCTGCGCAATGTGCGTGGATGCACTTTGCGTTGTTTGTGAAAAATGCACAGTGCAGCGCATAGTGTTACAATGTTTGTAAAACTAGGGCAACCGGGTTGTTGTCAACACCGGTACACTGAATGATTTATATCCTGGTAATTGCCCGTTTACCACTCTTGTACTGAACTTCAAGCCTCGGCGACTTCCAGCTACGCTGCGTGGAACTTAAATCAGTTCATGTTAAAATTAAATTTAATGTAAAAGAGCAGACTGTACATAAAACAGCTGAACTGAAATAACTTTGTGGAACTATGTTGTTGCATACCGAATCTCTCTCCCACACAGTACCAGTACAAAACAAGTTTTGAAGTTATAAATGCTTGTAAACAACTTTCGTCGAACTTTACTGACTGACTGAACTGTTGTGTTGTTGTTGCTGCTGCGTTGTACTTTTACAGCAGATATATTTCCATTTCTCTCTCTATCTCTCACAGACACAGAGGGGTATCTGATGCAGAAACTATTTGTCTTCTGGCAGCGGTTTGGTTACGACTAGTACTTTTGCACGACTATGTGTGTATATATAATTATATATTTATTAGAATAGACCCAACGTTTCCCGACGTGTCGTAAGAAGCGACTAACAAGAGTGATGTCAGCACGGCATCACTGTGCGAAAGTCTTCTACACAGAAGTCACCGGCCAGGACGGAGGAACCTCATGTTACTACAGGTTCAACGACCACGTGCTCGGGGCCAAGGCGAGCCACACTGTATTCGTGGATATGGGCTGTGGCCAACAGCCTGGAGAGGATTGGGCCCTGCCAAGTCTTTCTTGCCCAAGACAAACTGCATGATGAATAAAACCATTTACTACATACCGGATCGGTCGTCGCACGGGTCAACAAGGACCGCGCCTTCCGTTGGGCCACCAGGATGGAGGTGATAAGTGTGCTACTGATGGACAACTTAGCAAGATCCGCACCAGAAATAACATCGTCATAGGAACCTGGAATGTCAGGACCCTAAATCCGAAGGGAAAATTAGAAGAACTGGACCACGAAATTGACCACTATCGATGGCACGTTTTAGGGATCAGCGAACTGCGCTGGAAAGGCATGGGTGAAACAATGACCGACAAAGGCCACAAGCTTTATTTCAGTGGTAGAGATGACACACAGGCACGAACACGGAGTTGGATTCTTGGTCCACAAGAACATTCTAGCCACTGTCATGTGTTGCCGCCCAGTCTCAAGTAGACTCATTACCATCCGTTTGAGAGCAGCCCATTTCAACATCACCATCATCCAGGCTTATGCCCCAACATCAGATTATGACGACGGCGAAGTGGAGAATTTCTATGAAAATCTACAGGCTGTCCTTGACCAAGTGCCGAAGAAGGACATAGTCATAGTGGAAGGCGACTGGAATGCCAAGGTTGGCCAAGATGCGCACCACAACTGGGGAGACACATGTGGACCCCACTGCAACAACGAGACAAATGACAGGGGTCTGAGACTGTTGGAGTTTGCCAAATACAACAATCTGATACTGGCAAACACGCTTGGTCTCCAAAACATCCAGACGATGGGCATGGCACAGTCCCGGCGGAGAGCATCACAACCAGATCGACTACATCATGGTCAAGAAACGCTTCAGATGAAGCATCAATATTGGCAGGACACGCACTTTTCCAGTAGGAGACACCGGAAGTGACCACGATCTCGTGACGATGTCTTTCAGGCTTCACCTGAAGAGAGTAAACCCAGCAAAGTGCACTAAACTGAAGTTCGACCTGGACAAACTGCAAGACCCGGAGGTGGCAGAAATATTTCAGGCCACGATTGAAGGGAAATTTGCACCACTGCTCATTGTGGGAGCTGGTGAAGTAGATGTCAACACCATGACCACCACCTTCAACTTAGCTGTGATAGATGCCGCCGCGGAGATCCTTGGAAAGCACCGGCCAAAGAAGAAGTAGTGGATCACACCTGAACTTTTGGACCTGTGTGATAAACGAAGAGAGATGAAAAAGAAAAAGAACACCTCACAGGGAGCTGATGTCTACCGAAAAATCAACAATGACATCCGAAAGTCATGCGCACAGCATAGGAGAACTGAATAGAAGAGCAATGCCAGGAAATAGAGAACAGTCTAAACAAGAACAACAGCAAGAAGGTCTACCAGACTGTGAAGCGGCTGACAAGTGTTAAACAGCCCAAGGTCTCCACGATCCAAAGCAAGTCTGGCATATGCCTTACAGAAGAACAAGAAATCTTGGACAGATGGACAGAGTACTGCTCTGACCTTTACAACCACACACCAAACGGAGACCCATCAGTTCTAGCATGTCCAGAGAACAGAGAAGAAGAGGAAATCCTCCCAATTCTCCGAGAAGAAGTTGAGGTAGCAGTGCAATCGCTGAAGAAGGGGAAGTCAGCTGGAGTGGACAACATACCAGCGGAACTGCTTCAAGCAAGAGGAGAAGCGATGATTGACGCACTCACCATTATCTGTAACAAGATCTGGCAGAGTGGGGAGTGGCCTACATCAATCATCATGGACCCAGTCGCTTGTCATCACTCTTCCCAAAAAAGGTAACCTTCAGGAATGTAAAAATTATCGCAGCATCAGCCTCATCAGCCATCCCAGCAAGGTCCTCTTGAAAATAATACTCAACAGGTATGAAACCCCAAGCTGAACAAATCATAGCTGAAGAACAAGCAGGATTCAGGGCAGGGCGAAGTACCAGTGAACAGAATTTCAACCTCAGAATAATCTGCGAGAAATACCTACAGCACCAACAACATCTATATCATGTGTTCGTAGACTTCAAAAAGGCGTTTGACCGAGTGTGGCATGCAGCTCTTTTTGCCAACCATGAGAGTGTACAACATCAGCCCTAAAGTTTTTGAAGTCATCAAAAGCCTGTATGACAAGGCTACCAGTGCAGTCCTCGACAACAGCGCCATCGGAAACTGGTTCAGAACAACAATCAGTGTGCGTCAGGGATGCCTACTCTCTCCAACACTCTTCAACATCTTCCTAGAGCGCATCATGTCAGATGCCCTTGCAGATCACAAATGCACAGTCATCATAGGGGGAAGAGCGATCTCCAACCTTCGTTTTGCGGATGACATTGATGGATTTGCTGGAGAGGAACAAGAACTTGAACAGCTCGTACAGAGGCTTAAAAAAATTGACACCACCTCCAGAGCCTATGGAATGGAAATAAGTGCAGAGAAGACCAAAATGATAACCAACAACAACAATGGCATCAACACCAACATCAAAGTCCAAGGCCTATCCCTCAACACAGTGCATAGCTTCAAATATTTAGGAGCCATTGTATCAGACAATGAGTCCCGACAGGAAGTTCTCTCCAGGATCGCACAAACAACTGCTGCCCTGGCGAGGTTGAAGCCAATTTGGAAAGACAGGACCATCAGTCTACATTCCAAGATAAGACTGCTGCGCTCCCTTGTCATCTTCATCTTCCTATATCCTTGCGAAACATGGACCCTCACAGCAGATTTCCAACGAAGAATACAAATCATGGAGATGAGGTGCTACAGAAGACTTCTGGGCATTTTCTATACCCAGCACATCATTAACGACGAAGTCCGACAGACCATCACACAAGCCATTGGACAACAGGATGACCTGCTCACAGTGGTTAAAAAACGGAAACTCAGGTGGTATGGCCACGTCACCAGATCATCAGGTCTTGCAAAGACCATCCTGCAAGGCACAGTGCAAGGAGGTAGAAGAAGAGGGAGACCGAAAAAGAGGTGGGAGGACAACATAAGAGAATGGACTGGTTGACACTGAGCGAAACCATCAGGGTTGCTGAGGACAGGGAAAGATGGAGTACGCTGGTTAAACGATCATCTGTGGTGCCCCTACGACCTTCGAGTTACGGGATAGGATAGGATAGGTGTATACATACTATTTCTGACTCTGCGGTTGTTACTGTTGCATTGCACTTTAGAACTGATAAATTCTACTTTTGTCTGTCTTTGTGTGTGTGTGTGTTCTAAGTCTCTCTTTGTCTCTCTCCTCTCTTTCTCATCCCTTTCCCCACACAAACACAGAAAGAGAGATGAACTAGTTGCATTGACAAATTTCTATTTATTTTTTTTAATAGCTCGTTTGGGAATTGTGAAACTTAATACTAAAAATCAGATACCATGAATTTTTCAAGAATGGTTATAGAGAGAGTATTCCTAGTCAAGAATATACGAATTATACGTGGGCATGCATCTTTGATAGTCTAACCATTTAGCCGAATAGTACAGTGTAAACTCTTAACAGTCGTCAGTTTTATTCCGCTAAAAACAATGCAGCTATACTAACTATTGGACCCACCGTCGTAGATCAGTGTTTGTATGGCGTACGAACAGCGTCAAACGCGCGATGAAAAGTAGCGATGCTTTGCATCGATACTTTTTGAAAAGTATCGCTACTTTGCATCGCTCCGTTACGAAAGGATCGATCCTTTTCATCGCGCATTTCCGAGTTCTTCCGAATACACAGTATGCAAATTTTCCAAAAGTTTGATCGGAACTAAAGCGGAACACAAAACGGGCAATCGCGCCAATCTGCTTGCTTTCCTTAAGTTTCGTTTTGCGTTACTTGAGGCGGGAAGATGGATGCGATTAAAATTATCGACGATCGAATGAGAGAACTTGAAGAGAGACCTGTTATATTTATTAATTAATTTGCTCTGCAAAGGACAATTGGAACTGCGGAATGTTACATAATACATGTATATGATTTCATTAGCTTGACCGATTTCAGTTTTGCAGAAACAGCGTGTTTCGCCTCGGTAAACTTCGGAACTGCGCGATGAAACTGCTCGAGCTAAAGTATCGGTGCAAAGTATCGATACTTTTTAAAAAGTAGCGATGCTTTGCATCGATACTTTTCAGAAAGCATCGATACTTTCGCAATTTGCGTTCCATTTGAGAAAATGTGCGATCCTTTTGAGAAAAGTAGCGATACTTTCCTAAACGGATGGATCCTTATGAGAATAGTATCGATGCAAAGCATCGCTACTTTTCATCGCGCGTTTGACGCTGTTCGTACGCCATATGTTTGAGCGTTACGCAGGGCACACCCATGACCCAGGTTCGATTCCTGTGGTGTGCAAGATAACAGTGGCTCATATATTAGCAGTATGATAGGATTGCTATAGCGGTTCAGTGTTGAGTTAGGTCCTTAACCCCTCATCCCTGGGGTTGTTTTCCAGGTCTGCCTTATCGCCAATGGCGGGTGTAGACGTTAAACTTCAATATCCGTTCACTCGGTATCGTTGTGGTGTTTTCGGATCGTCCGCCAAAGCAGCATTGGCAAAAATATCATTACTGACGGTGTCGTCGTAAGTAAATAGGTTAATGAGTACATTAAAATACAGATAGAAACACGTAGTTGTCACCACAGACCATATCCCCCAATACTGTCAGAGTAAAGGATTCGTTACGGGTGTCCTAAAGATATGAATAATGAAGTTGAGCTAGAGCCCCCCCGCCACCCGCACGACTACGACGTGCACAGGAACTTTGGGATGGGGGCATTCCTAGCGTCCTACAGTTCTGCTGCGTTCACACACAAGAACGTTGGGAACGTTGTGCTTCGTGTCTGGATCAGGATTGGATTGCATGCGGTCCTGATTGATCACTGAATAGAATAGTTGGAAGCAGTCTCACATCCAAACTCTCTATACACCGCCGCACTTAATAATTATTCTATTTACTATTTGAGAGATTGTCTCTCTCTCTCTCTCTCTCTCTCTCTCTCTCTCTCTCTCTCTCTCTCTCTCTCTCTCTCTCTCTCTCCCTCTCTCTCTCTGTCTCTCTCTCTGTCTCTCTCTCTCTGTTTCCCCCTTCCCTTCTTCTTCTCCCCATTTCCCAAGTGTTCAGTGGTTCTCGGTGTGTGTTGGATAACGAAAGTTACTCATCGTTGTCTGTGTCCGTGTCACTGTGAGAGGGTGGGAAATGGAGAAAAGATTTATGCTGTCTGCATTTGGGCGCACGGTGACCTTACTTGACTATGTACAGAACTTATTTAGTAGCAGAACACGCGCTTTTTCTTTACATATTCATTTAGTCACAATAGACAAAGAACCACACACATAAGCACACGCACACCCACCCACACACAGACACACAACCAAACCCCAAGGCTAAATAAATGGCCGTGGGAATACACACCTAAATGTAAGGAATCGTGTAGCTCTTGGGTAGTTGTACATGCATGAATTTTGTTGCGCTGTAATGCTGAATGAAGAGTTCAACTTGGACTGAAGATGATCTTGGCTACTGCAGTAAATCCACACTAACCCCTCTGCCCTGTCTCTAACTTCTGCACAGTATCGCCGTTCTTGCGATTACCCTCCATTTGGAACTAACTTACCCCCGTTAGGGTGCCGGGGTTTCAGTATAAATAGAATCCACACTTTCTGGAAATTTAGTGCTTTAAATTCCCACTGTTGCTGTCTTTCTCATTTGCTCTTTCTCATTCCTGCTCTGTTCTATCAATCTGATATACTATCTTCTTCTTCGCTAGACCAATCACCTACCTTTTTTCTTGAAAACTCTTCCGGGACAAGACTCCTTATTTGTGTATGAGGTCTGTTGGATCAGCTTGGGAATATTGGACGCTTTCTGCCAGGTGGTCACTAGGGCTTCCTATGATGTTATTATTTAGCAATGTAGGCATTTTATATGTATGTGTTTTGTTGATAATTTATACTGATGTTTGTATTCTATTTTGTTTTTGTAAACGGGGGTTCGATAAATTTAGAGTGCAGCCTCAGCGTCCCCTGCGTGGGATGTCTTTATTGTAAAGTGACTGGCTGGTGGAGAGCTTTCAGTTTTACCACTAGGGTTGTTTCAGCAGATCTTTTATGCGGACCAGGGGTTGTCCGGTCCTGATTTGGCTCGAAAGAGTCCGCTGGACCTAAAGCAATAATCATGTACTGTAATGTAATGGGACTAACTTGCAATACACGGCTTGTTTCTCTTCAGGAAAATGAAACATTTTTGTTTATTCTTACTTTATACTGAATGAATGAATGTCAACTTATATAGCGCATTAAAAACTTACACATGCACACCCCACGGAATGCTCAAGACGCTTTCAAGATAACTTCGGTTCTTTTCATTTGTAGTCTACTGAACTGATGATGATGACAATGATGATGATGGTGAAGATTGGTTTATTGATTAATAATGGATGATGAGGATTATGATTGATGATGATGATGATGATGATGATGATGATGATGATGATGATGATGATGATGATGATGATTGATGATGATGATGATGATGATGATGATGATGATGATGATGATGATGATGATGATGATGATTATTGATGATGATGATGATGATGATGATGATGATGATGATGATGATGATGATGATGATGATTATTGATGATGATGATGATGATGATGATGATGATGATGATGATGATGATGATGATGATCGCCAAGAACAATAGGAGTAATCTGGATTCCGTTAGTATCGTGGGAACTCCACTTGGCCATTATGCTGTATTGTGTTTCTCTTTTTGTTGCAGTTGTGAAGAATGCCTTCCGCATGACGACTCAGAAAAGAGAATGGGTGTGCAGCACTGAGACCCCACAGCAGAAGTTCAACTGGATCCTCATCCTGGAGCAGTCCATCCGAGGTGCTGTCAGTCAGAGGTGAATCCACTGATTGTAGAATGCAGTCAACGAGATGAATCCATAAAGAACATCCAGAAGAAGTTAGAAGTAACTCCATCCGGGAATTGCTGTCAGTGAGACAGCCATTTTACAAGTACAGTCAGAAAGGATTCAGTCAGAGAGGTGAAGTCAGAACACAGATCTTTATTTTGCCATCTATGGTGGCAATTTCCAAGTCCATTAATTGTTTGCAGCATGAAATACACGCACACACAAACACACATACACAACACACACATACACACACACATACAAAAACACACACGCACTCACACACACACACACACACACACACACACAGATAAAATATACAAAGGCGACCGCGTAAGAGGCAGAGGCGAAAGAATCTTATCAGAGAAATGCCATTAGAGGTGACCCAGGTCCTGAATATTGGAGGAGTTGGGGACAACGAATTTGACGTGACTCATCACTGATTACTTGGAGTGGTTTGTGGTTTAAACGGTATGCGCGTGAAGATTACAGCAGATATAATCCTTTATTGTCCCCATAAACATTACAATGACAATTCTGTGCAGATTACAAGTTTGTAGATATATTACTGTCAAATAAACATACATTTTCAGTATGGGCTGAACTTGAGTCTCAGGTATGCTGACCAAAACAACAATAAATTACTATTGTAACTGGATGAAAAAGTCGAAGAGGAGTTAGATAGATTACACTGGATGTAACTTAGTCTACGCTTCAAAAATGAGTGCATGACATTCAGCTATTCCATGACTTTGGGTGAAATGCCACAGCAGTTTGAGGATTAGCCAGGCAAAAGGTTACAATACGGTTACAAGAAGGTTACAGTGGACATGATAATTGTTTGGTACGGGGAAAAATTGTTCAGAAAGTTCACAGAAGCTCTGGGAATTAATTTGAGGGAAATTGTTTTGTTTGGAGGAGAAAAAAACACGTTTGTTCAGAGGAGTGCTGGGAAACTCGGACATAAAGTTCAAGGGAGGGTAACTGTGTCAATCCTTTTTTGTTTTGTTTTTAACAAGCAGGCGAATGGACCCTTGCTCACTCCGAGCAGCGAAATATAATTTGCTGAATGGATAATGATGATGATGATGATAGGAGAGGAGAAGGAAGGTGATGATGATGGCGATGATGATGATGGAGGAGGAAGTCCTTAAAAGGAAAGGTTGGTGAGAGAAGCCATACAAAGGAAACATCACTGCATCAGTTACTGGATATTGTATTATTTAAACCAAGGTCATTTGTAATGTAGGCTTATGTAGGTATGTGCCTTTGTGTTTTATGTTAGGCATATATATATATACAGGTATATATGTATTGCTTCACTGTACACAATGTTTGGCCACAGGCACGTAATTGCCTACAGCTTGTATTAATGTCCAAAGCAATGATTTCATGCCTTGTTCAGGCTGGGAGCAGTAGTAAAACCCAGAGATGCGTTGTGTGAGGGTGTGTGTGTCTGTGTGTGTGTGTGTGTGTGTGTGTGTGTGTGTGTGTACAAACCCCCCTCTCTTCCCCATTTCCCGAATAAAAGGGACAATGAAGTGTAAAAAAACCAAAAACCAAACCAAAACCATCCCAAGCGTCGACATCCAAATTACATACTGACTGCCTAGCTTACGCTTTAAACTTTCGGGCGCAGATTTGGGCAGTCTCTAATAATCAGTGTGTAAGTTAACACCCCCATTCCACCTACCCAACCCTCTCCCCAGGACTAGAGACTAAAATCGGGTTGATGCGTGCAGCTTTCACTTTAGTAAAGTTTAGTGCAGCACTGGGTATTTATGATGCAGAGTATCACACATGCTACTTTCTTCTTACTTGCAATGTGTTGTTGTGCAAAGGACCTATAGTATCTCTGATACTCGCCGTGACAGACCTAGCTATTATTCGTTCCTTCTATATTAGCGTCAGATGCGCAGTGTTGGTACATCGGTAGAAGCGGTGTGTTCCATAAGTCCACAGGTGTCACTAGTGGAAAGTCGCAATGTACGTATGTAAACTGCTTACAGACAGCATTATGAATGAAATGAAGATGACGTCTGCAAGTCCTAGTATAGTTGAAAATAGACTGAGGTCAAAAGTTCGTTATGCTTCTTTAATTAAATAAAACTGCGGCCTTTTTTCCTTTATAAAATACTGCTAGGCTGCAAGCAGGATTATGAATGCCTCAATGTGCACTTTTTAAAATCGGACTTCCAGTCTAGTTCATATGTACACAATTTTACACTTTATAGCTTTTAACTCAGCTTTGTATATTGAGAACGTAATTCCATTTTTTACTCACTTGCATAGTAATGTACTCACACACACACCCACACAATTTTCCACATTTGTTCAAATCTGTGCGAGATGAGACCAAAAATGATTGTTTAAAAAATATATATTTGTCAGTCAGTCCGTCTGTCTTTTTACCGTCCACCGTCTGTCTGTGCAAAACTTACAAGTGGATTAATATTTCAGAACCTATTTCAACTATTAAATTTAAAACCAAACTTGGTAATATGGTGTATACCGGTGCCGGGGGTTTCTGAATACATAGTACATATAAATAGAGACTTAGTGAGGGCTTTCGTTCTTTGGTATCTCTATTTAAAAACAAATTTCTCCTGCGTTAAGAGATGACTATGATGTGTGTGGATGCAGATGGTGGTAATGATTTTAATATAGTATTGAATTTATGAGTACGCATTTTTGGTCGTTTGAAAGTTGTTGTGGGCATAAACTTCAAGTTTTAACTGAAGTAGAAGAGGAGGAGGAGATGAGGAGCAATGAAGACGTTTTCGATGTATTTTTGAAGAATGAGAGCATTCAGTCGGGCGAACTGAAAATCTCCATCGATAGTGGTCCATCTCGTGGGACAGTTCTTCTAATTTTCCCTCCGCATTTAGGGTCCTGACATTCCAGGTTCCTGTGACGATGTTATTTCTGGTGCGTATCTTGCTAAGTTGTCCATCAGTAGCACACTTATCACCTCCGTCCTGCGTGGTGGCCAAAGGAAGGCGCGGTCCTTGGTGACCCGGGCGACGACCGACGCGATCCGGTATGGAGTAAATGATTTTATTCATCATGCAGTGTGTCTTAGGCAAGAAAGACCTGGCAGGGCCCAATCCTCTCCAGGCTGTTGGCCACAGCCCATATCCACAAATACAGTGTGGCTCGCCTTGGCCCCGAGCACGTCGTCGTTGAACCTGTAGTAACTTGAGGTTCCTCCGTCCTGGCCGGTGACTTCTGTGTAGAAGACTTTAGCAAAGTGATGCCGTGCTAACATCACCCCTGTTAGTCGCCTTTTACGACACGTCGGGAAACGTTGGGTCTATTCTAATCAGTGCCCGAACCCACAGGGATTAGCGAACTGCGCTGGAAAGGCATAGGTGACACAACGACCGACAAAGGCCACAAGCTTTATTTCAGCGGTAGAGATGACAGGCACGAACACGGAGTTGGATTCTTGGTCCACAAGAACATTCTAGCCACTGTCATGGGTTGCCACCCAGTCTCCAGTAGATTCATTACCATCCGTCTGAGAGCTGCCTTTTTCAACATCACCATCGTCCAGGCCTATGCCCCAACATCAGACTATGACCTATGACGACAGCGAAGTTGAGGATTCCTATGAAAATCTACAGGCTGTCCTTGACCAAGTGCCGAAGAAGTACATATGGGAGGCACTGTGGTCTAATGGTAGTGCTTCGGCTTGCGGATCTGAAGGTCCCGGGTTCGAGCCCTGGCCGGGCCATTGTGTTGTGTCACTGGGAAAGACACTTTACTCCTGTTTTCCTACTCCTTCGGATGAGAGTATAAACCGAGGTCGAGTCTGTGTCGCATACATTCCATCATAACGGACTTTAAAGATCCTGACGCTCATGTCCTAGACGGGTGAGTGCCGGTGACAAGAACACACCCAGCATGCACCTAGGTCCTTCTCCCCCATCCCTGGCTGCCCAGGATTGTGCTCAGTTGTCCGGGCGTCAGACCATGCGCCCAAAGGCTGCGGGTGGGCGTCTCGGGCGGCTTGAGTTAGATCCTGTATCGGCCAGCGCCTTGAGCAGCTCTTGAAGCTGGAAAAGCGCTATATAAGAACGATGAAATAATACATAGTCATAGTGGAGGAAGGCGACTGGAATGCCAAAGTTGGACAAGATGCGCACCACAACTGGGGAGACACATGTGGACCCCACTGCAACAACGAGACAAATGACAGGGGTCTGAGACTGTTGGAGTTTGCCAAATACAACAATCTGATACTGGCAAACACGCTTGGTCTCCACAAAAAATCCAGACGATGGACATGGCATAGTCCCGGCGGGGAGCATCACAACCAGATGGACTACATCATGGTCAAGAAACGCTTCAGATGAAGCATCAACATTGGCAGGACACGCACGTTTCTAGGAGCAGACATCGGAAGTGACCACGATCTCGTGATGATGTCTTTCCGGCTTCACTTGAAGAGAGTAAACACAGCAAAGTGCACTAGACAGAAGTTCGACCTGGACAAACTGCAAGACCCGGAGGTGGCAGAAATATTTTAGGCCACAATTGGAGGGAAATTTTCTCCACTGCTCATTGTGGGAGCTGGTGAAGTAGATGCCAACACCATGACCACCACCTTCAGCTTAGCTGTGACAGAAGCCGCCACGGAGATCCTTGGAAAGCACCGCCCAAAGAAGAAGCTGTGGATCACACCTGAACTATTGGACCTGTGTGATAAACGAAGAGAGATGAAAAACAAAAATTACACCTCACAGGGAGCCTACCGAAAAATCAACAATGACATCCGAAAAGGCATGCGCACAGCAAAGGAGAACTGGATAGAAGAGCAATGCCAGGAAATAGATAACAGTCTGAACAAGAACAACAGCAAGAAGGCCTACCAGACTGTGAAGCGGCTGACAAGTGTTAAACATCCCAAGGTCTCCACGATCCAAAGCAAATCTGGCATATGCCTTACAGAAGAACAAGAAGCCTTGGACAGATGGACAGAATACTGCTCTGACCTTCATAACCACACACCAAACTGAGACCCATCAGTTCTAGCATGTCCAGAGAACAGAGAAGAAGAAGAAATCCTCCCAATTCTCCGAGAAGAAGTTGAGGCAGCAGTGCAATCGCTGAAGAAGGGGAAGTCAGCTGGAATGGACAACATGTCCGCGGAACTGCTTCAAGCAGGAGGAGAAGCAATGATTGACGCACTCACCATTATCTGTAACAAGATCTGGCAGAGTGGGGAGTGGCCTACACCATGGACCCAGTCACTTGTCCTCACTCTTCCCAAAAAAGGTAACCTTCAGGCATGTGAAAATTACCGCACCATCAGCCTCATCAGCCATCCCAGCAAGGTCCTCCTGAAAATAATACTCAACAGGTTGAAACCCCAAGCTGAACAAATCGTAGCTGAAGAACAAGCAGGATTCAGGGCAGGGCGAAATACCAGTGAACAGAATTTCAACCTCAGAATAATCTGCGAGAAATACCTACAGCACCAACAACATCTATATCGTGTGTTCGTAGACTTCAAAAAGGCCTTTGACCGAGTGTGACATTCAGCTCTGTGGGCAACCGTGAGAGTGTACAACATCAGCCCTAAAATTATTGAAGTCACCAAAAGCCTGTATGACAAGGCTACCAGTGCAGTCCTCCACAACAGCGCCATCGGAAACTGGGTCAGAACAACAATCAGTGTGCGTCAGGGATGCCTACTCTCTCCAACACTCTTCAACATCTTCCTAGATCGCATCATGTCAGATGCCCTTGCAGTTCACGAAGGCACAGTCAGCATAGGGGAAGAGCAATCTACAACCTTCCTTTTGCGGATGACATTGATGGATTGGCTGGAGAGGAACAAGAACTTGAACAGCTGGTACAGAGGCTTGACACCACCTCCAGAGCCTATGGAATGGAAATAATTGCAGAGAAGACCAAAATGATGACCAACAGCACCAATGGCATCAACACCAACATCAAAGTACAAGGCCAATCCCTCGACACAGTGCATAGCTTCAAATATTTAGGAGCCTTTGTATCAGACAATGGGTCCCGACAGGAAGTCCTCTCCAGAATCGCACAAACAACTGCTGCCCTGGCGAGGTTGAAGCCAATTTGGAAAGACAGGACCATCATTCTACATTCCAGGGTAAGGCTGCTGCGCTCCCTTGCCATCTCCATCTTCCTATACGCTTGAGAAACATGGATCCTCACAGCAGATCTCCAAAGAAGAATGCAAAGCATGCAGATGAGGTGATACAGAAGACTTCTGGGCATTTCCTATACCCAGCACATCACCAACAACGAAGTTCGACAGACCATCACACAAGCCATTGGACAACACGATGACCTGCTCACAGTGGTGAAGAAACGGAAACTCCGATGGTATGGCCACGTCAACAGATCATCAGGCCTTGCAAAGACCATTCTGCAAGGCACAGTGCAAGGAGGTAGAAGAAGAGGGAGACCGAAAAAGAGGTGGAATGACAACATTCGAGAATGGACTGGTTTGACACTGAGAGAAACCATCAGGGTTGCTGAGGACAGGGAAAGATGGAGTACCCTGGTTAAACGATCATTTGTGGTGCCCTTACGACCTTCGAGTTACGAGATAGGATAGGATAGGATATGAACTGAAAAGGAAAATAAACACAACTACACCAAATGGAAATAATAATGTTTGATGGAAATGTGGATAAACCATCTTTGAGCGAGAGAGAAGCGGGATGGGGACAGATCGAGGGAGATGGGATGGAAAGAACTAGTGATGGGAGAGTGGAGAACGAAAGAGAGAGAAAGAGGCGGAGGAATGTGAAGGGGTGGGGAGGGAGTGGTGTTAAGGAAAGGGAAAGAAAATTCGAAGAAAATTCGTAATGATCAAAGAAAGCTGTGTATACAAGTACTAACAAGCAACATGAAGAACGTGCGACGTCGTGAAGACTTTGAAGTGTATATAAGGCGTTTGGAGAGAGAGCAAAAGGTGGACATATCGATCCCACGTAGACCTTTGTAACTGAAAAGGAGTCAATAAGCCCTCGGCACACCAATTTAAACTATGAAGACGCAAGAGAAAAAGGAAGAGAATAACACGAGTAAGTGAGAGAGAGACAGAGAGGGAAAGTGAGATTGGGGGGGAGGGAGGGAGGGAGGAGAGAAATAGTGAGAGGGTGTACGTAGGAGAGAGAAAAGAGATGAAGAATTATTGGAACTATTAGGAAGATCGTTTATGTAGACAGTACTTTGTGAGCAGAAAGCTCCCCACTGGCTCCCTCCATGCCCCCTACCTCTTCCTCCGCCACATCACCACTTGTTCGTCCCATCTGCCAGTATTTCACATTTTAATTTACCGTTCGATCAGTATAAGAAAACATATCGTGTAGGGGGAAACGAATCTCTTGAAGCAGTGAAGGATTTAGAACTTTGGGTGGGGGAAAAAAATCAATTTTCCGAAAGCTGCTATTTGGAGCCGCTTCGCCGCTCGTGGTGTCGGATAGCGCAGTGGTTGGAGCTTTCGCTACTGTGTCGCAAGTTAAGCATCGTCCATTGCGGTTAGCACTTGGATGGGTGACCGCAAAACGTGAAGCGACAAATAACAACGCCCCCAGTTGACTCAACTGTGACTGAGTACCTACTCTCTTAAGGGTGGGGAAGGTAAAGCCCACCGCCGTAGCTCAATTGGTAGAGCGTTCGCCTGGCACACCGATGACCCAGGTTCGAATCCCGTGGTGGGCGATATAAAATGTGGCCATTTTCACTGTCCATTTTAGCAGTATGATTGCTCTAGTGGTTCAGTGTTGATTCAGGTCCCTACCCATCTTTCCCTGGGATGGTTATCCCCGTCTGCCATATCACCAATGGTGGGTGTAGACGTTAAACCTCAATGTTCGTTCAAGGTAAAGCAGCGAGTGAGAGAGATGGGCACCACCCTCATTACGCTGGCCCAAGATAAGTGTGATCTCCAACATCACGCTCCCCTACGACCACAAGGCTATGGGACCACCTTTACCTACCTTTTTTTCGCCGCTAATGTGAACGCCGCATAGAATATCAACTATGAGTTGAGAGAAAGAAAAAACAAATATTGACTTGGTTCTAAGTCGAACCTTCCCTCATTTGGCCACTCTTTGATATATTCGGGTTTGCTCAACAAATCCACCCTTCGCGACCTTATAAAGAATGTTAGACTCGGTCCTAACATTTCCATGTACGCCTTTTTGAGAACCTCCAGTTCCCATCCCATCTCATAAAGAGTAGACGCCAACGACGACGGCGACAAGAAACGGCATAATAGGTCATAAAAATTTCATTTATGCTGCCCTGTGAAACA
The DNA here is from genome assembly GCA_036898135.1 of Oncomelania hupensis. Taxonomy (NCBI): domain Eukaryota; kingdom Metazoa; phylum Mollusca; class Gastropoda; order Littorinimorpha; family Pomatiopsidae; genus Oncomelania; species Oncomelania hupensis. The sequence goes on from CM072515.1 coordinate 29,265,252, forward strand.
CACTTTTCCAACTTAAACAGTAGTGGAAGACCAAAATAGTCTTAGTATTACAAACTTTCATGTAATAAGGGTTTTTCGTGCACTCACAGTGACTGTACAACCCCTAGTTGCCTAGAAAAAAGCACCACAAAACGTTTGCGATTGTTCCGCACTAACTATTGTTGCTTCAACGCCATAAGCAAATGCTTTTAAAATGGCGCAGCACATGTTGACTACACATCAGCCAAAGTAAAGTCAGCTGAAAGTGAAATGGCACTGACGACACAACAATACTATCACATATCAATACTCAATGCTAATTCATACCGATTGCACATAAACATAATTATTCCGTCAAATAACAAGTACACAAATCTTATTAGACTACAAATAACAAAAGTCCTCCCTTGCTATTTCACCATTGAACACATCGCCATTCGCAAATCTAAAGCACACAATCTGGCCGCCATCTTTTTCTCTTCTCAAACAACCTTTTGAGACCGCTACAAAGCACTCTGTAGAGCTCTCCGTGAACATAGGGTTGCGCAGACTTCCTGCCAAAATAGTTCGGTAGCGTTACGTAGCGCTCTGGCTAGGCAACTCAGGCCAGGTCTAATCTATAATATAACGCCTGAATCGTATTATTTAGGGCTCATAGTCCTCAGACACTCAGTCAGGTAGTTGTTCTCTGTTAATATTGGTAAATCTCTCTCTCTCTCTCTCTCTCTCTCCCTCCCTCCCTCTCCCTCTGCCCAAGTCACCACTATCCTCACCCTTGCACAGCATCCCCCACCTCTCCTTCCAACCTCATTCCATCCCATCTTTCCATTAACAAGAATCGATCCAAAGGGAAGAGATACTACGTAAGTGTTTTAGGCCGGAGGTGGTGAATAAGTATTGTCCTTTCTGGAAGGGCTGGCTGACCGAATTCGCGTCACGGCTTCGCTGGCCTGATTTAGCATCCTTCGCGCTGTGGAGTCATTAGGTTTGGGGGGGAGGCGGGAGAGAGGTATGGGATCTGTGACATACTTTGCTGGATAAAAGACACCATGGTGACATTTTTTTTTTTGGGGGGGGGTGGGGATGGGGGTGGGGGGAGGTGGATGAACCAATACCAAATACAAACTGCCACAGGTTTGCAATTTGTCAAAATCGACATGCTTTAAAAAAAAGAGAGAGAGATTTGCGACTTTTAAAAATATTAACATTCAGCTAGAAGATGCAGTGCGACTGTACGCTGGCAGCAATCTGCTGAATTCGTAATGCAATTCCAAATAATGTCAGCTCCGGATTTGACCTAGATTTATAACTTTATCCCCTACTGTTTAAAACTGTTTTTATTCTTTCTGGCTTTTTTAACAGTCAAGAAGTTTCCCTCCAGATCAAGGAGGTCAGCTTGAAGAGTTTGTTGAACTAGTTTCCTTGTACTCTTTATTTGGAAGTCAGAGTTCTAGTTTTCATACAATTAGTGACATAGTGGGGTTCCAAACTGTCATTTTCTAATATTTGCTGCTGTTGCGAAAGTAAAAGTATGGATGATGGTGATGATGGTGGTGCTGGTGATGATGATGGTGGTAGTTGCGGTGGTGGTGGAAGAGAGCAGTAAAAGGGCACAAGGGTGTGGGGTTGGGGATTAACAAAAAGGGATGAGAAAAAGGTGAGGGTGGGGGTGGAGAGGAAAGAGGCCACTGTGTGTAGTATCAAACCCACAACCGACCTGACGTAGATGATGTTATTATTACTAAAGGATGTGTTCTCGCCAGCATACAACAAAATGAGGTTGCACGAATGTTAAAAATAAAACTACAAGAGAGGAGAATAAATTGAGGAAAATAAACTGAATAAGTGTATTGAAAATGAAGATGATTGATGTCAGTGGGGTTTATGGGTTACTGGGCTCTGCACAATGGAATGCTGTAACCCTCACGCTTTATTCGATGGGAACTGCTAGTTAGTCACCCTGTGAATTACTTTAATAAATTTATTTGTTTAGCTCGGTCTGTGTTAAGGCTGGGATACAGAGATAGATAGAAAAATGGTAAAAGATCACTGTCACACTAGCTTTCACACGGCTATGAATCATATGTAGTCCAGCCACTTGATAACAGTTAAAAATCACACATTTATTTCTTCTACTCTATACAAGATCTTCGATGTGCTAATCTACCTTAAAACGTCATAAGTCAATGCAAATAATTCGATCGCTGATAGTCTATGCAGCTGTTATGTCTTCATCGGGCACTGGCTTCTAGATTTCATGAAGATTGGACTACTGTGGTCCGTTTTACTATAGTTTCTGAAGAGTGGACTACTGTGGTCCTTTTGCTATCAGTTTGGGTGCACTTTTGCTTATGCACTTAACTGCAGTACGGTGTGTTTGAAGTCCTTCGTTGAGGTAGCTTCTGGTACACGCGGTGTCGTCGTGTAGTTTGGTCCCTTGCCACGCTGTGGGGTCTTGCAGGGTGTTTTCAGGGTTGCTCCCTCAGTCTTGTGCTGTAGGGGCTAAACAGCCAACTTGGTTTTCCCTTGGTGTTGGGCGCACGGGATAGCTCGCCTGCTCGTCTGTAATATAAGAGACGAAATTCTGCACAACCCTGAATAATCGGTTTGTGCAGAGCGTCTCACTGAAAGCCAAAGTAGCCCTCAGTGATAGCTCCACATCTCTATACATAAGCGACGAACATTCTGCTACGTCCGTGGTCCACTGGAATCTCAACTCTAATTTCCTATACATACATAAATATAAAACGTGGCTAACTACACACATACAGAATTAATAATAATATAAACATTCACTGGTACAGCCACTGGTCTGCAAACATACATATAGGTTCAACAACAGTGGTTCCGTCAGGTATACAACATGGCGGCGCAACCGGTCGTGTTTCGCCACATGGTCACGCAAATTCGGATTAACAAGTCAAATCTATGCATGGCAAATTCTACAAACATAATTTCAACAATAATATAAATATATCACGATGAAACAGAAGTATGTTCATTTACCCGTTTGACAAAGTCAGGCCTCGTGGCTACTTGAGTGAATTCTAAGATTCTAAAGTCCTGTTTCCTGGTCTATGAGTGAAGATAGTTCTCTGCTCCAGTCTAGCTGTGTAGACTTCGGTGTCTTTCGTAGCACTGGCTTAAGCTATGCTAAGTTTTGACCCAGTCAGAACCGGCTCTAACCGCTCTGCCTGCGTCCCATTGGTTAAAACTTTCAGATTCAAGGCACACAGTGCTGACGTCACTAACTGCCTGCGTCAAGCTCGCAGTGTGTGTACCTCCTATACTGTAATCAGCTGCTGTGTAATACTCTAACTTTCTAAAGTTACAATGACTAAACAAGGCTAAATAGTAAATAGGCAGGGTAAAACTAGCAATCTCGTCACAATTGAAGAAAAGAAAAAAAAAGAAGAGATGGATGAAGTCCAGCAAGAAAGAAAGAAAATATAATTTATTTATGGATTTATTTTAATTTAATACATTGAACAATGAAAGAACATGATATAATTGGTTATGTAGAAGGAAACAGATACAGAACAATGGATTGGAATTTTAAAAAAAAATTAATTGAAGAAAATTGGGGAGATGATGATAGTAGAAAGAATGTTAAAGTTAGAATGAGACAAATAAAGTCAAGGGAATAAAAGACATAATGTGTGGTCTTGGAGGATGAAGGAAAAAAAAAAGCACTGAACAAATCGAAGTGAAGGGGGTGGGGAAGATGTTCATGGCGGATGAAACGAATAAAGATAAAGTGGAGAGAGAGAGAGAGAGAGAGAGAGAGAGAGAGAGAGAGAGAGAGAGAGAGAGAGAGAGAGAGAGAGAGAGAGAGAGAGAGAAGAAATAAGACAAATTATAGGGAAATGATTTAGGGCTGATTGTTCAATCAGAATCTATTGTCCCAGCAAACAGCAAGGACATTTTTTTAAGAAAGGAAAAGAAGAGTAGGCCTGTAGTGAACCAATAAAATTGAAATGTAAAAACAATTATATTGTTGGTAATGAGAAAGAGAAGGCTGTTGTGAAAAAAAGAGAAGTTATAGGAAACATGTAGAAGGAGGACAAGGCAGGACATGCGACAATAGGGAGGACAGTGCTTGGGGGAAAGGATTGGGGAGGAAAGAAGGGGTGGGACAATTTGGGGAAGAAAGGGCTTGGGACCGATTTGGTGGGGGAAAGCGTTTGGGACGATTTGGTGGGGGAAAGCGTTTGGGACGATTTGGTGGGGGAAAGCGTTTGGAACGATTTGGTGGGGGAAAGCGTTTGGGACGATTTGGTGGGGGAAGAGGTTTGGGGACGATTTGGGGAGAGTAGAAAGTCGGTCAGGGAGGCAAATCAATAAATTTGGAAGCCAGCGAGGACAGCGTTTCTGATGGAAATCGCTCCGGCAGGCACAGGACTTGGTTTTACCTTTACTTGGCTTTCTCTGGTAGAGAGAGAGAGAGGGGGGGGGGGAATGGAGGAGGTTGGTAGGTAGGTGGACGAAGGGATGGAGAGAGATAGAGATGGAAAGACTAATTTAGCAAAGGATAACTTTCATCTTTTATCATTAATATTCACTCTCTTCCTACGAGACAGTATTTGATTATCCCGTTCTTCGACCCGTACTATCTAATCTAGTATGAGTAATAGTTTCAACCTTTTTTTTTTCTTCAGCTTTTCATCTGATCTCTTTGTGAACGGTCTTAACACGATCATTCGTCCATCCATCTTTTATAGCGTTATATTTGAAGAGGAAGATGAAAGGTTTCCCGATAAACCCAAACGAGGAAATCGTTGGTTGCCGTAGTAATAGTTTTCTCTGTGAGCCTGATAGTTATGGTTTTATGTATACGTACATCCACAAGGTTATTTTATATCAATTATGTATGCATGAATGCACAGTATTTATACGCGGATGGCGTACATAGGTGATCATTTCCGGCCGATAAATAGGAAAATACATTTCCTTTTGTTTATGGAACATCCAGAGTATTTAACTGGTAGTATATAGCCCTGGATAAAGTTTTGCAAACAAATTCTGGATTCTGCAGGGTAGGGAGAGTCACAGGAATTCTGTATCGCCCGCGGAGAATTGGTATCAAACGAAATATTTACCAGAGTGATTAGGCGAATTGAACTCGAGCTGCTTCTTTCTTTTATACACACACAATCGCACGCGCTCGCTTACGCACGCACACACACACACACACATACACACGTGCATGTGCCAAGCCAACCTTTTTAGCCTACATCGGTTTATTAGCTATATTTTCAAAGACGTAGAGAAAAAGAAAAATCGATATTCCCCGAAATTGTATAAGGATTTTGGTTCTAAGTAACCTTTTCTGCTGTTGGCAGTAGATTCTATTAAATTAATCAGTTGATGCTTTCAGAATGTTAAAAAAAATCCGTTTGCTTATTATTATTATTTTTTTTTTTTTTGGGGGGGGGGGAGGGGAGAGGAATGATGGTGGTGTTTTTATATCCAGCGTGTTTATGCCGCTTCGGGGATTTGTATATATTTTTCAAAGGATTTGAAAAGGCCAGACGTTCATAACTCAAAAGAAAACTGCGTTCATTAATTTCAGATTGATTAAAATAACTAAGACCAAATATTTTTTGAATACATGTAAAAAGAAGGAAAAATTCTTCATTAATGCGCAGATTGTGCTGTGCCAAAAAACCCAAGAGTATCCGGAATAAAAAATGTGTTATCGAGATCGAGAGAAAGAGAAAATAAAGAAAAAAGAAACAGGAAAGAATTTTTTCAAAATCCATTGCCTGCAGCTGCAGGAGGGAAATTCCTTTATTTTAATAATGCTTTTTTTCAAATATCGCACTCTAACGCACTCCCATTTTGTAGATTTCACTCTTTCTCAGCTCACGATCACACAGGCCCTCCTATCCCTGCGCCCCATCTCTCTCTCTCTCTCTCTCTCTCTCTCTCTCTCTCTTTCTCTCCCACCCTCATTCGGTACATCTTCTGTTCACACCGCAGGGCCTCCTTCCTTTCCTTTGAATTTTTTAAATTGTTATTTCTCCATTCTGAATTCAATTCAAATAAATGTTGCAGTTTAGAATCCTCATGCTGGAGGAAGTGAAACATGGAAAATTGTTTCCTGCGATTTTAATGAGGCATATTTAAGACATGCAGTCAATCTAAAATTTCACAATTAAAAATGCAATTTCTATTCCGACTTCCGCGCTTTGAGTTCGATTGAAGAAATAGCGCGTGATAGCATCCTGTATTATTATTATTATTATTATTATTATTATTATTTTATTTTTATTTTTTTTAAATTATTATTCTCTGTCTTTCTCTCTCCTTAGGACAAGTTCTACCTACTTTTGCAATTTCTCTCTCTCTCTCTCTCTCTCTCTCTCTCTCTCTCTCTCGCATCTTAAATATATGCATGTTAATGGGTTTGTTTGGTATTAGGAAGAGAAAGAATGGAATTTATTTGGGGAGGAGGGGTATGGGGAGGGAGACAGATTTTAAAAAGTAGAATTATTATTCAATTAATAAATGTCCATGTTTAAAAGGAAGAATAAAATTATCGTAAGCATTTTTTTTTGTTATTTGTTGATGTATGAAGGTTTGATCTCCCTTTTCTCAAATTTTTTATGAAGAGTTTGAAAACGTCCGAATTGTCTTTGAATCCTTTATCTATCACACTGTTGTCTCCACATGTTTTGTGTAGTTTGCGCTTTGAACTGATTTTTAATAGGAAAAAGCGCTATGTAAATATCCTTAGTAGTAGTATTTGTAGTAGTAGCAGTAGTAGTGATTTTGGTGATAAGCAATATTTTAGCGTGGGTTGTCAGTTGAATTATTTTTGTAGTGAGTGGTAATCGTGTTTATTTTTGTGAATGATGTAATCAATGCCTATGGAAACGTTGTTAGGTTTTCACAGATGAAATTTTGTTATCAACGTAAATTATGCTTATTGGCAGATTGATGTTTAGAGCGCATTGTGGTGTTGTAGGTAAATTGTATGAATAGTTCTTTTTTATGCATTGTATTTGGTTGGACATTATTTACTGGTTGTGATTCATTACATTATACATGGTTATTGCTTTAGGTCCAGCGAACTCTTCCGAGCCAAATCAGGACCAAAAGATATTCCTATAACCTTTTGTATGCCTTTTGAATGCCTTTTGAATGAATCGATTCTTTGTTGGTGAATATTTTGTGATTCTGTGATAGATTTGGATATAACTTATAGCATTTGCTGAAATGTTGTTTTTGATGTGCATTTTGTGATGCGGAAAGTATAACTTATTTACGTTGAAAGATTCCCCCCTCCCCCTCCGCCCCCTTTTTTTTTCTTCAGATTGTGATTTTGCAGTCGTGGTGTAAATGATCTTTGTCAAGGATTGTTCATTCGTGAATACTTTGTCATTCTGTGATAGATGATTGCATAATGGATGCCTTTTGTAAATGGCTGATGATTTCTTGCTTCTCAATAGTCTTTGATGGGTGATGTATTTGTTTTGATTGAACAATGTACTGAAGTATTTATGGCAAAATGCGTTGCTCGCTGAATGGGTTGATATGTTTTGATCGCATTTAAAAAAAAACACCATGTAGTTATTATTGTGATTACTAGTTCTTGTTGGTGCGTGCAGGATTACAGTAGACAAGTGATATTGCCAAGTGAATTTGAAATGAATAATTGATGTCTATGATGATTTTCAATGAAAATTTGTATGTGCTTCTTTGATTTTCTAATAATTTATTTACCATATGAGTCTAACACCTTTTTTTTGTACCTACAAACCTAGTTTAATGTCACTGTTTAACCTGTAATATACATTTATACATTGCCTTTTGTGTCGGATGCCTTTTCATTGATGGTCTTGTTTGGAATGTTCCGGCAGTTTGTCCAGAGACTGTGCAGAGATGTGTTGATTTTCGATTCCTATGAAAAGAGTTTGAATGCATATTGTTATGGCAGATTTTCAATGAGTCATCTAGAAGAAAGAATCCATGTTTCCGATGAAGATTTGCCGTCATATGATTCATGAACATACCATCATTTTGTATTGCTCAGTGTGCCCATAATGATTTGTGTTTGTTCACAATAGGAAAAGATTGATAATGTTTGGGGGTTTTCCTCTGCTTTTCCTTTTGTTTCATCTCCACCATTCCTTCATTCTCTGCACCTCTCTCCACACCATTTACGTCCGCTGTATACCTTCAATGATATCGTTTTTCCATTTTCAAGACGTGTGTGAGTGGGGGTGAGGGTGGGGGGGGGCGCGTGTGTGTGTGCGTGTCTGTGTGTGTGTGTGTGTGTGCATGTCTCTTTGCGTGTGTGTGTGTGTGTGTGTTAATGAAGAATTTTTTGTTGTTGCAGTTATTGGTGTATGTCTGTGATACTTAAATGTGTGATCTCGTAAGTTTTATTTATTATTGTGTAATCAGAGCATTGCCACTATAAAAATTACGCAAATGGTTTCTTTGTGTACATATTCAGTTTTTGCTTTGGATAATATTAACAATATATATATATTTTGTCAGTCACTCTCCAATTATACATGTACAACGTCTTGCCATTAGGGCGTAATACACGGTTGTTGTTGTTTTTGGGGTCACTGTTTGAGTATGCTTCTGTCTAGAGGTTGACCATATTTAATGTGTCAAGTAAGCAGCATTGTGTACTGTGATGTTCCTTGAAGGAAGTCACACGTTATTGTATGTTTTTAAATATTTAAACTTTTCAATGCTAATGTCACCTAAATGTGTGAACAGACATTGAATTAAAGATTGATTTGATTGATTGAATTGACTATAAATTTGTCAAGTAATCAGCATTGCCTATGGTGGTATTTCTTTAAGGAAATCATTATATATAGCTACAATAGATAGTGTGTGTGTGTGTGTGTGTGTGTATGTGTGCGTGTGGGTGGGTGTGTGCGTGTGTGTGTGTGTGTTTGTGATTTCCTTCAAGAAATATATATTTAGTGTGTGAGTTCAGTTTTATTATGGTATTAGTCTACAACTAGTATGTTGTTATGATTTATAATTATTTCCTACTGCCAACGTGCATGTATTAAGGGCTACAACGGTTGTCCCGTTTCCGTGTTTTGTTGACAGTTTTTTAAGCACGAAACATTCACTGACACAGAAGTAAGATCTGAAACACCAGTTTAATATTTAATATAATATGTGTGTACTTCCGTTTGGAAGAAAGGCACCAGTGCATCAGTATTATACCCATTTAGTGTTTCCATGTTCAATGCCCAGGTTATTTTATGTTATGTTTATACCTCCGCAAACGTAGTTTAGGGATGGTGATACTGGTTTTTTTTTGTCTTGCGTTTAAGGAGGCATAAGTCACAGTCAGATTTGATTTTTTCCCCCTAATTTTGTGGTTGCATTTGGTTGCTTTTTCTTTACTTTTCTGTTTGGTACTATAATTAACAAAAATATTGCTTTGCATTGTGTAATTATGATGGTGTCAGCGTTGGGAGTTTTGACGCCAATGTTTTTTTCTTTCGTTTTTTGTGTATACAAGTAAGGTGAATGTAGCTGGTTCACCTATTTATAGTTCAATTAAAGGACCATGTTCTCATATGTAAGTGTGAAATTGTACTCTCTCTTTCTCTCTTTCTCTCTCTCGCTTGCTCGCACACACACAATTTGCTTACCTTTTGTTGAACAGTATATTAAAGCAAATATACTACACTGCACAAACACTCCAAACTAAACAGGCCTATTGATTAATAAATATGCGATGCCGCTGGTTTCTGCAAATGCAGTGAATGGATGCTGTAGGCCTACGTGCCCGATGGCGTCATTAATAATAATCAAAATAATAATCATAAAAGGATTTTGTATAGCGCGATTCCCCACAAAGTGAGTTCAAATCGCTCAGCCGACACCTGCACGCTAAAGTAAATTAATAAAAATTAACAGATACAGTACAACATCTGGTCTAGTCAATGAAAGATTTATTTATAGATACAAGAAAACTTTATTATCTTACTCTGAGAAAGGAAGACGTGCTTTGCGGGCAAATACACAAAAACATCAACCAATAATAAAAGAACGCAACACATTTGCTGTACACAGCTGGCACTTCAGCAAATGTGTTGCGTTCTTTTATTATTGGTTGATGATTTTGTGTATTTGCCCGCAAAGCACGTCTTCATTGCTGTACACATTTGGCACTTCTCCCCCTTGGGAGTGCCGGAGGTTTCAGTATAAATAGTATCCCCACGTTCTGGAAATTTAGTGCTTTAAATTCCCACTGTCGCTGTCTTTCTCCTTTGTTCTTTTCTCACTCCTACTCTGTTCAATCAATCTACTATACTATCTTCTTCTTCGCTAGACCACTCACCTACCTTTTTTCTTGAAAACTCTTTCGGGACAAAACTCCTCATTTGTGTGTGAGGTCTGTTGTATCAGCTTGGGAATATTGGACGCTTTCTGCCAGGTGGTCACCGGGGCTTCCTATGATGCTATTATTTTTCAATGTAGGCGTTTTATATGTATGTGTTTTGTTGATATTTTATAATGATGTTTATATTCTATTTTGTTTTTGTAAACAGGGGCTCGATAAATTAGAGTATAGCCTCAGCGTCCCCAGCGTGGGATGTCTTTATTGTAAAGTGACTGGCTGGTAGAGTACCTTCAGAGTTACCACTTGGGTTGTTTCGGCAGATCTTTTATGCGGATGAGGAGTGAGTCCTCTTTCAACTTCAACTTCAACTTCAACTTCAACTTTTTATTGGCTCCAAGTACTATTTGACAACATACTAGAGAATTTTCTTCGCGCATAGAAAGAAAAGAAAAAAACAACAACATAAAAACCCGTAAAGAAAAAAAAATAAAATAAAACACACACACTGCCCCTCCCCTCCTCCCCCCCACACACAGAGACATTTACGCAACATTGACTCGCACACCAATAAACAAATGAATGAGGTTAATACTATTGAATAATAATAATACTACTAATAAATAGAAAGTCAATGTATTAAAAAGCTAGTTCAAATCGCAACATATTGGTGTCTAAAAGCTCAGTCTCAGAACATATCAATACATGTAAAACCCTAAAACAGTAGAAGGAAATAATAATAGCAGTAATAATAACAACAATAATAAAGTACATATTAGCACAGTGTATCATCCTGTTTAATGCGCACTGAGACACTTTACCAATACTCTGAGACAATTAAGTAGATCTAGCATAACATTTTATAAGACTAAAAACACAAGCATCTACAGGTGTCAACAGTTTCATTGATCAAATACAATTCAGCAAAGTTGTGGTCTTGATTTTGTGGTCCTGATTCGGCTCTTTGCAGTCCGCTGGACCCTGTAAGCAATGAATAACTAAGTTGGCACTTCACATTCTTACTGGGCATAGAGATATAGCATTCTCCTTCTCTCTTATGTTTATGTACAGATAATAAGTTAAACAGCTAATTATAGGAACGTTAATCTTGTATTTGATAATGTTTGTAAGACTATAATATTAAGCAATTCTAAAGATCATATCAAGCAATTCTAATCACAGACGACAATTGCACAGGTAAAGAGAGGAAGACATATGTTACAAACTGATATTGACAGTTATTATTGCACAAAGGAGCAATTATTGTACAGGCGACGAGTGATTAAAAGAAAAATTATAAATAAAGATGAAACAAAACAGCTAACCAACATTCTGTGTATGGAGGACCAACAATGATAAATGAACCTCGTGAAATAATAAACAAACATACACTCACCAAACTAATTTTGATCTAAATTTTAATGTTCCGAAATGAAGAAGTTCAATTTTCTACATTATCAGCAAACGTTCGGTCATAATGTCAAAAATTGTCTATAATAAACAGACAAAATGTTTAAGTTTTAAAAAAAAAATTGCTTGTAACGCTGAATATTTACGTTCGTCTCTTACTTGAGATACAATTTTATTACTTGGTTTCAAGAAGAACAAAAAGGTCCCTCACCATTGCCCATCCCCACCTTGCTAGTTGTGTTGTGTATGTGCATATCAATAATAAATATATCAAGTATAAAGCAGTATGATTGCTCTGGTGGTTCAGCGTTGATTCAGATCCCCACCCCTATTTTCCTGGGATGGTTATCCTTGTCTGCCATATCGCCAATGGTGGGTGTAGAGTTAAACCTCGATGTTCCTTGTATTGTATTGCATTGTCATACCGTGTGTGTGATGCAGTGATAGTAAGCTTATTATATCCTGCTGTACACGTTTGGGTGGTAGAGCGATATATTCTGTTATAAAATTACAGTATTCGTGTCAGCGCGTGTGATACAGCTATCCAGTGCATAGCAATAAAATGACAGTATTTTTGTCACACATCGATCGCCTGTGTGACTGCACATGGAGTAAAAATGTCGGTCTGCGTGAGTATCCGATATGTAAATAATAATAATAATAATAATAATAATAATAATAATAATAATAATAATAATAATAATAATAATAATAATAATAATAATAAGCGTAGTTATATATAACCATAGATAGCGCTTTATCCTAAGCAAATCAGTTCGAAGTGCAGTTATCACGCATTCATATATAATTAATAATAATTAATGGTAATACAGAAAATACATCTCGGCAACAACAGATCGTGGAATTAACTTGGAATATGAGACTGCTGAGATCATTGCTGTTCGATCACTGTATACCGTCTAGGTATGCCGGGATTGGCTGTCTGGTATATATGTCTAGTCAATGATAGGCTTATCTCATACTGAGAATCTGGGGCTGCACACAGGCCTATCTATATATGGTAGGTCTGCCACTTATTGATCTTTGACACTCCGTTTGGGGTCTATCTATAGCAGGGCTATATCTGTACCTATATACCTTATGCAGCTGTGCAGATGTCAAGGCCTGAAAGTATGTTCACTGATAAACGACTTTATTATGCTAACGGTCGTGCTGTCCTGTCACCGTCTGCCTACACATTGAACCTTTTAATGATGATGATGATGATGATGATGATGATGATGATGATGATGATGATGATGATGATGATGATGATGATGATGATAATAATAATAATAATAATAATAATAAGAAGAAGAAGAAGAAGAAGAAGAAGAAGAAGAAGAAGAAGAAGAAGAAGAACAAGAACAAGAACAAGAACAAGAAGAACAAGAACAAGAACAAGAACAAGAACAAGAACAAGAACAAGAAGAAGAACAAGAATAAGAAGTTTTGGACAGATGGACAGAGTACTGTTTTGACCTTTACAACCACAAACCAAACGGAGACCCATCAGTTCTAGCATGTCCAGAGAACAGAGAAGAAGAAGAAATTCTCCCAGTTCTCCGAGAAGAAGTTGAGGCAGCAGTGCAATCGCTGAAGAAGGGGAAGTCAGCGGGAGTGGACAATATACCCGCGGAACTGCTTCAAGCAGAAGGAAAAGCGATGATCGACGCACTCACCATTATCTGTCACAAGATCTGGCAGAGTGGGAAGTGGCCTACACCATGGACCCAGTCGCTTGTCATCACTCTTCCCAAAAAAGGTAACCTTCAGGAATGTGAAAATTACCGCACCATCAGCCTCATCAGCCATCCCAGCAAGGTCCTCCTGAAAATAATACTCAACAGGTTAAAACCCCAAGCTGAACAAATCATAGCTGAAGAGCAAGCAGGATTTAGGTCAGGGCGAAGTACCACTGAACAGATTTTCAACCTCAGAATAATCTGCGAGAAATACCTACTGCACCAACAACATCTATCATGTGTTCGTAGACTTCAAAAAGGCTTTTGACCGAGTCTGGCATGCAGCTCTGTGGGCAACCATGAGAGTGTACAGCATCAGCCCTAAAATTATTGAAGTCATCAAAAGCCTGTATGACAAGGCTACCAGTGCAGTCCTCCACAACAGCGCCATCGGAAACTGGTTCAGAACAACAATCGGTGTGCGTCAGGGATGCCTACTCTCTCCAACACTCTTCAACATCTTCCTAGAGCGCATCATGTCAGATGCCCTTGCAGACCACGAAGGCACAGTCAGCATAGGGGGAAGAGCAATCTCCAGCCTTCGTGTTGCGGATGATATTGATGGATTGGCTGGAGAGATACAAGAACTGGAACAGCTGGTACAGAGTCTTGACACCACCTCCAGACTTATGGAATGGAAATAAGTGCAGAGAAGACCAAAATGATGACCAACAACACCAATGACATCAACACGGACATCAAAGTCCAAGGCCAATCCCTCAACATAATGCATAGCTTCAAAGTTTTAGGAGCCATTGTATCAGACAATGGGTCCCAACAGGAAGCCCTCTCCAGGATCGCACAAACAACCGCTGCCCTGGCAAGGTTGAAGCCAAGTTGGAAAGACAGTACCATCAGTCTACATTCCTAGGTAAGGCTGCTGCGCTCCCTTGTCATCCCCATCTTCCTGTATGCTTGCGAAACATGGACTATCACAGCAGATCTCCAACGAAGAATACAAAGCATGGAGATGAGGTGCTACAGAAGACTTTTGGGCATTTCCTATACCCAGCACATCACCAACGACGAAGTCCGACAGACCATCACACAAGCCATTGGACAACACGATGACCTGCTCAAAGTGGTGAAAAAACGTAAACTCCGATGGTATGGCCACGTCACCAGATCATCAGGTCTTGCAAAGACCATCCTGCAAGGCACAGTGCAAGGAGGTAGAAGAAGAGGGTGACCGAAAAAGACGTGGGAGGACAACATTCGAGAATGGACTGGTTTGACATTGAGCGAAACCATCAGGGTTGCTGAGGACAGGGAAATATGGAGTACGCTGGTTAACCGATCATCTGTGGTGCCCCTACGACCTCAGAGTTATGGGATAGGATAGGATAGGATAGGATAGGATAATAATAATAATAATAATAATAATAATAATAATAATAATAATAATAATTATTATTATTATTGTTATTGTTATTATTATTATTATTATTATTATTATTATTATTATTAATATTATTATTATTATTATTATTATTATTATTATTATTATTATTATTATTATTATTATAGGCGGTCAGCTGGCTTACGTTTTACGGCCTACGCATTGGGTTATGAGATTTTTCACTGATCGTAAATTTGACGGGTGGACAAACCTTATGAGTTTAGTGGCCACATGTGGCTTACGTTTTATGGTTTATGCATTTGGTCGGAGTTAGAGACGCCATGATAAACACGGCCCGGTTCAAATTTATAAAAGTGTGTAGCTGTATAATTTCACTACAACAAGGCTCTTTTTCAGTACGCAAGGACGTTAGGAATTCATGAGCTAACACAAGTGTGGCCGGGTGCAGCAGGTCAAAGTGGCCGGGCCTTAAATGTGTCTCACGACACCCGAGGCGCAGTATGATGATCAGCTGATCGAGCTAACTTATAGTCCGTCCTCGCGTACCGGTTAAATCTCGACAGTCACGATCAATACTTGGTATAAAATCTACTACCGAGTTAGAAATCTACAGTTAGATGATCTTATCAACTTATTGGGAGGAAGATTCTTGTAGTAATAGTCTGAACTCTCATTTTTCAGGTCAACGCCTCACTGTTACTCTATGACCTTTGACACTATCTGCCAGCAAATGGTTTTTCTGATTGGTCAGGAAAGGAGGTGTGTATTTTGCTAAGGTCAAGGCTGTGTGTTGACACATGCGCAATCTATGCCTCCGGAATCACATCGAAAGAAAGTGCCGAAGTGGAGACATAGGGTTCTGGAAAGTATTGTTTCTGCGATATTTTCAGAAGAAATTTGATAGATTCTGTCACAGTAGCATTGCTACAGCTTCATTTGTAGTTAAATAACGCGTGAAAGCCGCAGAAATTCAATTGGGACTGTTGCCAACCCACTTTTGATACAGGGAGTTGAGGGCAGAGACATGCTTACGTGAGCGATTCACTAATCACTGTGAGTGTGAACGTGTGTTGTGCTGTCAACTCGCTACTTGTTGGCTCTGATCAGCTGATCTTGTGTGTCGGAATCATTACACATTATCACCTAGAATTGCTCTACCGGCGTGTATTCATCGCTTTGTAATTTAAGTCAAGTGCCCGCATTTGCGACAAGCCGGTTGGTTACAGGAAAAGCAGACGATCGGATTGTGTAAAGCCAAAAGTAGGCCTTGCGACTGTCATCTTGTCGAGTTGGTTCTTCCGCATCGGTAGATGTGTTTCTTGCATTGATTATTGTGAGTATATTCTACTGTATATGTGTATATTGGACAGTTTATACTTTCAGGCCTGTCTAGGGACTTTATATGATAGTGCCAGACGAGTGCGGCCGAGATTGCATCATCATTTTCTGCAAGCGAGTGCCTGACACAGTTCTTCTGACATTTCTGCGCAGTCTTACATTGATAGAGGTCTGGGAAGCTAAACATTCATTTTAGGGACAACATTCTTGCAGCAAAGATCTTGCATTGAAAGCGATGAGTATGATCAATCTCGGATGATTATAAAAAAAAAATTTTTTAAATAAGAATAAAATGAGAAAACTAATAGAACACATGTACACATGGAAAAGGGTATGGGAAATCTGGGGGAGAGGGTCCTGGACTAGGGACAGTGTGGAAAAATGAAGATGACTAGCAAGGGAATAGATGCCCCTTAAGTGCTGATTTGAAACTGGAATAAGATGCTTGAGTTGCATTGGCAATGAATTTTACTTCCAGTTTGTTGGAAATTAGATTAGATATTCAGTGTTTATAGGGTCGGCGGTTGTTGGAGATTGGAAAGAGAAAGCGCTGTACAGCAGTTTTGTTCAAGGCACTCTCAATCTGAGGTTTCTGAAAAGAGTGTAGAATGAGAAGCAGTCTGAAAGGTATTTGGAGGTGGTGTATTTTCAGGCACTTACATGTAAGAGTCTTCAGTTTATATGTTTGGTGGTCAGCAACAGGTAGCCAGTGAAGTTATGTGAGCAGAGGGGTCACACGAGCTTTCTTTTTTGAGGACCATTCGGGCGCAGG
The DNA here is from genome assembly GCA_036898135.1 of Oncomelania hupensis. Lineage (NCBI taxonomy): Eukaryota > Metazoa > Mollusca > Gastropoda > Littorinimorpha > Pomatiopsidae > Oncomelania > Oncomelania hupensis. The sequence goes on from CM072515.1 coordinate 29,282,186, forward strand.
CATATCGAATGTGCATTGGTTTATGAACGAGGATTAAGACTAAGAAGAACTGAATTAAAGCTGCAAATCAACACAGTTGTTAAATTGCTGTGCGAATGTAAAACTCGCATCTGATTTATATGCAGGCAATGAATGAGGCACATTTCATCCTTAGTGAGGCATATAATGGAGTCTCATCGCCATTCTTCTCCACCATTGACATACATAATTATAATAGCATTATTATTATTATCATCATCCTGTCCTATCCTATCCTATAACTCGGAGGTCGTAGGGGTACCACAGATGATCGTTTAACCAGCATACTCCATCTTTCCCTGTCCTCAGCAACCCTGATTGTTTTGCTCAATGTCAAACCAGTCCATTCTCGAATGTTGTCCTCTCACCTCTTTTTCGGTCTCCATCTTCTTCTAGCTCATTGCACTGTGCCTTGCAGGATGGTCTTTGCAAGACCTGATGATCTGGTGATGTGGCCATACCATCCGAGTTTCCGTTTTTTCACCACTGTGAGCAGGTCATCGTGTTGTCCAATGGCTTGTGTGATGGTCTTTCGGACTTCGTTGTTAGGGATGTGTTGGGTATATCATCATCATCATCATCATTATTTCAGCCATTTAGAAGCTTTGACTCAGCACATTTTTGTTTTGCAGATCACATTCCTTACAAGAGGTTCTCACACCAACAACAACGAACAAGTCAAAATGGCGAATGCGAACCCAGAGTATTTTATACCCAATGTTGATGTGGCTAGGCTGATAGAGGATGTGGCCCAACGTGACATTCGTGTGCGCAAGGTCGAACTGGAGAAGATACAGCAATATATGGACCAATGGCTGAACGGCTATGGCAGTCCGCCTCAGGGTGTTGCATGGAGCATGAACGGGCTGTCAAATCCCTTGGCCATAGTGGAGGAACTGCTACCACATCTGCTGCGTTTGGCCGTTACCTGCCCCTTTCAGGACGTCCGTGACAAGTGCCAAGCGATATTGGACAAAATCATGGTAAGACTTTGTGTAAACTTGACGCTGTTTGTGTTGTTTATTTATTTACTTTTTTTCTTCTTCAAATCAGAAGGAAATAGATGTTTTTTTAAACAAAAATACAATTTAGGTTCTTTTTGTTTTTCTCTTGATCTGTATTTACAATGTAAAAAATTTAACTAAGTAACATTTCAAATAATAATAAACAGTTTTTCCCCACTGTCACTTCAAAAACACAACACTAATAAGTAATATCCTTCTTGCCTTCTAATACCGATCTCCCTGCATTCACACCTTATGTTTGAGTGATGAATGTGTGTATGCTATATGTTAGAGAGTGTAACGTGTATGATAGTGACAGACCGCCACCCTTTGAGTCTGATTTAGGAAAATATAAATAGTATCTAGTACCCAATACAGTTGACTTTAACTGACTTGCTCATGGGTGAAATTTGTCGATGTCACCAGGTCATGTCACAGGGCTAAAGCAAGTTACCCCCCTCACCCACCCACCTGCCACCCCCACCTTCACCTCCTCCCATTTCCCACCCCCACCCCACCCCACCCCCCAAAAAAAAGAGAAAAGGTCCACATTACAAGTAGTGGACAATGTTGATTTAAAGTTAATAAAACAATGTTAAAGCCTTGGACGCAGAACTTTCTAGTCACCATTACCTTGGCTGCTCTGTGTATGGATGATTTGCAGAAATTGTAATATTTGTCTTCCTCCCAAGGTTAGCCAACCTGTTTATAATCCAATGTGCAGCTGACAGATCCTTTCATCTCTGCATCAGTGGTATAGTGCACTGCTGTAGTATTTTGTTGTTTCATTGAAAGGCTTAGATTGCTTGAAATAACAACACAATACTACATCACCTTTATTGTGACTCACTTGCTGAATTAATTTGAGTAGCGCTGATTTAAATTTTTTTTAAAATCCTAATTGAATGAGTAATATTGATGAAGACAGTATCAATTGTGAATCGTCTGATTGCTTGGTTGGTCAAATTTTAGTATAAAATAGTAAATTTTTTAAAATGTCGGCAGGGTACAACTTTTAGTAGTCAATACAATTACCAATATATTTTTTAAAAGTATATTTATATTATTTGTGTAATTACAATTACAAGTATACATTGTTTTTTTACTTATAGAGGGGATAACAATGGTTGATTAAGAAAGTTCTATTAGTGTTGCAACTTATGTCAAAAACTATTCTCTGTTGTAGTTCAATTTGATGCTTTTGTCTTGTATAGTGTGATCCTCTGAAGACATGCTCATTGAGCATGCAAGAGTGGTGAGTGGGGAGGGGCATGGGTAGAGGCAAGGGGAGGAAGTGATCCCAAACCAAAACGAAGTAGCCATTATTGATTGATTGATTGATTGTTGCTTTAGGTCCAGCGGACTCTTCCGAGCCAAATCAGGACCGGACAACCCCCGATCCGCATAAAAGATCTGCTGAAACAACCCTAGTGGGAAAATTGAATGCCCTCCACCGGCCAGTCACTTTACAATAAAGACATCCCACGCAGGGGATGGCTGAGGCTTTACCCCAACTACTCGAACCCCCGGTTACAAAAACAAAATAGGGGTGTCCAGTGGATGGGTGACCGCAAAACGTGAAGTGACAAATAACAACGCCCCCAGTTGACTCAGCTGTGACTGAGTACCTACTCTCTTAAGGGTGGGGAAGGTAAAGCAACGAGGGAGAGAGATAAGCATCACCCTCATTACGCTGGCCCAAGATAAGTGTGATCTCCAACATCACGCTTCCTACGGCCACAAGGCTATGGGACTACCTTTACCTTACCTTTTACACTAACAATGAGTTTCTTAACATCATCAGCACTCACCAAGGTTATTACAAATGCAAGCCAAATGATAAAGTATATTTTTTCTTCTTCTTTTCCCCAGAATATATTGTTTGTGTCAGGAAAATAGATAACATGTTTGGTTTTTTATAGTTTCTAATCTCTTTAGTTGTCTTCCGCTGAATGCAGAACTTTCGTAACAGTTACCATGCATACGACTCTGATAGGTTTGATGGCATGTAAACTGTAATCAGTTAAGCTGGCCATTTGTGCTTGTTTGTATCAGGGTTGTGGAGATAAATGTTCATGGCCTGATTGCTGATAACCACATAGAGCTAGTAATGCGGTTAACTTGTTTATCGCTATTGGGAACGAGGCCTTGATCAGTACACATATGTATGATTTCATGACTCAAGAACTTTATTTATAATTATTAGATCAGCACAATCACTATCAGCTAAAGGCTTAAAAATAGTCAGTAAAAGATTTTTTAAAAGTGAGTATAGATAGATCTTTTTAGGATAAGCTGTATTTGAATACAAATATTTATATTTGAATGCATGTTCTCAACTGAGAGTCGCTTTCATTCAAATACAGCTTATTCTCAAAAATATATCTTGCAGGAAACTTTAAGATTGGATCATTCAAGTGTTTCTAAAGTTCAAACTCTGCAGTCTGTTTATTCATTAGAGTATTTCTGAAAATTGTATCATAATATTGATAGTGTTAAGATCATAGTACAAAGAATACAAAACATAATGCAATATTTTATGCATGGTTTGTTTTCTTGGGAACACCCTACCGTGTGAGTTTAAAGCAAAACCATGAGGCCAATATTTTCATCACTACGTACCTTGGCACTTACGTTTATTTGCAAAACTTTTTTTTTCCCCTCTCAATTTTATTTGCTAACCTTTTATTTCAGCACGTATGTGAGTGGACAGTGCTTAGAGCAAGCATGTTATCTGATTTTGTCCTTTCACAGACAAAATTTATTAATTTATTATTATTATTATTATTATTATTATTATTATTATTATTATTATTATTATTATTACTATTAGTATTATTACTATTATTATTATACATTTTTGCTTGTGGAACTTCTTTAACATGACCTCACCCCCCACTCAACCCCCACCACTTTTGTTTCCCACTTAGATTATGCATCCTATTTGAGCATCTTCGTGTGATGTGCTCTTTGAACTGTATGGATATAGTATATTTATATTTCAGAAAAAGGCGCCTTATAATTAAAATTATTATTATTATTATTATTATTATTATTATTATTGTTATTATTATTATTATTATTATTATTATTATTATTATTATTGTTATTATTATTATTGCTATTGCTATTATTTATTTATTTATGTATTTTTCATCATCATAATCATCATCGTCACCATTCTACTTTTTGTAAAGCTCTGGCAGTATAATATAAATTTGGAAATAAATCATCAAGAAATGTTCATCACCACCACCACTGCCATCATCATCATACTCATCGTCATCATCATCATTATCATCACTTATGTTTATTTTTTAATAGTTTATTTTCACCAGTTCGATGTTTACAGGAAGGAGGTCCTGTGTTGAACTTTCCTCAACCACTCAGATGTGGAATATCGCGCTTCATCCCACCTTCTGAGGTAAGTTTTATGCCAAGTAGTATGAATTGAATACATTTATTTGTTTTCATGTGTAAGATATATATATATATATATATATATATATATATATATATATATATATATATATATATATATATATATATATATATATATACTAGTGGTTTTTGTACCCTGGCAAGCCGGGGTACACAGGTTGCTGTTTAAAATGTAGACAGAGAGACAACTGTTGTCTGCGAGTTTCATTTGGACGATGATACCTCCCCATATCCCCCTTGATACCTCACCATACCCCCCCCCCCCCCCCCCTCTGATATCTCCCCGTCCCCCCCCCCCCCCCATGATGCCTCATCATACCCCCCTTGATACCTCCCCGAACCCACTTGATACCTCCCCATAACCCCTTGATACCTTTCGTACCCCCTTGTAACCTACCTGTACCCTCCTTGATACTTCCCCGTTGATCGTTTCGCAGGTATGGATGAAATAATAATTTTTTTTTTTTCCGATTTGATAGATTTCCCGTACACAGTGCGTATAGGGGACTTTTGGAATCGACCTTGTTGTTGTTGGGTAGATTAGTGTAGACACCTGAGCATATAGGGGACGTAATACTAAGTCTAAAATATATTAAGAAGTTACAGGATTAAGTAAAACCTTTCCAGGACCACAGTTAAAAGCCATAATAAGGGGACGGGAGGTCATACAGATAATAATAGTAAACAATGATGATGCAATAATAAAAACTATGTGGTTGGACTAATAAAGTCCAATAATCGACGTGTATATCAGTTTATAGTCCTATAAGGATTTTCAGAGAGGAGACTTTAAAAACAGCTGGAATCGACCATCACCATACCCCCTTATATATACCCGTATCTCCGTTATGCCTACCCAAAAATATGGCCCGCGACGGATTCGAACTTGGGTCGCCCTAAACGTTAGGCGAAGGTGTTACCAACTGAGCTATCAATGCTTCGTACAAAACCAATAAATTTTTTGGTCTATATGGGAAAACATGCTGAAACCTCAATTTGATTTTTAATGGAAGCGCGCGGAATGAGGCTATTGCAGTTTGTGGACATTTTGTTTATTTATTTATCTCAGAAACGGTTAAACGTTCGGTAAGGAAATGTCGGCTATAACGATTTCGCTGGTTTTGAGCACACAACAGGCCGATTCCCAGCGGCCAGCACCTGCCCAGATCAGCGTCCATACCGGACAAACTTTATAGTAGTGGCGAAGAAGGACTTCCGGCTAAGCAATTTTATATATATATATATATATATATATATATATATATATAATATATATATATATATATATATATATATATATATATATATTGTTTGTTTGTATTACGTGGCATTTTTTTAAATCTGTGATGCACATGGAATCTGCTAGCGAAAATATGTGAGTGTAAGTTTGTTTGTGTGTGTGTGTTTCTGTATGTGTGTGTGTGTTTTCAGTTTGATTTATTTATGTCTCTCTCTCTCCTCTCTCTCTCTCTCTTCTCTCTCTCTCTCTCTCTCTCTCTCTCTCTTGTGACATGATGAAGTTTGTGCCTGTCTTTAGCATTTAAAAAATCCTCTCTCTCTGTCTGTTCTGTCTCTGTCTCTCTGTCTGTCTCTCTGTCTGTCTCTCTCTCTCTCTCTCTCTCTCTCTCTCATTCTCATATTCATCGTGTTTATGTGTGTGCTTGCGGTTGATATTACTCTTGTTCTTGCATATATACGTGTAACCTTTTATGTGATTTCCTAACAAAACAAAAAAATCCATCCCTTTGTTCAGCAATTTATTTCTTCTAAGTTATTTTGCAAAACTACTAAGTCAGAAGACATACAATTTTCATTTTGTGTACTTGTTTTGCATAATTATTTTTTTAAGGGTGCGTGATTAGTCAGTCCATCATTTGCCTTATTCCCTTAATGCGATACACAGAATAAAGAACTCGTCTGAAAAGCTTACATGTTTATATAATTATAACCCTTTGAATTATTCCAACGAACATCTGTGTGTTTGTGACTAGCACGCTGTTGATTAATTTATTTAGTAATTTTATGCTTTTGGGATGACACTTTTATTTATCAGTGTATTAATTAATTCACTCAGTGTGACATCAGGTGGCCTGCAATTTCGTACTGGTTATTCACCTTTATATGAAAATGTTTATGGAATACCTGACAGTGGCGTAATTTAGTTAGTTATATTATTTATAGGGATGTGTGTGGGAGTGGTGTATGGAGAGAGAATTGAGGAGACCGTTCTATTTCGTTGTAGAACGTGAATAAAAGAATTCCCGCGCAGTGCACTTCATTTCAGTACAATACATTAAAACTGTACACTCCAATCCAATCACTATGCGAAGTTGAAAGTATAAGCAATGGGGAGAGGGGGAAGGAGGGTGGAGAAATAACAGTTCATAAGCTAAATGTTTCAGCGGCATCTGCAGGAAATCATTAAGCTTATTAGGAACTTAGCACTATGTACCCGGGAAGAATGAATTCAAATACAACACAATCAACAGTTTTCCATTGATTCTACCTTTTTTTTAAATCTGCTTCAGCTATAAATATATGAGTTTTAGTTTTCAGCAATGAGTACCCTAATTTAAAAGTATGGTCACGGAAGTGGACGGTCAAGAGTTTCCCGTGAAATCAGTGGTGTTGTATTTTCAGACTTATCTGGAAATACTTTGAAAAAATCGGGTATCAGAACGATCCCAACGTCCGTCGGGCAATCGGTTGGTCGGTCGGTCTGTCTGCTGTCTCTCGGTCCGTTGCTGACCATATCTCAAGAACCATTGAACATATTTTGAACAAACTCCACTTGAGCATTGACCTATTTCCACATTCTCAAACATCAAGGTCGGTGATGTTCTTCATTTTGTATACACGTTTTGCAGCGTATCCCAAAATTGTTTGAACCGATGAACCGATGAACCGATTTTGATACATTCTGGCTTGTTCATAGTTCAAAGGAGTGGTAAATAGTTCCACGTTTAAAGTTTGGCTTCTGTAAGATAAAACTTATGCAGAACAGGCCCACCAAAATTAGCACTTTTGACAATGATTTTTTTTTCTCCTTCAGCAATGTGAGTGAGTGTGAGAAGATGCATTTGAATGGCTCGGTTTGAACAACATGCATCAGCAATAAATGTAAAATTTCAGTATTCAAAAACAAATATCCACATTGAAGTACCTTGAATAAAAAATTAAAAAGTACAACAAAAACACTATGCAAAAGTTTCCAATAAACCGTATTTTCTGCTGCAATCAGCAGTAACAGTGTGTTCATTAGAAACAATGTGCTACCTCCCCCCCCCTTCCCCTTCCACTTCCCCCGTCTCTGGTATCTTGTGATAGTCTTATTTTAGCGTTCGTACTTCTCTGATAATAGAGTTCGGTTTTGGGTTTTGTCCCAATTCGTTGCCAAGTTGGAAATGAGATATTTTAAGAGTTGTGATGACATGATATGCATGTGAAATATGAACTCTTAGGGCGGCCCCTGTTAGATCCTGTTTTCGGCCCAGCTACATTACTGTATAGCAGAACGCTTAGCTCCGATTTAACAGATTAAATGACTATCGTTCATCTCTCCCTCTATCTTCCACCCACCCATCTCTTACACTCCCACCTTCCTCTCCCCCTTATAAGTCACCCTCTTTCTCTCCTCTCCCTACCCATTCTCACCCTCCTCTCTCACTCCTCTCTCTCCCCTCTCACTTCCTCTCCTCCTTCCCTCCCTCTCCCTACTTTCTCTCCCTCTCTGTCCCCCCATCCCCCTTTCTTTCTCATCTTTTCTCTCTAGTTCTTTACCTCCCTCCTTCCCTCTCTCCCCTCTATCATTTCCCCCTCTCTCTTTTGCTTTCTCTCTCTCTCTCTCTCTCTCTCTCTAACTCTCTCTCTCTCTCTCTCAAATGGTTTTAACTAGGATTTAATCCAAAGGGAAAGTAATTACATATGAGGCAGGAAGTGACTGTGGAATCAACGTTCGATCTAGTAGACACCACCACAAGTATATTGGTTGATATACTTGTGACACCACTAATACTCAGAGAGAATAAGTAGGCAGATGGGTTGGTACTGTAAATTGTAAATTATAGAAGATCTTATATACTGCGCATGGACCTTAACTGTAGACTGGCGCTATAGCACATCCCCAGTCATCATTGTAATTGTACTCAGAAAATTACATTAGTGCGCTATATGAGTAATTAGTGTAAACTGTAGACGAGTGGGTTTATTTATGTGAACAGTGGGCCGATGGGTTTATTTCTGTAAACAGTAGCCGGATGGGTTAATTGCAGTAAATAATAAGCAAATGGCTTATTACTATTTAAAATTTGTAGATAAGCGGGTATTATTTATTATTGAAAGCAGCGGCCCGACGGGTTAACTACCACTGGTCGTACTGACTTCATTGCAGAATGGTTATTATTAGGTCTTTGATGTTGAAACAAGGTCTCTCTTTTTTTTCCACCACGTATAATTGTGACGTGACGTTTATTTCGGAAAGAGAGAGAGAGAGAGAGAGAGAGAGAGAGAGAGAGAGAGAGAGAGAGAGAGAGAGAGAGAGAGAGAGAGAGAGAAAGAGAGAAAGAGTGCGGGCGCGTGCGAGAGAGAGACAGATAAACAAGAATGGAGAAGTGCATAGAAGGGTTCGGCAGATAGGTAGGGTGGGAGAAGACGAGACAGCACACTATAAGTGTCAGACAAGTTAAGGCTGTATAGTGATGGGGCCTGGTAGCTCAGTTGGTAAGAGCGTCTTGCTAGTAACCGAAAGGTCGCTGGTTCGAATCCCGGATTGGTCAACGTGTGATCATATTATTTTCCCCTTTACCAACAACTGGCCCGCTGGTGTCAGTATATTAAATCGGTCCAGTAGTCACCTATATGCGAAAGTGTCGTGTGACTATAATCTACAAAACAACTGTATCGTATTGTCCCCTATACACACCGTGTCCGGGGACGTTAATTTAAAAAAACGAAACGAAACGAAAGCTGTATAGTGTATACTCCTCTTTGGAAGTCTTACCTTAAGTTACACTGGCTAGTATAATACCCAAGTGTGTGTGTGTGTCACTGTACGTCAAATAGTCCACTGCATATAATTCATTTTTGAAAGATATTGCATGCCTTATGGCTATGTCAGCCCGTTACCGCTAAGTTTAATTTTGCATAGAAGTTTGAAATGGTGTTCAATAATTTTCATTCGTGCATCATTATGTAAGTGTATTGACTTTTAACTTGTTAGTACTCTGAACTCGTTAATACTACGTACATTTAACTTTGCCGAGTAAGCTGTTCTTAAAGAGTTTGCTTAAACGCACTTTCGTCGACGAGGCCGGCAGGAAGACGAAACATTACATAAACACAAAGCGAACATACAGACATAGCTGATGAACAATTGCATACCAGAGATAGGCAGGCTTAAAGTAAATACATAACTAGACTGACAAGGCGTGATATGCGAACTGGTTAACACACCAGTAATCAATACCGATATGGAGCAATACCAAATAAGCATACAATTTTGAATTAGTTAGTTAGTCATTGTTTATTGGGTCCAGCGGAAAAGTAATTGTCAAGTAGAGCCACAGGCAGGGAAGAAGGTTGCTCAAGCAGGCCGACAGACACACAGCAGACTTGTACCGTCTACCACAGATTACACATTATTCATCTTTAATAGCAACACATCTGCACATAATGTTACGAGTTCTCCAATAACTAAACACATTCACTGGGTAGGCAAGCAAGCAGGTATTCAGATACCTGTATACATTCCATGCCAATATATTTTATAAAAATATTTTATTTAGATGATCATGCAATGTTATGGGTAGAAAGAAAGTAGTTATTGGTAAAGTACAGAAAGTTGTAAAGTATGCACGTAAACAGACGGACAGGCAACGACCACAAATCTGCTGTATATGATTTTTTACAACAAAAATGCACATACTCGCGTTCGCGGGTGTAGATTATTGAGATTAGTATACTCGTGTTCGCGAATGTAGATTATTGAGATTAGTAGCCTATTTGCTGGAAAGTAAGAAGTGGACGAGGCAGACAAGCGTAGCGCGTACGTGGATTATGAGAGAGGGGGGCTGTCTCTCGAATCTTGAGAGTCCGCTGGACCTAAAGCAATAACCAAGTAATGTAATGTCTCGAATCTTGAAACTTAGTCTAGCGTAACGTGGATTATAATCTTGAGACATCTCTCCAATTTTTCTCCTTTTAAAAAATGTTTTAGTTATTTGTTACTGTATAAATTAATGTCAGTCGTGATCTCTTTAGTGTGAGCATGAGTGAGCTACTTGGAACGGGACACCTGTCCCGGCTGTTCGTTGAATTAATTTAATCATTTTAATTGGATTTGGGGGGAGTAGCGTTTCTGTAGCCATGTAGCTTTCGTGCGGAGTGAAAATTCTGCCCTACTTTGACAGTGGAGAGGCAAAATACTCAAGGACTTCGGGTTACTCCCAATAATCCTGAATATAGATGGGAGTGAGTTGGACTGGTATATAGTCCTATTCTTGTATTACATTACAATATTGCTACTATCGTGGTAGCATTTCGGCTGATTTGTTAAGGATTTATTCTAGGCAATGAAAACTGCATTTAGCACGCGTTTTTGTTTGTGTATGTGTTGATTCAGGAGGGAGCCCTAGTACATGTATGCATGACCCCTACATGTATGTATATTCCGTGCGTCCTATTATCTTTTTTGCTCTATCTAACTCATTAGGGACTTCGGTGAAGTGCCAGGCCTCTGGATTAGGGTGTAGAATTGATTAGTTTGGCCCAGATTCCTGTGCTGAATCAGCACATTTGCTAGAGGTGTTGGGGGTTGGGAAGGGGACTGATTTGGGTAATCCTCTCATTGTGTTAGTGAGATGGGTTAAGAGGCTTGGTTTCGTACGCCCGTGGCGTGCCACTGTCATTGCATCTAAACCCTGTACTCCTACAATACAATGCAATACAATAAAATACATAATTATTGTCCAACTTTCACATTGCATACCTAAAAGTGGATACCCCCAGTTTCTCATTTTCAGTGATCATTTTAACTCCATTTGTTCAACCTTTCCCCCTCGCTCCCTCCATTTTTTGTTTCAACTTTTCCCCCGATCCTGCTCCATTTGTTCAACTGTTTAACTCTTCTCCTTCATTTGTTCAAAATTTTCGCTCTTCTCCTCTATGTGTTCAACTTTCTCTGTCTCTCTGTCTCTGTCTCTGTCTCTGTCTCTCTGTCTCTCTGTCTCTGTCTCTCTCTCTCTCTCTCTCTCTCTCTCTCTCTCTCTCTCTCTCTCTCTCTCTCTCTCTCTCTCTCTCTCTCTCTCTCTCTCTCTCTTCATTCCCATCTATGCACTTTCTCCACTCTACATGCGACCTGTCTTGCTTGGATCAACTTTCTGAACTCTTGGGGTTTTTTTCAGATTTTTTTTTGTGTAACCCTCACTTCCTTTTCTTTGTCACTCCGCTCCTCCATCTCTCAACCTTCTCCCTACGTAATGTTGTTAAAGTCTTCCCTCACCACTATCACACCACTCTGTAATATTGTTACCAGAACAAGCCAACTTTTCCACGAGTTTTCTTTCTAGATCGTTCGCTTTGAACTTTCGTAGAAGACAGGATAACAAGACAAGCGGAGATAAAATACGCCAGATTTTTTTTTAAAGGGAAAAAAAGGAAAAAGAAAAGCATTTTAGTTTATAAAGGTTTTTATAAAGGTGTCCTTCCATAAGGTTTTCATAAAATTATCCAAACACACACACGCATGGCTGAAAACCAGCATTTTCAAAAGTGTTAATTTTCTTGTCGATATTGTGAATCGGCTTTACACTGAATAAGAAAAATGAAAACACGATGATGGGCCACCATCTGAGCTTTATCTGCCAGCAAGACGCTAACAAAATCGATTCAGCCGATGGTCCTATGAAGTTTGGTCAAAATCCGTTCAGTGGTTCTTAAGATGTGGTGTGCAACGAACCGACAGCCGACCGACAGACTGACATGTGGCTCGTTCTGGTTCCCGACTGTTTCAAGCTTGACCTGACGTTTACACAAGCTTTATAAGTGTCCACCATCAACAAGCCAGCTGTATTACTGCAGCTTTCTTGTGCTGTTACGTAACATAGCGTTCTTCATACTTACAGCAAAAATAAGGGTGGGACGAGTACATCATTCCTGCCAACGGTCCTTTTTTTCATGACCGGAAACAACTTTTCCAATGTAAACCTTTGGAGGAATAAATTCCTTACGTCTTTTGATAGGTTTTTGCATGTTGCAGTTGAAATTAATTAAATTTATATCATCTGTTCTTCTGAAAAACATGTTTTTTTTTTAGAAGAACAGATTATATAAATTTAAATAATTTCAACTGCAATTATTTGGCTGTGAAATTAGAATGAGCAGATCGTTTCAAGTGATCACGAAGGACTGACGATGCCAGTCTTGATTAGACGATAATTTATACACGCTGAATGGTCACTCTGGATATCATGAAGATGTATTTGTATGTACTGTGTGTGTGTTTTGGTGGATCCTGTACGCGTTTATAATCTTGTAAAAGATAGACCCATGTGTGTGTCTCGTCCTGATTTGGCTCAAAAGAATATTCTGAACCTAAAACAGCCATGTAGTCTAATTTAACTGTGAGTGTCCCTTGGAAGTTGGAGATCCATTTGCTGTGTACGGTCACTGGTTTGCCGGTGAAACGAAAAGGCGTGTATGCAGATTGTCATTATTCTTTGAATGCTTCTGAATGGTGCCAGAGCATTGGAGGCCAGCAGTGGTTGACACTGAGCGAAACCATCAAGGATGCTGAGGACAGAAAAAGATGGAATACGCTGGTTCAACGATCATCTGTGGTGCCCCAACGACCTCCGAGTTACAGGATGGGATAGTATAGGAATTAGGATAGGATAGTGGTTGATTGTTTTGTTTGGTGCATAACTGGGGTGAAGAAGTTGTGGGGTGCATTTTGTCATCAGAAAAGAATGCTGTTCTGATAGTTGTTCTCAGCCGCCCCCATGGTCACAGTCCGTAGACGAAGAAAATGTAGTTTTGTCCTAGGTGTATACAAAGTGTGGTAGACGCACGAAGAACACTTGGTGATATTACGGATAAGTGTAGAAAATCGTATGTAGGGTTGAAATCGTCACTGGGAAACGGTGTGGCCAGTGCTTGTATAACAAGGGCGGCATTGTCCGCCTTCAAAGGAAAGAAATCGGAGTTGGGGATGTGCAAGGTGGAGAGGGAGGCGGCAAGAAAAGGTGAAGAGACAGACGGAAGCGCGATAGGGGAGGGGGCGGACGCCTTTAGTTACAGAAGTGAAAGGATGTTGTGTAGTGTTAGTTTAGTTGGTTGGTTGTTGTGTTGGTGTGGTTGATTTTTTTTTATTTTGTTTTTTGTTATGGCTGTTTGTAGGAAATGTGTTATCGAAAGTTGACTGATGTTTTCGTGGTGTCAAATGTGTTTACAACACCATATGTATGCTTCTGTTGTTTAGATTTACATCAGCACACCTGCAACCAATAACTAGTATTAAGGCCTAGTTTTTTAAGCCCATTCTCACGATAAAATGCGAGAGGGAGGGAGGGATTTACAAAATTCAAATGTTTATCTTATGAATATGAAAACCGCGCTGGGATAGCAGGGCGTGTTGAATATCGAGTCTGACACCGATCTCGGTGCTCAGACATTCTCGTCACCCAGTAAGCTAGAAAGCACACAGCGCGGCTGAGACTGGTCGAGTGTCCCTCACAAGTGGAGGGGCGAACATACGCCTCGGCTAGTCTCAGCTACGCGGTGTGTTGTGAAACTTGACAAAACGATTGGCTGAAACTGGAATAATGGATCCTAACACTCTTTTACGAAGTATATATTATAATTGCAGACATCGCCAGTAGAAATAGCGAGTATTTATGTAGAAATAAATCAACGGTAAAAGATAAGTCAGATGACGCCTGCGGTGTACTATAAGGCCTACATTTTGTCGTACGTGCAATAACTCTTGACAGTTTCAAATATACTGTTGCTACTTAACTTTCCCCCTATGCTGACTGTGCCTTCGTGATCTGCAAGGGCATCTGACATGATGCGCTCTAGGAAGATGTTAAAGAGTGTTGGAGAGAATAGGCATCCCTGACGCACACCAATTGTTGTTCTGAACCAGTTTTCAATGACACTGTTGTGGAGGACTGCACTGGTAGCCTTGTCATCCAGGCTTTTGATGACTTCAATAATTTTAGTGCTGATGTTGTACACTCTCATGGTTGCCCACAGAGCTGCATGCCAGACTCGGTCAAACGCCTTTTTGAAGTCTACGAACACATGATATAGATGTTGTTGGTGCTGTAGGTATTTCTCGCAGATTATTCTGAGGTTGAAAATCTGTTCAGTGGTACTTCGCCCTGCCCTGAATCCTGCTTGCTCTTCAGCTATGATTTGTTCAACCTGTTGAGTATTATTTTCAGGAGGACCTTGCTGGGATGGCTGATGAGGCTGAGGGTGCGGTAATTTTCACATTCCTGAAGGTTACCTTTTTTGGGAAGAGTGATGACAAGCGACTGGGTCCATGGTGTAGGCCACTCCCCACTCTGCCATATCTTGTTACAGATAATGGTGAGTGCGTCAATCATCGCTTCTCCCCTCCCGTCCACTCCCGCTGACTTCCCATTCTTCAGCGATTGCACCACTGACCTATATTTACTGTAATGTAGTATCCATGGATTGCACTGCTGCCTCCACTTCTTCTCGGAGAAGATCACGAAGGCACAGTCAGCATAGGGGGAAGAGCAATCTCCAACCTTCGTTTTGCGCATAACATTGATGGATTGGCTGTAGAGAAACAAGAACTTAACAGCATGGACAGAGGCTTGACACCACCTCCAGAGCCTGTGGAATGGAAATAAGTGCAGAAAAGACCAAAATGATGACCAACAACACCAATGGCATCAGCACGGACATCAAAGTCCAAGGCCAATCCCTCAACATAGTGCATAGCTTCAAATATTTAGGAGCCATTGTATCAGACAATGGGTCACGACAGGAAGTCCTCTCCAGGATCGCACAAACAACTGCTGCCTTGGCGAGGTTGAAGCCAATTTTGAAAGACGGGACCATCAGTCTACATTCCAAGGTAAGACTGCGGCGCTCCCTTGTCATCTCCATCTTCCTATATGCTTGCAAAACATGGACCCTCACAGCAGATCGCCAACGAAGAATACAAAGCATGGAGATGAGGTGCTACAGATGACTTCTGGGCGTTTCCTATACCCAGCACATCACCAACGACGAAGTCCGAAGGACGATCACACAAGCCATTGGACAACACGATGACCTGCTCACATTGATGAAAAAACGGAAACTCGGATGGTATGGCCACATCACCAGATCATCAGGTCTTGGAAAGACCATCCTGCAAGGCACAGTGCGAGGAGGTAGAAGAAGAGGGATACCATAAAAGAGGTGGGAGGACAACATTCGAGAATGGACTGGTTTGACACTGAGCTAAACCATCAGGGTTGCTGAGAACAGGGAAAGATGGAGTACGCTGTTTAAACGATCATCTGTGGTACCCCTACGACCTCCGAGTTACGGGATAGGATAGGATAGGACTTAACTTTAGTAACACCTGCCGAACAATATTTGCACTACAGGGCCATTTATCTCACTGGCAGAGGCTTACGTTGCCTCCCCTACTGGACGCGCGATGTGAAGCCTCGGTCAAAAGGTTAGTTAGTTAGTTATTCATTGCTTACAGGGTCCAGCGGGCTGCAAAGAGCCGAATTAGGACCACAACTTGGTTGAAAAAGGACTCACCCCTGATCCATATGAAAGATTTTGCTGAAACAACCCTAGTGGTAACACTGAAGGCATTCACCAGCCGGTCACTTTACAATATATTATTAAAGGGGACGCTAAAGCAAAGAGTTTAGTAAAAATAATAAACTCTTTGGCTAAAGCTACACTCTAGTCACACGACACCGGAGCGTATAGGCGACTACTGGTCAGGTTATTCTGACACCCGCGAACCCGTTGATGGTAAGGGGAAAATAATATGGTCACACATTGGCCAATTCGAACCAGGGACATTTCGGTTACCAGTAAGCCGCTCTACCAACTGAGCTATCCGGCTCCTCCAGTCTGCTACACAGTGTGACGGGGCGATTACAATGGCAGCATAGGAAAAACTACTTAAAACTCTCTTATTAAATTTCACATACAGCAATAAAAAAACAACGTAGGCGAAATTAGCTCTATAACCTTTCAGTCAGGGGTGGGCGTGGACGTATTACTTATCTCAGCTCCATAATAGTTTATATAATAGCTTGTGGTAACCGTCTGTTGGAGCCACTTGAAACCGCAGAAGTGGACCAAACCTGACTTAAAGGTCAACCACAGTGCTCGGTCAAAAAGTTTCTGCTGAAAGAACTTTACTAAATAATACCAGATGCAAAAAATTCGGTATGCAAAGCTCTACCGTTTAATAGATATCGATCACTGAAAGTGGGATTTCCTACCTGTAATTAAGGGTAAGGGAAGTAATAATCTAAAACGCAGCTATCGCTGATCTCCCCTCGCAGTGACGTCAGCAGCTGCATACACTCGCCGACTGCGAAGAAGTTACAAGCGAGACAAGCAGTGTTTCTTCACTCGATTCTTTACTCGTTGTTGTTGTTGTTGTTTGTAGATTATAGTAACACGACACTTTCGCATATAGGTGACTACTGGACCGATTTATACTGACACCAGCGGGCCAGTTGTTGATAAAGGGGAAAATAATATGTTCACCCGTTGACCAATCCAGGATTCGAACCAGCGACCTTTCGGTTACTAGCAAGATGCTCTTACCAACTGAGCTACCCGGCCCCTCTTTACTCGATCTGTCGTGTTCCAATTATACGAGCTAGACCAGTGAATACATACCCTCTTGCGTTCTCTTTTTCTGAAAAGCTCCTCTGACTTTCCTGACGCCCGCCAAACTGATAGCAGACGATGGATGTGTAGTAGCCACTGTGACTGTAGAAGTTGAAGCAGTACTAGTAGGCCTACTACTACCAACTTGGATAACTGTTGCTGTTGTTGAGGTGCTTGCTGCAATGGCACGCGGACTTCGGATCGTTGGAACAGAGCCAGGCTTTAATGTCTGTATTGTTTTCATCCCAAAGCTTTGCATTAAACTTAAAGTGGAACATGGGGGGTAGCAGTCTTCAACGAAGTGTTTTGCGCAAATTGCTAACGACGCAGTTGGTGTCCCGTACTTGGGACCGAAGTTTACACGCATTTCCTGCACGAATCTCACCCACTTATTTCGCACTTCTTCGTTTTTTGGAAACCTTTGCAATGTTAACCCATCCGCTTGTTTGTTTGTACAACCTCCAACGGCACAATATAGGCCGCTGCTCTTCGTTTTCCTGCGTTTTGGTAGAGAATGGGCACTTTCTTACTCCATATTGTCTTCAGCAGTTGACGTCACGAGCCATGTGGTCACGTGAGCGGGCTTTTCGAAGGTGCAAAATTTTATTCGAAGTAGATTTTATTCAATATTAAAAAAAGGCTGTATTTTTCGGAAAAAAGTTGTTCGGCATGTGACTTCTTTTATTATGTAGATATTTTGTGCTCAGTTTTATTTTTCAATGATGTTGACCTTTAAGGTGGGGTGCGGGTTATTGGAACAAGATTGGTAAGCCTCTTAATAGTCTTTGTTGTCAATTTGTCCCCTTTATTAGTTCTTACGTGCTATTGCTCATAGTTCAAGGTCACCCATTTGCTCATAGTTCAAGGTCACCCATTTGCTCATAGTTCAAGGTCACGCAATTGCTGTGTTGTGGGCTTACAATAATGAAAGCAGAAGTACGAGAAGTCAGGTAGCAGACCCAATTCCGAACTGTTGTTACGATAAAATCACGAGAGTTATTAAGTAACATTAGAAGCACATCCAACCCCTTTTGTGACTAGTTCTTACAAGCTGTTGTAACACCGTTCAAGGTCATCCCAAATGGAACACTTAGTCTGCTTGAAGAAGAAGGATGAAAAAATGTAGGTGGAGGAGGGAAGAATAAGGAGATAAGAAGTAGAAGAAGGAGAGAAGAAGTAGAAGACGGAGAGAAGTAGAAGGAGAACACAAGTAGATAAGTAGAAAGAGGAGGATAAAAGATGTAGGTGAGAAGTAGGAGAGAAGAAGTAGAAGGAAGAGGAAAATGAGAAGAACTTTAAGAAGAAGGTGGAGAAGACGAAGAAGGTCACGCCCTTCGGCGTGATAAAGTCTTTCATTTATTTATTCAGCAGCAACAGCAACAACAATAACAACAACGAACAGGAAGAGGAGAAAGAGAAGAAGATTGTCTATACGTCATCGAAATGAAAGTGCACTTTTGACGGTAAAACTTCAAAAAGTTAACTCGAGTTATTTTAAAAAAATCTTTTGTCGGTAACAAGGTTGTTGAATGGTTGTTTTTTGGTAACAATTTCTATAATATTAGGTTTTGATCAAATTGTATTAGTTATTAATATAGGATGTACTTTTCTAATAGCTATCAATATGGTGGTCATGTACAGTTATTAATGCTTCGGATTTCTTTAGAAGAGAACACTTGTACCGATCTAGGCCTACTTGAAAATCTTATACTTGAGCGCGCTCGCGCGCGCGCGTTTGTGTGTTTGTGTGTGTGTGTGTGTGTGTGTGTGTGTGTGTGGGTGTGTGTGTGTGTTTCGTAAATTGCACTTTTCAAGTTATCTAGTGTTATTTTAACGTCTGTGCATGTTGAACTAGTGTTTTATCGCTGTTCTTTCTTCATTGGAGAATAACACTTCACTAGTTTCTGGGGAGGTTTTACACAGAGTATCAGAGATTATATTTTACCGCTTCTTTGTGTTCTTTTTGTCAGTCAGTTTGCTGGCATTATTGTCTATGGTCGTTGTAGTTAGCATGAGATCAGGGTTGGCAACGTACATATGGGTGAACGGAAAGTTAATGTTTGGCAATTCTTGGCCACCATTAGTTATATATTCCTTGTTTGTATTTTATCAGTATTGAACCTGTAATTTTTTTTTTTAGTCAGTCGGGTGGATTCGATCGTTAGGCAAGGTTTGTATCAGGAAATTTCTGTTCAGCAGCTATGTTTGTGTGTGTGGTTTGGATGGATTGACAGACTCTGAGCACAGGAAGGTTTTTAATGTTTTGAGTTGGAGCGGATCGAAAGGTTATTTTGAGCAGATAACATTTGGAAGGTTGTGATAGGACTGGCACACTTGACTTTCAGTCTTTTGACTATCGCAGTTATACATCGAGTTTGGCTAAGAACATCTACATTTTTCTGCGTTGGAATATAGAAAACTATAATTGGAGTGGGGTTGGTGTAGGTGGGAAGACAGAGCGAGACAGACAGACAGATAGAAACAGAGACAAATAGAGAAAGGTAGTGGAGATTATGTTGGATTGGAATACTACAATTACTATGATGTGTGGTCTATACTGTTTGTTCACTGAAGTAATGTACCATTGATCAGTCTGCTCCTAATGGAAGGTCAATCCACCGATCCATATAGTCACTATGATGCCGATGTTATGGGTACTGGGTTTCGCAGCATTTGTTCGGAGGATGGCTGTTTGCAGGGCCACAGTAGAGGTGGGGAGGGAGAGACAGAGAGTGAGTGAGTTTGTTTGCGAGCGTGTGTATGTAATTATTTGTTTGCGAGCGAGTGTGACTGTGATGTTTTAATTAATTTTAATGTCTGGGGACAGTGCATTAGGATGCGGCGAGAAATCATCGTCATCGTCATTATCATCAAAACTTTTATTGCGCCGGTGTCCTGTCCACTGAAGTGTATTCTCATGGCATATACAAAATCTTGTGCTGATTTAGCAGAGAACGATATTCTCATACAGAGTTTGTTTTGAGACTAATGCTGCTGCTGCCGTGCTTTATTGTTCTAAGAAAGCGACCACAGTTTCAGCTGCATGGTTGACAAGTTTGGCAACAACAATAACAACAAGTAATAAATAAAATGAATAAATAAATAAATACAACTGCAAGACAAAACAGAAAGGAAGAGGGGAGCAAGTAAGGAGAAATAGGTCATAAACAAGGAGAGCCGGGTGGGGTAGGGGGGGTGGGGGGTGGAGCGGCGGGTGTGTGATTGTGTTGAGAGTGAGATGGGGTGGCGGTGAGGATGGACATTGGAGAGGAGGGGTGGGCGGGAGGAAGAGGAGAGGACACTTTGAAACAGGACCCATTACTCTGCTTCGGTTTCAGATCGATGGGTTAATGGCGCATTGAGAAAGAGAAATTATCTCTCCTGATTCATGGGGCTCGTGCCTCGGCATTCCAATCACCGTTCACCATGATACAGCGCAGCTGAGAAAAGACGAGTCCTTCTTCCTCTCCACTTGGTCTCAACTACGCTGTACCTTACCGTTCCCCCAATAAACACACCCCCATCCATCTGACTAGTTTGTTCTGATTCCGTCCATATCTCGTTGATATTTTGTCCCGCTCCGATCCCTCACTGTTCGTGTCATGGTTAATAGTATGAGAACCCGGTTACATAATTACATGCTTCAGGACTGAATTAATCTGATTCTTTTGTTGACACTGTAAGTCTATGCAAACATCATTACAGAACCATGCGTGCTCCCGTTGTCCGACTTTATGAGTGCTACGACCTCGGGAGACTTTGTAATCATTAATTATTAATACTCTTTTCTCTTCTCGCTTATTTACCCTTCAGTGGAGCGGAAATTAAGGAGAAACAAAACAGAATAATGTATCAGCACTGAGGACACTAAGCAATGGTGTCCAATGAGCGATCGTGCGGGGAAGTAATTATGTGTAAATCAGGAACTATTTAAGAGATTACTTCCCTTGAACTGATTTTGTCTCTCTCTCTCTCTCTCTCTCTTTTTTTTTTTTCTCTCTCTCTCTCTCTCTTTCTCTCTCTCTCTCTCTCTCTCTCTCTCTCTCTCTCTCTCTCTCTCTCTCTCCCTCTCTCTCTCTCTCTCTCTCTCTCTCTCTCTCTCTCTCTCTCTCTCTCTCTCTCTCTCTCTCTCCTCTCTCTTGCACCGTAGATAATTGCTTTGATTGAGATCGGTCACCTGACATTGCCAGCCTGAGCGCTAAAGTGCCACAGATCTGTTAGTTTTTTTTGGCGAAATACCGATCCAAAATTTAATTTCTATGGCATTACAGAATCGCGGCTTAGTTCAAAATATGTGACTTTTTAATAAGTATTCCCGACTATATTAAACTGATGTTGCAGCTTACATTCGTACATCCATTTATATTTTCACCGTAAGAAGGCAAGACTTTGAACACGTAAATATTGAATGTGTTTGGCTAGAGCTGAAGCATGCGGCCGCAACCTCGCCTGTGTTTGTGTTTATTTTCTATAGGAATCCAGCTGCCACTGCGGACTGGTTTGATTACTTTTCAGACATGATGGACCATTTTTATACATTTAAGCCTAATGCTGATGTACTAATTCTTGGTGATTTTAACATTGATCTCTTGAAACCAGGAGTTGGATGGGATTGCCTAATATCCTCTTTTGGTCTTACTCAGTTGATAGCTTCACTAGGGGTATCCTCCTTCTCATCATCTTTAATCGACCACATGTACACCAACGCACCTGCAACAATTGATCATGCTTCCATTTTGTTTCTATGAGCATAAGTGACCATTCCCCAATATACTGCACAACATTTACTAAACTGCCCAAATCAAGCATTAAAGGTCATACTCTTAGTACATATCGGTCCTTTAAACACTTTGATTGTGGAGCTTTTCTGAGTGATCTATATGATGCATCATTTGATGTCGTATATAATTCTAATGACCCTAATTTTGCTGTTGAGTGCTGGTCTACTATTTATCTATCAAAAGTCAACGTACATGCACCAGTTAAAAGAAAGGAGTAAAACATTATAGACTCCCATCATGGCTGACTCCAGAAATATAGATGCAAAGTCATAGCGAGACAAACTTAAATACGATCAACAGTTTCAAGAATACCAAAAAAATCGTAATAAAATATATTTTTAAAAAAAGCATGGTGCATGACTCCAAAACAAATTACTTTAATAAACTAAACGAAAATAAAAGAGACATTTCTCAACTTTGGCATGCACTGAATTCTTTTATTAAAGGCTCATAATGACATTCCATCGAATTTATATGCTGATAACTTCAACAACCATTTTCTTTCCTTCGCTACTTCTGTACTGAACTCGGATTCCTCAAAATATACACAGCACGCTTGCTTTGATAGTCTTACACAATTTTGTAAGAAAAGAACAAGTAACTCTTCACCCTTTGAAATCGGAAAGTACTAAATACATATCAAAACTTAAAAATAAGAAATCGGCAGGTCCAGATGAAATAAGTAATAAGATTTTGAAAATGTATGTGCCTTATATTATTAATTCCCTTACATCTTCAATTTATGCATTATTAAAAATGTATTTCCAACTACATGGAAACTAGCTGAAGTTATTCCCGTTCCTAAATCAAAAGTCAGTTCTGATCTTAATAACTATCAGCCAATTTCACTGCTGTCTACACTTTCGAAGATTCTAGAACGACATATTCACACTCACCTACCAAATACATGGATGATCTTGGTCTTTGTCATCATCTGCAATCTGGTTTCCGTAGCCATCATTCTTGCGCTACTGCCCTCCCTCTTTTAACTGACAAATGGCTCTCCGCTGTGAATACATCTAATTTTTCAGGAGCTGTCTTTCTAGATCTTTCCAAAGTTTTTGACCTCGTCAATCACCACATACTGCTTTAGAAACTTGTACTGTACCTCAATGGCTCAATTGCTTTAATTTTTTTTCCTTTCTTTCTTAATCAATGAAATCAATTTGTACACATTCATGGAATAAATTCCTCTGTAGGCCATGTGATGCACGGCGTTCCTCCAGGATCTGTTATAGGCCCTATCTTATTTGTATTTATATTATTATTAATGATTTACCATTACATCTCAAAGATAATTTTGTTGAATGCCACCTGTTAGCTTGTGAAACGACATTGCAAAATCAGGGGAGGAACATAGGTGAAATTCTACAATCTCTACAAGGTGCCCTTATCAGTGTTGCTGACTGGTGCAGTTTAAACCATATGTCTGTGAATCCGGATAAATCAAAAGCTATGTTAGTAACAACTGGACAAAAGCATCACTGGGCTCCGCTTTCTCTTGATTTAGTCGTGAATGGAAAAAATATTGTACAGGTTGAAAGTCATAAACTTTTAGGCATAATCGTAGACAACAAAATCAATTGGCATACACATATTGAAAGTCTTTGTAAAACTCTTTCAACAAAATTATTTATGTTGTCTAAGCTTCAGTCTATCATAACCGCAGATGCTAAAAATGTTTTTAATAATGCTCATATCAAACCTTACATATATGCTTGAACAATATGGAACTGCTGGAGTGATGCCTTGTTTACAAATATGTTTTCTATTCATCGCAGAGCTGCAAAATTAGTTATCCCCAATACTTCCATCACAACTGATTCAAATTTAAAAATAGCTGGCATGCTTCCTCTTGACAAACATCTAACTTACAGTAAAGCTGTTTTAATGTACAAAATACTGAAGGATAAATCTCCTGCTTATTTAAAAGCAATTTTTACCAAATCATCATCTCCTTATTCATCTTTCAGACACAATTTAATATTTCCACAACCACGCTTAGGCATATTTAAAACATCTGTCATATCCTGGTCCAAACCAGAGATAGCAATAATGGGCCTAGAGCACCAAAAAGCTCAAAGAGTTCTAAAGGAGGCTTTTTACTGCAATTTATGGCTGTTTATGAGCTTTTTAAAAGGCGTGCCAAAGCGCTCTGGGAATCCGGCATTTGCTAAATATAATACACATTCGTATATCTTGCGTCTTTGCTTAAAACAAAAAAAAAACTTACAACCCTTCTACATTATGGTTGTATAACATTACACATTAATATCTGCTGGAATGATCTTTTGTTTAACAAGATAGTCCCGAGTAAATAACGATAATGAAAAGATACCAACCAGTTTACCAGCATCTGAAAGATCCATTTTCCCCAATTCAATAGGTTTCATTTTTAAAAGAGATTTTGCAATCATAGCATAAGCTGTATTTAAGCCCACTAAGACAACACTATGGTATCCAAGATTAACAATTGTTTGTTCATATGGTACACTCATTTTTTATATATAATAAAAAATAATAATAAATTATTACTGCATTGAAAACACATCTAATGATGGCTTCAATGATGGCTTCAACGATGAAGATGATTCAATTTCTTTTTCTACAAGTGGTTTTGGGGGTTTCTGTTTATTTTTTCCTTGGCGGTATTTATAAATTATGTACCCACTTGCACCCACTACACCGGCTATACAAAAATAATATATGTTATTTGAAGATTGTACTGGTTGTATTGGTTGTATTGGTTCTTCTTTATTTGTTGTTAATGTTTGTTGCATTATTGTTTCTTCTTTTGGTGATTCCTTTTTTCCTAATATGTTTGCTTTTGTTTGTCTGTTCCATCTATGTAACTTGTTAAATTCTGCTAACTTCTTTCCAGCTGCAATTCTTCCTGGGCTCTTTTGTTTAGTGACTGTCACTGGGTTCTGTTGATTCTCTGAATTCTTCACCTCCATCTCCTTCTCCATCTCTGGATTGGAAGAGTCCATTTTTAATAGCAGAGAAATTTATGTGTTGAAAAGTAATTAGCCCGGCTGAAAATGGGGTCAACAAGCTTCCAAATTTATAATACAAATTTCTTGATGCCTCACTAATCCCATTAACAATAACTGGATCTTTAATCAAATCATCAAATAAATCATTCTCACAATCTAAAGTAACAAAGGCCGACACAGCTTTGGTATATAACTTCACAATCGAACGCCCTAAACTTTTAACCATTAAAGCGCCGAGAACTTTATCATATTTATTATGTAATATAATGATGTCTTCTGGCCTCAGTCTTTGCACTTGTTCAGGTGTTAAGTCAACACCGAGATAATACTTTGACTTTCCGGAAGCTACTAATGCAACCAGCCTGTCTCTTTTCTCATTGTCAACACCTGTAACTGTAACATTAATAGCTTCTTGCATTAACAAGTCATCACAATTCATTTTAAATACAAATAAAATAAAAAACTAAATTAAAAAATGGCCGGTGCTGCAATGGTGCTTGGTTCTGCTGCTGTAAATGCCTTAGCCTTTTCAGGATCAAATTATTTGTTTTCAAAACTGGACAGTAAAGAAGAATCAAAACGGCATAACTTAGCAATGGAAAAATTACAACAAGATCAGGCCGAATACGAGAAAAACAGACTAATGCAGCTTGATTTTGTTAATAAAAGATTGAAAGAAGAAGGCCATGCAGATAAAACATTTGAAGACGTTGATGAAGCTTTGCACCAATATTATTTATTAACTGGCACGACACTACCTTCATTAAAGCAACCAGTGTTATCCGATTACTACACACCTAACATTGCACCTACAATGTCAGAGACCGGAGAATTAATTTTAATTGTGTTTGGAATAACAGTAGTTTATTACCTCGTTAAACAAAAATATAAATCTAAATAAAATATGACTTCACGTTTGTCTAGATTATATTATTCTCAATCCGGATATTGGAAAGGGATGACGGCAGTTAATAAACTAGTAGAAAAGACTGGCTTGTCAGCAAACGTAGTTAAACAATGGTTATCGAAGCAAGCTGTATGGCAAATCTATCTTCCACCCCCGAAGAAAATAATAAGACCAAAATTTGAAAACTCCAGACCAAATGACACGCATCAAATAGATTTGTTATATCTTCCCCATGACAAAATATATAGAAAGAAATACAGGTATGCCCTTACTGTTATTGATATAGCTACCCGGTTTAAAGACGCGCATGCTCTTAGGACAAAAAATTCAGCTGAGGTCGCTCAAGCCTTAAATGCGATTTATTCAAGAGGGCCTCTAAGGTTCCCTAGACTTATTCAATGCGATGAAGGGTCTGAATTCAAAGGAGCTGTTAACCAGCTTTTGTTAAAACATAATGTAACTGTTAGAAGAGGAGTTGTTGGATTGCACAGATCACAGGGTATTGTAGAAAACTTTAATCGGCAACTGGCAGAAAGATTATTCACTTATCAGTATTCAAAGGAACTCTTTACTGAAACCACTAATACAGAATGGGTTGTTAGGCTGCCTCGAGTTTTAAGGGAAATGAATTCAGAACCAGCCAGAGTTACAGGATTAAAACCAGTTGAGGCTATTAAAAAGAAACAGATTGTTGTTGTTACCGTTTCAAAGCCTGGTCAGCCGGATCTAACTTTGATGAACAAAACTGTTAGATACCTTTATCAGCCTGGAGAAGTTGCTAATGACACTAGAAGGCGAGCTACAGACCCAATTTGGTCATTAAGCGTTTATGAAGTTGACAGAGCATTATCTACTGATCCGCCCGTATATTATTTAAGACCGAGAAGCGAT
Organism: Oncomelania hupensis; assembly: GCA_036898135.1. Taxonomy (NCBI): domain Eukaryota; kingdom Metazoa; phylum Mollusca; class Gastropoda; order Littorinimorpha; family Pomatiopsidae; genus Oncomelania; species Oncomelania hupensis. Next base: position 29,309,112 of record CM072515.1, read on the forward strand.
CGTAGAACACCACAAAGAAACTTTGTAAAAGAAGAACTTCAGATTGTTCCACCAGACACAGTGCCATTAAGATAAATGAACTATAATCATCACCACTATTACTTACCTTCAACCTTTTTTTTTGACTTAGTGACTTACATCTAACTTAATTAAATCGACTTTTTAAAAAACTTATAACTTTCAATAATTAAATTATAAAAGAACTTACTTACTTACATCTAACTTACATCTAACTTAATTAAGTCGACTTTAAAAAAAAACTTATAACTTACAATAATTAAATTATAAAAGAACTTACTTACTTACATAAGTATTTCATAGCCAGTTGGTTGGTCAGTTTTTAATAATAATTTTAAGTGCTTGCCTTTTTTTAGCTGTTCTTTCAATTTAGTTCTTTCCTCTTTTGATTCAATTACGTCATTTTCTTTTAAACAGTTATCAAAGCTGTCTCGATCTTTGCAATAAAACAGGCACACGAATTTTACTTGTTCTCTAAAATCCTTTAATATTGAATTAAATTTCTGCGTGATTAACCAGACACTAATTTTCACATGGCGTCCACTGAAAGCCAGCTTGCTCAATATGTTCCGTTTTAATACAATATCTTTTTCTGCACTGCAATCATCGATTAAGAATAACGTATTACCCTCATTCTCAAACAGGTTATAAAAATACGTTAAATACTCATTGAGCTTGCCATTGGTATTTACAACAAAGATATTTTCATCTGTCCAGACATACTTACGATCTAAGTAGGTTTTATTATATTGAATAGTTGGGCAAAAAATTACTATATAATCAAAGTGGCCTGCGTAATATTTTTCTAACAAATCCAGAACAAAGACGGTCTTTCCACATGACGTCATGCCAACGATCATTCCGCAATGAGGATCACGAGGTAACAAAGAGGTCATTTTTTAATATACTAAATCTTTTAATCTTCCATTTTCAATGTTTAGCTGAGCATCCATAATTATATACATGTATACTGTAACTGATTCTGACTTAGCACTTGCTTCCCTATGCAATTCAATTGTTATACCATCTGTTCCGTTTTCAATTCTTCTTCCAGATCCATGAAGTTCATTGGTGGGTATGGTTCGAAAGTCTAACCACAACGCAAATTTATTCACCAGATAATCTTGCAGTCGTGTGTCATGCAAATGAAGATCCTTAGAAATCAAATCCACAGTGTCAGTCCGTAATCTACCTCCACCCAAGATTTTCCTAATCTCATCAAACTGTTGAAACCCCATCATTCCATTAGCGAATAATTGATTAGGCTTACCTTCAATCACGACAGACGCTTTTGAAATATTAGGATTGATAAAATTTTCGCTGTCACGATTGTAATTAGATTCTTTCACAAACAACAACAGTACACCTTTAAAACTTCGAGCAGGTGAATTTATGTTGATGGTCCAGAGTGCATCTAATAAATCTTTATTAAATTGTCTGTAGCGAACGATCCTATCATAATAAATTGCTAGTTTGTCATATTGGCCCCTGATCATCCTACTGAGTTCAGCGTGAGTGACCACTTCGTATTCAAGCGTGATGTCTGTAATTGTATACCTAGCATCATTGTCAGAGCTAATTACTACTTGAGAATAATCATTGAAAATAATTTCGTAAGAAAGCCTGTCGTTAAATGAACCTTGATGAAATGGCAAATGACTGTGTAGCAGTTCAAAATCGAGTGGAAAATAAAACCTGTTTTTGTATACAGCAGCTAATGCATTTTCACCTTTGTTAGAAGCGACAGCATCGCCAGCTTTGATTCGAAGTTTTGCCACATTGGCGGCTTGAATCCCCTGACCAACTAAATCTTCCCTTTCATATTTACTCAGCCACAGATCTGTGTAACAAAACAAAACACCGGCGTCATCGATACTTTGGATTTCTCGCCCATCAAGTTTAATAACCATTCTTTTAATTATAGCTCTGCCTAGATTGTTGACTACGGTTCTGTTAGGATCGTCGTCAGAATTCAGACTAATTTTAAATCCCAGTTTAGGACTGCCCGGAACTATTACATCATCAGGACCTAAATTTGGAAATCTTATGGTTAGTAGCTGATTAGGCTCTATGCTGCTTGGATTGTTTGTAATGATTATTGTGCTTTTCTCACCTTTGATGCCTAAAGGTGTCCTCAATCGACGTGTAGGGTCTAACAAGTTTCCGTAGCTTTGCATTTTTAATGCGATAAAAAAAAATTATATTTAAAAATGGCAACAGGTGGTGAAGCTCTTGATGAAGTGTTTAAACCAAATGAGCCTAATGAAGACCTCAACGTTGACACAACCAGCAGACTTCTTTCTATGGTAGGAGACGACATGAGCCAAACAAGGCTAAGTATAGGAGAAGAATTACGTCAAGTAACTGAAACCCAAAAAGCCAGAAAAATCAATAAATTTTACAATTACATCGGGCGCGAGTTACCTGATTATGTTAGTCCCAGCGACTTCGAACTAGACAAAAATAATCACTTGTTTATAAACACTAGTGTATCCGGTAAAAAAGTGAGAGTACAGTTAACTATGTTAAAGAATCCTGATAAATTTTATGCGTGGTCTACTTTGAAAACTAAACTCCCAGTGACTGTAATACGATCATTGGGGCTTTCCGATAATAGAGTGCCAGCGTTGCATCGCCAAGCAGTAGCTTCACTTCAACGAATAGATGCATCGTTAAGTTCAGAAATAGAACTACAAGACTTAACTAACTTAACTAGTTCTGCATTAGAAGTAAATAAAGAGTTAACAACCTTACAAACAAATGAGGACACCAATATTGATCAGGTTATGGAAACTATCAATGACACGCCATTATTGCCACTGCGTGAACTTCAAGGCTTAGATAAAGCTTTACAATCTGTGAGAGGGGAGACAATGATGAATTTGGCCAAGCTCGGCGAGCTCGACAAACATATAGAAAAACAAAAAAATAAACTAGCAGAAGCTGATGACGCGAACTTAAGCATTGAGGTAAAACAGTTGATTCAAAAAAGGCTCGCAGACCTTTACACAGAACGCGCGGCAAGGCTAGAAGCCTTATCCATAAACAGAGAAAAATTAATAACTAATTTCGCCAGAATAAAAGAAACGGTGCATAAAATTTTACACGAAGACACTACACTTGCAGAAAGAATTCAAACACTGTTCAGAGAGCAAGGTGTTACAATATTTAGCATTCTTACAGCTGTTGGGATGACAATAAGCACACTAGTCTTAGCACTGACTAGAACCGTAGGCATTGGTGGCGGATCTGGTGGACCTGGCGTACCTGGTGGACCTGGCGGTAGTCCGGTTAAAGACTGGATTAAAAAGACGTTACAAAGCATAGCTAACTTATTGAAACGCTTAGGTGACAAACTTGTAGACGCACTTCCAGGAATATTAGGTTCTGTATTTTCATGGATATTTAATACTGCTTCTAAAGTTGTGGTTTGGGCGTCTGAGCATCTGTGGTCTTTGTTTATAATAATATTACTCTGGTTACTTAAAATAGTAAATCCCAATTAACCCAGCAAACAATAAACCCCCTGTAAGCGCTAGACGTGAAACCCCATGATCAGTTACCGGCATTTGCAGTTCCGGCAAGCTTGGTAGGCTTGGTAGGCTTGGAAGTGGTGGCGAACTTAAAGGTTCATTATTAGGCCTAGCAGTAAATACCGTATTTACTGTATTCGCGGTATTCACTGTATTTATTGTAGGATTGTAGCCTATATGAAACTGAGGGTCAGCAATCACTATATTGTTGTTGTAGTTTGATATAGTTCCTATCCTAAGCTGAAGGTCTGAAGGCAACATATACAGTCCTAAACCTATTACGTAATCTACTTTCGATCTAGCATACTTTAAAGTGTCCTGATATCTTTTAATACTCGCGGGCAAATCTACTGCCGAATTAATAGAATCTTCAATGTTGGCTAAAAACTGCTTTTGTGCATCGAAGCTAGTTCCTTCCCCAATGATATTACTTCGTGTTTCTGCTTGAGACCCCAGAATGCACCACGCATACGTACGAATAGATTCATTCAGCCTTTCCACCCCACTTTGAGTAAATCCGTTTGATGTGTCTAATATAAAAGTGCTGTATGCTGCACTTTGTTTTTGTCTGATATACAGTAAAGGAACCTGGCTGTTGTGGTTAAATGATGTAAATCCAGGTACGTAAGGCCCCGTGTATAAATTACCTACAGCGTATCTAAATAAAGTTCCCATTCCGTGATTGAGGTCTAGTTTTTGTCTGAAGTCTGTTTTAGTATCAATTCCGAATTCATTGCACAACCTTTGATACGCTTTCTTGTCAAAGCCATTGTTAAAGGGATTAAAGTTTTTGTCAGTAGGTAACGGAGCCTGAAGTTCAGACAACACCCGCCTCACTTGATAATACAAATGGAACAGATAAATAGACTTCAACATGGGATCTGGGTGATTAAGGTGATGAACGTAAGAAACTCCGCAACCAGTTGTAGCGCATGACACGGCAAAATTAATTTGATTCTGAAAGAACTGCATACCCCCGTTGTTTAGCCATTGGTTAGCTAAAAAGTCGCTCGTAATGTCTGGGTTGAGGTAATGATCAAAAATATTATGGGGGATAGTTTCGAAATGGACGTTGGCTGCCACAGCTATTGTCAGCTTGGTTAGGTCGACTGCTTTTTCGTAATAATAAGGCCCTGTAGTATACTTTGCAGCTTTGTTATATTTATAAGGCGCGTACATTTTTATTATATTTAAAAAATATGTTTGTAACTTTCGAATCTGTAAAATCAGGTGTGCCCATTGAACTTCAGCATCCTATTGACAACAAAAACAGGGACCTTAACGTAATCCTTCACGAAATATTCTTCACGGTTAAATGGTTAAATATTAGTCATGATCTAAACAACAACTGGATAATGATTAATAAAAAAAGGCACTTTATTCATGCCGGCTATTATGACTTCTGCAGACTTACTGAAGAATTGTTTAAACCTCATTCGATTGAAGCAAAAATGAACCCTGCAAACTTAATAGTAACTTTAACTTTCCATAAAACCCTGCATAAAGACATTACCAGCGTTACACTTGCGCCAAAGCTGGCAGAAATATTAGGTTTCCGTGGCAATGAATTATCTTTATCTGACAGCTCCAGCACTGTCGGCAGTTCTATAAGATTTATTGGATCAAACCCTATGAATTTGTTAATTAATAATAGATTGTTTGTGTACCTTCATCAACTGAAGACATCGGAAAACTTAGTAAACGGAACTCCTAGTACATTGCTAAGGATAATCTCAACTCAGAGAGAATCTTACTGCGATCCTGTTTCATTAAAATTTCTACCTCAAAAACGCCACTTAAGTCAGGACTATCATACTAGTTTCTGCTTCAAAATAACTAACCAAAACAACGAAATTGTAGACTTTGAAGATCTTACAATTATTCTTGAGATAAAATAAAGTTTAATTTTAAAATACAATGTCAATCGGCCCTCAAATTCCAGTAACCTGTCCTACCATTGAACTGAAAGACTTAGCAGACACAATTGACTTTGATGCGAATGCTATTGTTGGGTCTATTTACGGTTTCGAATTTACACAAAATGGATATTATAAACGAGCGCTAGTGCCTGTAGTGCCGGCAGTACCTGAAGCAGTGCCGCCGTCAGTGCCGCCAGAAAAACCATCTATTGATCAGCTAAAGGATTTTAATGCCGGTAAAGTAGATCCCGATTTTAAGTATGCTATTACTAAACGAGAAAATACCTGGTCTTTAACACCTGTAGACACAGAATTAGATTGGCTTATTAAATTCAAGTGCGAAAGCCCTTACACTTTTATGGGACCAGACAATAAATTTAAGAAAATTATTAACGCTGGGCCTATGTTAGTTAGTCTAGTGCCGGATGAAAACAATCGGGAAAACATAGAAGTCAAAGCCTACAAAAAAAGCAGCTATGTTTTACATAAGCGTGAAACCGCAGGGAAAAATGTTAGAGTTATTCTGCAGCCTCCTTTACAGCTAGGTAGCACAGCTATGATAGTACTGGACATAATTGCTCACAGGCCTACGCAGAGAAATTTTAATGTAATTCCGCAAGTGTCTCTAAGTTGGGTTGATTTAGATGAGGATCCCAGACGAGTTACAGTATTTATGAAAAAAAGAGAAAATGAAAATCAGTTTTCCGTATTTACTTCATCACCCAAGATAACTTTTGTCCCTGTTCCAAATCCTATTGACAGAATAGCGCAAATTAGCCTAGACAACGTAGATCTGTTAGCATTTTATTTCAGCGATCAGATATTTTCTGATAGTCAAATAGAATATTTTGCTAATAAACTAAAATCAAGTTAATTATTGTTAACCCTTTTTTTTCACACTAAAAATATGACGACACAATTGTATCCTGCTATAGTAGAAGCAGTAGTGGATGAACAACCAATAAAGCCCAGTGCTCCAACGTTAGACTTAAGTAATGTTCAAACGTTCAGGCTGGAAGAAATAAGAAAAGTTAGGACTCAAATTGAATCAGATATCCAAAAGTACTCTAGATGCAGACGAAGGTATTCCGGCGCTTATAGCACAATAAATTACGTGTCTACTGGTCTAAATGTTATTAATGCAGCGGAAGCTGCGGTCAGTGTGGGATTATTGGTGACTGGAATTGGTATACCAATTAGTATTGGATTAGGGGTTGCTGCCGGATTATCTTCAGTAATGTCAGTTTTACTTGGTGTAATTAATACTAAAGTATCTAAGAAATTAGAAAAACACGACCTCATTTCTAGCCTGGCGATAGCAAAACTTACTAGCATGAACTTAATAATTTCAAAAGCTCTAGAAGACACTCAGATTACAGACCAAGAGTTTGTAATTATCCAGCGAGATTTTGAAGAATATAAAAAATTGAAGCATGACATACAATCTAAATCTAGGTCTGCACCTGTTAATGTTGAAGAAATTAAAAAAAAATTAATAGAAGAAGGGAGACTACTGGGACGGAAAGAGCAGCTAGATGCTTTGAAGAAAAAGCTTGGCGCTTCAGAATAAATACAGTTAACATTTATTCAAACCTTACAGGACTTCCACCTTATTCATAGTCGCAGTCGCAGTCGCTGTTTCTACCTGTAATTTATAGTGACCTAGAGCGTATGCGAACTCCTTAGTTACTCTTATTCTCTTTGTGTCATTAGCGCATAATGTTTTTTTGGTCGTCACAGCAGTGGACACTATATGGTTTTTAGACTTTATAGTTGTGTTAGGGTATGGTTTAACTTCTTTCCCATCTAAGGCTTCCAGGTAGTTTTCGTGTCTGATATCTCTGTTTTTTATTGCAGCTTTTTGGGTGCCTTTTGCTTTTGAAGATTCTCCAGATTCGTGTTTAATACTGTACTGCTTAGATCGCAGTCCTGCGTATTCTTCTATTAGTTTCCCGTTCATTTCATCTTTCATCAAACCTATTTTCTTTTGGTTTGCTTTGCTGTACAAAGGGTGAGTTTCAGGGTAGTCACTAGTATCGTAATGTTGCAGTTCCGATTCTAAGTCTTTATAAATGTCTTCAGTAGGGATGTCTAGTATAAGGGAGTCTGTGTCTGTGTATAAAACTCTGGCCTCCGGGTATTTAGGTTTAAAGTAATCGTAGTAAAATTCGAACATTAGTAATTTAGAAAGGTCAAGAATAGTCATCCCCATAAACACTGGTTTGTCTAGATTAACTTGCGTGGTTTTCATGGTAACTGCATACAGGGAGTCATGAAACTCTTTGTAACCAAGGTATTGAGGTTTAGATGTTAATTTAATCGCTTGATTGGGTGAGGTAATTAGCCTGACGTCTTTTCGCTTGTATGGGTTCTCCATAGTTTTACCAAAACAGCTGTTATTCAGCAGCTTAAAGAAATCTTTTTCAAACGTAGATTGCGCTTGTTTTCTGAGCTCTGTGTTTTTATTGATGTACCCGGCCAAGACATTCGTTTGTTTAAAGAATAAAAGCTTGTGAATCGCTGTGCACTTCAAGCCGTGTCTGATGTAGAACTGCAGGTTTCTGTAGTGGCAGACGTAATTAGATTTATTATAGAGGTTAGGAATAAGTTTAAGTTGCTTGTCCGTACCATGCAATCTTTCTGGTGCTAATGGGTAATCATTATGTAGGTCGTGTAAAGCATTGGGGTACTCTAGGTCAACTTCGACAATAAACCCTATAGTATGATCTTTAGGGTGATTTAAAATACTGTTTAACCAAGTCAAGTTTGCGGGGTTTGGATTAACAAGTAATTTGAAATCTGAAACCGGTAAAAGCTCACTCATTGCCCAACCGTATAAATTGTTAGCGTCAAAGTACATTATATAATTAGATTTCTGCGAGGGGTCATAGTGCTTCAGGTATTTGTTGTTGGCTTTGCAATAATTATGAGCTGCCATGCTTATTCCTCCACGAATGCCTGACTCAATCATTGTCATCATTACCTGGTCAGTTATGAGATCGATTTTAGAACCACTAAGTTTTAAGAAAGCATCCCAACTCATTCCTGGCGAAGAAATATAATGAGAAGGGTCGAGGGAGTAATGATGTAAACTCGTTTCTCTGTATTTTTCAAACACATCAGCCAACAAACAGACGTCGGCTTTTAAATATATGTCGTGGTAGTCACCAAGGTTTTTACATCCGAGTGCATTCCAGACATTGTGAGCATGTTCATAATCGATATTAGTTATGAAACTTTTATTGAGTGAAGAATAGAAATTTTCTTTAGGTGGCAATTCCAATTCTTCAAACACTTCCCAAGAATCCATGTATTCATAAGGATACACGCCTTTCCGAATAAGTGTAACGTCTGGAAAATATTTGCTAGTGATAGGATAGCTGGGTAAGTTCTTAGCTAGTGTTTCTAAACTGGAAGACAAATGTTGAAAGCTGTCATAAAACTTTAATTTATTCAGAGTGAAAGTTTTATATTTTTCTTCTGTCTCGGCAATACATGACACTTTGTATGCTTTCGTCACTGCCTGCATGATTAAATGGGAGTCGTAATTTCGAAGATTGTGAATGAAAATAGGGAGAGAGAAATGTTTGATTCCATAGTCTAAGTTGCATTTCTGATGAGCTGCACCTCTAAATGCCCCCTGTTATGTGACAATGATCTCTCACTCTTTGGGTCTTTGTGTCCTTCGGGTCAAACTCTTTATTACAAATGTGGCAATGTGTAGCTGCTTTAAAATTATGGGAGTCAGATTCAGTAAATATCATTGGCACCGGATTATCTAGCTGCAGTAAACACAATTTGTATATTCTGAGAAGGCTGACTATAACTAAATTACATTTAAGAGTACCATAACATTGCCTAGGATCAAATCTCCTTTCTGCTTTGCCTGCACTATAATCCTAGGCAATGTTATGGTACTCTTAAATGTAATTTAGTTAAACACTTTGTAAATCCGTCATTTGCTAAAAAAATAAGGTTGTAACATTAATGTTTGCAGGAATTCCTGATTGTTACACGTTGTAAATCCGTCATTTGCTAAAAAAATAAGGTTGTAACATTAATGTTTGCAGGAATTCCTGATTGTTACACGTTAATATCTGCGGGAAGTCCCGGTAAATAAGCAAAGACACATTAATGTTTGCGGGAATTCCCGATTGTTACACATTAATGTTTGCGGGAAGTCCTGGTAAATAATAGCAAAGGGAATTCCAGGTTCTGTTTTTAACTGGATCACATGATTAATATAAATTTCTATTTGCTGTTTTCAACTGGATCACATGCTTAATATAAATTTCTTTTTATATATCTAAGCAAAGGCAAAAAAACTTACTAAGGATTTTACATTCACACAGAGAAAGCACACAAATATTCCTGTACACAAATTATTTCCTCTGGTCTAGTAAAGGGGAATTTCCGATTCTGTTTTTCAACTGGATCACATGCTTAATGCATGTTTAAAATACACACAAATTATTTCCCTTGGTTTAACTTACAGCTAGTAAATGGGAAACACATGCTTTAATATAAATTTTTATTTATATATCTATTTGTTACACTTTTTAAAATTAATATGAACAATATGTAATAAAGATTGCTGCACTTAATGGTGTATTATTTAGAATTGTACATTTAGAATAACGAATATTAATGCTGGTTTGTTGTATGTAATTTCCCAAGCCCAATCTTCTTTTATGAGCGATCTGGATGGGGATACAAAGAAAAAAGGAAGTATAGATTTTCGGTGTGGTTAGTCACTTCTGTGGCATGTGTTGAATTTGCTAAGGCATTAAGGCCAAATGTCTGTCCTATTGCAATAATAGACACAGTGTACAAAGTGGCAAAGTGGCTTGGATACATGTTAAAAATTGCCATGACAATGGATAAGACTGGAAGGTGCACGCTAACTCTCGATCCCTTCCTACTTAATCCAATTGTCAAGCCTCAGGCAACAAGTAAACAGATATTGAACGCAAGAACGAATGGTTGCATGACATTGGGTAAGACTGGAGGATGCGCGCAGTGTCCTTGGAGCCTCCTACTTAATCCAACTGTCCGGCTCGCAGCCAAAATTCAGTCAGTACACCTCCGTGGGTTTCTCTAATTTCGTCTCGTAGAGATTCCCCATTTGGGGTTTGATGACAGCACATGCCACAACGCTTGGGCTTACTTGGTGGAGTGGGAGATGCGTGCAAAAGGTCGAGGGGTCCGTCCCACTCCACCAAGTTAGGGAGAGAGTCCAAGCGGGAAGTGCTACCACCGGTTTTTGTAAAAATTTCCAATTCCAGTAGTAAAGTATTTTTTAAGTTTTCTAAGTAAGTTTTCTGTAAGTTTTCTACTTTCTAAATGAGGTATTTTTTCTAAGTTTTATTTCTAAGTTTTGAAATAAGTTTTGACAAATAACTAATTAACTGGCTAAGTTTTGGAGTTGATGGGGAGACCAAAGACGCAAGATATACGAATATATATTTAGCAAATTGCGGATTCCCAGAGTGCTTTGGCACGCTTTTTAAAAAGCTCATAAAACAGCCATAAATTGCAATAAAAGGGTGTCAGAAAAACAAGGGCGGTCTAAGCTCATATTTACTATCTCTAAACCTGTGGAATTCTCTACCACAAGAGGTCAAGGATAGTAAATTCTTAACATCGTTTAAAACTAGACTCCAGAAATTTCAACTCTTCCTTTTTGCTCCTGAAATTTACGATTATATTTTTTAGTTCTTTCCTACCCTGCGACAATTTAAGTTTTTGAGAATGTGTGAATTTGCGTGTGTGTGGGAGGAGAGTGTAAAAAAGGCGGTGGGGGGTGGGGTGTGGGGGAAAAAAAAGAAGGGAGTAGTATGCATATTTAGGTATTTATGTTTCAATTTAATTTTATTTCACTTCTTTTGTTCTTTTTTAAATTTTTATTAAGGACTAGCTGTAAGACAGGTCCATAGGACCTAATGCTATTATCCTATTAAAGGTTTCGACTTCGCCCTCTCTGTCTCTGTCTGTTTCTCTCTCTGTCTCTCTCTATGTCTCTTTCTCTCTCACTCTCTCACTCTCTCACTCTCTCTCTCTCTCTCTCTCTCTCTCTCTCTCTCTCTCTCTCTCTCTCTCGGGTATATAGCACATACGTTTTCAGAAATGGATGGTAGACATAATAATTTATGAGGTGGAATTAGGGAAGCAGGGGAGGGTGGTGGTGAAGTGGGTGGAGGAGAGGGAGGGGTGCAAGCGTTGTGGCCAAGTGGGCTAAGGCGGGACTAACTTGCATTGTCCACAGGCCAGAAACCAATGGCGCCTGACAGGTGTGGGATCGATCCAGCATCTGAGCGTTATGTTTCTCCGAATATTATTTACTTTCGACTCGGGCGACGTCTCTGAGGTTTTCTCCGGGTACTCCGGTTTGCTCCCCTAGCAAAATTTCAAAAACACTACTAATATTAGGTAGGTTTGGGTTTTGGCGTGCCACAGGCTGTGACTACGCCTTCCCCAACGGAGGCGGCCCAGAATGTCCCAATAAAAAGGTACAATATAGGGTTTATAAATCTAAAATCAGTGCTTAAATTAAATGAAACAGTAGTGTATTTCATGCGATTAAAATTTGTGCAGCAATAATTTTGTCTATCGTGTTCCATAATGCTTTTGGCGGGGTAGGGGGTTGGGGGGTTGGTAAGGGGAAACAAATCTAAAATCAATGCATACATTAAATGGAACAGTAGTGTATTTCATGCGATTGATATTTGGGCAGCAATATTTTTGTCTATAGTATTCCAAAATGCGTAGTGGTGGTACTTTTGCTATAAAATAGAAGAAAGCGGTTAAGAGATCAGATCCAGGAGATGCTTGTATATTATTATTCTTGTGTATTGCACAAGGAAGAAGAGGAAGAAGAAGAAGAAAAGGAAGAAGAATAATGATATTGAGCGGCTGTTTAACGACGTCAACACTGCTTGTTCAGTAAATAAAGAAGAGAAGACTGGAGATTGCGGGTTAGTTGGCACACAAGAAATGAGGGTATGTGTGCGTGCGTACGTGCTATTTGTTCATTTTTTTAAAATTAATATCTTACGTTTTTATTCCTCCATTCTTCTCCTGATTGATTTATTGGGAGTGTGAGGATGAGGGTTGGAGGGGAAGCGGGTGGCGTGGAGGATGGGTTGGGATGTGGTAAACAGGATCGTGAGCCTACAAATTAAAAGAAAAGAAGATAAGTACGTCAAACAGAACTGGAGAGGAGAGAAACTTTAAACTTGAAACTTTTGTTTTAATTAGGGATACAGATTTTAGACTAATAATACAGACTAATCTTCCAATCTGTCCCTTAACAAATTAACATAGTAAAAAACCTTTAACATTAACTTAGAAATCAAATAACTCACAAACACACACACATGCACACACACGTGCACACACAATGACACCAACATCTTCATCATTAACTTTAAACAGTTTTAGGCAATCACCTTCTTCCTATTCCTCACCCTTAGAGAGAGAGCGAGAGAACACCATGACTGCTCTACCGGTAGGTTTAAGACCGAAAAAAATTAGACAATTAATTACAGTCAGAAATCCACCCCAGGATTGAAAACCGAAAGGTTAATTGCTTTGAGCAAAAGGTGTAGGATGAGGAAAGCTGTGAAGGAGAGAGCGGTGATAGGGTGGAGATAGGGCAGACACTTTGCGGTTGAAAGCTTGTCGGTTTGTGCGGGAAGGAGGTAGTTGGGGTGGAAATAGAGTGGAGGATAGGCGAGAAAGATGATTAAAAAAAAAAAAAAGTTGGCGTAGTAAGCGTGTCGGCAGCGGAGGGTTGCATCTTTCCCACGCAGTTTGCCAAGAAAGCTGCCATTTACACCGTTATTTTCCGCACGTGTGGTGCGTCTATCAAGACTTACTCCGCCCCCCCCCCCCCACCTTTCCTCCCTACCCCTTCACCCCTTCATCGCCCTTGCCTGTCAGAGTTCTCATACAGGTTTGTTTTGTTTTGTTGGTGTGTCTGGGTTTTGTTGTTGTTTGGTTGGTTTGTAATAATTAATTTTGGGGCCACTTTTCTACAGAATTGGCAGTAAAGCAGGGCCGTCACCCAATCATCCAGGGCAGTGGAACAGGATCCAATTGCATTAAGATTATTAATTATGCCAGATGCCTTTATACTGTTAGAAGTATCAAAGTTCAAAGTTAAGATGACCGGTGCTGAGAAATAACAATGGGCAGCCAGATTTAGTATTGATTCCAGCTGGGTATCGATATCATGACGTTTAAGCTCTCGGCGCTCTTCCATCAGCTCCCAACTCGAAACAGAGCTACTGAGCAATTTAAAAAAAAAAGATCTTTGCCTTTTTATTTATTTATTTATATTAACTGCTTTTCTATGCTACACTTTATTTTTTTAACGCCATTTTCCCTTCCCCTACAATATTTTTAAGGCCAGATGCTATTTTAATAACGACCAATTTGCCTTAATCAGCTGCTATTCTCTGCTACATTTTGAGAGTTAACACTCCTTTCGCTCTTACCTATTTTTTACTTCCGTCTCCATCGCTACAAAAATCTGGCCGGCAATATTCGTGTTCCTGATACTCTGGCGCCAGAAATCCCGCTTTACCTCGCTTATTTTTTTATTTATTTCTTCCATCTGTGCAGTTATTGTTATTTTTTATTTGGGGGCTTCCATCCCTATAAAGGTCTTCCTCCTGTCGAGCAGCCAAAAGCATAATAAATATATGATGTTGATTTGATGGAACTTGTTTTTGTGCGTTTGTTTTATTGCTCGATGCATGCAACCCCGCTGGCAAATCATAACAAAACGTGAAACCAAAGGAATCGTAACCACAGGTCGGCATACAGTGGTGGTGGCGGTGGAGGTGGACGTGATGCTGATAATGATGATGTGGAATCGAAACCATGATTCTGTGTACTTGCTAATCAGCGATTAATAATAATGATGTTGATGGTGATGATGATGTGGCATCGTAACCATGGTTCTGTGGACTTGCTATCAGAGATTATTAATGATGATGACGACGACGATGATGATGACGATGGTGATGATGATGATGATGATGATGATGATGATGATGATGATGATGATGATGATGATGATGATGACCACTATTCTGTGGACTTGCTATCAGCAATTATCACGGGCTGTTGGGTAGAATAAGTAGAAAGAGGAGGAGGATGTTTCTTGCCTGATTGATGTAGTTAAAGGTGAATTAATGGTTTCCGTACTTTTTGTTTTAAAAAAAAAAGTATCTCTTCTGTTCGGCAGTAAACAAACATTCATTCTCACACACAGTAAAGCGAATCGAAAGCAAAACAAGCTCCCTGAACTCCACACTCTAAAACTGAAACAAAAGAACAAAGGTATGAAAAAGATGAAAGAACACACAGTCATCATCGACAACAACAAAATAAAACAAAATCCCAAGCTTTCTGTTTCCGTTGCTAATGGGTTAGCTAGCGATGGGCATAACAGTAATCAGGTTGGTAGAATGCGGTCTGTTTGTGTGCGTGTGTATGTATGCGTGCGTGTGCGAGCGCATGTGTATGTGTGTTTCTATGTGGGCATTAGTGTGTGTTGTTACGCTTCCACGGTGCTATTGGCATGATCTGAAAGGGTCGGATCGTAATGGTGAATGGTTGATTAGACTGCTTTCTGGGCGTACTTAATGCTTTTTTTGTTCTGCCTCTCTCAGCAGTGTGCATCGTTACTGTTTTTCCATTATGAAAGCAGATTGTGTTGACCGACTATTGACCTAGAAAAAGGAAAAGAAAAGGCACACTCAGCAGTTTTTTTGGTTTGTGAGTGGCATCCGTGGTATTGTTTTGTTTTGTTTTGTTTTAAATCCATTATCGTAGTGCTAGCGTATAAACTGTTGCAGAGAAATTACAAAGGAAAAAAAAAGTACAGGTGTATTCATGCAACTGCTTACATCATTACGAGGCCTGCTACTATCGTTCAGGGATGGTGCTGTACTTTTTTTTTCCCAGACGCTGTCGCAAACATTTATGTATTATTTATTAATTTTTTTCACTGTGAAAACAATATCGTTGGACAGTATTAAAACATCCGTCTTCCTTGAATATTAATTGTTTTTCTTGTTGTTTTTTTTATTTTTGTTTTTTATGTTTTAGTTAAGACATAATCTTTCTTCTTCTTGGTTTTTTTAATTCACCTTGGCCGTCGGTAATGTAATAATACATTAATAATAATTAAGCCTGTTTGTCCTGCGTTCTCTCTTTCTCTTTCTCCGTTTCTTTCTTTGTCTCCCACCGGCCCAGTCCTCAAGCTCTGGGTTTGTTGTAGAGGCAAGAGAGCCAATAGAGTCATGTGGGTTGGATGGCCAAGGGTACAATCACCGGCTCGCCGTGTCACCCCGTGTCGTCCCCTGTGCCAGGTGGCACGTACTCGTGCGTCTGATCTTAACCCCAACACAGTGTAGCCGACCATGATGAGGCCACCTCTCTATTCGGTACTATAATGAGGAGGGAGTATGGCTTCATCAGCCGCAACCACACTGTACGCTGTTACTCTTGACGTCAATCTTTTTATTAGGAAAACGTCAATAAAAGTGTGTGTGTGTTTTGTTGTTGTTGTTGTGGTTGTTGTTGTTTCAGAGATAGTCTTAAATATATATATATATATATATATATATATATATATATATATATATATATATATATATATATATATATATATATATATATATATATATATATATTAAATATATATATCCTATCCTATCCTATCCCCTAACCCGGAGGTAGTAGGGGCACCACAGATGATCGTTTAACCAGCATACTCCATCTTTCTCTGTCCTCAACAGCCCTGATGGCTTCGCTCAGTGTCAAACCAGTCCATTCTCAAATCCTTAAATATATATATAAAAACATTATATATAATGTAGATAAACTGAGCACACTGAACGTAAGAGATAATCGATGGTTTCATTCTTGAAAATGTGTGTGGCTTTGTTAATAAAATGACAAAGTTCAAAGTTCCAAGATAGCTGATAATTGCTATAGGAGGAAGACAAGTAAAAGGTTGAAGAAGATTAAAACACATCAGATGAAAGAAAAACAATCTCTGTAATTATTACATTATTTCGCTAAAACGCTTCGTCAAAGAGTTACAGACACGAGTCTCCAGATAAAAACCAAGCTTTCGGGGTTATGTCAAACTTTTCCGCAAGGTAAAAACAAGGCTAGACGGCTATGGGAGAGGTAATGTAATAATAGTCCCTACAGTTTATATAGAAGAAACACCGAGCGCCATAGCTTTTTCATGCCATAGGCCTAAAGGCGCTGACGCTGTGGTAAACAGGTAAAGGAAGAAAAGAGTGCTGATTTTACTGATAGAACAGAACGTGCCTGAAAGCACGTCGTGTGTCCGATGGTTCCCACTCCCACCCCCTACCCATCCTTTCCTGTTTCTTCTTCTTTTCTTTCTTAAATGTAAGTGCACTTTCACGTTTTCTCTTGTGCGACATCTCAGCTATCAATATTGAAAGCAAGTCTAATTAAAGACAAATATTTAATGTCAGCGACTTTTGATGGTATTGAAAGTTGCTCTTTGGACCTCTCTGCCTTACAGTTAGTGTCAGTACACAAACATAATAATGCTCAAAAATTCTTCATCAGATCTTTTAGAGCAGGAGATGGTGGATATTGATAAATCCTTGTTTTTTTTTTGTTGATGATTTTTCTATCTCGGCTGAGGGTAAAATCTTGGCAGGGGTGGAGCGTCAACTTCAGCTTTGTAAAGGTAAACTTCAGGGGTTGGTAGAACAAAATGGCTTCAAATTTTCGTTTTCAAAAACCGAATGCATTCATTCTCATCGCAAACAGAACCATGCTTTTAACCATTCTCTCCATGTTTACGCCCAGCCCATAAAAGTTTCAAAACAAGTTACGTTTCTGGGCATTATTATTGATAGTAAACTAACTTTTTGCCGCATATTAAATGCACGACTTGTGTGAGTGCGTCTTGGGCGACGTGAGTGTTACGTTGAAACGAACGAAAGTGTGTCTAAAGCGCGCACGATAGATCTAATCGTTTCGATTTGCAAAGTATTCAATAATGGAGTTTATTTACCTTTGATTTGAGTTTGCATTGTTGTTAGGAGAGGCTTTGTATAACGTTGATAATTTGCGAAGTTTCTGGATCTGCGTGTTTACTCTTGATAGAAATTTCCGGATGGATATCGAAGGTCGTGAATGTTCCCGGAAGTAGAGAAAATGTGTAATGACGTAAGCCAGTGATGACGATCTTTAGTTCGATTGGTGGCAGTACGTCATTTCTACCATGTACCATATTGTTCCAGAAAAGAGAGAGGTTATTTAATCGTGTGCCGAGATTGTTGTTGAGAGAGTGAAGTTGTTGATAGTGATTTGGAAAGTTGCTGTGAAAGTTGTTGAGTTGAATTGAGAATTG
The DNA here is from genome assembly GCA_036898135.1 of Oncomelania hupensis. Classification (NCBI taxonomy): domain Eukaryota; kingdom Metazoa; phylum Mollusca; class Gastropoda; order Littorinimorpha; family Pomatiopsidae; genus Oncomelania; species Oncomelania hupensis. Next base: position 29,327,000 of record CM072515.1, read on the forward strand.
TATGCAGTTGTTGGTGTGTGCTGAATAAAAGTGGAAAACTTCATACGTCGACTTTGTGAATTGTATGCTGTTTGGACGGGCTGTGTGAATAAACGAATCTGAGTTACACAACTATCAGGAATTCAAGCATCGGGGCTGAATCAGATACTGATAGAAAACACCATCATCGAACTGAGTGTAACATTTTGTAACCCCCCACTCAAGAAGAAATTTACTTAATTTCTTTCAACAACGTTGAAACGTAATGCACAAACAAAGTACAGAATTAAGACTTATTTCAGTCTGCCTGAGTACTGTCAGTGTTCACAGTTCATTCACACAGAGTCAAAGTTTCTCATCTGCAAATCTTTCTGGATTCTGTCAATGTTCACATATCATTTACCCAGTCAACGTTTTTCATTTTCAAGTCTGTCATTACCAATATTTTTAGTTCATCCACACAGTCAATGTTCTTTCATTCGCAAGGAAACGACGCCCTCGTCAGTTGCAGTCGTCATCGGCCCAGGGTCAAAGACGATGATCACGTGGGCTTCCCTGGAATCAGTGCGTCCTCTGTTGTGTCCTTCTTCCATCGGATGTCCGACGCAGTCGACGTTGCCAGCTCCCAGGATGCATTCGCTGGGTCTTACGGTCAGGTTGGCTTCTGCGGGACGGTGGAACAGCTCCCTCAAGGTCTGCAGATGCTCCTTCCAGGTCTGGGTGTGGACTTCATGTTCGACCAAAGTCGTAGAGCCTGGGACATCATTGAAGTTATGGGGAAACTCGCCCATAAGGTCCTTGAGCTCCATCTTTTGACCTTCCGTCAAGCTTGGTCCTAGCTTAATATCATCAATGCCTTCTTTGCTGTGGAAGTCTCCCAGTTCCAACAGTTCTTCGCTGTCAAAGCTGTCGTCGGTCACAGCTGCTGTGGCTGCGTGCACAGTCTCTGATGGCCTTTCTACGTACAGCTTAAGGAGGTTGGCGTGGTATATCTTGGAATGCTGGCCGACCTTCACCTTGTAGTCGTTGATACCCACCACGGTCTCCACTTCGTACGGGCCTTTCCACTGCATCAGCAACTTATTATGATCAGTAGGTAGCAGCACCAGCACTTTGTTGCCAGGTTTAAACTTCCTGTTCACAGCCCTACGGTCATAGTAGTGCTTTCCACAGTCCTGGGACTTCTTCAGGTTTTCTCTGGCTATCTCGAGAGTCTGCTCCAGCTTCTCTCGTAGCTCAAACACGTACTGGTAGCTGTTCTTCACCTCTGGGGTGTCTACTTCTTTCGTCCACAGTTCTTTTAGGATGTGCATCGGCCCTCGGATGGTTCTTCCGTACAGCAGCTCGAACGGAGAAAAACCGGTGGACTCCTGCGGTACTTCTCTGTAGGCGAAAAGTAAGGCGTTGATGTAGCGATGCCATTGTCTGGGCTGCTCGCTGCACAGTTTCTTCAAGGTGGACTTCAACGTAGCATTGAACTTTTCGACAAGCCCGTTGCACATTGGATGGTAGGGTGTCGTAGTTAAATGCCGGATGCTAAGCAGTCTGTTGACCTCCTTCATGCAGTCAGAGACGAACTGCGTCCCGAGGTCTGTCAGAATCTCTTCAGGCACTCCGAGTCTGCTGAACATGTCCACCAGCGCCTCTGCAACAGTCTCAGTGTCAATCTTCTTCAGAGGCACTGCTTCTGGGTACCGAGTCGCATAGTCCACTAAAGTCAGTACCCACCGATGACCTTCTTCACTCGGAGGTCTTATTTCGCCGATTAAGTCTAAGGCCACCCTCTTGAAAGGTCGGTCGATCAGAGGCATCCTCTGCATAGGCACTTTCGGGACCCTTCCTCGAGGTATGGTCTTCTGGCAAATGTCACATGATCGGCAGAAACGGCTGACGTCCGCATGAAGCCCTGGCCAGTAGAACACCGCCTGGATTCTGTCTGACGTCTTCCTGATGCCTAGGTGACCTCCCATAATTGAGTCATGCGCTACTTCCATCACCTGGCGCCTTAAGGGTAATGGTACCAGTACTTGACGTAGTGGTTTACCTCCGTTGACCCTCGGGTGCTGGAAGATTCTGTACAGGATCTTGGCCTTCACCTCAAAATAGACCGTGCCATTGCCCTTGGTCACGTGGTCTTGGCGGTTCCTGTACTTGTTTAAAGTGCTATCAGCTTCCTGGAGCTGGATCAGCTTATCTCTGTCCACGATGGCAGCTTTGGAGTTGGCGACCTTCAGTGGCGTAGACGTCTTGTCTCTCTTGGCCTGGGCCCTGGTAGTAACAGCACCGACGATCTCTGGTCGGCAGGGCTGAGCCGGAGTAACCACATTGTCCCGTAGCAGCTCTGTAAGGTCTCCATCGGGAAACGGCAATGGATCCTCCTCCACAACTTCGACGCGTTGGATTGAGGCAGGACTCCACTCTGGATCGGGGTCGTCGGGTCGTCTCGCGCCGTCGATATTCCCGATCATCAAATCATACAGCGGCTTGTTCAGGCAAACCGCTTCGACTTCGCCTATGTAGAAAGGGGTGTTGACATGAATCTTCGCAACTGGCGCTCTCACACATTTGCTGTCGGCCATAAGTGTCCATTTTGAATCGCCAGTGAACTGTTCTTTAGCGATTAGGTCTTCTCTGACGATGACCCCACTGCAGCCAGAGTCTCTTAAAACAGTCACTTCATGATTTCCGACGCGTCCCTTGGAAACAGGCATGTTCTGTACAGTCACCGCTGCGCTGGCGACGACGGGGATGGATTTTCCGTTGGCAAGGAGAAGTTGGCCATCGGTCATGCACTCTTGCACGTCCGCAGGAGTAGCTGTGCGCTTGGTCTCACTCGGAAGAATGACGCTCCCGCCGCACACTTGATGGTCAGATCTACTGGTTTGCCGTTGATTGGAGAACCGCCTCTGCCGGTTGCCCGCCGCTGCATTGTCCGTACTGCTCCGCTGTCCGCTATTTCTGCTTTGAGGGCAGCTGGCAGCTCTGTGGTCTGTAGCGTTGCAGATAAAACAGCCTCTTGAGTGCCCTTCCCTGGGAGGAGGCGTGGAGTCCGTCTGTCTCTGGCTCGTCTGGCCCCCCTGGATCTGGTTCCCATGGTTTGCCGTCTTCTGAAAGTGTTTCGTCGCGCTGGGTGGCCCCAACGTTTTCTCATGAGCGATGAGATATCTTTCAGCAGCCTCAGCAACGTCTTTTAGCGTCTGCAACTTTTGTATTTCCAAGTGGATCGCGAGGTCCTTAGGGCAGGCGTTGAGTAATTGTTCCCTCACGATCAGCTCATGGAGACTCTCGTAAGTCTTCCCTTTGCCTGATAATTCCACCCACTTGTGTAGGTATGATGACAGGCGCTCCACAAATTGCTTTGGTGTCTCGTCTGACAAAGGCCGGCATTCACGAAAGCGTTGACGGTAGCCCTTTTCTGTAAAGTTGTAGCACTGCAATAGGGCCGCTTTCAAAACGTCGTAGTCTTTGGCGTCATTATTCGACAGTCTACTGTAGACATCGAGCGCCTTCCCCGTCAGTAGTGCGCTGAGTATGATCGCCCAGTCTTGACGTTGCCATTTAGCGCTTTCAGCGAACCTTTCAAACCTCGCTAGATAGCTGTCGATCTGGTCCTTTTCGTCGACGAATGCTGGCAATTTTGGAGCTTTGAAGTCGCTGATAACGTGTGGCGCGTGCTGCTGTTGTTGGATGCGCGCCATCTCTAATTGGAACTGACGCTCAGCTTCCCTTTCTTCACGCCTGCGTTCCTCTTCTCTTTCTTCACGCTGCCGCTGCTCTTCTCTTTCTTCTCGGCGACGTTGTTCTTCTACTTCTCGACGCTTCTCTTCCAATTCTCTTTCTTCGCGCCGTCGCTGTTCTTCTCTTTCTTCACGCAATATTCTCTCCTGGCATTTGACGTACTCCGTCAGCTGTTTGCCTTTTAGATTCAGTTCAACCCCTTTCTGCCAGAAGTCAGCCATCTTGATGCTTCTGGAAAGTTCTATTCTGGAAAGTTCTTTTCTGGAAGGTTCTTCTTCTAGAAGGTTCTTGACTGTGCTGTACCTTTCTAGACTGTTCTAGAACAGCACGCTTTCTGCAGTAGCGCTGATGCTTGTCACTAGTCGCCTTCGTTGACGCAGGCCCCGCTGTCCTCGTCGTATGCGACGCTGCACCACGCTGGTGTTGATGTACACGCTCCTGTGCTGAAGTAGACGCGACGTCCGCTCGACGCTCGCTGTAACACTGGCGATGTAGCTCCGAGACTGTCCCTCGACGTAGTCTTACGGTAGCCACGTAGTCCCGATCTGTTGTTCGCTCACGAAGCAACTCTTCAGCGACTACACGCCCTTGCAGTCAACCCGAACCTATCGGATGTAGTCCCAGTATGTTGGCCCCTCTCGACGCAACTCGTTGGCGGCTACCCTCGATGACTGCTTCTCGTAACGTTGACTCGCTTGTTGTAGCAGTTGAACCCTTGGCTATGGCGTGAATCCCGGCTTGGCCCCCAAAATGTTACACTCAGTTCGATGATGGTGTTTTCTATCAGTATCTGATTCAGCCCCGATGCTTGAATTCCTGATAGTTGTGTAACTCAGATTCGTTTATTCACACAGCCCGTCCAAACAGCATACAATTCACAAAGTCGACGTATGAAGTTTTCCACTTTTATTCAGCACACACCAACAACTGCATACAATTCTCAATTCAACTCAACAACTTTCACAGCAACTTTCCAAATCACTATCAACAACTTCACTCTCTCAACAACAATCTCGGCACACGATTAAATAACCTCTCTCTTTTCTGGAACAATATGGTACATGGTAGAAATGACGTACTGCCACCAATCGAACTAAAGATCGTCATCACTGGCTTACGTCATTACACATTTTCTCTACTTCCGGGAACATTCACGACCTTCGATATCCATCCGGAAATTTCTATCAAGAGTAAACACGCAGATCCAGAAACTTCGCAAATTATCAACGTTATACAAAGCCTCTCCTAACAACAATGCAAACTCAAATCAAAGGTAAATAAACTCCATTATTGAATACTTTGCAAATCGAAACGATTAGATCTATCGTGCGCGCTTTAGACACACTTTCGTTCGTTTCAACGTAACAGTGAGTTCGAATCCTGACTTCAGCAAACTATTGTGTGATTGCTGGATATTACGGGCCAGCGCCTTGAGAAGCTCTCTGAGCTTGTAAGTGCGCTATATATGAGAAATCTCTTTCTTTCTTTATGGGGCCGGGTAGCTCAGTTGGTAAGAGCGTCTTGTTAGTAACCGAAAGGTCGCTGGTTCGAATCCCGGATTGGTCAACGTGTGATCATATTATTTTCCCCTTTACCAACAACTGGCCCGCTGGTGTAAGTATAAATCGGTCCAGTAGTCACCTATATGCGAAAGTGTAGTGTGACTATAATCTACAAACAACAACAACAACATTTTTTCTTTCTTTTACCTGAGGGAAAGCTGCCAAAAAGATCGGACTGTTATTGAAAGATATGAGCCACACAGATTGAGGAGCAGTAAGCTATCTATCGTTCTCTGGTGCGTTCTGAATTGAATTATGATAGCATTGTATATGTTAGTTAGTGAGTTATTCATTGCTTACAGGGACCAGGGGAGTGCAAAGAGCCGAATCAGGACCACAAAATCAAGACCACAACTTCGCTGAAAGAGGACTCACCCCCTAATCCGCATAAAAGATCTGCCGAAACAACCCTAGTGGTAACACTGAAGGCAATCCACCAGCCGGTCACTTTACAATAAAGACATCGCACGCAGGAAACGCTGAGGATATACTCTAATTTATCGAACCCCCGTTTACAAAAACAAAATAGAATACAAACATCATTGTAAAATATCAACAAAACACATACAAATAAAATGCCTACTTTGCCAAATAATAACAACATAGGAAGCCTAAGTGACCATTTGGCAGAAAGCGTCCAATATTCCCAAACTTATCCAACAGACTTCACACACAAATGATGAGTTTTGTCCCGGAAGAGTTTTCAAGAGAAAAGGTAGTGACTGGTCTAGCGAAGAAGAAGATAGTATAGTAGATTGATAGAACAGAATAGGAGTGAGAAAGAACAAAGGAGGAAGGCAGAAACAGTGTCAATTTAAAGCACTAAATTTCCAGAAAGTGTGGATATTATTTATACTGAAACCCTTGCAACCTCTACGGGAGGCATTGTGTATGGCTCCGCTAAGACGGGTCGAAGAAAGGAGACTGTGTTGTGTCGGTCTCTCGGAGGCATCTCGACCATCCTTTGGAACATCGTTTATATCCTATTTTTGTTCTGTTTATACAGCTGAGCTCAAGGCAATTCATTTAGCCCTGAAGCAGGTTTATTAATCCAAAAAATCGTCGTTTTTAATCATATCCGATTCATTGTCAGCACTTCAGGCTCTTTCCACGAGAAAGATATCGCAATTTTTTTTGTCGGCGATCCAGATCTCCACACACAACCTGTATCTGAAGGTAAGAAGATAGTTTTTATGTGGGTACCTAGTCACATTAGCATCCGCGGCAATATTGCAGTGGACAAAGCTGCAAAAGAACCTCTCTACCTTGATTTTCCTTCATAGATTTTCCAGTTTGTTTCATACTAAACGGCTCTGGCAGACCGAATTGTCTAATCAAATCAATAACATACTGTTTCAAATTTTGCCACACTTGTCTGCTCCTTTGCCTAACTTTGCGTCCACTCGTAAAGAAGAAACTGTTTTGGCCCGTCTATGTGGGTACCTAGTCACATTAGCATCCGCGGCAATATTGCAGTGGACAAAGCTGCAAAAGAACCTCTCTACCTTGATTTTCCTTCAGAGATTTTCCAGTTTGTTTCATACTCTGACCTGCGTAGTTTGACTGGTTCTTATTGTAAACGGCTGTGGCAGACCGAATTGTCTAATCAAATCAGTAACATACTGTTTCAAATTCTGCCACACTTGTCTGCTCCTTTGCCTAACTTTGCGTCCACTCGTAAAGAAGAAACTGTTTTGGCCCGTCTTCATATTGGGCATACTTATGTCACCCATAGTTTCCGTGTGCTTTGCATGTAACAAATCCTTTTCTGTCCGCCATTTTATGTCTGAATGTGCTGATCTGGTTGATGAGAGAGAAAGATATTTTAGTTCGATATCTTTTAATGAAATTTTGAAATTTGCAAATTTCAAAACCTGTTTACATTTGTACATGATGCTGGTTTGTTTTATCGCATATAGGTCATGTCATCTTGTTTGTATGCTTAGTTAAATTTCATCAGTAAAGCTAGTTTTATATGTATCTTTTATTATATTTTAAAATTGAATAGTTTTGTGTGGCCTGATTGGGCTCTTGGCAGTCCGCCGAGCCCTATAAACATTGATTATCTAAACTAATCTAATGTTCAAAAATCTTTAGCAGACATATAAAAATTTAAAAAATAAAATAAAATCTTTTGTTGAGTAAACCTGGAAATATAGAACATGAATTGGTTGACAGGCCAAAATGAATAGTTATATTTCTTATTTACATTTTTGCTGGATTTGACACTACTACCTTCAGTCACCTTGAGCGAAGAGGTGGAGTGTGATACGACCGGCATAGGCTAAGCAGTTTTGCACTCGGGTTATGGTTTATCACTGTTATTTTAAATAACTACTACACTATTATGATAAAAGTCGCAGTACATTCGGATCTTCCCGATTCCACCTAATTATGTTATTTTCCACGGTTATGAAATGACTAGAAAATTCGCGCCTTCACACCTGCAAGGTCGCCTGTTTTGTTAGAAATTGCGTAGCCAAAAAGAAGCAAACAAACCAAAGAACCATCCAGTGGCTCAGTTGGCCTTGATCTTGACATACTTTGGCCTTGGGGGTTAGGATCCGTGTTTGAATTTAAATACTGTGCTGTAAGATTTATGAGTGGGTGTTTTTGATGAAACTGAAGCTGCGCAAGATATGTTTTTCCTTGTCCCTTTTATTGTATTTGTCTAAAACTGCGTTCTTATTCCTATTGTGCTGACTTTTCATAGTTACTGCCCTTATTTTTGAATTCATTTACACTTTAATTTGAAGAAAGCGACTTATATCTCCATTCACTATTTTTGTTTAAACGTTTATAAATATATATATTTCTAAAAAAAATTTTTTGCCTGCTCAGGAGCTGCTGAAGGCGTTTGACCCGTTGCAGGTTGTAATTGTATGTGTAATTTCGAAGGACACTTTTCTTGGGCCCTCTTCACTCTTGTCCTAGATGGCACACGTTGGAACAGCCATGCTTTCGCTTAATAGGTCCAACAGTCTGGATTATTATAAAGTCTAAATTAGTGACCCGCTTATTTTAGTGTGTGTGTGTGTGTTTATATGTTGTGGGTGTGTGTGTGTGTGTGTGTGTGTGTCTGTGTGTCTGTGTGTGTGCAATGAATTATTTATTATTCTTCTGCTTTTAAGAAGATATGAAGTTTGAAATTCTAGAGGTAGGCTGTTTACCGGCCGGCTCTGTCTTGTAGGCTGATGCAACGCCTTCTGACGTGGAAAGCAGGTCACTGGAACGGAGAGGGAGTGTGGGTGCCTGGTAGTCATAACAACACCAAGGAACTCTCTCTTATATATTCATGCTGGCGCATATGTTGGGGTATTTAACAGAACTTATCTGTAGTACCTTCACATACACCACACATACACACACATTTGCAGTCTCACTGTGGATACAAAGGAACCTTTATTTGCGTACGCTTTGAGAGAAAAGAAGGTATCGTGTGCACACACAGTCCAGATTCACTATGGATACAAAAGAGCCTTTAGAGTAGCAGAAGGAAACAAAATATTGCTCCTGTATTTAATACATGCACACATTGCAGACTTGTTTTAGTAAAAAAAAATTTAAACTTCTAGTTTAAATGGTAATTTTTGGTAAAATTCTCATTAATACAATACAATACAATACATTACAAAATAACTTCATTGTCGGTTAAAGCCTACTTATTTGCCTTAAATTTAATTCAAGCATTGATAATTCCGTGAAGAGAGACCGTGCTTAGAGTGCACGGTACGTTGTGAGGCTGGGAAAGGTGATTCAAGAAGTATGTAAAGTTAAAATGACCTGGAATTGTAAAGAACGAAGAGAAGAGGGGGGAGGGGAGGGGGGAGTGGGAGTGGACCGGAAACCTACCAGTCTGCACGTTTCAGTCATTCTAATTCAGTGCCCTTTTTTTTAAAATTGTGAACTGCAGTACTTTACACTGAGAAGGCAAGTCGGGGCGACTGTTGTTGGTGAATTCTTTGTAAAGGCTGATGCAATATTTGCAAAGGAAGGTGAAATGACCCGGATGTATACATGATGCGCGAGGGGTGGGTTGCAGGCAAGTTAGCCCCACAGAAACGCTTGACCTTACCTGCCCCTGCCCATTTTGTATGCCCGCTTGTATTGAGCACCATCCATGACTGGAACTAGAAGACATAATTATATTTAGTTAGAGCGAACTGCAAAGAGCCGAATCAAGACCACAATTTGGTTGAAAGTGGACTCACCCTCGATCCGTATAAAAGATGTGCTGAAAAAAACCTAATAGTAACACTGAAGGCACTTCACCAACCGGTCACTTTACAATAAAGGCATCCTATGCAGGGGATGCTGGGACTGTAATCTAATTTATCGAATCCCCGTTTACAAAAACAAATTAAAAATATTAACAAAACACATACATATAAAATGCCTACATTGCTAAATAATAATACCATAGAAAGCCCTAGTGACCACTTAGCAGAAAGCGTCCAATGTCCCCAAGCTGACCCAACAGACCCGGTGCACAAATGGCAGTTTGGGAAGAGTTTTCAAGAATAAAGGTAGGTGACTGGTCTAGCGAAGATTGACAGAACAGAGTAGGAACAAGAAAGAACAAATGAGAATAAAAGAAACAGTGGTAATTTAAAGAACTAAATTTCCACGACGTGTGGGTACTATTTATTTATACAGAAAACCCGGGCACCCCAACGGGGGACATAATTATATGCTTTTGAGTGTGAAGATTTTTTAAGTTTGATGCAATATCTATCAGTGCCATGTTGTACATAGCGCCTCTCATTCCCGAGAAGACATGCTTAATGTTGTGTGTGTGAGCGCGCGCGCGTGTATGTGTGTGTGTGTGTGTGTGTGTGGTTTGTTTGTATCTGATGCAATCTATTGCAATTTAAGATGAACTCATCCAGTGTTGCTGTTGTATTGTTTTTTTTAAACAAATTTGATGAACGAGAGTACGAGTTGGAGAGAGAGAGAGAGAGAGAGAGAGAGAGAGAGAGAGAGAGAGAGAGAGAGAGAGAGAGAGAGAGAGAGAGAGAGAGAGAGAGAGAGAGAGAGAGAGAGAGAGAGAGAGAGAGAGAGAGAGAGAGAGAGAGAGAGAGAGAGAGAGAGAGAGAGAGAGAGAGAGAGAGAGAGAGAGAGAGAGAGAGAGAGAGAGAGAGAGAGAGAGAGAGAGAGAGAGAGAGAGAGAGAGAGAGAGAGAGAGAGAGAGATGTAACAATTGGTGGGGAGAGAAGGTTTTCAACAGACTATGGAAGAACCAAGTGGTCATAAAAATAGAGGGAAGGGGAGAGGGTGGGTGGGTGGGTGGAAGGGGGGGGGGTAGGAGATAATGTAGGCCTATATAGCTTCAAAATAACAGGCAAATAAAACCCCGTTAATCTCATATCTTGTTTGTGAATGATAACGCGAAAATAGAAAACCTGTTACGGAAACCTTTTTTGTTCTTTCTCTTTTTCTCGGATATCGTGATTATGAATGAATAAAAAGCAAAAAATAGAAGACCGTTATTATCGTATCGTATGACGTGAGTGCCTGGAGAGAGAGGGTAGGATTGTTTGTGAAGTTCTATGGGGGGAGGGGAGGAGGATAAGGGCAAGTTTCAAAGTCCGCGAGTGCGACATTTTGAGCTTATCTACGTTTGCGATAAGAAGAGACAGGGGGAGGAGGAGAGAGGGGAGAGAGAGAGATAGAGAGAGAGAGAGAGATTCAAATTCAGACAACTTTTTTTTAATCTCACAAGATAAATTCTAACATGCAGTTGTTGTCAGTAAAAAGCAATTAAAAATGTAACAATAATTTACAAAGTTAGATCATGCACTGTCTCACACGAATGTACATTTTAACATTAAAACATACGCTCCTGTGTCGTGTGACTATAATCTACAATTAATTAGGATTTGGTAGTGCTGGGCTAGGATGTGAGTGCAGTCTCTTGCAATCGCGCACGCTTTCTTTCTTCTTTGACTTGCGCATATCAGCCACCGCTCTCCCGCATACATTTACAATTCGATTCAACACATTCTTAGTCCCCACGCTGAGATCTTCAAACCAAAGATTAGCACATACTGAATAAAACACATGTGTGTGCATATGCGTGCTTGTATATTGTTGTTGTTGTTGTTACGCTGGAAAAGAGCGTTACGGATTTTATTTGTTCTCTTTTAAAATAATTTAATGTTTTGTTTTGGGTTTTTTGGGCCACATCATGTTTTCTTTGACACGATAGACTAATATACTGCGGCAAAGCAATCTCAATTAGTGCAAACTTCGTTCTGTAATAACTAATATTGTTTGTTAAACCAGCGATTTTGTCATTGGCATGGAGAGTAGAGGGAAAGGATGAGGAGGAGAGCATCATGTTTCAAACATAAGTCTTATCGCAATCAAAATTATGGAAATGAGAGAGAGAGAGAGAGAGAGAGAGAGAGAGGGAGAGAGAAAGAGAGAAGTCGAAGTCGAAGTCGAAACCTATAGCATTAGGTCCTTTGGACCTGCCTAACAGCTAGTCCTTAATAAACAATGCAGAACACACACACACACACACAAATAATAATTTGAAACAAGCATATTTCTTAACTACGATAATAAATCACTAAGCAAATTAATGCATTTTAATACACATACTCCCACCCTTCTTTCCCTCCCGATCACTCTCCTCCTCTCTCCGCACACACAAGCGCACACACACACTCATACAGACATGTAAATTCACACATTCTTAGTAATTTAAATTGTGGCAAGGTAGGGAAGAGCTCATCTTAAATATTAGGAGCACAGGGAGAGAGAGAGGGGTGAGGAAGGAGCGAGTGTGGATAGTAAAAGAAACGGAACACTTGCAGGGAGTGGTGTGCGCCACCACTATCACTAAGTGAGGAATAAAGAACATTATTTTGGACGGTGGCATCAGCTCAAAGATAGAGAACACCGTTAAAAAAATATTACTATAAACAAGGAAAATACGTAGGGGCATGCACACATGCGCACCCACAATGCACGCACACACACACGCACACAATACACACGCACACACAATACACACGCACACACAATACACACGCACACACAATGCACACACAATACACACACGCAACGCACACAATGCTCTCTCTTACACACAAGCACTATACGAACGGCTAGTGTGATACTTGTATTTTATTCTCTGACAACAGCATACAACCATTCAGGCACACACAACACACGAACTCACACACTCACACTAACACAGGGTGACATGCAGATTGTCTGAGACAGCCTGCTGAAGCATACATTTAACAAAACTATGGAGTATTTCTCTGCAGCTATGCTCATGTGTGTTTGTGTGTGGGTGTGGGTGTGTGTGTGCGTGTGTGTGTGTGTGTGTGAGAGAGAGAGAGTTTGAGGAAGAAGGAAACAGAGGATTAGAGATGTGAGGCGGATTACCGTGATTATTTTATCTTGCGCATCACAAAGCGTTATTGAGACTGGCCGAGTGCCTCTCACTAAGCCTCGGCGAGTCTCAACTACGCAGTTTGCTTGTGCATGCGAGTATAGGAGCACTACAAAATAGGTCGGTGTGTCATGACTTTTTGTCTCGCCTCAGGAATGAAACCCAGTTTGAGGGCAAAGACCTCGCCACCATTACCTGGGGACCAGATACTCGTTTAAATGAATATTGAAATAGAAATATTGGGATTTGGGGCTAAATCATATTAAAATGGAGAGAGGAGGGGGAAACACTGCCTTGGAAGAGGAAGTTAAGGGGAGGAACTGAGGAGATTTGGAAAACAAAATGATTATATCAAATTATTGCAGAAAGTGGGTCGGGGAGGTATACGTGCTCGTTTGACCGGCTTTGATTGAATAATAATTAGTTTCGACTCTAGAAATAGATAAACCTTAGATTGAATATTAATTAATTAGGAGTCTTAGATTGAATAATAAATAGTTTGGACTCTAGGAATAGATAAACCTTAGATTGAATAATAATTAGTTTGGACTCTAGAAATGGATAAACCTTAGATTGAATAATAATTAGTTTGGATTCTAGAAATAGCTAAACCTTAGATTGAATAATAATTATTTTGAAACTAGAAATAGATAGACCGTAAAGTTTGTTTTAGCCAATACAATTATCCAAAAATCTAAACAACAAAAGCAATCTACCTTCTCCTTTACTATTTTTGGTTAACTATTAACTTATTTATCTCTCTCTGTCTCTCTCTGTCTCTCTGTCTCTCTCTCTCTCTCTCTCTCTCTCTCTCTCTCTCTCTCTCTCTCTCTATATATATATATATGATGATGATGATGATGATGATGATGATGATGATGATGATGATGATGATGATGATGATGATGATGATGATGATGATGATGATGATGATGATGATGATGATGATGATGATGATGATGATGATGATGATGATGATGGAAAGGAACATGTGGAGAGGTGGCGCAGCGGTGCTGATGGCGATGATCATGATGAGACTGATTATGATGATGATGATGATGAAAGAGAGAACGTGTGGGAATGTGGTGCAGAGATGAACAAACCAAAATAAACAAATTCAGTCAGACAAACTCGGTTAATGTGGTACATAAGACTGGCCCCAAAAATGCAGATTACATAGTCCTTTTGTTTTTCTCTGTGCATGTGTACTTGCACAGTGGAAAGGTTTATTATCACACTCCCGAAGTGTCTAAGGCCATTCTGTTGGCCAAACATAATTATGAATGAAAGTTCTGAATAGTCTGAGCCTTCGTCCAGTAGTAACAATTTATCTCATTCATCGGAAATTATTTTGAGGTTTAAAATTTTTTTTTTTCTTAACAAGATTGTGCGATTTACGATGTTTTATACATATTTGATCGGCTAGGCCAGGCAAATTTTTCATTATGAGTGTGTGTGTGTTTGTTTGTTTGTGTGTGCGCGCGCTTGCGTGAATGAGAGAGTGAGGAAATTTGTGCGTGTATGTTCATAAATACATTTTCCTTTGAAATCTTTACCCTCTAACATTTCATTGCACAGTTGTGTGTTTTAAGCTTCATTGCTTCCAGCATTCCCAATGACCCCCCCCCCCACTCACCCACCCCCACCCTCTCTCTCTCTCCTTCATCATTTTGTGCTTCTTTCTGCCAGTTTAGTTTGCTTCTATCCAGAACTCAAGTTGCATACCATTGTATTGTAGTACTAAAAACCGCTGTTAGAAAGCGCGATATTCAAGTTATGTTATTGCATGTTTAGCTTGGCTTAGTGTTAAATAGCGTTACACATAAAAAATTGAAAAGGCATTGCTTCGTCACTTTCTTCTTCTTCTTCTTCTTCTTCTTCTTCTTCTTCTTCTTCTTCCTCTTCCACCACCACCAACTCCTCTTCCTCCCATGTAATGATCTATTAGAACATCGTGGACAAAGAGCTTTATTCGAGAACGTGGGGTTTATTGGGTCGCCCATAACATTACACACACAAAATAAAATTTAAAAAAGGTTTCGTCGTCTTTTTTTTTCTTTGTCATTTTTTTTTCTATCTGCACGAGTTGGATAGAATTTACAAGATTTTAAGAAGGGCTTTATTTACGTAGCGGCCTGGATGGATGGATAAGTGATCTATGACGTTACCCTCTCAGAGTCTCTGCCCACGGTTACAGTTGTGTGCGTCCTTTGGGTGACTTAAATTGGATCCTCTTCGGCAAACTATTTTGCGCGTGCTGGATCTCTTAGTTGGCCAGTGCCGTGAGTAACTCTTTTGACCGAAAAATTAAGTGCGCCACATAACGAAAGAGTTTATTCTGAAGGGTGCATCTAGAAGACAACTTGAGTTTATATCCAGGCTTCTACAAACGGTTTTGTGACTTCGCATGAACAAGCTCTTTCGTGCGTGCTAAAACCACAGCGCCTAAAGCAACTTTTGAGCTGGAAGAGTGCGCGATTTTACATCAGCCTATAATGTTCAACTTGTTAGCATTGATTGTTACATTGGGGTGAGGGATGGGAATGGGGTGGTGGTAGTGTACTCTCACAGTCTCCAATAGCATTGATGCACGACCGCCAGTACAACGACGATGACACAGCAAACTTCTGGTGATCATGCGCATTGCTTTCCTTGTTCACGCGCTGTTTCCGTGTATGTTACAAAGTCGGCCGCATGCACTCTTGATATTAACAGTACGCAGCCCAGTTTTTAGCACCTACTATATCTACGATACATTTTAAAAACTTTGTAATAACGTCAGTGTAGACTGTGACGAACATTAGAATTGTTGTTACAGTTTATTAGGGGTTTTAAGTTGCATAACAATAAAGGTGGAGGTGAAAGACGGTTGGAGGTCCCGTGTTCGACAGTCATTTATTTACCAACATAGCGTGATCCACTTTTTACTAGTTACTGCCATAGTCTACTTTTGTTGTGCCGTCAGTAGTCCAGAAAACGTTATTACCACATTGATTCTTAAAGGCCCCCTACCCCCCCCCCCCCCCCCCCCTTCCAATTACTATTCTAAGGTGGGCACTTAACTTTAGACTACTTACATGTAAACATTAAATTTGGTTACCTTTGAGACTTCGTTCCCTCACAAGTCATTGATGTCATTTGGTCAACCCAATGATCCGATCGGTCAAACGGTCAAGCTAGTAGCAGCAGTCATTGTAGTAGTCATCTATTACTCATTCAACCATTCTTGAGTCTGGTTAGGAACAAGTCTGAAACTAATACAAACATACACAGACCAACGTGGTGGGTGCGTGCGCGATGATTATAATATAATGGCTATATTTGGGCTCTGTTTTGGTAGTTTATTGCATAGCCCGCAGGAAACATCACTGTGATCATGATGACTGTGCATTTTTTTTTGCCGGAAAGAGTTGCCTTTATAATGGGTGACCCACACTATTAGGTATCAACCCTAATCTGGGCTTTGACAAGTTCGCATTGAATGAGGTCAATTAAGCGCACAAGGCATACATTTACTGTGTAATGCTTTTTGTGGTTGGGAGAGGGGAGGATATGAGGTGAGGTAAGGAGTATAGAATAGCTCAGTTGGTAGATCGTCGAACTGGTTGCGGGTTTCATCCATTTGGCTGTGAGTACTGGACATCTTTCCTCTCCAGTCAACATGGATATGCCAGTGCATTGAGCGATTAGATGATGCAGGTTTAGGCTCAAAGTGAAGGAGGATTTAATGGCACCTCACCTTATAAAATAAATTTAAAAAAAAACTATTTCTTCATAGCGCTAAGCAGTGCGCCGCCTTGATGCAAGTGTGCGATTTTCGTGGCTTGTTAAAGACCAATCATAACGTCGCCACCTTTCCTTCAAATGATGACCACTAATGAATTATAGGAGCATGACACACAGCACATAGCTGAGACTGGCCGAGTAGGCCTACCTCTCAGTGGAAGGGCAGACGTAAGCCTCGGCTTGTCTGAGCTACGCAGTCTGTACTGCTTTGCCCTTTGCTTCTGTTTATCTTCGTTCTTTCAGTCATTGGCGCATTGGGGATGTTGTGTGGCATTGGGATTGTTATATTTTGCTCGTTCGTTTAAAAGGAAATAAAATGCGCTTCACTGAAGTATATATTATTATAGTGATTATATTAATTATTAAAGGAAGTAATTAAGATTATAGTGATTCTATTAATTATTAAATGTTTTACAGAGGGCTCTGCGTGACTTGCTATTGGAATCAACAAGTACAAAATTTTCTTGAATCAATAACATCATAATGTTGGCCCTGCTTTAGATTGTCTATTCAACTCAATATTAACTGAAGAGTTGATCCGTAAGTTCGTGTTTTAACCTTATCCCGTAATAACAGCTAGTTGTGTATTCACTATGACCTGCTTAAACGATCTAGTACGGTTATCAAGTGAATTAGTGTCTTGGACCTATTTCATCTTCCTGTTAGTCATGCTTATTATGTCTGCGCAAACCGGGGTTCACTGAAAATATGATCCGTATTGGTTCTTAGAAATAAGTCTATATAAAGTCCGTGTGACCTGATAAATAAAGGATCTGTAGGTTCCTATAGGACCTATTTCGTCTGCAGGTTGGTTCTAGCTTAAGTTACGAGTATTGTTACGTAGCCGCCCACTAGTAAGTCGTGACCCCGTTTTATTATTGTCAATGTGTTATTGTGACCTACTAACCGAGCCTGCCTTTTTACTTAGGTAGGCTATACCAAATAGTATAATAGTCACAACCAAGTTTCTTGAGCCTATTTCATCAGCTTGTTGGTTCTGCCTAAAGTTAAGGTATTTATTTGTCACGGCGCACTAGTACTTTATAGATGTCACCCCTCTATGTTATTTTCAATAGTGTGTTATTGTGACCTACTAAGGAACAAGCCTGTCTTTTACTTTGGTACTCGTACGCTGTACGGTGGCGAAAGCTGGACATCAGCAGAATTAAAGAAGAAAAAAAAAAGCAACCCGCCTCCAGGCAGTTGAAATGAAATCTATGGACCTAAAGCAATAATCATGTAATGTAATATCAGACTCCTGTAAATCGCTTAGTATGAACGCAAGACGAATGACCGCGTCAAAGAACCCGGTTACGTCATTTGCAGGCCCTCAAGAACCACTGCTTGCCGTTGTGAAGAGGAGGGAGCTGGTTTGGGTTGGCCACATCACGCGGCACGACACCCTTGCAAAAAAAAAAATAAATAAAATAAATAAAAAATAATAATAAAAACCTATCCTGCAAGGATCAGTAGCAAAAGGCAGGCGCAGAGAACGACAAAGAAAAAGCTGGACAGATGATGTCATAACATGGACAGCGCTGGACATGCCACGCCTCCTGACGACAGCTGCAGACTGGTCGAAGAGGAGAAACCCCTCTGCGTCAGAATCACTCATGCATGTCTCGTCAACGGCCTTTCCGGGTGCGGGACTGATAATGATGCTGCTGTAATAATACAATAGTCACACGGGGTCTTGGACCTATTTCGTCAGCATGTTGTTTGTGGTACAGATGTGGACAGTGTTAAAACCAGTACAGTGTACCGCATGTTGCCGAACAATGCTGATGCAAGAGGGGTGAAACCGTGTCTTGTTAGTACCATCTGTGCGGCTTATGTCTCTTTGCAACATGTTGTTAGTTTGTTTAGTGGTTTGCTAGCTTGTTTGCTTAGGCATGCCATATGTTTGTATTTGGTAAGTTTATCATCGCGTACCTTGTATTTTGTAGCAATTGAAGTGTTTGCTTGTTTTAGAATAGAGATTGTTTGCTGTTAGTTTTTGGGCTTTAGTCTCTTGCTAGTTTACAATTTAACCTATGACAGATTGAATGCACTCTGGAATCCGGGATGTGTGCGTGTTTGTGTGGGTGGGTGTGCGCGGGTGTGTGCGTGTGTGTGTGTCTAAGGTAAAGTCTAAACACATAACAAACTTGAACCAAATCCCTCCGGAAGTTTGGGAGAAAACAGGATTAGAAAAAAACAAAACAAAAACAAACTATGACGTTACCACGATGACTCACTCGATATGCCTACTTTTTTTTGGGTCAACTTGTAGGGTTTACTATTTCGTAACTAATTACCAAGTTTCAAAGAAATTCGTCCACTAGTTGCAGAGAAAAATGCGCAAATATCACCTCCGGACGCCGATCACCACGATAATTCCCTGGTATACATACATTTATACTTTTTTCGTACTTAAATTAATTTTTTTTACTTTAAGTTTTTTTAAGGCTCAGCGTATGTGTACACTCACTCTCATTACATACAAAGTTTTTAAAACAAAAAGTAAGAAAGGATTGCATTACTGTGAAATGTACCATGCAAAATGGTAGTGGGCTGGGTGTGTTTTGAGTGAATGTTCATACGGCATCGGTGTGTGTCCAGCTGGTGTTGGTGGACTAGGTGGATGAGTGTGTGTGCCTGCAAAGGGTGTCTTGTTTGGTAGACAATACCCAGCGAATGGGGTGACGGTAGAGGGAGGGTGCGTTGTGGAGTGTGTCCAAGTCTTGTTTGGCGAGTACGATACTGTGCGCATTGTAGTATGTGAGTGCTGGCGCTCGCACGCGTTTGTGTCCGTAAGACAGGTTTGGGACTAACTGTGTCTATGCGTGTGAGTGCGAGGGTGCGCTTGTATCAAAGTCAACGTCTTAGCTGGAGGCTGGAAGCTGAAGCAAGCGGTATAATAATAATAATAATAATAATAATAATAATAATAATAATAATAATAATAATAATAATACAGGATGCTATATACGCGCCTTTCCCCAAAGCAATCAGGCTCAAAGCGCGCCGATCTATACCAACATACACGCTCAGATTAAATTAGTCCATGATGTGGTGTTCGTCAAGTCCCCCTATACGCTCTGTGTCCGGGGACGTTAATCTACTCAAGCAAGCATGTGTTCGTCACAGTAACCGACTTGTTTCGCACGTGCCTTGGACATGTCAAGGGCACGGTTGATGATGGCGACACACTGAGAATCAAGAACTGCAGAGTCATAGTGCGCATGAACTGGTTGTTTCTGGGCATCCGGGCTTCTGTATAGTAAACAGTGAAAGGAGTTTCATCATTCACAGTTACTTTAGTTTTTATATACAGATCTCTCTCTCTCTCTCTCCCTCCTTCCTACCCTCCCGCTCCCCTTCCCCTATAAATATGCACGCTACGTACTCGACTTTGCAATTGTTGTCGGAAAGTTGAATGCAAACATAGAGAGAGAGAGAGAGAGAGAGAGAGAGAGAGAGAGAGAGAGAGAGAGAGGGAGAGGGAGATGGAGAGAGAGAGTGAGAGGGAGGGAGAGAGAGAGAGAGTCTCAGACCTTCTGCTGTGTTACTGTTCTACACACTGCGTAGCAGGGACGACTGAGGCGTACGTCGGCCACTCTTGTTCGTAGTAACCAAGGTGTTTCCTCTCTCTCTCTCTCTCTCTCTCTCTCTCTCTCTCTCTCCCCCCCCCCCTCTCTCTCTCTCTCTCTCTCTCTCTCTGTTATTGTGCTTGATGTTTTGTGCTAAATTTAACCTAGCGAATTGCTACATCAAGTTGAATACTATACATTTGAACCGAATCCTTCCGGATGTTTGGGAGAAAACAGGATTGAAAAAAAAGAGTCTTGCATTGTGTAGCATTTTATTTATGGTTCTAAGTGTCTTGCGAATTAGAGATAAACAGACTGCTGATAACACACCACTCACTCATATACGAAAGATAAATTCAATAATTTAGTTGAAAGCATTTTCGCAATCGGCGATTGGAGGCTCGTTCTGGGAAATCCTACAATACTGAATAACTTAAAACAAATCCATTGATTATTCGCGTTTCGATATTTCAGTAAGAATATTCAAGGGTTGAATGATTTAATATTAGGTCGTAGCGTCATCCATTTTAATTTATTTATAAGTGGAATAGAATTTCCTAGATAAATGGAATCTGAACCTATCTGTTGACACGGGCTCATGAACAAAATGAGGCACGCGTTTCTCTCTATGTTCTTCGTCCTGTTTGTGCTCGGACTGAAGTAAACAGATGATGCAACTCTTCGGGTAATCCGATCAGTAGCGATGTAAGTATAAGCTCCCGCTGCCGTCTTATCTTTATCCTAGCTTACCTAAAACTACGTAAGGTACAAAGGTGTTCCCGTAACTTTTTCAGTCGGTGGGAAGAGAGGTGTTTGAGACCTTCCTTTTCTCTAGGCCAGCTTAATGAGGGCGGTGCCTATCTCCTCTCCCTCGTTGCTTTACCTTCCCCCGGTTCTAAATAGATTCAGGTACCCAATCACCGCTCGGTGGACTAGGGGTGCGTCGTGCGCTAATTGTTTTTGTTTTCTTCGGTTTTTTTATCGTTTTTTTTTTTTTGGTGGTCGTTCGGTGGCTGCCTTCTATGAATGGTCACCGGTCCAAGTACTAACCCGTCCAGTGGTCGCTTAACATGAAACATAGAAAACGTGTGTCCAAACCACTATACACTACTGCGCCACTACGCAGCTATGGTTAAAGAAGAATGCTACCACTGCGTGTATAAACAGAAGAGGGATGTAACACAGAACTGACTAAGGCACGGGTTAATGAGAATTAATTAATAATTATCAACATTGTACAGTGTTATGTAGCAGAAGAATGCACATTTTAACACCTTAAATATTTTTTTTAGCCATTAGTATATTTATTTCTTCTTTTTTTAAAAATTTTATTTGCTTGTTTGTTTGAAATGAGTTAATTTCCTGTAAGACTGGTTTGTTTAACGTCTTTCCTCCTTCATTATCGACTTCTGCAAAACAAACCTCAGATACCGTTTCGTGACTGGAGCCTCCTTCCTTCTGATCCATTCTAGCTTCCCCCTCGACCTTCCTGTTATTGCCGGAAATCCTTCCCGCGTTGCATAATAATAATTATAGATTTGTTTTTTCTGGCTTATATTGTAGGGAACGTGTGGACATAGTGCTTTGAACCGCGCACTTTCTCCAGCCTTAAAAACCCCCCACCATTTTATTATTAAACGTCCGTTGCGTTAAACGGTGCGCAGGACTTACATAACATGCAGGAAAAATTTTCTAAATGTTTATGGGGACAATAAAGGATCATGTATTCTGTATAATACCAGTCTTTAACTTTTCTACTAATTTTGTCGGTGCCTTGAGCCAATCTTTGGGTTTGAAAGTGCGCTTTATAAGAACAATACTGTGTGCACAAATGATTATACACGACAAAGAAAAACAAAACATTGAAATTTTGTGTCTACACCTGCTAATGGGGATACGGCCAGGGAAAAGAGGGGTAGGTGGTAGTGTCCAACACTAAATCACCAGAGCAATGGTACCGCTAAGATAGCAAAAAAAAAGTTTTTGCTCGTCAGCACACTATGATGGTAATGCGCGCAAAGAAGACAGATAATTCAATTTATGTTAGTTGACCTTGTGTTTGGTGCCTGTGGATGGATTCATTATGGTTTGTCTCGTATGACGTTTGACATGTATACACGCACCCACACATCGCCGTTGAGCTTTCAGTTAGTACGTATGATAATATTTATATAGATATGTGGGGTTACGCCTTTCTTAAAGTGCATATTTTTTTTGAAACGACGAACAACGACTGCCTACACGCAGACACACCCACAGTCGACCAGTACCGTGGTGGGTTATTTTGTATGCTTTTATTTATTCAGATGCGACACACATCGCTGTGTATAATTCCTTTGATGGTAATAAAGATTTGTTGAATTATTGAATTGAATTGAATTGAAAAACACACTCCTCCCCCCCTAACTCCACTCCACCCTAATCTCCCCACGCATACATGCCATATGCACATGCACACACGCAACATTCACTCACCCACTCACTCGCCCTACTGCCAATGATACGAACATGTGATTTTGCACTTCGTGAGTTCACAGCTGATCCAGACCCAGGCTCCACAATTAATGTCAACACCACCGACCATCTTCTCACATTCAATACAACTGATATTCCAACCTAGGCAATGCCTTGACTGTTATGTGAATACGAAACGGAGAGCTGAAAATCCCAGGAGATACAACACACCAGATTAATAGGTTCTCTGTACAGGAATGTCGCTAAAAGCTTCTCCAAGAGTTAAAAACCAACTCGTATAGTTGGTTCTGTTTGTTCCTCCTTATAACTCATGGCAAATGCCAACACACACACTACAAACATTGTACTTTGCATATTGCAGCAAGGTGCCAATTCGCATAGCTTCTGACTGTCTTTCGATCGTATCATACATTTTTAACATTCACCCTTTATTTACCAAATAAACCACACAGGGTCAAACAGAAAAAAAGACAATTTCAACTGCACAAAAGCCAAGGTTTAAAGTTGAAATCTCTCCATCACTTCTCATACAGACTCATACTTAAACTCTAACTTTAAGCGGCGTGATACATAAATATTGGATATTTGTGCGCGGTCTACAAACGGATACATTGCGTTTCGACATGGGCATTGACCTTCTTGGCACATATTCTTTTTTTATACTCTCACTTTTAAAACGCAAAATTATGTCCTTTCTTTTCTATATGCACAAAAGCTATGCGGGCATAAGTTAAAGCGGCACAATGCATAAATAGAGAATATTTTACGGCCTACCACGGATACATTGTGCTTAAAAACATAAGCGTTAACCTTGGCACATATCGATTTTTTAAAAAAAATACTTTCACCTTTAAAATTCAGATTGGATCTTTTTCATTTTATACTGTCCTCTTTAAAACTAAAAATATATGTAATAAAATTTGTGTTTTCATTATATATATATATATATATATATATATATATATATATTTATATATATATATATATATATATATATATATATATATATATATATATATATATATATATATATAATATATATATATATATATATATATATATCCCGCTGACTTCCCTTTCTTCAGCGATCGCACTGCTGCCTCAACTTCTTCCCGGAGAAGAAGTTGAGGCAGCAGTGCAATCGCTGAAGAAAGGGAAGTCAGCGGGAGTGGACAACATACCCGCGGAACTGTTTCAAGCAGAAGGAGAAGATGATTGATGCCCTCACCATTATCTGTAACAAGACCTGGCAGAGTGGGGAGTGGCCTACACCATGGACCCAGTCGCTTGTCATCACTCTTCCCAAAAAAGGTAACCTTCAGGAGTGTACAATTACCGCACCATCAGCCTCATCAGCCATCCCAGCAAGGTCCTCCTGAAAATAATACTCGTTGAAACCCCAAACTGAACAAATCATAGCTGAAGAACAAGCAGGATTCAGGGCAGGGCGAAGTACCACTGAACAGATTTTCAACCTCAGAATAATCTGTGAGAAATACCTACAGCACCTACAACATCTATATCATGTGTTCATAGACTTCAAGAAGGCGTTTGACCGAGTGTGGCATGCAGCTCTATGGGCAACAATGAAAGTGTACAACATCAGCCCTAAAATTATTGAAGTCATCAAAAGCCTGTATGACAAGGCTTCCAGTGCAGTCCTCCATAACAGCGTCATCGGGAACTGGTTCAGAACAACAATCGGTGTGCGTCAAGGATGCCTACTCTCTCCAACACTCTTCAAAATCTTCCTAGAGCGCATCATGTCAGATGCTCTTGCAGATCACGAAGGCACAGTCAGCATAGGGGGTAGAGCAATCTCCAATCTTCGTTTTGCGGATGACATTGATGGATTGGCTGGAGAGGAACAAGAACTTTAACAGCTGGTACAGAGGCTTGACACCACCTCCAGAGCTTATGGAATGGAAAAAAGTGCATAGTAGACCAAAATGATGACCAACAACACCAATGGCATCAACACGGACATCAAAGTCCAAGGCCAATCCCTCAACACAGTGCATAGCTTCAAATATTTAGGAGCCATTGTATCAGACAATGGGTCCCGACAGGAAGGTCCTCTCCAGGATCGCACAAACAACTGCTGCCCTGACAAGGTTGAAACCCATATGGAAATACAGGACCATCAGTCTACATTCCAAAGTAAGACTGCTGCGTTCCCTTGTCATCTCCATCTTCCTATATGCTTGCGAAGCATGGACCCTCAAAGCAGATCTCCAACGAAGAATACAAAGCATGGAGATGAGGTGCTACAGAAGACTTCTGGGCATTTCCTATACCCAACACATCACCAACGACGAAGTCCGACAGACCATCACACAAGCCATTGGACAACACGATGACCTGCTCACAGTGGTGAAGAAACGGAAACTCCGATGGTATGGCCACGTCACCAGATCATCAGGCCTTGCAAAGACCATTCTGCAAGGCACAGTGCAATGAGGTAGAAGAAGAGGGAGACCGAAAAAGAGGTGGGAGGACAACATTCGAGAATGGACCGGTATGACACTGAGCGAAGCCATCAGGGCTGCTGAGGACAGAGAAAGATGGAGTATGCTGGTTAAACGATCATCTGTGGTGCCCCTACGATCTCCGGGTTATGGGACAGGATATATATATATATATATATATATATATATATATATATATATATATATATATATATATATATATATATATATATATATATATATATATATATATATATATATATATATAATGAAATAAATATATATGGTCTTATCTTCAAGAAGCAAAATGACGTGTTTCCATTTTATTTATATAATATATATAGATATATATACTCTCACCTTTGAATCGCAAAATTGGGTACTTTCCATTTATACTTTTTTCCTCTAAAATAACAAAATTAGGTCTTTCCTTTTTATATACTCGCCTTTAAAACGCAAGATTAGGTCTTTCCATTTGATGCTCTCATTGCTTTGCCATACTTTTCCACTGCACAAAATCTATGTATCCAGTTTAAAGCTGTTTGCCATTGCCATCGTTGATGCAGAAATTTCTTTTGCATAGACATACTATTACAAGCGGAAGGGATATGTATGTCACGCATGTACAAAAGGAGATGTATTTTACATAAAGCAACAACAGTCGTGGGACTATGTCGACTTTTACAAGTTCACACCTTTGAACTAGGTTACATGATGTGAAGGTCTTTACGTTGTTGTTGTTGTTTGTAGATTATAGTCACACGACACTTTCGCATATAAGTGACTACTGGACCGATTTATACTGACACCAGCGGGCCAGTTGTTGGTAAAGGGGAAAATAATATGATCACACGTTGACCAATCCGGGATTCGAACCAGCGACCTTTCGGTTACTAGCAAGACGCTCTTACCAACTGAGCTACCCGGCCCCCGTAGGTCTTTACTAATTTTGACCTGCATAAAAGCTAAGCATCCAGTTGAAAGCAGCTTGGGCGTGTTTTATTATCTTTTAGAAAATGAACACCACCTTGCATAATGTATTTATTTACGTCTGACGTCCCGGGACGTTCCACATGCACAATTTACAACACACATAGGCATGCACGCAGACACGCACTCGCCTACACATTTTTAATACTTTATTGCCAAATCCGTACAAAGAACAGAAGCGCAATGCGTGATTCAAACAATACAATAGCAAATACATCACTGGGCAGCAACCATCAGGACATCTCGGAAAACCACAGCAACAGAGAGGAACACAGACCCCACAGCTCATACCAAAACATGGAGAAACACAACACACAAACACACACACACCTACCCACCCACCAACACACACATGCGCGCACAGGAAGGCACGGGCAGGGCGCACGAATGCGCGCACGCACACTTTCTGTTTTTGTCTGTCTGTTTCTCTCTCTCCCTCCCTCTCTCTCCCTCTCTCTCTCTCTCTCTCTCTCTCTCTCTCTCTCTCTCTCTCTCTCTCTCTCTCTCTCTCTCTTAGTTCCGTTGACAGGCACAAACTAAACCACATTGACGTGAGCAGACCTACAGTTATTTTGTATATGCACATTTTCAGACAACGTGTGTATGTATTTACCTATCCCAGATTTTGCATGTGCGTCACATCAGATCGATTCGTGCAAGGAGAGAGAGAGAGAGAGAGAGAGAGAGAGAGAGAGGGAGAGAGAGAGAGAGAGAGAGAGAGAGAGAGAGAGAAACTTTTTTTTGAAACTTTTTTATTAGGGATAAAGATTTTAGACTAATGATACAGTCTAATCTTCCAATCTGTCCAGAGAGAGAGAGAGAGAGAGAGAGAGAGAGAGAGAGAGAGAGAGGAGAGAGAGAGAGAGAGAGAGAGAGAGAGAGAGAGAGAGAGAGAGAGAGAGAGAGAGAGAGAGAGAGAGAGAGAGAGAGAGAGAGAGAGAGAGAGAGAGAGAGAGAGAGAGAGAGAGAGAGAGAGAGAGAGATGAGAGAGAGAGAAGAGAGAGAGAGAGAGAGAGAGAGAGAGAGAGAGAGAGAGAGAGAGAGAGAGAGAGAGAGAGAGAGAGAGAGAGAGAGAGAGAGAGAGAGAGAGAGAGAGAGAGAGAGAGAGAGAGAGAGAGAGAGAGAGAGAGCGAGAGAGAGAGAAGTTTGTGTGTGTGCATGCGTTCATGTGTTTGTTAGTATGCAGTGCATACATTGTCACTTGTGCAGAGGCACAAAACTCACCCTTGAAAATCAGACTCCGTTTAAAGTCTACGCCCTGGTATCTGTTTTAGGCAATGCTATAGTATAAGGTATATAGTGAGGACTGTGACGTGCTACACTGCGTGCACAAACTAGGCAGTGTCTGCGCAAAGAGACTGTTAGCAGAGGACTTTATGTTGTTATGAAAACTTCTTATAAACAAGCATATAAACTAATTTATCCGTTACATAAATACTTTGCATTAGGGTGTTTCGACTTCAATGAAGAAAGGGCGATAGTGATCGAACGAAAGGGGCCCCGTGTTGTGCAGGTAGTGTCCAGAATTCGGAATGGCTAAAACATATTTAGATCAGAACCCTGATAAAGCCAAGATACTAGTGATTTGAGATGAAAAATGAGAATGCTTACAGATGTGGAGGATCGCGCTACTGGAGACAACAACATCAACATCACAGTTAAATGTTTTCGTATTGATGCTGTCAGCTAGTTTACTTTTTCATTTGGTTTATAATTACACCCTTCAGGAACCGCTGACAAACTAACCAGCTAGATGCCACAATCGATAACCATTTCACGTTGAAATAAACTTACTACATATAGGCAATACATACATGACAAATGTCCTTACAGGATGCACTGTACCACTGTGTGATTGATTAGCAAGTGGGTGGGTAGATAGCCCATTTTCTTGGCTTAAGGAGCTCGAGTCTTGGCAACAAGATAATGTTTTGAACCGTCACGCATCTTCTTGACATTCGGAATTCCCCAAAAACCTGTTTGGTATTTTGGAAAATAGGATTGACGTCAGATGTTTGGTTTCCCAGTGAGCGAAACTGCGTGCACTTGCTCTGTATTGAAATGGCATCGTGACCTCTGACTTCTAGAGTATGAGAATGACCTTTAACCCTCATAGAGCATCAGAGATCATTAGAAGAATGAATGTCCGTGCAGTGTTAAACTGTATTATTTACGGACACTATATGTAATCCCAAGGACTTTCGTATACTTTTGTATGTTGTTTTGTTTTCCATCCATGAGCCTGAGAAACCTTGCGTTATGTTACTGTTGGCTCTATTGGGACAGATCACTGATTTATATATGCTTTCTTTGATTGTTTTTCACCATTCATTTTCCGGTTTATTACAAAGCCTGTTTTTCTGTCCTCTGTCTCAGTGTAATATAGTTTAAATATTCTATCTCCCATGACGCACACTTGCTGCGAACTGGCGCAGGGTGTAATGCCATAGCCCACTTAGCGCTCAGCCACCCTAATCTTCCAGATTCTTGAAACAGCAGTGGTTTTTGGTAAGGATACTTTCGCTTGTTCTGAATGTGGGATTGCCAAAAGGACCAAGGCGCATACTTGTTGTGAGCTTGTGCCTTGTATAATGTCATTGACCACTGAGCCATTTTCTGGAGGACCAAAAACGTGATAATTTCCCAGGCATTTTGTTCGCGGTAAAGTGCAGTTAATGGATTGTACATTGTTTTACATGGGAGTTGCCCTTCTGCTTGATGTACAGAGATTAATTTACAACATGGAGCTAGTCTGTAGTCACAACGGAAGGTCAACAAGTATGCACCAAATGACACACAAACATGTTACGTGCGTTATTGAATTATTTCTGCTTTTAAAACTTGTGAGACCGGTTTCCATATAATTTTATATTATTAGTAGTATTAATAGTATATGACACTACTACCTAAATATCCAATCCTATCCTATCCCGTAACTCGAAGGTCGTTGGGGCACCACAGATGATCGTTTAACCAGCATACTCCATATTTCTCTATCCTCAGCAACCCTCATGGCTTCGCTCAATATCAAGCTAGTTCATTCTCGAAAGTTGGTCCTCTCACCTCTTTTTCTGTCTCCCTCTTCTGCCTCCTTGCACCGTGCCTTGCAGGATGGTATTTTCAAGGCCTGATGCTCTGGTGACGTGGCCTTAAATATATAGACACACAGAGCAAGGACGGAAGGGCCCACACAGGGCTTGCCACATTCTGAGTATTTCTCACATTCAAATGCATCACGTCACGGTGTTAAAATAATACAGGAATTAATGGCCTCAGATACGCAATTCAATCTGCCAATCAGACATAGAAGAAACTGAGAACGGCCGAGCAACGACTGCACCCAAGTGACCCTATAACCTTTTACTCCAGTTATGGCGGATTTGTAGTTACGAGTTATATTACTTACTAGCGCAACACAAGAATTTTGTAGGGTCGATTAGCATTGAAAGTCACAAAGGGTGAATAAAGCGTTGTGGCATTGCAGTTCACTGTCAGTGTATTAACTAAGTAAGATTGCTTGCTTTTAAGAGTCCAGGGAACCTTATGCGGTCATAGCAGCTGGACGACTTTTAAAAAGTTAATAGGTACGTGTTGGTGCAATCAAAATAAGAAATAATTATGAATAACCTTTTTTTTTTTTTTTACTTATGGAGTGTGCGCAGTTTTCTAAATCGTACCTAAGACTAGATAAATGGGTCTTCCTGTTTGTTAGGTTTGGTTTGTTCTTTTCCCTCTCGCCACTACCCTCCCCCCACCCTCCACCCTTTCCTCTCTCCCCTTCGCTTGTCTCTTTTTCTTCAACTGATGTCTATTTGCGATATTTAGGAGTCATAAACTGGACACAACTGAACTCGTTTGCATCCTGCACAGCCGGCCAGACCCAATTGGCTGTAGTAGACCGGGAGGGGGGAGTAGGGGGGAATTGATTTTTGTTTCTCGTGTGCATGTGTAAGCGCGCGTTTGTGAGTGTGTATTCACATGTTTGGGTGCCTGTATGCGACGCTGAGCTGATGAGGGTTTGCAGTCTTGATGCAAACGTCAGTCACATCATATATACACACTAGATGGGTCTGGATTGTGCTGCAGGTACAGTTCGTTCTAGAATGTGCATCAGTGAAAATCCCAGACTACAGATGACACTATCTTGTGATGCATCTTGCAGTCAGGAATAACAATTGGTTTTGTTTAAACGAAATGTGGAACGATATAACGCAATGAATGGAACCTATAAACGGTCTTTGCTGCGGAGAGGGGGGATGAAGAGGGAGGGCTTATGGGGGGTGGGTGTGCAGTGTAGATTTAGCAAAATGAAAACGTGAAAACCCTAAGCAAAATTATGCAAGCTTGCAGATTTCCGATGTGCCCATTCCGTACCTGCACCCCGCTGTTGTAGATACAGGCAGTTTATTGGTTTACCGTACCCCTTGTGGTTATAGTACAGTACTGTTGCTCGTATCGGAGAGGATTTACTGGGGATTTCCAAGCTGTCGTGAGAGCTTTCACTAGCTTATTATCTCTCACCGAACATAATCAAGTTCTGACACAATTATGACCACTGTGATGCGAGTTTACGCGGTTCCGTAAGACACGAGCTAGAGGAGTTCGACTTGGTTTGTTAGCATAATATCAACCAGTTCCACAAGAGAAAGCTTGGTGCAAACTCTATAGCCAAGTTATACATGTCTGCCAATATTGTCAGAATTAGGTCCCCTTCGAATCTTTGCTGTGTTTAGAACTGGAGCACCGATAATGATATACTGTGATTGCGGATATTTTTCTTGATGATGACTATATTGAGACTCTGTATAAAATGTTTATTTTGCTATATGCTGATGACACCGTAATTTTTTGTGAATCTTCTGCTGAATTACAGTCTTCTTTAGATGCTATGCATCAATATTGCACTAAATACAAATTAAAAGTCAATGCTGCTAAAACTAAGGTCGTTGTTTTTTCAAAAGGCAAAGTCAGAAATCTACCTAATGTATTTTACAATGGTGTTAAATTGGACGTGGTATATGATTTTCAGTATCTCGGAATTAAAATTAACTATAATGGTAGCTTTAAACCAGCCCAGAAAAATTTATATGATCGTGCCTCCAAAGCTATGTTTTCTCTTTTAAGAAAAATTAGAAAGCTTATGTTACCACTAGAAATTCAAATTGATCTGTTTGAGAAAACTATAGTTCCTATTCTGTTATATGGTTCAGAGATATGGTGTCCTCAAATGAGTGACCTTGCCACTAAACTGCAACTGCGTTTTTATAAACTAATTTTAAAGCTGGGTAAGTCTACTCCTTCTCAAATGATTTTTGGTGAATTAGGGCAAGTTCCTCTGGAGTTACAGGCAAAGCAAAGAATGTTAAATTTTTGGTATAAGCTTGTTCACCCTGATAACAATAATAAATTGTCCAGCGTTATGTACACTTTTTTGTTTCACATTGATTTGCATAAAGGTTATAAATCTTCATTCCACGATTCAGTGCGGAAAGAGTTAAATAATCTAGGACTTGGTAATTTTTGGTTAAATCAGGGGCTAACCAATGTTATGCCTTCTGCTTCAGTTTTTAAGTGTACAATTAAACAACGCCTACATGATCAGTTTATTCAAGGCTGGTTCGAGGAAATAAACAATAACGAATTTTACTATAATTATCGAATGTTTAAGCTACATTTTGAATTTGAAAAATATTTGCATGTTCTAACAATAAATCTTGCAATATCTGTTCTAAAGTTTAGGACACTTAACCACAGAATGCCAGTGCAGAGAGGCCGATATTTTAACATTCCTAGACACGAACGTGTATGTCAAAAATGTAATAGTGGCGATCTCGGTGATGAGTTTCATTATTTATTTTTGTGTTCACATTTTTGTAACTCGAGAAGAGATTTATTAAAATCATATTATTATAGATATCCCAATGCCATCAAATTTCAAGAATTATTGTCATCTAACAAAAAGTCAGAATTATTAAAGCTTGTAAGTCTAATGAAATTAATAATTAAACAAATGTAACGTTTTTATCCCATGTCAAAAATTAATATAGTTCTGATGTTGACAGGTTATGTGTACTAAAAATTATTTCAGTAGTTTGTCATTGTTGTGTGTAGGTTGAATTGTATTGTTAGTTATGATTCATAATTGTTGTCCCCAATCAAGTTCTTTTTCTTCTTTTCCCCCACTCAATACCTCCCCCTGCCACCTCCCCCCCCCTCCACGCTATCCCGCTGTATAAATAGTTTAAAATTTTTATTTTATTTTTTTTAAATCTAAAATGTTAATTAATTATTGTGCATGTTTGTGTATATTATTTTAACCTTGTCCATGTGCCCTTAATGGGTTTTGTCTGGAATAAATTTGCCTTGCCTTGCCTTGCCTTGCCTTGCCTTGCTAGTAGTTGCATGCCATGGGACGGTTTGTTGGTAATTTGGCTTTACAGGATATGATTTGTGAGTAAATTCCTCGACATCTTGGCTGTTCACTCGAGTCATGTTGAACGTGGCTGCTCGTCTGGAGGTTGGTTGATTTATCTTTATTTACTCAGTGATGTGGAGCGCTTTGTTGACATATTCAGTGCTGGGTAGGTACCGCTGTCAAGATCGCCAGGCTGTCAGGGACCCCTGTTGTAGGTTGTCAGCGGACATCTAATAGTGACATTTATGGTGGAAGTCCTGCATAGTCAAGTAGTCTGCCTACCTGTATCGTAACACCGCTGTTTAACATATAACCCCCGAAAAATTATTGACCCCTGGTCAGCCTGATCGGACAAAGAATCCTACCAGCTGGCCCGTTGACCGCTGTATGCGTGATGGAAGTACCCGACAACCGGCTTTATGGACGGTATGCCTTTTAAATATATAAAAAAAATTCATGATGAAGAATTTACACACGCAACGCCGGACAACACTAAAACAAAATGTTAATCATGCATGGATCACCGCAATTTCCATCCAGGGCGGGTGAGGCGGCAGTAACAGTGCGATATCACTGAGGTTTCTTTTAACCAACGAAACAAAATCCCGCAACTAAAAAGTCTGGTTTCTTGTAGTACTTACTGCTACTACTTACTACTGCCACGTGACCTTCGGTCTGTACTGTTACCAAATTCCTATCATTTCTATTATATATGTATAAGCTTAAATCACAATTAGTATCAACATATTGTTGCTGTTCAGATTCAAATGTCACCGCTGGAAGAACTGGGTATCCGGATCCTATCTTATGCTATCTCGTAACTCGAAAGTCGTTGGGGCACCACAGAAGATCGTTTAACTAGCGTACTCCATCTTTCTCCGTCCTCAGCAACCCTCATGGCTTCGCTCAGTGTCAAGCCAGTCCATTCTCGAATATTGCCCTCCCACCCATTTTTTGTCTCCCTCGTCTTCTGCCTCCTTGCACCGTGCCTCGCAGAATGGTCTTTGCGAGGCCTGATTCTCTGGAGACGTGGCGATACCATCGGAATTTCCGTTTCTTCACCACTGTGAGCATGTTATCGTGTTGTCCAATGGCTTGTGTGATGGTCTGTCGGATTTCGTCGTTGGTGATGTGCTGGGTATAGGAAATGCCCTGAAGTCTTCTGTAGCACCTCATCTCCATGCTTTGTATCCTTCGTAGTAGGTTTGTTGTGAGGGTCCATGTTTCACAAGCGTATAGGAAGATGGAGATAACAGAGAGCGCAGCAGCCTTTCCTTGGAGTGTAGACTGATGGTCCTGTCTTTCCAAATGGGCTTCAACCTTGTCAGGGCAGCAGTTGTATGTGCGATCCTGGAGAGGACTTCGTGTCGGGACCCATTGTCTGATTTAGTGGCTCCGAAATATTTGAAGCTATACATCGTGTTGAGGGATTGGCCTTGGACTTTGATGTCCCTTTTGATACCATTGGTGTTGTTGGTCATCATTTTGGTCTTCTCTGCACTTATTTCCATTCCAAAGGCTCTGGATGTGGTTTCAAGCCTCTGTACCAGCTGTTCAAATTCTTGTTCCTCTCCAGCCAATCCTTCAATGTTATCTGCAAAACAGATGTTGGAGATTGCTCTACCCCAAATATTGACTGTACCTTCGTGATATGCAAGGGCATCTGACATTATGCTCTCCAGGAATATGTTGGAGAGTGTTGGAGAGAGAAGGCATCCTTGACACACGCCGATTGTTGTTCTGAACCAGTTCCCGATGGCGCTTTTGTGGAGGACTGCACTGGTAGCCTTGTCATACAGGCTTTTGATGACTTCAATAATGTTAGAACTGATGTTGTTCACTCTCATGGTGGCCCACAGAGCTGCATGCCAGACTCGGCCAAACGTTTTCTTGAAGTCTACAAACACATGAGATAGATGGTTGGTTGGTTGTTTTATTAACGTCTTTTTTCAGCGAGATGATAAAGACCATACATACAGATTCACGCATTTAAACAGACACATATAAACACATACATACACACAGGGACTATTATTATCTATCTAACAGAACAATAACAATTTCAGTTAAATAAAACGAGCGACTGAAGAATTGATTAAAGCTTTTGCCAATCCCACACTTAATTCATTGCTAATGTTTTTAACTGATGTTATAGTATTTACTTCAAGGGGCAAAAGAGGATGAATCTGAATACAATCAAATAATATATGTTTTAGAGGTTCATCACAAATGCACTTTACATTTTTACAATATTTGGTTTTAATTGAATTTAATCATACTCTGTTTGCCGTAGATGAAACTGATCTGGGAAATTAACGAAGATTTTTATAGTTTGTATAGAACTGAAGTTTCTTTACAAGATCATTTTTAATATTGTTTTGAATTTCTTTAGAAGACAGATTTAATGAGATAGATGTTCTTGGTGCTGTAGGTATTTCTCGCAGATTATTCTGAGGTTTAAAATCTGCTCAGTGGTACTTCGGCCTGTCCTGAATCCTGCTTGTTCTTCAGCCATGATTTGTTCAGCTTGGGGTTTCAACCTGTTGAGTATTATTTTCAGAAGGACTTTGCTGAGATGGCTGATGAGGCTGATGGTGCGGTAAATTTTACACTCCTGAAAGGTACCCACTTTGGGAAGAGTGGTGGCAAGCGACTGAGTCCATAGTGTAGGCCACTCCCAACTCAGCCTAAATTTGTTACAGATAAAGGTGAGGGCGTCAATCTATACTGGATATTATCGCTTGTGATTTTTTTGTTCTACCTTCCACGTCCTCCCTAAGCAGACTTCATTCAGTACGGTCCATCGTCACAGTGCGAATTTGCTGCGTGTGACTAGTCTGGCTGGGTAGGTAAAGGTGGCGACACGTTTTGGTGACGTCACGATGGGGTTTCTGTGGCATTATTGGTCCTGGTTGCCATACCAGCTCCACGCTTTGTGCGCATGTGACATTAAGTATGAAAATTTTCGTGATAAGCTTCCTCAAGTTAATCTTTATATCACGGCGGGCTTGGCGAGGACTTTCAAAGCCGGCGTTTGAATACCTCGTCCGTCCATCACACGCCAGCTGACCGTGGTGACGCAACTTCTCTTTAACGCGCCGCCTTGCCAGTCCCGTAAACGTCCACATAAATTGGTGGGGCTTTTCCAACCTGGCTACCACGAAGGCTAATGATGGTCAGAGTTTCAGTCTGCGCAGCTAAGGACGACATAGCAGACGCTTCAGAACGAAGCTTCAATAGTTGCCTCCCAAGGTATTTCTTTGGGGACAAATAGAAAGTACAGTGTATGATTGTATTTGTTTGTATACGTGTGCTCAAGTGTGAGAATGAAGTGGTCTAATATCACCTAAGTGAGGAGACGTTAAAATAAAATATTGGATTGAATTGAACGTACAGTGAAAAAAAAAAGTGCAGTGACGTGGTGGACACGTTTTTCATTTGCAAAGCAGTTGTGGCAAGCAGAAACATAAGACCAGCAATATCAAGGATATTTACCGAACAGAGAATATAATTAAATAATGCCCCTACGACCTCTGAGTTACGGGATAGGATAGGATTGGATATAATTACGTAAAAGCAAATAGTAAACAGGCCCATTTATTCACAATAAAAATAAGGATAATGAACACCTAGCTTTTAGAGCTACGAATGCTCGATGTATGAAGACAAATCTTAGTTCCCCAAGCAAAACATCATTGACTGCCCTAAAATACTTTGTACAAACCTTGAGCCAAAGTAATTGGGTTCTGTTGACCATGGGGGTTGATGGCCTTGTAACAAGCAGGTGTTCCATTGCGTGCCCGGGTATATTATACTGTATTAAATATTTTATCATAGACAGAGCCGTGTTGAAGTTTGTCTCTGTTATTGGTTATACTGGTTCTGACGGCTGTCAGCTGATTTGGCAGTTATTGTTTCCATGTCAATCCCCCTTCAATGCCCAAAGAAGCGTGTGCAGGTGTACTTGTTCCCATTGGCCCGTAATACCGGCAGCTTTTATTTTATCGGCAAATAACCTGGCCAATGACCACGTGTGTGTGTGTTCATATTGAGTTTGTATATTAATATTTAGTGTTACGGCCGTTGTAGCGATACAGCTTTGTTACAGCTGTTCTAAAGGTCTTCTCGCGCCTGTTTCCAAGATCGGGAATTGAAAGCCTTGGATAGCCTCGATGAACGGTTTATTCAACGCTGTCGAAGGATATGGAGGAGAAATAGAGCACTCATCGGTATTATGGGCTGCAAGGCATGATTTTGTCCCCGCTGAAGAGACTGATCGTAGCAAATCTTTTACCTGATCCTGATTCATGTCCCAATATGATAACTGAAATGGGCTCCTCGGGCGGCATGAGTTAAATCCTGTTTCGGCCAACGCTTTGAGCAGCTCTTGAGCTGGAACAGCGCTATATTAGAACAATTCAATTAGTAAACGACACAATATCAATAAATGAATAAATAAATAAATAAATAAATAAATAAATCACAGCGTGTAGAGCCAATTTTAGGCCATGCACACAGATTAGGACAGGGTTTATTCGTGTTCAGGTTTTGGTCCTATTTGCTAATTCGCATTTACTTGCTTCATTGGAGAAAACCCCTGTCATCTGTCAAACATACTTCTGTCTTTGTATTCACCGGTCCTAATTCGGTGTCACTGGTGGAAGGAACCATCGCTAGCTGTACAGTAACCTACCTAGTCCGGTGTGGCAACTTTTGTGGACTTGTCATTGTGCTTGTGCTTACCAATACCGAGGGTGATAATTGTTGTCGCAATCTTTTATTGCTGCGTCCAGTAACTACTTGCCATTTTCTATATTTATATGTTTAGGTTTAACAACCGCCGCGGCCTTCGTACTGTTACATAATAATTATTATTTAAGCGGCACGGACGGTCTCTTATTTTTCAGTGGCTGTAATGACTTAGCGTCGATGTTCTCAAGTATGATGCCTGTTCATTTGTAGCGACTTTGTACCAGTTGCATCTACTCGTTGCCTTCAATCCTGATCCTGAATCGCAAATAACCAACCAAGTCTCAATCGCCTTCAATGCTTTTTAAAGGCGCTTGATCTTAAACGAAATTAATTCAAAGCTCGCACACAGTAATTTACACTCACGCACAAATAATAACAATTTTGAAAGAGCATAAACGAACAAAGAAAAAAAAACAGGAAGCGGGGAAAAAGAGGGTGGGGTGGAGGAGGAATATTAACATCAACAGTAATGTGTTGCAGAACAAATAATGAGCATTTGTGAAAGAGTTTAAGTTTTAAAGGGAGATTTTCAAGAAAAAAAAAAGTGTTTGGACGCCAGTGAGAGTCAAGTCAACCAATTTTTATGACCTACAAATGGAGAATTCATACGGCACATTGCATCTCTCGGCCAATACACATTTGGTTTCCTGTTTTTAAACCAATTAAAATAAAGGTAATACATAAATTCACAAAATAACAACTACTAAAATTACATTTCCACGACAGTTATACATTATATACTTTCAATATTATACGTTTAGCAATATTCTCACATATGCATACACACACTTCAGTCTTCTCCAGCTCTCTCACCACCAACACATGTACACCCACGTAGTACAAAGGTATAGAAGACTTCATTTGACTGACGAACCACTCTTACCAACGCTCAATACAAACTTCTCAAATCATTATATAACATTTTTGGATATTAAAAATAATAATAATAATAATAATAATAATAATAATAATAATAATAATAATAATAATAATAATAATAATAATAATATTTTGTAGTTTCAGTGACGTATATAATATATTTAAATGCTATAAGGACTAAGTATTGCAAAAATGTGAAATGTGTTTGCAACGAGACGTTTTCTTTGAAACATTTGGTTTTTTAATGCAGTGATTTAAGTGGCCTCTTGCCTAACAATGTACCATCAGTGGGCATAATTAGTTTTTACAGTTGTATTATTTTATCAAATGTATAGGTTCTTCTGTTGGTTAATTTGTCTAATAAATATCAGTATATCTTACTTAATGATGCCTCGGTAATATTAGTTATAGTATTGGTTGTGCTTTAATATTTGGTTTACCTTTTTTTTTCAAAAGCTTTATTGTCTTATAATTTTGATGAAAAAACAAATGAACTGAACTGAACTAATATTAATAGAGTATTAATATCTCTGATAAATATCAGTATATCTTACTTAATGATGCCTCGGTAATATTATTTATAGTATTGGTTGTGCTTAAATATTTGGTTTAAATTTTTTTCAAAAGCTTTATTGTTTTATAATTTTGATGAAAAAAGACATTAAAACAACCGAACTGAACTAATATTAATAGAGTATTAAATTACTCAGATGCTACATAAAAAGGACGGCTTGTGCTTGTACACAAAAGGTAAGTTATAAAAAATAGTGTATTAATATCTGAGAGAAAGCTTCTTCCTGTGAGGTGGCCCGTTAGGACAAAAGGCAAGGCCGACTTAACAAGTTTTGTAGGAAGGGTCTGAAGGAGCTAGGAGAGGTGTGATAGGCAGGTAAGCTGGAAGGTGGTCGGAGAGATATGAAGGGGCAGTGCTGTTGACGGCTTTATAACAAAGTGACAAGGTCTGGTATTAAATTCTTTGATTAATAAAACCCTTGTGTAGGATGAACTCGAGAAAAGATGACACAAGAAATTGGATGGTACCGCCCCTTGGAAAAGTGTTATAATTATACAGATTGTATAACGCCTGGAAAAATGTCACCTGTCATTTTCGCAGCGTTCTTTAGGGCATGAATAACAAAGAGATAGTCAATAATGACATGGATCTCAACTACCATCGGCACAGCTAATTAGCACGCGTCCAACATTACGTACGTGTCGGATGCGGTTGCGGATCTAGCTCCTGCAAACTCAATACCAGAAACAGCCCTAATGTCATGATAGTGCGACCGCACGAGCATCGGTATCAAGCGTCCGCGGATGCTGCAATTTCTGTTTGCCTGTTATTTGTACATTATGTCACCCAATCCCAAACTCGCGCCTCTTGTTGTCCAGCTAGTTGAGAGCGGGTTCGAAGGACAGGGGCGCTTGGGAACTATACTGCATGGACAAAATGGGCAAAGATAACATTCACTGGAGGGTTTTGTCTCGTAAAGATGCATTAATGTTACTGTCGGTAAGGAACGGGTGGTTTGGAGCGGTGTGGCAACTTTTGTTTGCAGTGTTGTCTGAAACAAGACAGATGGTAGGTTTATTAGCCTGCATGGGTGGTTGCTGGGCTGGGCCATGGTCCGTTCGTCTAAGTGGATGTTTTGTATTCCCCCGTAATCCTTCACGGTTATTATATGACGTTGCCATCACTCATTTACCGATGGCCGTTTCCCACGACTCCCTTATCAACAACGGATCGAAGTGAAAGATTTGCGAAGAGTGGCAGTGAATTTCGATGACCAGCCTCTCCAACGCTGTTGAAACGCGCTGCGTGAAATATAAAAGCGTAATATCTATTTGTTGGGATACGGGCTTGCACGCGGCTTGTTTCTAGTGTACCTGGGGCACAAGGTAATACAAGGCCGCTGAAAATACAAAGAAAACCTGAAATTCTTTTATATCAGTGCAGCTACTTTCATAATCATTGAGTCGGATTTTGTGGCAACCATAATTGTCTTAGGATTACTTTTGTTCAGCATTAGTCGGAAGTGGACCGCCTGCTATGGAAGTAATGAATAAGAAATATCGCTGCGACAGCGAAATGTTTATCTGACTACTACGGCTTGAGGTGGTTATCTATAACTCCTTCTACAGACCGCCTGTTTCCCATGTAAGTCAATTAAGGTTTGAAGAGCCAACACTCCGTTGGACTCGGATTGTTCCTGGTCCAAGATGCTGACCGCCTCACTCCATTAGAGTCCGTTCACGCCCGTGAGGTCTCGTAATCTGTCAAATTCCTCTTTGTGGCGTAAGCATTCCGATCCAGAGTCACTCACCACGCGGAGAATCAAGCGGCGGAGGTCTACAAATTACCTTGGAGCCCACTCATCTCGTATATAGCGTCCATTATTATTATTATTATTATTATTATTATTATTATTATTATTATTATTATTATTATTATTATTATTATTGTTGTTGTTGTTGTTATTATTTTTATTATTAATATTATTATTATTATTATTATTATTATTATTATTATTATTATTATTATTATTATTATTATTTTCCCAGAAAATCAGTGCGCAATCAAGCGGCATATAAACGACCACTTGCTGAATAGACAAAAACGAGCGTCCATGCTTTGCCATCTGTCCTACCTTTGAACGGAGAACTATTTACAGTTGTGTATGTGGATTGTTATCCTCTAAGAATATTATGCGGATTGTTGTTCTCGTTGTCGACACTTTGTGTTTGAAAAGTAATTGGCCTTGCTAGAGTTAAATGGGTTTTGTCTGAATGCACAAAGTAGTAACACACAAGAGCACACAACGTAGCTGACGAGCCTGGCAAAAGTGCCTCTCCCACTAGTGGTAAGCCTCGGTCAGTCTCCGCTACGCAGTACGTACGACATAAGAGACGAGTGGGATGCTTGTTTGTTTTTTTGCTTGTGTGGATTAGTTTGCGAATCTGAGGACGATTGGAAGATAATTTGAGAACTTGGGACTAGTAGATCAATGCTGAAGAGACTAGGAAAGCTCGCTTGGAGGAGGTTTTGACAACATTCCAGACAGAATTCAGCTAGCTGATGGACGGTTCTTATTGTACGCACTGGCTCAAAGAGCTCGCTGCTCGAACTTTCGATGGTTGAGTCTTACAGTTACAGGTGCCATGATTTTACGAAGGTGTAATAGCGTTTACAGATGGAGCGTTTACAGCTGGATGATTTTTCATTAACCTTTGCCCTGTTAAAGCAAGGAGGGCGGCAATTAGCACATAAGCCCCTTGACTAAAGAGGGCCGAAATACACGTATGTACCAATAGATCGGCGTTGAAAGCGAGCAGCACCGATGACTCGGATTTTCAACAGGGACGCAAAACTCCCACCCCCACGCACATACCCGCATA
Source organism: Oncomelania hupensis (assembly GCA_036898135.1). Classification (NCBI taxonomy): domain Eukaryota; kingdom Metazoa; phylum Mollusca; class Gastropoda; order Littorinimorpha; family Pomatiopsidae; genus Oncomelania; species Oncomelania hupensis. The sequence goes on from CM072515.1 coordinate 29,368,420, forward strand.
TAGCGTTGAGGAGATTGATCACTCCATTTTAGTCATGTTGACAATCTGATCACTCCATTTTAATCCTATTGACAATCCGACCACTCCATTTCAGTCATGTTCAAAAATCTGATCACTTCAGTTCAGTCATGTTTAAATCTGATAACTCTAAAGTCTATTTCAATCATGTTGAAAATCTGATCACTACATTTCAATCCTATTGAAAGATGGTCAACGCAGATCGCTGTTACGTACAGTTAAGCCTTTAGGCCTGGGAATGGCAGTAATAATAAACTTGGAAACCCTTAGGCAAGCTTCGACTTACCCCCTTTTTAAGTCATTTTAATGTCACCCTTGCTTTGACCCTTACGGTCTACGTGAGTTTTCTGGTTTGGGGTTGATCCGTTACTTAATAATTATTTAAAACTCGTTTCCTCGAAGGTCTCAGCAACATATTATTTCGAATCAATGTGCCTAAATCCTCAAACAAACATGCAAAAACACATGCGTCAGTTATCAAAAACATATGCTTACATTCTCCAAAACGCATGCCTAAATTTTCACAAACATTTAGTCCTTGATGAAATAAAAATGTATAATTTGTTTCGTTTGCCAGAAAGTAAATTTAGGATAATCTATAGGTTTGTTTGTTTTGCTTGTGATACAGATGGGCAAACTACAAGTGTCACATTTTAACTTGTCCATCTTAGCAGTGTGATTGCTCTGGAGGTTCAGTGTTGATTAGGCCCCTAACCCTCTTCCCTGGGATGGTTATGCACCTCTGCCCTAGCGCTAATAGTGGGTGAAGACGTTAAACTTCAATGTTCATTCCTCTTATACAGATAGGTTTGACTGACAGGCATAAATTTGTGCCCAACATTATTGAGCAAGTAGTCCGGTGTGACATCCTCACAGTTCCTAGTATCTTAGCTGGGCTGGGAGCGAATGGGAGCATTCTGATTGGTCGACGCGTTACAAAATTCGACGCATGCGCACAGTGCTATCATAGTCTTCGTAAGGGTTAGGGTTAGGGTTTGGGTTAGAGTTAAGAGTTTAGGGTTAGGATTAGGGTTTGGGTTAGGGTTAGGGTTATGACGCCTAAGAACTTCGTGAAAAAGCTGGCCAGACATGACCTAGCGCATGCGCAAATGCGCTCGGATAAACTAGGATACCCGGAACTTGAAGGATGTGACACCGGCAAAGGGACCGAGTTGATGATCTGGACTGTTAAGTCGCCCCGGGTAAACATGTTTATCTAACTTCCACCTCCCTCAGTCTATTGTTCATAATAAATGACAAGCACGCACATTGTCAGTTGTATCCCGTTCCTTATCTTTCTTCGTGTATATATATATATACATGCATGCATGCCGTCTCCATCTTGAATGCCCTGAGATCACCTTTTATGGTGGGACGGGACGTGTCAAAATTCCTTTGCTTTCAGTATACAGTGTTAGGCTAAATGATAAGGTGATCTGTTCTATCAGAATCAGTTATTTGTGAAACATATGTGGGGTCACGTAGTTCGAACAGTTTTGTGATCACGTACATTGAACTATCTCTTGCTGATGTTTTGCTGTTGACCGAGAGGAAACGTTTCTAGTCCTAGTAGGACTTGGTTGGCGGGATGAAGACACTGTGTCTTGGCGTACTTCACTCACTCACTCTCCCATTCAGTCCCGCAGCCGGTCAGACCGTTGGGGAGACTTTAGGGATGCCGACGCAGGGAGTTTTTGCCTGAACCTGAGAGTTTGACGTACTTACCAAACTGCTAATCGATTTTGTGACAGCAATTACATTTTTGTATTTTAATTCTGTATCTTGTACGATTTGTACTGCATGTATGGGAAAAAAAAGTCCCGTGCGACGTATCAAAAGTCCTTTTCGGTTCTGGAGCTCTCTGATATGGCCAATGACATCCCGATTGATTAAGCAATCTGCGTTTGCACAAACTTTTTAAAATTAAAAGTAAGTGAATAAATAAATAAATAAATTGTGCAATGAGAATATTAGTAGTCCACCTTCCCTCTCCTTCCCCCTCCTCCTATTGTGTTTCAGAACGGAGTGTTTGACGTCGTCAACCAATGAGCACGTGCCTGTGGGACTCCCAACAGATCACACTTCTCTCATTAAACCTACGAATTGTACAACACGATTTCCTCAAGAAATGGAGATCAAAGACCCAAAAATGATTAACACTTCATAACCGTTCCGAAGATGATCCTTTATGTTTAGTCTTCACACATCGTGTTGATGACTTCGTTGTCGTCTGTCTCCTTATTTGTCTGTGGTACGACTGAGTTGTTGTTGACCACTGTGCTACAGTCCAGGCTGACCGGTCTCGTGCCGTAACTATGTTACGTAACATTTTCTTATTCACGCTAGGTATAGCTCGACCAGGCAAAGCTCGCATGTAAGCCGAAAGGATGTGATAAAGTGAGTCTGAGACTCTGAGTGAGTCCTTTATTATTATTATTATTATTAGTAGTAGTAGTAGTAGTAGTAGTACTACTACTACTACTACTACTACTACTACTACTACTACGGGAAAGATGGAGTACGCTGGTTAAACGATCATCTGTAGTGCCCCTACTACCTCCGAGTTACGGGATAGGATAGGATATTATTATTATTATTATTATTATTATTATTATTATTATTATTATTATTATTATTATTATTATTATTATATAAAATCTTTTTATTTTGTAAATTTAAAACTTTTACAGTAAGTAAGTAGCATGATTACAGAAAAATGTCCTAATCCTCATGATTGAAGTGAAAGCTTTTAAAAAAAAAACATAATGGTATATGTAATCAGATGTATTACGTCATTTCGCGAGTGTCGTTAATATACAGTCATTATGATATAACCGATACAACAGGCCGAGAATCAGTAGCTAGAAATAGCCCCTTAGGCTGATGTACTTGAGTCACGACCGGTGACTCCCCTGTTTCTCGCGCCATTTTCGGAGAAGTCATTTAGTGCTTATTGCAGACGACCCTCTGAATGGTCGGACACAAAGTTTATATTCATTTGTCAAAATAATATCACACGCACACGCACACACACACACACGCACACACAAACGTAGGCCTACGAATATAACTATAAGCAAATGGCATTTTCTTAGAGTGTATTAGACATTTTATACGTTTTTGCAGCATGTTTGACCTTGACTTCAGACGCACTTTAAGAGATAGAGACCGCTTTGTAGGTCCTGACAGTTGGTAACGTGATCGAAGTCCCCGCGAATTGATGGCCTAGCAGCAGGGAGACTTGCCGGTCGATCAAGTTACGTCACTCTGGCCGTGGTGAGGAATGACGCCTGACGTGCTTATTACACGTGATGATGTCATTGGTCAGCCAGGTGGGTTTGACTGTTGCCGCCGGCTTGTACACTAACACGCTTCAAAGTTTGAACGCGTCCCTTCGAGGAGAGGGAAAGAGAGGGGGGCGGTACAGGCAGGCTCCGATGATGTGATGACAGTAGGCCAGCACGCCGGTGTGACATCCTCACAGTTCCTAGTATCTTAGCTGGGCTGGGAGCGAATGGGAGCATTCTGATTGGTCGACGCGTTACAAAATTCGACGCATGCGCACAGTGCTATCATAGTCTTCGTAAGGTTTAGGGTTAAAGTTTGGGTTAGAGTTAAGAGTTTAGGGTTAGGGTTAGGGTTTGGGTTAGGGTTAGGGTTATGACGCCTAAGAACTTCGTGAAAAAGCCGGCCCGACATGACCTGGCGCATGCGCAAAGGCGCTCGGATAAACTAGGAGACCCGGAACTTGAAGGATGTGACACCGGTATAAGGGAACAGCTGACCGGCGTGAAACAGCTGAATGTGCACAATTAATGTCACACCGGCCGGCGTCCCCCTTGTTGTCTTCACCATTGTCCATCTCGCTGGACCCACTGACTAGTATCACTGACTGTCATGCTTAAATTATACTGCATTACGGTTGTCTTGAGTTCTTTGACACCATACGTGTCCACAGAATTGACAACTGATCCACTGCATGGGGGTCAGCTTGCACCAAGTTACGCACACTTTGACATAACCACGCCACACTGTCCATTTCCACATTATCCACATTTGGGGCAGGAAGCATTTTTGGCGTTTTAGTTTCATATAGAAATGATGCTTTAAAAAAAACTTGGGATCGATTTTAGGGCGCGAGTTTTTTTTCTCCTAAACCCTGGCAACGACATTCAGCAGGCCTCGAATCTAATGTAGCATCGACATCTCCAAGGGCAGCAAATAATTGTAGAGTCGTTTATTGGCAGATGTGGATGGTTGGACAGAAGGAAGAACGTCAGCGTAGTTCGTGACTGCGTAATCGAACGGAGCGGAGACAAAGCTTTTCCTCAAAGGTGATGACGAATGGTTTTATTGTAGAGACACGCAGTCTATGATATCTCCCCTCCCCACTGTTAAAAAAAAAGGAAAAAAGAAAAATGGTGTGGAGTGTAGGGGGGGAGGGTTTGGTTGTTTTTTTGGGGGTGGGTGGGTGGGGAGAATGCTATACTGAATAATTATGTTTGGAACATCTCGCAATAGGGGCTTTACATTTGTGTCATAAGCTTTGTTTCGTTATGTTACGAAAAAAAAGATCCGTAGGATCTCAACTTTGATATGATGATGATCATTGTTGTCAGGGTGGCGACGTGGTGATCGTCCTTAACGCTTATGCAATAGGACGTTAAGCTTCGTTATTCCTATCCATATTTGAATTTTTAAAATTTTTTTTTTGGGGGGAGGGGGGGTGAGGGGTGAACAGAAGGAAGTGGTGCGGTTAAACCATTTTCTGAATTTGCTGAGATGCAATATGCTAGATGAATTATCCCTTGTAGGTAATAAAGATATATTGACGTGGCTCACCAGCTTCGCACGTTTCCGATACGACATCACTACACTGCAGTGTCCTTTTAGAGATAGAGATAGAGAAATAGGTCTTTTAGTGTGGCGGTGGTTACGACTGTCTGGTAAACAGCGTCACTAGTAGGTCAGACGGTGTTTTTCAACTTTAGTTGACGTTGTTTTTCACCTACCCTATCCCTTTGCTGACCCCATCTTTTTCCTACTTGGTGTTGCCGGTGTAACGTGCCGAAACAGCCCCCATTACCAGTTTTACTCCTGGGAGCAGTTTCAGTCCAGGCTGGGATTAACTCTACGGGAGTTAGTCTTGTCATGGCCAAGAATGCCCCCTCCAATCCCCCCCCCAACCCCCTTTCTGTTCCAAATCAAATCCCAGGAGCCCATTCTGTTCCAAATCAAATCCCAGGAGTTAATCGGGGAATGAATATTACATTGGATCGATCAAGGTCATCAACTGGACTGACTCTCTATGTGTGCCAGAACGCCCCAGGGAGTTACTTTGGCATTGGACAATTTTGTACCAGAAAAACTACAAGAAGTCTAACTGGACCAGTGCCCAAAACAGCCCCATTTTCAATAGAGAGTAAATCTGACCAAGATGCACTCTACGGGAGTTATTCTGAGACAATATTAATTGTACCAAAACAACTCTTGGGGAGTCACACTGGAACAGGTGGGGTGTCAGATTGGATCAGGTCCAGACTGCCCCCACACCCTCCTACCCATCTGGTTAGCAATGGTTATAGCTTATAGATTAGCAAGAGGAGAGTCAATACAGGAGATGTCCAGAACGCCCCTAAAACAAACATATTTATAAAACATTAAAGGAGAGTTAAACTGGAACAAATTCAGAACAGCCACCCCTCCTCCCCTCCCCCCCTTCCTCCCATTTTTTTTAAAAGAATAACTATTCATCTTACTACAGGAGAGTTCAGCTGGGACAGGTCCAGGTCAGCCCCCAAGCACACTTGAAGCCCCCCCCCCCACACACACACACACACACTAACTACACAAAAGGGGAGTTAAACTGAGAAAGGTCCAGAACAGCCCCTCCTCCACAACACAAAACACAAAAGGGGAGCTAGCCTGTTACAAGTCCAGAACAGCCCCTTTAAACAAAACTATCAACCTACAGGGAGTTAAACTCCAACTTAATTATTGACTACTACTCCCTTCACCAGAGGAGTTATACTGGGACAGGTCCAGAACAGCCGCCCCCACTCCCCTAACACACTCATAAAAAACGAAGGGGAGTTTAACTGGAACAAGTCCAGAATAGCTCCCACCTCAAACTCGTAAAACACAGGAGGGGAGTTAAACTGGAACACGTACTCCATCTTTCTCTGTCCTCAGCAACCCTCATGGCTTCACTCAGTGTCAAGCCAGTCCATTCTCGAATGTCCCAATTTCACTACCTTGTAGTGCTTTATAGGTGTGTTGGGGTGGGAGCTTTTCTATCCTTGTCCCAATTAAACACCATGGGCGTACCGGGGGTTTCTGTATAAATAGTATCCCCACTTTCTGAAAATTTAGCGCTTTAAATTCTCACTATCCCTGTCTTTCTCCTTTGTTCTTTCTCATCCCTAATCTGGGGAGTTAATCTGGGCATGGACTGAAACTACTTCTGGGAGTAAAAGTGTTAAGGGAGTCATTTCAGCACGTCACACCGGCAGGCGTTCTGATAGGAGGCTGTTGGTCCGTGTTGGCCATTTCAAACCGACCGCTTGTAGTTTTCTTTCAAACCGACCGCTTGTGGTTTTCTTTTAAACTGACCGCTTGTGGTTTTGAAACTAATAACAGGACAGAATTACGGCTTTAGAATTAAGGTTGATGATCTCTTGGACTAAATGAAGCCTGTTCAGTTTGCGCGTGCACACAACACAGCAACACAGCCATAGAATACCAGAAACCATGGGATGAAGGTTTCCAAGTTTGTACCACGGCCTGTATCGGCCAGCGCCTTGAGCAGCTCATGAGCTGGAAAAGCGCTATATAAAAACGATGAAATAAATGAGTCCTTTTTCCCTAACAACACGTTTTAAACTTGCCTTTGGTTCGTTTTATCCTTGTGGTCCCGGATAAGATTTTATTACTTTTTTTTTTTTTTTAATAAATCCCTTTTGGCAACCACCAATTGTTACGTTATCTAAAACTGAAATTTGTAAGTTTACAGTCCCCTATATGCTCTTTGTCAGGAATTCTAAACTTTACTTACGAAACGAATACTTTATAATTTTATGCCTCAATTTTAGCTCTGATTTCCGATGGTGGCCTCTCAAAATTCTCCGATATATTATGCTAGAAGGGTAAGATATTAGCAGGCTTTGAATTCATTCTTATACTGACAAGTAGCTGAAGGCTATCGTTGCCCCTATACTCTCTGTCTTATCATTAGTGGGCTAGGATCTAAGTCACATTATTAGTGGTAGGCCACGGTGTGTTTGCATGTGCATGAGTCTTCCTGCATCTTATGTGCGAGTGTTCATCTTATGTTTTCCTATGCTGGTTAGTGTAGCCCAGCGTAATAGTAACTCTTAAAGGGTCTACTTTCACACAAACAATATTTTAATCATGTGTAATGGTGCTGAAATTAAGAACATTAGTAACAGTTTGGCTGCTCGAATCATCTTAATACTTCCTACAAGGGTGTTTTTTAAAATTTAATCCCTGGATTTTTTGAAAACAGGAGAGAGAGAGAGAGAGAGAGAGAGAGAGAGAGAGAGAGAGAGAGATTACGGAAGTGACCCTTTGAACTTTATAATCAATGTAATTCCGTGTGAATGATGAAATGTTATTAAGAAATACTGTCAAATAGTAGGCTCTAAGTGAAGATTCAAAAACAGTGTAATTAATATTTTTGGTGGTAGTCGACCTTTATAAACATTAACTTTGACAAAAAAGAGAAAAAAAGTGAAAAATCTCATAACCCAATGTATAAGCCCCAAAACGTAAGCCAGATGTGTCCGCTACGTCACACAGCATCTGATTAACCGGTTTCGTTCTTCGAGAGCCATTCCAAGACGATTCCCGTTGGGGGCCGTCGGATTTGCCCTTTCGCTTTTTTGGCCAGAAAAGGCAAGGCCGACAGGTCGTCCGGATCATTTCCTAAAGATTAACCTACCTTTTAAATATAAAATAAAATAAACAATTACAAAAGTCCCCGAGGGGATTATGCAATTTCTTACATTCACGAACGAATCTATGCATTCGATTACCAGTTCGAATTTCACACTCGTATGTCAATCTCTTCATGATCTCTCTCTTCTTTATCATCCCCCTCATTTGTTTCCGAAGGATACGGTTCATTCTGATAAGGAAGTATCGTTGCTTTAGGCACAGAAAAGCTCCATCTTCATCATTGCTACTACTACAGCAACAGGTTCTCCTTAAACCATTACTTACTAATTCCATTGTCACGTTCCCTTCTATGTCTGTAACCTAGTGACGTCACATCATTTGCCAATTGCTTTTGAAAGCCCATGTAAAAATACCGATTTTGAAGCTCATAACGAAACGAATTTAAATCGTCAAATTTGGCATGTCTTAATTTCTTCAGCGTCTTTACCGATTGAAAAAAGGAAAGTCAGGTGTGGAAGTAGCCCTTTAAAAGCGCTACGTGTATTATAAACCGCTTATGTTCGACTTTGCACATGTGTTAAAGATAAAATAGGAGGAGAGGGGAGGAGGGTAGGGGGGGGGCGGAGACGACGGGTGTAAAGACCGGCATCACTTGTGACTGATGGCAATAGTCACGCGATCTTCACTCGTGTCACGTGCATATAAACCGAACACGCGGTTTGTCAAGATAGTGTCCGGGGACGTTAATCTACTCAATGAAATGAATGAAATGTCAAGATAGTTCTTCAGTTTTGGGGTCGCTCCGACCTATCGAGATAGTCATATTGAACGATTGAACGACTCCGAGTATTTTTAGCATGTCATTTCTTGTCCTGAAAGCACAAAGACTTTGTGAAGTTCTATGTGTGGGAGTAGCCTACTCATGCTTGCGTGTTACTGAGGTATCGTTTTGTTTCAACGGAGCTAAGGCTGTTACGTACATTCAGGCTGTCCTCAGATGCTTGGTGACTTTGGTTGTCGTATCGTCCTAGTACCCATATCGTATCGTACGAAACAGAACCTCCTAGAATTAACCCGCTCCCTGTTAAGCAGACCATGAATATTTGAGAGAAAAAAACAACAAAAACAACTTGAAGCAAAGTGTCAACTTATCAGCGCAGACAAAGGCTTGCCATGAGCATCTTTTTGTGCTGGTAAGTGCACTCTGTGATTACCGTTACGTTGTCTTCCTGGCTGCAATTGATCCTTAGTTCAACATTTTTGGCTGTAATTGAATCTTAAATTTCTCTGATATGGAGTGTTTACTTCACCATTGCCTACTTCAGCCTCAGCTCTAGTGCTTACTCCTCCACTCTAAGGACCAAAGATGAGGTGGTCGGTCTCATGGCGTGATCTTTGATTTATGTGTCCGCTATAATCAGTGATGATGCGACAACCATCGTTGCGGCGGGCACAGGGATGGGGTCTCTCCCCAGTGATGATAATAAAGATCAAAGACCTCTTTGACTTCGTCAGCTGCTACTTGATGACAACAGCAACTTGTATCCTAACACCTCATTGTGTAACCATCATCATCACATTGTGTAACCATCATCATCATCATCATCATCATCATCATCATCATCATCATCATCATCATCATCATTATCATCAACATATCACCTCCACCACCACTCTTCATCATTCTTCTTCTTCTTCTTCTTCTTCTTCTTCTTCTCCTTCTTCAAGCAAGTCGGAATATCTGTCTGTAAAATAAAGAAGAGAAATGGTTGCCTGGAATATTGATTTTCCGTTGTTTCATTGCAACAAGTTCCTCCTGCTACAATATGATCTATATCTCATTTTCACTGGCCTTCTCTCCCGCCGCCGTAGGCCAAGTGGTAGAGCGCTCGCCTGTCACACCGATGACCAAGGTTCGAATCCCGTGGTGGGCTAAATAAAAAGTGGTCATTCTTCAATGTCCTTTTTTTTTTTAGGGGCCGGGTAGCTCAGTTGGTAGAGCGTCTTACTAGTAACCGAAAGGTACCTGGTTCGAATCTGGAAATTTAGTGCTTTAAATTCCCACTGTCGCTGTCTTCCTCATTTGCTCTCTCCCATTCCTGATCTGTCCTATCACTCTGCTATACTATCTTCTTCTTCGCTAGATCAATGACCTACCTTTTTTCTTGAAAACTCTTCCTGGACAAGACTCCTTGTTTGTGTATGAGGTCTGTTGGATCAGCTTGGGAGTGTTGGACGCTTTCTGCCGGGTGGTCACTAGGGCTTCCTATGATCGTATTATTTAGCACTATAGGCATGTTATATGTATATGTTTTTGTTGATGATTTGTAATGATGGTTGTATTCTATTTTGTTTTTGTAACCGGGGGTTCGCGTAGTTGAGGTAAACCCTCAGCCGTCCCCCGCGTGGGATGTCTTTATTGTAAAGTGACTGGCCGGTGGAGGGCATTCAATTTTCCCCACTGGGGTTGTTTCAGCAGATCTTTTATGCGGATCGGGGGTTGTCCGGTCCTGATTTGGCTCGGAAGAGTCCGCTGGACCTAAAGCAACAATAAATCAATCAAAAAAAAAAAACTGGTTCGAATCCCGGATTGGCCAATGTGTGACCATATTATTTTCCCTTTACCATCAACTGGTTCGCTGGTGTCAGAATAATGTGACCAGTAGTCGTCTATACGCTTCGGTGTCGTGTGACTATAATCTACAGTTACACATTTTAGTTACAGTCCATTTTAGCGGTATGATTGTTTTAATGGTTCACTGTTGATTTAGTTACCCTATTTAAAAGCTTAGCCATGTTCCCTGGGATGGTTGTTGGTTATCCCCGTTTACCATATCGCCAATGTGTAGACGTTAAACCTTAAAGTTCATTCATGGCCTCCTCTTACTGTTCACATGTTGATATACTCTTTTGGTCAACTCTACCATTTTTGCGCTGCTTGGCAGTCTTAGTTTTCCTGTCTGTGGTTACCATTGGTACCAGTTCCTTCTCCGCACCAACACTTTTTTTGTGGGTGAGGTTAGGGGGATAGGGTGGATAAGTTCTAAGTACTTATAATCGGGGCAAATTAGCGATAACGTGTTCAGTAGGGTAAACAAAATGGCGGAAGTTTGTATGGTCAGGCGAGAGATAACTTTAATGCTTTCACCTCGGTCTATTTGTGTGTCCAGGTGTGCCGTGAGGCGGTAAGGTGTTGACGGTTCGATAAATTGAGGATATATGCTTGATGACGTGATAAAAGGGGACCAATCAAATGACGTTAGTAGTAGAATGGGACATTGGACTGACGACCACAGCCTATTGTTTATATTGGGGAAACTGCGGCCAAAAAGTGTGACTATTGTTACATCACTTAGAGACGTTAAAGTGTCAAGCAATCAGTTTGCCAGGCTTATTTTTGAATGTAGCAGGTGGGAAGGGGCTTTTCACCTGGTGGTTCATGTAGTAGCCATGATGTCGCCGCGCCTGTTTGAAGGGGGAGGGGGCAACAAAACATGCAACAACATTACACTTTCGACTCTCCTTTTTTGTTGGCCATCTATAATACGGGGTGGGGAGTGTTGGAAAGTCTAGTACATTTTCGACCGAACTTCGAAGTAATATTGTCAGTTCTTCATATTTTTGGGGTGTATGGTATGGTTTGGTTATATAATTATGGTATTGTATTGCATTGTTTTTCAGTATTTGTATTGTATTTTGAAGTAAGCTTAGGTGTTTGCATATATGTTTCCAAACCGGCACCCTTCTTGCATTTCTCACCAATGTGGTGTGCTGGCGATCATGCGTCTGTTTGTGTGTGAATGTTTTTCTTTCCTTCAGTGACGACTTGCAACATATTAATAATATTTTTGTTTGTGTCGCTTTTTGTGATAGTCATAGTGAACAAAAAAGTGGTTCAGTTTTAAAAAAATGGTGATGATGAAGAAAAAGCGTTCAATTAAGATTTTAACAATATTAATTAATATTTTCTTTTGTTTTTATATGTTTCAGGTAAGCCAGAATCTTTTTTTTTTCTGCGGTGCATCTTTGCAGTATACAACGATGGTAATGTAATGAATCTGTTTTGTTTTGTTAAGTTTTGTACTGTTTGTTCTTTTCTGTGTCTCCTCTTTTTCCTCCTCTTCCTCGTCCCACCAGAAGAGATACCATTTTATTTTATTTTGTGTGCGCCGTTAAATTGTACCTTTTTGTCGTTTAACTAGTGTGGTTGTTCGTCATTTTTTAAACAAAGTGCTCTGATGGGGTGGCTTTGTGGAGCAGTGGATTAGTCGCCAGTTTCCTATGCCGAAGGCCGCGGGTTCGATTCCCGGAAGGGGCGAACGTATGTGAACTAGGTACGAGACTATTGAGGTCACCGAGGATTTTCTCCGGGCACTCCGGTTTCCTCACTCCCTTTAATAATTGTACTGGACGCAGTCAATATAAAAATTTCCAGAAATAAAAATTCGATTTTCTTTCCGTCTTCCAATAGCGATTTCCCTGCCTTTCCTTGCCTGTTCGAGTGATGGATGTGTAGGCTATTTGTTGTGTGTGTGGATGAGACAGGTGAGCGTGTATGTTGGTACAGATCGCCGCGCTTTGAGCCTGATTGATTTGGGAAAAGGCGCATATATAGCATCCATTATTATTATTATTATTATTATTATTATTATTATTATTATTATTATTATTATTATTATTATTATTATTATTATTATTATTGATCTGATTAAAGAAAGAGGTCGAATTTTTAATACATCAGATTCAAGTTTGATTCCTAGAGAAGTTGAGTGTGGAAGGATGTTTGATTATTTAAGAGTGACGTGTTAGTTCCCGAGCTGTAAAGCTCAGAAACTACTGTTTTTGGCATGGGGTTTTTAGCGCCCGTCCGTCCGTCCACCGTCCGGCGTTAATTTCAATAGTTTTGTAACGTTTTACTATAGCACTTTTGAGGTCCTCATTCAGCTCATTGTTGTCCGCTGGACCCTTTACACAATGATTAACTGACTAACTAGTGTAGTGGCATCCTCACATTGCGTAGTTGGCGGTGCCTAGTACTTTGTTTTTGAAGAACAGTAGCGTAGAATAAAATCGTTGGGCCAGCTTTGTGTGATCAGTCAAGCTAGGCCGATGGGTGGAACACACCGTTTGATACTATTGATGCCGCCTTAACTATTTTTAAGTCCCTACCTTCGTTCTTAAATCCACTACACAGCTCGTTGGTGGTGGTGTAGTTCCTTAAATCTTTCCCTTTTTTCTTTTTCTTTTTTCTTTTCTTTCTTTCTGTCGTTCTTCTTCCTTTTTCTCCACATATGTCTTCTTTTTCTTTCTTTCTTTCTTTCTTTCTTTCTTTCTTTCTTTCTTTCTTTCTTTCTTTCTTTCTTTCTTTCTATCTTTCTTTCTTTCTTTCTATCTTTCTTTCTTTCTTTCTTTCCTTCTTTCTTTCTTTCTTTCTTTCTTTCTTTCTTTCTTTTTTTCTTTGTTAGTTTCAAAGTAGTTCTAAACCTTCATCTTGGGTATCGAGATCTTACAGACAGTAATCATCTTACCCGCCTCCGGCTAAGCTTTTAAATAGGGTAAGTGTTTTTGACTTGGGAGAAGTTATTCAGTGTGGTCCAGTGCACTTTGGCAGTGTTCGGTTGCCCTCTATGTTTCCACACTGTGTGGTTGGTGGGATGGTCTTGCGTGATGTTAGGTTTAGTATGCCCTTATGTGATTGATTGGAAGTCGTTATTAGTTCCCGAGCTTTAACTCAGCTCCGGAGCTATTATTTTTGGCTTTGTCCGTCCGTCTGGCGTTCGTCCGGCGTCCGTTTGTCCGGATGTGACATTTGCGCACTTTTTTTTTCTTAAACTAATGGACGGATTTCTTTGAAACTTTGGTATTTAGTTATGAAATAGTGAGCCATACCAGATGAAAAAACAATATTACGTATTGGGTGACGTCATCAGATCATGGTGACGTCATAATTGCTCTTTTCCGTATGGTGACGTAATAATTTGTTGCTTGTTTTTTTTTCTAATCCTATTTTCTCCCAGACTACTGGATGGATTTGGTTCACAAATCGAATGACGTAATCGTCGTGACATTGTAATGAAATTCAAGTCTATCTCGTTAATGAACATTGCACTCTTTACTAATGTGCAGTGTAGTATAATATAAATTTGTATAAATTATGTTAGTTATTGAAGTTTGGATAATAATTGTCGCAATTGGAAGCCTGTATTCTTCTAAAAGATTGTGACGATACAGTAGAATCCGATGACGTAGAATATCGATTCGAGTGCAAAAGCGTACGTCATCACATTGTGGACAAAAGTCTTCACTCTTGTAGCAACATACGGTATCCATGGATATGCCGTCAAAAACCATTGTTTTGTCAACACTGGCACGTGGCTGGGAGATTTCAAACATAGAGGACGTGCTATATCAAACAGCTCAGCAAAACTTTCAACCGTCAACGAAGGAAGGGAAACATATCAATGAACCAACGGAGCAGGCCAAATGCGGAATAGAAATAAATTTCTAAAAAAGGCGAGCGCACGGAGAATTGACGTCCTCGAGCGCCGAATTGGGAAGAACATTTGGGCTGACAGAGGCTGATTGTCCGAGGGTCTCAGTGGGGAGCCGTTGACCGTTGCAGGCTTGGAACAAACATGGGATGGTTGTCCAGAGCTGTGATGACGCGCGTAGGCCGACAAAAGCAGGAGGTCCGAGAGGTCGTAGACCATGTCTCTTTCAACTAAGAGTTGGCTGTTGAACAGGGACGAGTTTTTATTTATTAACTCCTTCACCTTCTCTTACTACAAGTCATATCATCGAGAGCTCAAGTTCTGCACTTCACTAATATACGCCACCGGAAAAGGAATCATATCCTATCCTGTGCCGTAACTCGAAGGTCGTTGTGTCGGACGGAGACGTTGTTTGTGGCTTTCTGACCAGGGTGCGTGTGTGTTCAACACCACGGCCGCCGTGTAACGGCATTGGGTCACGCATCGTGTCTGTTGTATCAACGTAAGACGAACACCCTTACCGGACAATTTTGGTATTCACAACTTTCCGGCACCTCTCATAAAAACTCGTGGGTATCGCCATTATAAATTAAAACGAGGTTATATGAAACCAAGTTCCGGTTTTGCTTGTTTTGCTTTATCAAAGCTTGATGCGTGACTTTTAAATATGGCAAATTGCCGAAAACGACGATTGTTAGAGCCAGAAAACGAGTGGGATAAGTATAAAAACGGTGGAGGAAGTACATGCTCAGTGAAAGAATGCAAAAAACAATCGTAGAGGCCTGTATTTGTGGCGATTTCGGAGGTGCGTCGATCATCGACAGAAATTGAAACGGGACCTGAAAACTCTTGTAATTTTCCATAGCTTAGCCGTCGCAACCTTCACAAAACACAAAGTAACTGAATATGTTAGGCTAGCGTTGTGGCCAAGTGGGCTAAGGCGGGACTAACTTGCCTTGTCCACAAGCCAGAAACCATTGGCGCCTGACAGGTGTGGGTTCGAGCCAGCATCTGGGCGTTATGTTTTTTCCGAATATTTTTCAAAAATTCACAAATAATGTTAGGTAGGTAGGGTTTAGGCGCGCCACTGGCGATAGAAAGGGATAATAAACTGCAGCAAAAAAAAAATAAAAATATGTGAGGGTACGATACAGGTGGCCAGTGACACATGTTATTATTATTCAATATTTGGAAATAACTCACTAAAACACGCGGAGAAAAAAAACCGGAAGTATTTTTCATAGAGGGGATTCCCGTTGGTGCATAGGATAGCAGAAAAGTGTGAATAGGTTCATAGGCTCTTACAAGCTTTGGTAGATGCTGTTTTTAGCGCAATAACGTTGGCCAGCGGTTGCCTTATTTGGTACGTCCCACTAGGTGTTCTTTGTGTACAGTGTAGACTTCTCTTTCCTGTTCTCGGTGCATTCTAACTACATCAGAGAACCAACTCGAAAGCATAGTTACGATCATGGTCTGATGGCAATGATTCATGAAAGGGAATGAAAGTATTTGAAGAAGGTACGTTGCCATCCTCGTCCAGTCTTTCATTATGCAAATGCAGTTTCCGCCTGGGTAAAGGCCAATTAGGGTTGGAGTCGGTAAAGCTATAAATAAATATCCTGGGTGACTTTGCAAATGTGGGTACGGTGTTCATGTTTGTGCTTTAACAAGTAGTTTTGAGCTTAGGGGTCAGACTGTCAAAAACGCATTCAAGTCAATAATGATAAGTAATTGTGGTCATTAATTAATCCCTTTGTGTTCCTTGTTTTTCTTTGAAATTATATTGTATGGAAACGAAGAATTACTGTAAATTCAGACTTGATTAATAATAATAATAATAATAATAATAATAATAATAATAATAATAATAATGATAATAATAATAATAATAATAATAATAATAATAATAATAATAATAATAATAATAATAATAATAGGTGATGCTATACGCGCCATATTCCTAAATCAGACTCAAAGTGCGGCGAGCTGTAACAAATATTCACTCCCACATATCGCAGACACTCATACAAACACAACAAACACACGTTCGTCACTCAAACACGTGGTGTAAAGGCAAGTCGCTAATAGAAGACGTGAAAAAATATCAAATTTTTATTTTTTGAAATTTGATATAGATTGTATTCAATACCATTATTGAAGGGAGAAAAGAAACCGGAGTACCCGCAGAAAACTCTCGGTGACCTGAGAGTCTCGTACCTAAGTCACATAAGTTCATCTCCTGCGGGGTTCGAACCCGCTATCTTCGGCATATGAAACCAGCTCTCTATAAATTGAGCTAATCTTGCAGATTAACAGCCCAGAGTTAATGGCCAAAAAGTCAGTTGGTTATATGCTGAGGTTAAGTCCAGTTCTGCCTACGGTCCCTTCGTCATGCAGTGTAATAATACGAACTATGGTTTCATATTCATCTTGATGGAGCATTGGACCCTATCAGAGACCAACTTGTTCCCATCCGCAGTCAAGTCAGTGAAATCACTAGTCACGCAAGGGCGTGTGTAGCAAGTGACACTGTTTGGACACTCTGTATGTACGTACAATCCGCCATCAGGGGCTGGGGTTATGAAAATCGCAACTACTAGTCAGACGACGTTCAGTTCGGACGCCTATGAAGTCACCCGAGCTGTGCAGACTAGGGAGGGTATGAGCGTGCGACTTGAAAGTCGCTCAACCTGTTTCATTTTTAAAATCATTATTCGTGCTCCGTGGCTTCCGCCTACTTTCCACTTTCGAGTTTGCATTTGCTGCACATGTTGGGTGCTGCAGCACTTCGCACGGACAAACAGTTAAAGAACAAACTTCGCGATTTGTGAAGTCAAATGCAAAAAATGACATTCCAACAAAAAGAAGTAATGAAACAAGTTTTGTACTAATTAATTACTATTACACAAACTATGTAACATGTTATAACATAGTGTAATGTTGGTTTTGTACCCGATTGTTTTGATTCTGTGTGTGTGTGTGTGTGTGTATGCGCGCGCGCGCGTGTGTGTGTATGTATGTGTGTGTGTTGTTGTTGTTGTGGTTAGGTTGATTGATAATTAATTTTAATTATTTGTTTTCTTTCATTGTTTACATTAAAGTACTATTTTGTTTTTAATTCTTTACTTATCAATTATAGTGCTTAAAAAGTCTTTTCATTTGGCTGTGTTAAAAAAAAGTCAGCCCTTGTTTTGGGGTTTTAATCTTTTGGAAGTAGAAGGTTTTTTAAAAGCCTATAACTAAACAGGCTTATCTAGAAGAAAGAGAGAGAGAGAGAGAGAGAGAGAGAGAGAGAGAGAGAGAGAGAGAGAGAGAGAGAGAGAGAGAGAGAGAGAGAGGAAGGACAAGACAAGACAAAACAAAAAAGTACAGTTTTATGACTGGCGCTAACAGATTGATTGATTTTTTTAGTGAAAGCTTATTCAAGTATATTTGATATTAGACTTGGAAAAAAGAAATGGACATAAGACAAGACTTATCTTCGCTTCAAATATTATAAGAATTTACGTTGCACATCGGTGAATAATACAACGGTTAAAATATTAAAAACAAATAATTATTAGATCTACTCACTCACATTCCACAAAGCATTAAACACGGTACTCACCTGTGCCAGCACCAAACACAAACACACACACATCCTCACACACACACACACACACTCACTCACTCACTCTAACCCTTTTACTTCAAATCTGTATAGAAAACAGCCACTCCCGGATAGAGTACTCCCATGAACTACAAGAGCACTCACTCCCATGTACTAAAAAAGCACTTCCAAGTACTTAGAAAAAAGTGTGGCGCTGAAATAAGGCGCTAGCTAAAAGCCCCATTTTGTGCATAAAAAGGCAAGATTAGCACCCCATAACTCCTTGAAAACCCTCACACACATATACACACACACACGCGCGCGCGCTCGCTCACACCCACACACGCGCACACACACACATAGTTCCAACAAAAGGTTGGCCGAATGCAGAGTTGTGTCCCTTGACGCCCGATAGTTGGGTGCCATGACTGTGTTTGAGCGACTATCGGTTCCGACGACTGCAGTAATCGGGGCTCAAAACCCGCGCACCTTGTAGCGAGACCAAAATTTGCTCGTCGCAGGCCTCAAAGTCGCGCTCATAACCCTAAGACCTCATCATAACTTTGGGGCCCGTTGTTTGTAGATTATAGTCACACGACACTTTCGCATATAGGTGACTACTGGACCGATTTATACTGACATCAGCGGGCCAGTTGTTGGTAAAGGGGAAAATAATATGATCACACGTTGACCAATCCGGGATTCGAACCAGCGACCTTTCGGTTACTAGCAAGACGCTCTTACCAACTGAGCTACCCTGCTCCTCCTGGGGTCCGTGGTATAAATGCGACTTTCATACCCCCACCCCCATGGTTATGAGCGCGACTTTCAGGCTAGCAACGAGCAACTTTTGGTCTCACCAGCGACGAGCAACTTTCGGTCTCGCGACCAGGTGCGCTCATAACCTAGGAGAGTCCACCACAGAGTCCATTCGTGTTTATGATCGTTCATGTCTTCTTCCGTCTCATCTCCTTCTCACCTAAGCCTTTCTCGCCGTTGCCGAGATAAATGATAGCCAAGACTATTGGCGCTGACATTTAGGGTCGCGATGGTGGTTGCTAAAGGTAAGTTCACCATTACTTTTGCCCTTTCAAACTATACTACTCAAAATAATACAAGGGCCACTTGGACATATGGGTCTCTCTTTAAATCAGAAACACGAATTCAATTTATTAGTTCGTCATATTTTATTGCAATCATTTCTGCATCAATAACAAAAAAGATTTTAGACATCAGTCGCTTAAAATTCGAGTAAATTCAATTTATCTGGACATACCCCTCATTTACAAAATCAAAACTTTAGTAACCAAAAATCTATAGAGTCAGTATCGGGTGTGGCCACCGTTTGCATCAATGCAGTCTTGGCATCGTTGTCTCATGGACCGTAGCAGGTTATGGAGGATGTTTCCTGGGATGGCCAACCACTCTTGCTGGAGAACTTGGGCCAGAACTTTAAGGTTAGCTCCTGGAGGGAGGTTTGCCCGTGTCTGTCGACCCAAGACATCCCACAGATGTTCTATGGGGTTCAAATCGGGTGATCGAGCCGGCCAATCCATCCTTATGACGTGCTATTGCTGCAGGAAGTCATTGACGATACGCGCTCGGTGGGGTCTGGCATTATCGTCCTGTAGTATGGCACCTTCCCCAATGGACCGCAGAGCTGGGAGAACCCTAGGTTGTAGGACGTCATCCCTGTAGCCAATACCGTTTAAGTTGCCATGAATTTGGAGCAGGGGTGTTCTGAAGTTTAATGCGAAGCCACCCCACATCATGACAGATCCACCACCAAAGCGGTCACGCTCGCGCACCGTCGCATCAGCAAAACGCTCCCGTGGACGCCTCCAAACATTCACTCGACGGTCGTTGAAAGACAAGGAGAACCGAGACTCGTCTGTAAAGAGCACCCTTGACCAATTTTGCCTAGTCTATTCCAAATGACGCCGAGCCCAGGCCAAACGCGCTGCATGGTGAGCTGGGGTGAGCAAAGGCCGTACTGCTGGTCGTCTTGATCGCAGGTTTGCCTCGTGTAGGCGGTTGCGAATTGTCTGGTCGCTGACGTTAACATTGCTGGCTTCGTGAAGCTGGCTTCTGATGGTGTTTGCTGTAGCAGACCTCATCCTCAGAGCTGACAGGGTGATGAAATGGTCTTGTCTTGCAGTGGTAACGCGGGGGCGTCCGGACCTTCTTGGTTCTTGGACGCTTCCAGTGTTGTTGTTAAAGCGCTCCCGCAGCCTTTGGACAACGGAGTGGGACACTCCCAGCCGCCTGCCAACTTCTCTCACCCCCACCCCTTCCTGAAGCCATGCAATAGCTCTGCCTCTATCAGCATCAGTCAATCGTTGCCTTGGGGGCATGGTTAGAAAAGCAGCAAAAGCGCTGCCATTTATACCCAGAACAAAACGCCGGTTGTTGGACTGAACTCAGAAAATGCAAGCCTTTCGCGTGCAAATCACTTTTTAATGTTGAAAATTTTGCTTTATTAGCAAGACAACAGTAAATTAAGGTCATTTATTTTGTAAAAAATGTTTGTTTTTTTCAACTCAGGGCAGAAAGTTCAAAACTCACACATGTGATTACTTGTCAGAATAAGATTGTCTTCAATGTTACTGTACAGGATAAGTTTTGAAATAAGCAATATAAGCGATATTATTGATAGCAGAAAAAAATAATTAAAATAAATGAAATATGAGAGTGGCCCTTCAATTATTTTGAGTAGTATATTTCGTCAGGGTTTATCTATCCAAGCTAAAGTACCAGGACAGTAGTGTCTTCTACTTCTTCTGACTGACTGGCAGACTGATGTGTGGCAAAAATAAGGATTGCAGAACACAAAATCATGCCGGTAGTTTGCTTTATTGAAAAGTCGGATGATGTGTGTAGGATTGATAAAATGTTCATGAAGACGCGATTGACGCCCATCTCGAATACCATTATCATTTCCAGAATAGTTAGAGACGATCGCAGTCTTCAGAAAAAGCTTTTTTTGCGAGGACCACAGCGGGTTTACTTTCTTTATGAATCCTTAGTTACATCATGGAGAATGTTTAATGTGACGAACATCTTTGGTAAAAAGATCTTGCAAAGAAATTAACGTGCAGTTTCATACTGCAAGCTGTACCCGTCGTCAAAAGATTTCCATTGAATATATTATACTGCACTATCATCGAAGATTCCACTGAATACTGGATGCTTTTGTTGTGTCGGTGCTATCATTCTATAGATTGCTTTCTTTTTCCTTTTGGCCTTTACGATCAGTGGTTGGCAACGGTAACCAGCCTAATGACTTATCTATGTTTTTTGGCTATCATAATGTTGTTGCGCTGGTTTGAATAAAATATGAATTATCTTTGTTTAGACGGTGATGAAAGGTGATAAATATATTTATTTTATATGTCATAATATTATCATAATATTATCCTCTCAATGTATCTGCCTTTTTGCATTAGGTTTCTTCAAATCTCTTTGGTCGCAGTCACTTTGAGGCCATAGGTAGTTGACTTTTGTGATCGCTGCCCCCCACTTCCCCCACCCTCCATAGGCAAGCATTACATAGGTATTGAGCTCATGGCTTTATCAGATGTGATTGATTTATTCTTGTTTGGATGGGGATGAATGGTGACTAATTCTGCGAGGCCTCTTTGCTCTCTAGATTCTTTACGTCTGCTTGTATCATTCGACCAGCTCTTTGGCTGGCATACGTAGTAGTTTCCTTTTGGGATAGCTGCCTAATGACCTTTCTGTGTTCTGTGGCTATCAACAAATTGGGCCTGTTTGCAGTGGCCAGGGATGATCTCCTATACAGATGGTTGGAGGCAAACCCGCATCGTAAACATAAAACGAGAGTAGGAGGCCAAGCATTCAGATTTAGCCGAACTTGGAGCCCTCATCGCATAAATAAATAAAAAAATAAAATAAATAAAATTAAAATAAAGAAGAACCCCAATTTCTAGCACACACAAAAACTGGCGCACTTACTCAGAAAGACCATTGACGTACTTTCCCAAAATCCCAATGGATGGCGCACTGTCCCCAAAATCCCAATTTTCTGAAACATTTCCTTAAACGCGTAAAAGCTACCACCGTAAGCTGAAATTACACTTAGGATAAAGAAAAGCACAATTTCTCCACACACACGCACACAAACACCCTCACACGCACACCCACACCCACACACACATTCACACACACACACACGCACAGAACTTTTTTAGACGTGACCTTATTGACGCACGTATTCCAAATTCTAGATTGACGCCTGGTTTTAAATTGCCAAATTTTCTCCGTCCCCCCCCAAAAAAAAAAAAAAAAATCCATGAAATGGGCTTTAATGCACTTACCTAAAACTCCAATTTTCTCGACGACGTCCTGGCCAAAATAGTCGCCACTGTAATAATATAAATTATAGACAAGAACACTAAAACATTGATGTTCAGTAAGTAGTACTCAGTAGAAAATTGCTGTGGTGGCAAGTTCAGTTTCAGTCTTTGATCTCTGTCTCAAGTCATCATCTCCGACCCTTCTTTGTGAGATGAGAAAGTTGCACGGTGATGAGAGGGATAGCTTAGCTAGGTGATCGATCACTCCATCCATCTCGCTGATCATTTCGCGTCTCTCTGATAGCTTCATCGTTAAAGCTCATTCACCCCACGTCTGCTTTGGGCTGGATGGAGTAATCACTGACTGGGGTAATTTGCTGGAATCTGTATCCTGGGAGTAAATCATAGATGGCCATTTCCTTTTTTTCACTATAGGACCCGGCCAAGCAGCTCGCATCTTCTGTTTACACCTTCCTGCCTCCTTTTGCTTAACGACCTGTTTAGGGACCGGATAATTTGATGTAGTTTGGACCATAATAGTCAAATTCGTTGTGTAGAATACCGGTAGCGTCGCTTGGGCAGTAACTATTATTATGAGTGATAAGGTAAGCGGGTTGTGTGTGGTTTATGACACTGCGCTCATTATAGTGCATCCCTCCAACTTCATTCTAATCATCCATCAGCGACGTCTTATTAGACTAATTAGTGAAGATCACGGGGTTCGGACAGAGATTTTATAAGGGCGAACCCTTGGTTCGGAGGAGACAAGTACTATGGGTTTTAGCAAATTTATAAGAGTGCTATTCGGTCTTTAAGTGAGTTGAAGAACACTATTAGTACTGTTTAATCAAAACAAAGTACTCAACGGGTAGTCGGGAGCTAGTTTGATGTCTGCATGGGATGGGTACAGCACAAGACGTATCGATTGGTCATGATGAGTCAGGACCATTGACCAGTCTTTGAGTGGCTATCTGGTCTTGGACATCCAAGACATCATATTCCTCAATCCACGACGAGTAGTGCCTGGTCGGTTAAGGCCCGGCCACACTTGTGTTACGCACCCGTCCACTCTTGTGTTACTCTTAGGAATTCCTTATGTATTTCCTTGCGTACTGGCTAACGTAAAATTTCACAAGGATGGCGCATGGACTGGGATTAGATTAACGTCCCCGACACCAAAGCGTAAAGGGGACGAGGACATGGCGCATGTTTGATTTCTTCTGCAAAAATACCAAAGCCGGGCTTACGAGGACCAATCAAAAGCTAGAGTGTGACGTCACGAGTTTAGAAGTCAACCTAAACTCCTCCCACACGCATGATTACACGCAACAAAGGTTGTCTACCACACTAGACTTGGCGAGCTCAGGCAGTTGTATTCACTTCTTGCTTGTCGATCTTAGTAAAATTGTTTCATATTATAAGCTTAGTCAAATCGTCAAAGAGTACATTACATCGTCATTAAAAAGTGCCTTGTTGTAGTGAAATTACACAGCTACACACGTTTATAAATTCGAACCGGGCCGTGATAAACATGGCGCCACCACTATCTTCGATCTAATGCGTTAACCGTAAAACGTAAGCCAAATGTGGCCAATAAACTCATAAGGTTCTTTTGAACCACCCGTCGACTATTCTGGCCAGTGAAAAATTTCATAACCCAATCAATGCGTAAGCCGTTAAACGTAAGCCAAATGTGTCCACTACTTCAGGCCGCATCTCTGTGATCCCCGAGCCGCCTATGCTTTCAATCAGTGACGTCATTACCGACATAGGAAAGCCCTTGGTTGACGTAATACTCTGACGTCCTCGGAACTAATTACGCCTGTCTGTTGAAGAGGAAGGGTAAATTGTTCGGTATCATCCCTGATGATGAGGGGCATTCGACGACGTTGCTGAGGTTGGCAACTGAATGATTGAAGTGTAACACAGCTAGAAAACTCATTGGCGCAGGCTGAAATAGCATATAGATCTAGTATTGCGTTGTCAGTGCTTGCAGGATGCATGAGGTAAGTTAGGCACATGCACAGAGTGTCCGAGACTGCATTATTCGTCTTGTTGCAGGCTTTTAGCCATCACTGATGCTCTGTACCTCCCAGTATTGATTCACGGCCTTTAACTTACCATTATTAAACCTATTATTTTACAAGAACTGATCATGAGAGTCCTCGCGATATTACTTCGTTTGTATGTTCAAAAATATTGCGCCGTTTTTGGGGCTTCAAACAAAGCATTGGTTTCATTGCGTTTCATTTCCACAGATTAGACAGTTAATTGAATCCAGTAAGGTCTCTGATTGAATGGCTCGCTAAATCTTCTAACCTTCGATGAATTGTAGTCTATCGCATTTAATTTCCAAATCAAAGGCAAAACAATATCAATATTTTTAATGTTCTGTATAAAAACTTGCCAATAAAGATGTTATTTTAGCCTATTGGAGTGTCGCAGTGCAACAGTTTACGTTTGAGTTTACTGTTATGTTTGAGTTTAGTTTAGTTTTCATTATATTCAGATTTTGTTTCTTGTGTTTTAATGGTAGCAGTGTGTATAGAACGTTGTAAATAACGAACGTATTGTGTGAATAGCGAATTTCGTACTAAGCAAGCAACTAAATCTTTATGATTGTTACACTCGTTTGGTGTTTTTCTATCAGTAGTTGATTCAGCCCCAATGCTGAAATACTGATAAGTGTAACTCGGATTCGTTTATCCACGTAACCCGTTCATTCAGCAACAACGCACGGAGTCATCGTATAAAGTTTTCCAATTTTATTCCGCGTACATCAACAACTGCATACAATCGCCTTATTCACTTTTTACTTTCTCTCACTTTACACAGAGCATCCGTTATATAGGTTTTCTCTAAACTCGAGATAACGTCAGAATGTTCCCGATGACGCTTTACAACCAATCAAACTAAATTTCGTCATCACTGTCTTACGTCATACAGCATTCTTTTCGGTCCAAGAATGTTCTCAAATATCTACACCTAACGCGAAGCTTCGATCGACAGTAAACAAGCAAATCTAGAGAATTCTCCAATAATATCGACCAACTAAAATTACCAACGTTATACAAAGCTTCTTCTAACAACAATGCAAACTCAAATCAAAGGTAAATACACTGTATTATTGAATACTTTGCAAAGCGAAACGATTAGATCTATTGTGCACGTTTCAGACATACTATCCTTCGCGTTTCAACGTAACAATGATTAGAGATACAAAAATGCTGCAACGAAATCACTTTCGCTTGGAGTTTCGGTTCTACTATGTCACACATGTTTGAAGGTCAAGTGATTTCCTCTTTCACGCGATACGACTTTCATTCCAATAAGCGACGTCACTTTCGTGAAAATCCAAGATTACACGAATGCCATTTCGTCATTATTTTTTAATGTTATGGTGCCCAATTAACAGCAACACTGAAGCAACCCGACCCGCTTTGAAGAGGTTATGGGAGATTTTAATGTCAGTTGACGTAAATAATTCAAACGTTTTGGCTGTGGTCATCTTTGCAGGTGACCGGTGTGGACTCATTTTTCGTCTGTGAATACGTCTTTCATTGCGGTTTATTCCTTGCAGCAGCATCAAATCTCCACACCAATTATTAGAGTATGCGGTCTTGCATGATACAACTATATATCCTAACTCATCAATACTGACCAGAGTGCAGACCACTATTAAAGATGAACTGTTGAATGCTGCTTTGGCGTGCAAAGTAACCTGGGTTCGATTCACGGTGGTTGCTGGAGATTTTTATCACAGGGGTCGCGACCTTCTGTAGCGACTCTATGTATGCTGTTTCACATCCCACCGTGCAGTGTCAGCGGCATTTTCATAGTTACAAGTATTTCAAACGTCGATTAACACTGGCCCATATTTTTCAGATGAAGGCTGAACCGTTTACAAAATTGCGGCTTGGCCACCCGAGCCGCGAGGCTTCGGAGCGTGGCTAAACTCTTTGAGCGCTTTCCCTCCTTCCACTGTGTCGGCGGTATTTTTTATTTGCACGTACTTCATATGTATATATACATGTGAAAGGCTATAGCACAATAATCATCGTTAATTACAAAACAGACCGATCGAGGTAGCTTAGCGGCTTGCAGCGTTCGACGTGCTCGGGAAGCAGCAATTAAGTTAAGGCGCTTTGCTTTCGATCCTGGTTTCGTGTTTCAGTTTTTAGATCTAAAGTGTACAAGAAAAGTTCACACAATACTATGAAAAACCCCTTGCTGCCCTGCGAGAAGGATGTGCATGGCCGACGTCTCTTATTCGCTTTGACATGATGGGAGTGAATGGTTGTCAATTCTATTAACGATTCTGCTTATCTGGCACTTCGAAAGAAATTAGGATGTGGATGGAGAGGAAGTGAAGGGGTCACTGGGCGTAAGCTAAAGCTTAATGTCTGCAGAACAAAGGAAAGGTCGCGATATGTGTTTTGCTGGTCACTTGACAATAGAGCACAAAGAGGGTAGTAAGAATGTGATGCTTAATTGTGCAAGTTGATTAGGAAGCGTTGTAAAGTTGGAATAAAACTCGTACCTTAAAAAGGTTGTAATATCGTCTACTCCCTCCCCCAGAAACTACCTCTCATTTAATGTCATCACTTCGACCCGTTTTCTCTTCCGCTGTGATTGGTTCCTGTCGTTTATCAACCTAGCGGTTCCCCAACCACGCACAATAGCCGTCCTGCTGGCAAGCATATCAACTAACAAGTTAGTATCTCCCTTCTATGTCTCTGTCGACGTGCGCGTACAACCGGTTGCTTCCCTTTACATGCTTTGCGCTCCATAGAGCGTCGTCGGCCTGAAATAACTTTTTAGAAACTTCAAAACCCAGGGGAATTATGGGTAGGGAAATCCTTTTTATGAAATGACGTCGGCCAAATCCTTCTTTAGTTTCTTTGCTCGAGCAAAGGCAACCTCATAGGTATGGAGCACTTCGTCCATTATAACTCCATCGCTGATAATACTGCTGACAAGTTTCTTCCTTTGTTCACTACCAGAAATATGCAGTTTCTCTCCCAACTTTCGTTTCATTTCAGCCAGCACATCTTCGCGAGAAATGGCGTCCATGACTTCAACCGTAGCTAGTTATCAGTTACTTCCCTTGAACAGATTTCCCAGAATTCTCTATTCTATTTTTAGGTTTGGTATATCCCCGTTGCAGCTTGTGGCTAAAACCAAGGGCAACGGGACCACCGCACGTCGACTGGGGGCAATAGGAGATTGTTGTTTGTAGATTATAGTCACACGACACTTTCGCATATAGGTGACTACTGGACCGATTTATACTGACACCAGCGGGCCAGTTGTTGGTAAAGGGGAAAATAATATGATCACACGTTGACCAATCCGGGATTCGAACCAGCGACCTTTCGGTTACTAGCAAGACGCTCTTACCAACTGAGGTACCCGGCCCCCATTAATGTGTTCTGCTCTCCTTTCTTCCTTTATTACTTGCCCCCACCCCCCACACCCATACCCCCTCTGTCCTACCCCTACCACGGCCTCTCCATATTCATCATAAGTTTGCGATCAATCAAAGCTTTCTGAAGAAGTCCCTACCTCCCATTACCTCTTCTCCAATCTCCATCCTACTTCCGCCTTTCTCCCTTCCTCTACCCCCCCCCCTCCCCGTCCCTTCGCTCTCTCCCTCTCCCCTCCCCCTACAATCAGTTTTCATCAAGGGTGTACAGAAAATACGAAAAGAGCGAAAAGGGCGAAAAGGACAGCGAAAAGAGCGAAAAGGGGAACCAAAAGAGCAAAAACAAGCGAAAAGGACCCCAAAATAGCAAACAGAAGCCTAATTAAGCTCCACACGTATTAAAAGTAGCGGTTAAATGAAGAATTATTGATTAATTATGAAAAATTTGCTCGATCGATTCAGGGATTTCCCTTTGTAATGGAGCCCATCGATCCAAGACCAGCGGAAAGAGGAATGTAAAGCGCGAAAAGGGGATTAAAAAAGCAAAAATGACACGTAATAAGCAAAATGGATTAAAAAGGCTTTCAGTGAATATCAAAACATGGTTTTAATTGGTACATTGGATTGCATATCACTGATAAATCAGCTTGATGCGTCAGATTTGGAGGCAAAGTATGTGAAGGGACACTACTCCGAGACAGAAAATACAAGCCAGTTTGACAAAACCGGGCATAAAATGAGCGAAAATGGAAATAAGAGAGCAAAAAAGAGCCTAAATATGCAAAAGAGATTCAAAAGAAGTTCAATGCCTATCAAAAGATGCGTTTAATGGGTAAATTGGATTACGTATCACTGAAACATCAGCCCGGTAAACGGTTCGATTCGGGAATTTCCGTTAAGAGTCGCCAAGACGAGGAAAAAAATGAAATAAAGCAGCGAAAAGGGAATTAAAAGAGCGAAAAGAAGCAAAAATAAGCAAAAGGGATTAAAAAGGAGTCTAATGCATATCAAAACATGGTTTTAATAGGTACGCTGGATTGCATATCACTGAAAAATCAGCTTGATGTGTCAGATTTGGGCGGTGGCAATTGTCAAGGGACATTACTCTGAGACAGAAAGTACCGAGCGAAAATGGAAATAAGAGCGAAAAGGAGCCTAAATATGCTAAAGAGATTCAAAAGGAGTTCAATGCCTATCAAAAGATGCGTTTAATGGGTAAATTGGATAACTGAAATATCAGCTTTGTGGTGGGTGACGGGTAGAGGAGAGGAAGGGGGGCATTACAGGAACAACTCACTATAGATAGTATAACTGTAAATAATTCCAAGCAGATATTTATTTCCAAAAGTTATATATAATAAAGTATATTATCACCCCCTCTGCTTCCTCCACACTACCACCGGCGGTATGTTTATCTCCTGAATACAAGAAGAATAACACATACAATACAACACTTTGTAACGACAAAATGTTATCCCTCAATTTGTATATTCTTGATTTTGCCAAACTTTCAGTTTTTAAAAACCTTCTTCAGGGCATTAACTGTGTGAAAGTTTATTTATAATACCCTATATTAATATTAATTATTGTCTATCTACCTTGTTGTATTCAGGTTATATAATTAATATTGTTATCGGGTATTATATATATATATATATATATATATATATATATATATATATATATATATATATATATATATATATATATATATATATATATATATATATATATATATATATATATATATATATATATATATATTGAAGGTAGTGGTCATGGTGTTGACATCCCCACAATAAAATAAAAATTAAAAAAATCATAATTTAAAAAAACAAAGAAAACTTATTAAATAAATTGAGCCACTGGACAATCAATTAACGCTTTTGCTAACATTATGCTTATCTTAACCTTACTCTCATATCAAAATTTCTCTCTGTCTCTCTCCCTCACTGTCTCTCTCTCTCTGTCTCTTTCTATTTGTGTGTCTCTCTCTGTCTCTCCATCTCTCTCCCCCTCTCTTTCTCTCGCACCTACACAATCACACACACAAACGTTTCTCCACTCCCACACACAAACGTTCCCCCCCCCCCCCCCCCCGACAAAAATCGCAGGCACCCTTTCCCATCTTCTCCACTCACCTCAAAAACACCTTAGCAGATACCACTAAATGGAATTTAAGTAGATTGTTTACAGGTACCTGACCAAGGCTATCAGTCTTGGGAAAACAGATTGAGCCAAAAAGCTTCTTGATTGAGTATTGATCGTTGTGAAATACATCGCATAAAGACGGCTACTTGTAGCAAAGAAAGAAGGACACTTCAGCGTAATAATTGAATAGCTACTTGCGATTGTTCTAGATACTGTCCATCTACTTTAAAGCTGCTGATGCTCATGTCCTAGACGGGTGAGTACCAGTTCCACATATGCACCCATCAAGCACTAGGTCCTTTTTCTTACCATCCCCGGTCACACAAGAGTGGGTTCAATCGTTTAGGGATCAGCTGATGCGCCTAGGAAGAAAGCGGCGCCTTGGGCTACTTTGAGTTAGATTCTGTGTCGGCCAGCGCCTTGAGCAGCTCTTAATCTGGAAAGGCGCTGTCTGTCGTGGCTAGGCAGTAAAAATTGTACACACCAGAATGATCTTTGGGTCTTATTTGCCGCACCTTCCTTAATTGTACACACCAGAATGATCTTTGGGTCTTATTGGCAGCACCTTCCTTAATTGTACACACCAGAATGATCTTTGGGTCTTATTGGCCGCACCTGCCTTTTTATGTATGATTCATAAGGCAGGTGCGGCCAATAAGACCCAAAGATCATCCTGGTGTGTACAATTTTTACTGCCTAGCCACCACAGACAGGGATGCCAACCACAATATCATAAAAATGCTAAGAAAAAACGGTGGAAAGGGATTGATAAAATACAGATGAATTAAATATTGAATATTCATATTTGTCATATTTTTTCACTTTGTTTTGTAATTTGGAGCTGACAAATTTTGTTTATAATTTGGGGTTCACAAAATAAGCAGAAGAGCGCTGTCCGCTGGACTCTATAAACAATTAATAACTAACTAAGCAGAAGGGCTGACACCCTCAACATTACCTGGCTTTATTTACCTTTGTGGCAAAGTGGTCATAGTATCATAAATTTGTATGGGTATATGTTTTTCCGATCTTGTAAGAGATCTATAGACCCTTTTTGTGTGAGTGTGGTGCAGCTATGATCGCAATAGGTTAACTGGACCCTATAAACAAGAAATCAATACAAATTTCATTGTCTTATATGTGTGTATATAGTTTCAAAGCATGTATTATGATATGTGATTACGTACTCCAGAGCACTTTTAGCAGACATAGGTAGTTTTACTTTAAAAAAAAACTAAAAAACTTTATATTGACACTTACTTTTAGAGCTACTTTTTATTTAACGATGTCTTTCACTTAACCTTTAAACTCTATCTTTTCCTAGTAGCTGTTCACAATTTTGTGTTTAATGAAAACCAAAAAGGAGGGTTCTTGGGTGTTTTGTTTCTTATTTTTCTCATACTGAAATGTTTTATTCAAATGCCATATTCCTAGTGTGTTTATAAAATGTCACTTAGCAAAGTAAAAATCTGTTAAAAATCATAAAACTTGTTTGATTAATTTCTTGAATATAGTATATGAACAACTTTTCCTTTGTCACACATCTTTTACGAGTAAAGAGCAGACTTATCTGTTGTTCTTCTTTTACACTGTAATAAATTAGAAAGAATACATTTAGTTTATAACTTACGACATCCAAGGTGTCTTCTATAAGCTGGAACAAAAACGTATTACAAAGTAAACGTAGCTTTTTGATAAAAACTAGTTAAGCAACAAACTCACAACAGCCTGCAAACAGATACTTGGCTAAGAATGACACAGTACAATTTAATCTCGTTTCGTGGAACATTTTCAATGCGTTGGTGCAATTTGAGGATTTTAACTTGTCATACCAAAACTATGATATTTGCCGTCGCTGACAAATCTCCAGGTTCTGCCTTGATAAAAGCAGGCAACAATTCTTCATTCTGTGTTCTTTAACAACAAATAACCCTTTTCCATTTTGTTCTCCTCTCACAAAGACAGAGTTATCCTGGTTTTAAACCGAATCTAATAGTCTACACAGTACAATTCAACCAATTCCAACAAATGATTTATCAGTACAACAGTCATCATATTGCTCTCAAAACTTTATGGGTGTTCAAAAATAGGGACGTCATTTGGATATCCCCTCCCCCCACTCCTCCCCATTCCTCTCTGGGGAGAAGGGATTCTGTATAAATACTATCCCCACTTTCTGGAAAATCCTATCCTA
Organism: Oncomelania hupensis; assembly: GCA_036898135.1. Lineage (NCBI taxonomy): Eukaryota > Metazoa > Mollusca > Gastropoda > Littorinimorpha > Pomatiopsidae > Oncomelania > Oncomelania hupensis. The sequence goes on from CM072515.1 coordinate 29,400,521, forward strand.
TCCTATCCTGTCCCGTAACCCGAAGGTCGTAGGGGCACCACAGATGATCGTTTAACCAGCGTACTCCATCTTTCTCTGTCCTCAGCAGCCCTCATGTCATGGCTTCGTTCAGTGTCAAACCAGTCCATTCTCGAATGTTGTCCTCCCACCTCTTTTTCGTTCTCCCTCTTCTTCTACCTCCTTGCACTGTGCCTTGCAGGATGGTATTTGCAAGGCCTGATGATCTGGTGATGTGTCCATACCATCGGAGTTTCCGTTTCTTCACCACTGTGAGCAGGTCATCGTGTTGTCCAATGGCTTGTGTGATGGTCTGTCGGACTTCGTCGTTGGTGATGTGTTGGGTATAGGAAATGCCCAGAAGTCTTCTGTAGCACCTCATCTCCATGCTTTGTATTCTTCGTTGGAGATCTGCTGTGAGGGTCCATGCTTCGCAAGCATATAGAAAGATGACAAGGGAGCGCAGCAGTCTTACTTTGGAATGTAGACTGATGGTCATGTCTTTCCAAATGGGCTTCAACCTTGTCAGGGCAGCAGTTGTTTGTGCGATCCTGGAGAGGACTTCCTGTCGGGACCCATTGTCTGACACAATGGCTCCCAAATATTTGAAGCTATGCACTGTGTTGAGGAATTGGCCTTGGACTTTGATGTCCGTGTTGATGCCATTGGTGTTGTTGGTCATCATTTTGGTCTTCTCTGCACATATTTCCATTCCGTAAGCTCTGGAGGTGGTGTCAAGCCTCTGCACAAGCTGTTCAAGTTCTTGTTCCTCTCCCGCCAATCCATCAATGTCATCCGCAAAACGAAGATTGGAGATTGCTCTACCCCCTATGCTGACTGTGCCTTCGTGATCTGCAAGAGCATCTGACATGATGTGTTCTAGGAAGATGTTGACGAGTGTTGGAGAGAGTAGGCATCCTTGACGCACACCGATTGTTGTTCTGAACCAGTTCCCGATAACGCTGTTATGGAGGACTGCACTGGTAGCCCTGTCATACAGGCTTTTGATGACTTCAATAATTTTAGGGCTGATGTTGTACACTTTCATTGTTGCCCATAGAGCTGCATGCCAGACTCGGTCAAACGCCTTTTGAAGTCTATGAACACATGATATAGATGTTGTTGGTGCTGTAGGTATTTCTCACAGATTATTCTGAGTTAAAAATCTGTTCAGTGGTACTTCGCCCTGCCATGAATCCTGCTTGTTCTTCAGCTATGATTTGTTCAGCTTGGGGTTTCAACCTTTTGAGTATTTTTTTTCAGGAGGACCTTGCTGTGATGGCTGATGATGCTGATGGTGCGGTAATTTTCACACTCCTGAAGGTTACCTTTTTTGGGAAGAGTGGTGACAAGCGACTGGGTCCATGGTGTAGGTCATTCCCCACTCTGCCAGATCTTGTTACATATAATGGTGAGAGCATCAATCATCACTTCTCCTCCTGCTTGTAGCAGTTCCACTGGTATGTTGTCCACTCCCGCTGACTTCCCTTTCTTCAGCGATTGCACTGCTGCCTCAACTTCTTCCTGGAGAATTGGGAGGATTTCTTCTTCTCTGCTCTCGGGACATGCTAGAACTGATGGGTCTCCATTTGGTGTATGGTTGTAAAGGTCAGAGCAGTACTCTGTCCATCTGTCCAAGACTTCTTGTTCTTCTGTAAGGCATATGCCAGACTTGCTTTGGATCGTGGAGACTTTGGGCTGTTTAACACTTGTCAGCCGCTTCACAGTCTGGTAGGCCTTCTTGCTGTTGTTCATTTTTCAGACCGTTCTCTATTTCCTGGCATTGATCTTCTATCCAGTTCTCCTTTGCTGTGCGCATGCCTTTTCGGATGTCATTGTTGATTTTTAGGTAGACATCAGCTCCCTGTGAGGTGTTCATTTTCTTTTTTAACTCTCTTCGTTTATCACACAGATCCAAAAGTTCAGGTGTGATCCACAGCTTCTTCTTTGGTCGGTGCTTGCCAAGGATCTCAGTGGCGGCATCTGTTACAGCTGAGTTGACATCTACTTTACCAGCCCCCAAAATGAGCGGTGCTGCAAACTTTCCTCCAATTGTGGCCTGAAATATTTCTGCCACCTCCGGGTCTAGCAGTTTGTCCAGGTCGAACTTCAGCCTAGTGCACATTGCTGTATTTACTCTCTTCAAGTGGAGCCGGAAAGACATCATAAAGAGATCGTTGTCACTTCCGATGTCTGCTCCTGGAAAAGTGCGTGTCCTGCCAATGTTGATGCTTGATCTGAAGCGTTTCTTGACCATGATGTAGTCGATCTGGTTGTGATGCTCCCCGCCGGGACTGTGTGGGTTCGGGCAAATAGAATAGACCCAACGTTTCCCGGCATGTCGTAAGAGGCGACTAACAGGGGTGATGTTAGCACGGCATCACTGGGCGAAAGTCTTCTACACAGACGTCACCGGCCAGGGCGGAGGAACCTCACGTTACTACAGGTTCCACGACCACGTGCTCAGGGCCAAGGCGAGCCACACTGTATTCGTGAATTTCGGCTGTGGCCAATGTCATGAACTGGCTAGTTTTAACTCTGCTTATTACTATTTAGCCATGTGTAGTCTTTGTAACAGTAGAGAGTCAGTCTATTACACAGCAGCAATTAAAGTACACACCGCGAGCCCGACCCACGCAGCGCAGTGAGTCAGCACTTGAGCTTTGAATTTGACCGTTTTAACCAATGAGAGCTCAGCTTAGCGGGTAGAGCAGTTTTACTGTGTAAGATCCTAGCACAGTTTGAATCAGTCGTGTGTGAGACAAGGAAGAGTCAACATCTCCACAGCTAGAGAAATCTCTTCACTCATAGACCAGGAAGCAGGACTTTAGAATCTTAGAGTTCTATCAAGTCATCACGGGCCTGAACTTGTCAAACAGGTAAATGAACACCCTTCTGTTTCATCGTGATATATTTATATTATTGTTGAAATTATGTTTGTGGAATTTGCTATGCATAAATGTGAATTATTAATCCGAATTTGCCGTACCACGTGGACGAGCCTACCACGAGGCGAAACACGACCGGTTACGCCGCCATGTTGTATCCCGTACGGAACCACTGTTGTTTAACTTATATGTATGTTTGCAGACCAGTGGCTGTACCACTGAATGTTTATATTATTATTAATTCGGTATGTGTATAGTTAGACACGATTGATATTTATGTATGTATAGGAATTTAGAGTGAGATTCCAGTGGAACCCGGAAGTAGCAGAATGTTCGTCGCTTATGTATAGAGATGTGGAGCTATCACTGAGGGCTACTTTGGCTTTCAGTGAGACGCTCTGCACAAACCGATTATTCAGGGTTGTGCAGAATTTCGTCTCTTATATTACAGACGAGCAGGCGAGCTATCCCGAGCTATCCTGTGAAACCCACTCCACAGAAACAAGTTGGCGGAGTATCCTCTACCGCACAAGACGGAAAGAGCTACCCGGAAAACCACCCTGTCAGACCCCACAGCGTGGCAAGGGAACCCAACTACACAACGACAAAGGTGTACCAGAAGCTACCTCACAGAAGGACTTCGACCGCACCATCAGAAAGTTAAGTGTAATCAACGAAGGTGCACTTAAACTGATCATAGCAGGACCACAGTAGTCCAACTCTTCAGAAACTGTAAAACGGACCACAGTAGTCCAAATCTACATGAAATATAATAGCAAGTGCCCGAGGAAGATATAACAGCTGCCTAGACTATCAGCGATCGAACTATTAGCATTGACTGAGACTTTTTAAGTTAGATTAGTACTTAGAGAATCTTGTATAGAGTAGAAGAAATAAATGTGTGATTTTAACTGTTATCAAGTGGCTGGACTACATATGATTCATAGCCGTGTGAAAGCTAGTGTGACAGTAATCTTTTACCATTTTTCTATCTATTTCTGTACCCCAACCTTAACACAGAACGAGCTAAACAAATAAATTTATTAAAGTAATTCATAGGGTGACTTACTAGCAGTTCCCACCGAATAAACGTGAGGGTCCATAATTCCATTGTGCAGAGCCCATAAACCCCACGTGACAGCCAACAACCTGGAGAGGATTGGGCACCGCCAGGTCTTTTTTTGCCCAAAACACAACAACACATGATGAGGCTATCCACTAATTCCATACCGGATCGGTCGTCGCCCGGAACAAGGACCGCGCCTTTCGTTGGCCACCAGGACGGAGGTGAAAAGTATGCTACTTATGGACAAATTAGCAAGATCCGCACGAGAAACAACATCGTTATAGGAACCTGGAATGTCAGGACCCTAACTGCGGAAGGAAAATTAGAAGAACTGGCCCACGAGTTGGACCACTATCGATGGAACGTTCTAGGTCTCAGCGAACTGCGCTGGAAAGGCCTAGGTGAAACAACAACCGACAAAGGCCACAAGCTCTATTTCAGCGGTAGAGATGACAGGCACGAACACGGCGTTGGATTCTTGGTCCACAAGAACATTCTAGCCACTGTCATGGGTTGCCGCCCAGTCTCCAGTAGACTCATTACCATTCGCCTGAGAGCAACCCCTTTCAACATCACCATCATCCAGGCCTATGCCCCAACATCAGACTATGACGACAGCGAAGTGGAGGATTTTTATGAAATCGACTGGAATGCCAAGGTTGGCCAAGATGCGCACCACAACTGGAGAGACACATGTGGACCCTACTGCAACAACGAGACAAATGACAGGGGTATGAGACTCTTGGAGTTTGCCAGATACAACAATCTGGTACTGGCAAACACGCTTGGTCTCCACAAAACCTCCAGACGATGGACATGGCACAGTCCCGGCGGGGAGCATCACAACCAAATAGACTACACCATGGTCAAGAAACGCTTCAGATCAAGCATCAACATTGGCAGGACACGCACTTTTCCAGGAGCAGACATCGGAAGTGACCAAGATCTTGTGATGATGTCTTTCCGGCTCCACTTGAAGAGAGTAAATACAGCAAAGTGCACTAGACTGAAGTTCGACCTGGACAAACTGCAAGACCCGGAGGTGGCAGAACTATTTCAGGCCACAATTGGAGGGAAATTTGCAGCACTGCTCATCTAGGGGGCTGGTGAAGTAGATGTCAACACCATGACCACTACCTTCAACTCAGCTGTGACAGATGCCGCCACTGAGATCCTTGGCAAGCACCGACCAAAGAAGAAGCCGTGGATCACACCTGAACTTTTGGATCTGTGTGATAAACGAAGAGAGATAACAAAGAAAAAGAACACCTCACAGGGAGATAACGTCTACCGCAAAAATCAACAATGACATCCGAAATGGCATGCGCACAGCAAAGGAGAACTGGATAGAAGATCAATGCCAGGAAATAGAGAACAGTCTGAACAAGAACAACAGCAAGAAGGCCTACCAGACTGTGAAGCGGCTGACAAGTGTCAAACCGCCCAGTCTCCACGATCCAAAGCAAGTCTGGCATATGCCTTACAGAAGAACAAGAAGTCTTGGACAGATGGACAGAGTACTGCTCTGACCTTTACAACCATACACCAAATGGAGACCCATCAGTTCTAGCATGTCCTGAGAACAGAGAAGAAGAAGAAATCCTCCCAATTCTCCGGGAAGAAGTTGAGGCAGCAGGGCAATCGCTAAAGAAAGGGAAGTCAGCGGGAGTGGACAACATACCCGCGGAACTGCTACAAGCAGGAGTAGAAGCGATGATTGATGCTCTCACCATTATCTGTAACAAGATCTGGCAGAGTGGGGAGTGGCCTATACCATGGACCCAGTCGCTTGTTACCACTCTTCCCAAAAAAGGTAACCTCCAGGAATGTGAAAATTACCGCACCATCAGCCTCATCAGCCATCCCAGCAAGGTCCTCCTGAAAATAATACTCAAAAGGTTGAAACCCCAAGCTGAACAAATCATAGCTGAAGAACAAGCAGGATTCAGAGCAGGGCGAAATACCACTGAGCAGATTTTCAACCTCCGAATAATCTGTGAGAAATACCTACAGCACGAACAACATCTATATCATGTGTTCATAGACTTCAAGAAGGCGTTTGACTGAGTCTGGCATGCAGCTCTATGGGCAACAATGAAAGTGAACATCTGCCCTAAAATTATAGAAGTCATCAAAAGCCTGTATGACAAGGCTATCAGTGCAGTCATCCACAACAGCGCCATCGGGAACTGGTTCAGAACAACAATCGGTGTGCGTCAAGGATGTCTACTCTCTCCAACACTCTTCAACATCTTTCTAGAGCGCATCATGTCAGATGCTCTTGCAGATCATGAAGGCACAGTCAGCATAGGGGGTAGAGCAATCTCCAATCTTCGTTTTGCGGATGACATTGATGGATTGGCGGGAGAGGAACAAGAACTTGAACAGCTGGTACAGAGGCTTGACACCATCTCCAGAGCCTATGGAATGGAAATAAGTGCAGAGAAGACCAAAATGATGACCAAAAACACCAATGGCATCAACACGGACATCAAAGTCCAAGGCCAATCCCTCAACACAGTGCATAGCTTTAAATATTTAGGAGCCATTGTATCAAACAATGTGTCCCGACAGGAAGTCCTCTCCAGGATCGCACAAACAACTGCTGCCCTGACAAGGTTGAAGCCCATATGGAAAGACAGGACCATCAGTCTACATTCCAAAGTAAGACTGCTGCGCTCCCTTGTCATCTTCATCTTCCTATATGCTTGCGAAGCATGGACCCTCACAGCAGATCTCCAACGAAGAATACAAAGCATGGAGATGAGGTGCTACAGAAGACTTCTGGGCATTTCCTATACCCAACACATCACCAACGACGAAGTCCGACAGACCATCACACAAGCCATTGGACAACACGATGACCTGCTCACAGTGTTGAAGAAACGGAAACTCCGATGGTATGGCCACGCCACCAGATCATCAGGCCTTGCAAAGACTATTCTGCAAGGCACAGTGCAAGGAGGTAGAAGAAGAGGGAGACCGAAAAAGAGGTGGGAGGACAACATTCGAGAATGGACTGGTTTGACACTGAGCGAAGCCATGAGGGCTGCTGAGGACAGAGAGATGGAGTATGCTGGTTAAACGATCATCTGTGGTGCCCCTACGACCTCCAGGTTACGGGACAGGATAGGATAGGATAGGACAACGCATTTTTCATTAGAATAACAACTCAATCCGCTTACACACATCGTTCGTACGCATCAACACAACATTTGCACTACATCATGTACAGCATCATTCAGAAAGTATTATTACTGTTCATACGATTTACACAGAAAACGCCTTGCGGAACAAGTGCGTTTTTAAGCAGTTCTTGAAGGAAACAAGGTCTGTACAATGTCTTAACCAGCAGGGGCGTCCTATGATATATTTATTTGGCAATGTAGTCATTTTATATGTATGTATTTTGTTGATATTTTATAATGATGTTTGTATTATATTTTATTTTTGTAACCCGGGGTTCGATAAATTAGGAGTATAGCCTCAGCGTCCCCTGCGTGGGATGCCTTTATTGTAAGTGACTGGCTGGTGGAGTGCCTTCAGTGTTACCACTAAGGTTGTTTCAGCAGATATATGATATGGAGCAGGGGTGAGTCCTCTTTTAGGCATTAGCAAAGTTGTGGTCTTGATTTTGTGGTCCTTATTCAGGTCTTTGCAGTCCGCTGGACCCTGTAAGCAATGAATAACTAATTAACCTCATTTAGCTCCAAAATTTGATATGAGAGTAAGGTTAAGATAAGCATAATGTTAGCAAAAGCTTTAATTGATTGTCCAGTGGCTCAATTTAATTAAATAAGTTTTCTTTGTTTTTTTAAAATTTTGATTTTTTTAATTTTTATTTTTTTGTGGGGAGTGTATGTGTTATGCATCTTAGCAATTCGATGCAGAAGTAAAGAAGACGTAAAAAAAACAAGCAACCAACACACACAAACACTTGCCACTATCATGCATATAGAAATAATACACTTTCTATTACACATTATAACATGGTAAAATATTTCTTTGTACAAAATAAATCTGGACTAAAATGCACAATGGTAGCACACACATAATTATGTTTTGCTTGCAGCGTCTGTTTGTATGTAGTGTATATATACATACAATAAAACACTTAAAAGCCACTAAACATATATATATATATATATGATACCCGATAACAATATTAATTATGTAACCTGAATACAACAAGGTAGATAGACAATAATTAATATTAATATAGGGTATTATAAATAAACTTTGACACAGTTAATGCCCTGAAGAAGGTTTTTAAAAACTGAAAGTTTGGCAAAATCAAGAATATACAAATTGAGGGATAACATTTTGTCGTTACAAAGTGTTGTATTGTAGATTATGTGTTATTCTTCTTGTATTCAGGAGATAAACATACCGCCGGTGGTAGTGTGGAGGAAGCAGAGGGGGTGATAATATACTTTATTATATATAACTTTTGGAAATAAATATCTGCTTGGAATTATTTACAGTTATACTATCTATAAGCTGTTGTTCCTGTAATGCCCCCCTTCCTCTCCTCTACCCGTCACCCACCACAAAGCTGATATTTCAGTTATCCAATTTACCCATTAAACGCATCTTTTGATAGGCATTGAACTCCTTTTGAATCTCTTTAGCATATTTAGGCTCCTTTTCGCTCTTATTTCCATTTTCGCTCTTTGTATTCTTTTGTAGTCTAATTGAATGGTACTTTCTGTCTCAGAGTAATGTCCCTTGACAATTGCACCGCCCAAATCTGACACATCAAGCTGATTTTTCAGTGATATGCAATCCAGCGTACCTATTAAAACCATGTTTTGATATGCATTAGACTCCTTTTTAATCCCTTTTGCTTATTTTTGCTTCTTTTCGCTCTTTTAATTCCCTTTTCGCTGCTTTATTTCATTTTTTTCCTCGTCTTGGCGACTCTTAACGGAAATTCCCGAATCGAACCGTTTACGGGCTGATGTTTCAGTGATACGTAATCCAATTTACCCATTAAACGCATCTTTTGATAGGCATTGAACTTCTTTTGAATCTCTTTTGCATATTTAGGCTCTTTTTTGCTCTCTTATTTCCATTTTCGCTCATTTTATGCCCGGTTTTGTCAAACTGGCTTGTATTTTCTGTCTCGGAGTAGTGTCCCTTCACATACTTTGCCTCCAAATCTGACGCATCAAGCTGATTTATCAGTGATATGCAATCCAATGTACCAATTAAAACCATGTTTTGATATTCACTGAAAGCCTTTTTAATCCATTTTGCTTATTACGTGTCATTTTTGCTTTTTTAATCCCCTTTTCGCGCTTTACATTCCTCTTTCGGCTGGTCTTGGATCGATGGGCTCCATTACAAAGGGAAATCCCCGAATCGATCGAGCAAATTTTTCATAATTAATCAATAATTCTTCATTTAACCGCTACTTTTAATACGTGTGGAGCTTAATTAGGCTTCTGTTTGCTATTTTGGGGTCCTTTTCGCTTGTTTTTGCTCTTTTGGTTCCCCTTTTCGCTCTTTTTGCTGTCCTTTTCGCCCTTTTCGCTCTTTTCGTATTTTCTGTACACCGTTCATCAATGAGTTCGCGGCCATTCAATCAAGGGTGGAAGAGGCCTTGAGCCGACCGTTTGCCTGTGTTGGCGAGGTGGAGTCAGTGACAGCTGTGTTTCCAGGGCGTGGAAGGAGGGAATGCGCTCAATGAGTTTAGTTGCTGAGCCACTCTCCGAAGCCTCGCGGCTCGGGTCGCCATGCCGCAATTTTGTATACGGTGCTAGTGGTTCGGCCTCCAATCTGAAGAATATGGGCCAGTGTTAATCGATATTTGAAATACTTGTACATGTAACTGTGAAAATGTCCACATGTAGGTGTGAGTGTGGGGTGTGTGGGTAATATATAATTAATGAAGGCGTGAGAGTGTGTGTGTGTGTGTGTGTAGTGTGTATGCGTGCGCGCGCGTGTTTGTTAAGAAAGAATGGCCTCATGAAATATATAATATTCTTTAGATTTCTAACATTGTGGTGCTTTGCCAGTAGTAAGAGATTATTTACACCTTTTTTCCGATGTTAGTTTTCCTCTGTTGTTGCTGACGCAGTGTGGGGATGAAAGTCACTAAACCCCAGATACCCTTATAACTCCTCCCTCAGCTTCCTGGCAGCGGCCGGCACGCCTCTTCCCATGTGTCTGTCAGCGATATAATTGTAGCCGTAGATCCTCTTCAGCTCAGTGGATTTCCTGAAAGGGGCACGCATCTGATTCCAATGTCAAGGTCATCGGAGTGGTAAACAAGGCAAGGTCAGCACATCGAACCTTTTGGACATCATCAGCGTTTGCCTCGAACAAAGAAAAGAGCTGGGCCCTTCCTTCTTTAATGCAGACAGCACGCTGTCGTTACGTCCGTCCACATGCACACACACCACACACACACATACACACCCACACACACACATACATTTACACTCACACACGCTCTCTCTCACACACACTCACACACGCTCTCTCTCTCTCACACACACACACACGCGCGCGCGCACACACATTACATCCTTCTTACTCATTACTGGAGGCCACATGGTCGTTTGTTTTAATCGTAAATTTATTTAAATGACAAAAAAAGAGGAACAAAGGAAATGTCATATACTCAAATATTGTGGTTGTATAAAAGTGATATTCTGGTTATTTATACATTTTAACAGATAGTCTCCCCATACAAATCTATACAAATATATTTGTATAGATTTGTATGGGGAGACTATCTGTTAAAATGTATAAATAACCAGAATATCACTTTTATACAACCACAATATTTGAGTTTGGAAAATGTTCTCAGGTGTAAACATCTGCCGTGGTAACACCGCTGCCAGTGCAGCGCCAAACAGGACGCAGTGGAATATTTTTGCTAGCCTAGGCCTACAGACGTTGATGGTCACACCGATTGACCCACAAAGTTATCGGGTCACAGCTGCCTGCCTTTCGGCAAGGTCCGCCTCTTCTAACACTAATTGTTTCTCCCTCGGGAGCTGGAAGTGTGGTCCTGTTTTCCACATGCTCATTCATAAAGGATTAAGCCGCTCGCGCCTCCATCGCTGAGTATGAGAGATGATTTGGAGTTAAGGGTGGCGTGGGGAGAATCCGCGCATAGCACATGCTGTTGTAAAGTAGTAAATTATAAATGTTGCCAGAATCTGGAGTGGTCATATTGAGTAGGTATTATCTTGACTCTGACTCAATGAATGGCCTTGGTATATGTCGACAGCATTCTGTTTAGTTCAGTTGTTTTAATGTCCTTTTTCATCGAAATAATAAAACAATAATAAAGCTGTTTAAAAGTAAAATAAAATAAAATAATAAATAAATACATTATAAAAAAAAATAATTTTAAAAAATAATAACAATAATAATCCTATCCTATCCTGTCCTATCCTATCCCGTAACTCGAAGGTCATAGGGACACCACTGTTGATAGTTTAACCAGCGTACTTCATCTTTCTCTGTTCCCAGCAACCCTCATCGCTTCGCTCAGTGTCAAGCCAGTCCATTCTCGAATGTTGTCCTCCTGATGCTCTGGTGACGTGGCCATACCATCGGAGTTTCCGTTTCTTCACCACTGTGAGCATATCATCATGTTGTCCAATGGCTTGTGTGATGGTCTGTCGGACTTCGTTGTTCAGCTGTACCAGCTGTTAAGTTCTTATTCCTCTCCAGCTAATCCATCAATGTCATCCGCAAAACGGAGGTTGGAGATTGCTCTTCCCCCTATGCTGACTGTGCCTTCGTGATCTGCAAGGGCATCTGACATGATGCGCTCTAGGAAGATGTTAAAGAGTGTTGGAGAGAGTAGGTATCCTTGACGCACACCGATTGTTGTTTTGAACCAGTTTCCGATGGCGCTGTTGTGGAGGACTGCACTGGTAGCCTTGTCATACAGGCTTTTCATGACCTGAATAATTTTAAAGTTGATGTTGTTCACTCTCTCATGTTTGCCCATAGAGCTGCATGCCAGACTCGGTCAAATGCTTTCTTTAAGTCTACAAACACATAATATAGATGTTGTTGGTGCTGTAGGTATTTCTCGCAGATTATTCTGAGGTTGAAAATCTGTTCAGTGGCACTTCGCCCTGTCCCCTGAATCCTGCTTGTTCTTCAGCTATGATTTGTTCAGCTTGCGGTTTCAACCTGTGGAGTGTTATTTTAAGGTGGACCTTGCTGGGATGGCTGATGAGGCTGATGGTGCGGTGATTTTTACACTCCTGAAGGTTACCATTTTTGGGAAGAGTGATGACAAGCGACTTTGTCCATGGTGTAGGCCACTCCCCACTCTTCCAGGTCTTGTTATAAATAATGGTGTAGGCGTCAATCATCGCTTCTCCTCCTGCTTGAAGCAATTCTACTGGTATGTTGTCCCCTCCAGCTGATTTCCCTTTCTTCAGCGATTGCACTGCTGTCTCAGCTTCTTCGACCTCGGAAAATTGGGAGGATTTCTTCTTCTTCTCTGTTCTGGGGACATGCTAGAACTGATGGGTCTCCGTTTGGTGTGTGGTTGTAAAGGTCAGAGCAGTACTCTGTCCATCTATCCAAGACTTCTTGTTCTTCTGTAATGCATATGCCAGACTTGCTTTGGATCGTGGAGACCTTGGGCTGTTTAACACTTGTCAGCCGCTTCACAGTCTGGTAGGCCTTCTTGCTGTTGTTCTTGTTAGACTGTTCTCTATTTCCTGGCATTGATCAATGCCAGGAATAGTAGTAGTAGTAGTAGTAATAGTAGTAGTCGTAGTAGTAGTAGTAGTAGTAGTAACAATAATAATAACAATAATAATAATAATAACAATAATAATAATAATAATAATAATAATAATAATAATAATAATAATAATAATAATAATAATAATAATAATAATAAACCAAATATTAAATCACAACCAGTACTATAAATAATATTACCGACTTTCATTAAGATTTCGACAGTATCAGACTTCCTTCTTCAAACCTTTGTTGTAAAGTGCACGTGTGCGGGATTTAAATTATTAGACCGTATTATTTATCAACATGCCGCAGGGATACGGCTGGTTTGCCTATTGGCCAGGGTTCGATACCTGCAAGTGGCGAGAGATTGTCTGCAATGACCGTTCAAACGATGCTACACATTCTCCCATTGCTGCTTCAACTGCTCAGTAATGAAACTGGTAATATCTGTCAAAACACAGATGACAAACACAAAGTGCGGTACCGCGCTCTACGAATAACCTTTTTATTATTATTATTATTATTATTATAATTAAAGAGGCGTATGATTATAGCTCCATCGGAGTTGTTTGGTGATACATGGTTTTATACAAGTGCACAAACCTGCAGCACGTATGCATCGTGGTGGACTTAAATCCAATCATCAGTCAGCGCCTCGAGCAGTTGTTTTAGCTGGTGAGTGCGCTGTGTATGAACAATTAAATCTCCAAATCAGCACTTTGCTTTTGTCTCAGGTCCTTCAGTTTGCCTTTCCATTTCCCCGCTACTCAGTCAACCAATGTGGACAGCGCATTGATGGCTGACTAAACCAACGGCGAGTGGAAGTGAACTCCTTGTTGGTCCCTTCTCCAACCCCTGTCTTATCCATTACTCAGCACAGTGGTACTAGCTGGCAAACAGAGCAAACGACCCAAACCACACAGATGTTCATAGTTCGCTTTAAAGCCTAGAGTTTAACCTTTAATTGCTTAGGTTTTGGACCAAGCCTTAACATCAGCACAATAGAGTTGTGGTATAAGCAACACACACTATATCAGGGATCCATATAAGTGACTCAGTGTGGCAGCAACATCAAGCAGTCGCCAGATCCTCAGTATACCCTTCAATTCCAGGAACCGATGGGTGAGTGTGATCTGTCTGTCCACCCCGGCTTCCACCTTGGTTAGCATCCCGTCATCATCATCATCCTCCCTCCAGCGTTCCAGGGTCGGTATGGGTTAGCTTTGGGATTGAGACCCTGAGATTTTGTTGAAGGACAAGACGACTGCAAAAAAAACAAAAAAACAAAAAGAAGTCAGTCTTCTGAGACTAAGAGATGACCAGCAGTGGTTTTAGTTCGTGACTACTTCTTGGCTTATCCAATTATTTAGAGGATAATTGATTGATTGTTTTATTTTATTGATGTCGATGATGGTGATTGATTGACTGACTGACGGCCCACTGCGATCCCCTACGACGGCAATAACAATTTTGAACAGCTTGTTGTGTGATGTCACTTCCATGTCAAACATAATTATGCGCAAAAGAAGCAGTAAATACGTGGAGTTTGGGACAAAGGCAGGGGGGGGGGGGGGGGGAAGAGGTAACTGGAGTCGCACCGCTTCAGTTCCAAATCTCACAAATAATTTTGCCTCGTCTCAGTTGGTTTTGACCACCGCATTGAACTACAGTGCGTTACGTTTACGTTTACGTTAAATAGATTAATGTCCCCGGACGCAGTAGCATATAGGGGACTGCAACTACAGTGCAGACTACTTTGCGCTTAAATACTTCTAACACGCCACCCCACTAACTTACAAACTGTGGGTCAAACTGCAGTAAATTACTGTACAACCTTTCACACCAGCTGATGGCAGTAATGAGTCATCGTTGTCCAGGTTGCTTAAGTTCCCCCCCCCCCCAACCCTCTTTCCTCCCTCCTCCACCCCACCCATTAAACCAAGGGAGTAAAATTGATTGTCTTTGTGCTCTTTGATGTGGCCGGTAGTCATCACTCGTTTGTTTACCATTGTTGTTGTTGTTGTTCAGTAGATTAACGTCACCGGACACTTTACCAGTAGTGGTCATCGTGACTTTTATACCAAGTCTTTTTGGCCTTTAAAAGCCGACTTTTAATTAGCGGGACAGTGGTGGTTGTGTGCGATCTTTGCTTTGCAAGAAAGAGATTGAGTGTCATTATTTTGTAGTACCAGCGCTTACACAATCAAGACATGGATTGTGGACAGATGGGTTTGGGTGCGTGCCTTGGTGAACACAGCGTAGATAAGACTAGCCGAGGCTTACAGTTCGCCTCATCGGTCTCTACTAGTTAGAGGTACTCTGCAAATCTGCTACGCTGTGTGGCCTTGGCTTTAATGTGCAGTTTCCAGCACTCTGGCTTCTTGGGCGCCTTGAGCTGGTAAATGCATTTTAGAGGAGAGAATATTTCTTTACATAATCATCCCGCTGCTAAAGTGGCAGTGGTAACAATCAATAATAATATGGTATTAAGACATGGGAAGTGGGGTGGGGCTGTGGGTACATGGCATTTGGTACATACAATTTGGTGCCTTGGGCTGTCATTGGACGGGGATGTCGGTCAGCGGCTTTAGCAGCTTCTTTAGCCAGTAGGAGCGCTATAGAAGAGCTTAGTACATAACGCCTGATCCTGAGTCTCCTTTATTTAGACATACGGAAAGTACGGTTAGGGTTCCATGACATCAGTGCTCAGCTGCAACAACTTGGCGACTTGGGCAGTTCTGACTGCGGTGGGCTCTTTGAGCAGCACTGTGAACCATGGATATTTGCTATAAAAAGTACAGTTACTTTTGTATTCTATCCTATCCCGTAACTCGAAAGTCGTTGGGGCACCATAGATGATCGTTTAACCAGCATACTCCATATTTCTCTGTCCTCAGCAACCCTCATGTCTTCGCTCAGTGTAAAACAAATCCATTCTTGAATGTTGTCCTCCCACCTCTTTTTCTGTCTCCCTCTTCTTCTGCTTCCTTCCATCGTGCCTTGCAGGATGTTATTTGCAAGACATGATGCTCTGGTGACGTTACCATACAATCGGAGTTTCCGTTTCTTCACCACTGTGAGCATGTCATCGTGTCGTCCAATGTCTTGTGTGGATGGTCTGTCGGACCTTTTCGTTGGTGATGTGCTGGGTATAGGATATGCCCAGAAGTCTTCTGTAGCACCTCATCTTCATGCGTTGTATTCTTCGTTGTGGATCTGCTGTGAGGGTCCATGTTTCGCAAGCGTATAGGAAGATGGAGATGACAAGGGAGCGCTGCAAATCAATAGGTAATGTCTGATGTAGATTAAAGGAGAAGTAAAGGTAAAGGTAGTGGCCTAAATGTTAAATGTTAATTGTCTCTCTTGGAAAGACTACAGGTAACGCGTCGGTCAACTGAACCTCATAAATTTTCATCCCACACTTCCTGCCTTCGTCCTACAATTTCTCACAGAGACTTTTTCTACCATTACAGTTTCCTTCTTCCTTAACCCTACCAACAATTTGAAACCCCTTGGGGTCATGAGCAATCTTGCCACTGTAGATCGTTCTAACCTATAAAGGGAACAGTGAAAGCCCCAGTTGAAAACCTGTCTTGCCTTTGTAGGCATGACAGATTCACTGCGGCAACAGTACCCCCGTTGGAGTGCCGGGGGTTTCAGTATAAATAGTATCCCCACTTTATGGA
Source organism: Oncomelania hupensis (assembly GCA_036898135.1). NCBI lineage: Eukaryota > Metazoa > Mollusca > Gastropoda > Littorinimorpha > Pomatiopsidae > Oncomelania > Oncomelania hupensis. The sequence continues at coordinate 29,416,888 of CM072515.1, forward strand.
AATTTAGTGCTTTAAATTCCCACTGTTGCTATCTTCCTCATTTACTCTTTCCCATTCCTGCTCTGTCCTATCACTTTGCTATACTATCTTCTTCTTCGCTAGATCAATGACCTACCTTTTTTCTTGAAAACTCTTCCTGGACAAGACTCCTTGTTTGTGTATGAGGTCTGTTGGATCAGCTTGGGAGTGTTGGACGCTTTCTGCTGGGTGGTCACTAGGGCTTCCTATGATGTTAGTATTTAGCAATATAGGCATTTTATATGTATATGTTTCGTTGATGATTTGTAATGATGGTTGTATTCTATTTTGTTTTTGTAACCGGGGGTTCGCGTAGTTGAGGTAAACCCTCAGCCGTCCCCCGCGTGGGATGTCTTTATTGTAAAGTGACTGGCCGGTGGAGGGCGTTCAATTTTCCCACTAGGGTTGTTTCAGCAGATCTTTTATGCGGATCGGGTGTTGTCCGGTCCTGATTTGGCTCGGAGGAGTCCGGTGGACCTAAAGCAACAAAAAAATCAATCAATCAATCAACCAACAATTTGAATATAGATTCTTTGTGTGGTTGACCTTCCCTTTCTCCAATGTTCTCCGTGGGTGGGTGGGGGGGGATGTGGGGTTGGTCTGTATAAATAGTAGTCCTCCACTTTGTGAAATTTAGTGCTTTAAATTACCACTGTTTCTATCATTCTCATTTCTTCTTTCTCGCTCCTACTCTGTTCTATCAATCTACTATCTTCTTCGCTAGACCAGTCACCTTTTTTCTTCAAAACTCTCCCAAAACACCGGATTTGTGTATAAGGTCTGTTAGATCAGCTTGGGGCTATTGAAAGCTTTCTGCCAAATGGTCACTAGGGCTTTCTATGGTATTATTATTTAGCAATGTAGGCATTTTCTAGGTATGTGTTTTGTTAATATTTAATAATAATATTTATATTCCATTTTGTTTTTGTAACCGGGGTTTCGATAAATTAGAGTGAAGCCTCAGCGTCCCCTGCATAGGATGCCTTTATTGTAAAGTGACCGGCTGGCGGAGTGCTGTTACCGTTAGAGTTTTTTTTTTTTTAATATGTTTGTTATGTTAATATTTTTGTTCTGATTATACTTTGTGATCTGATTGCTCCAGAAAAGTATGGGCTTGCTAAAATCATCTTTACAATTACCTGTTCAAATTTATATTTATGGAACGGCGAGCAGTCCTGGAAAAAATACAAAATCCAACCCGTCTTATAAGTTCAACTTCAATACAAAATAACAAGTTCAGCCAATTTTGTCTCTATCGTAAGTTCAGCAAGAGTTTTTGGTTGACGCAGCAGATTCGTTCCTGATTATATTAATGTTCTCGCGGTTTCACCTGGGACAGTCCCCGCCTTTGGGCACTGATCCTAGCGGAAGGACATCATTGTGTATACCGTCATTGTTTGGGGTTAATTAACCCTACTGTCCCGAATGTGAAATCATGCTTATGAAAGAATTATCCTTGCTTTGCCCCTTTGTATTGTTTGTCAGACAAAGGACATGTGTTGTGGCACATGGTTCTGTTGCATTTCTGCTGTGTTTACATCCTTGTGGTGAAATCCACTGACACATTTCACCAGTATTTTGTTGACCCTCTTCCACGGATGTCTTCTTCTTCTTATAAATTTATGTGTTATCCCGTTTGCTAATTTACTTGTGACCGCTGTTTATATATATATAGTTATTATTGATTTATTTGGTCACTATAAATTACTGTATGTGTTCCAATTTTAATTGGCTCTTACCATATAAGTGTGTGTGTGTGTGTGTGTGTGTGCGCGCGTGGCTAGGTAGAAACGACGTTACTCTGACATACACTTCATACATAAACTCTACGTACTTTCTTTTGACGGCCCCATTATTTTGACATCAAAATAGTGTTCCGGTAGGGTTGTTAGGGCTGTGCTAGGCTTAGGTTGAGGTTAAGGGTTAGGGTTTGGGTTGGGGTTTGGGTTAAAGATAGCTTCAAAGAATGGAAAATGTCAAAATAATGTCAAAAATGGTAAGTGTGTCAAAATATTATATGTAGAGTTTCATGACAGTCACCACAACGTCGTTTCTACACAAATGTGTGTGTGTGTTGAGAAAAAGTGTCATGTTTTCTTGAAAGTACGTTTTTTTTTATATTGGCTAGTCGGATAATTTATGTGGAAGGCAGCCCGACTTTTAAATAAACCAACCAATCATTCAATTCTTCTTCTTCTTCTTTTTCTTCTTCTTCTTCTTCTTCTTCTTCTTCTTCTTCTTCTTCTTCTTCTTCTTCTTATGTACGCAAACAGAGTATAATTTCCCCATAACCAAACTCAACCAACGAGTCTGAACTGGCTTAACTCTCGGCGGAAAAAAACAATCACGGCTAATGTATTCTTTTTGCTTGTCAATCCGTGGCGCAATGATTAGTACGCTTTGTTGTATGTTCCTTTACGTGCATTTGTTACATACAGAGGACAGGAAAGTGTTGGTAACCGAAATCCTAGATATACATGTAGAAAAGGACACATTGTACACTAGTAAAGAGAGCGTTAGTGGTTTTTGAATGCTGGTGTGCTGCTGCAGAAAATCTTCATCTTTACACTACAGTGGCTCTGCCCAAAACCTTAATAAGGGTTGGGATCTATCGGGTAACATTTAAACACCAGGTCTCTTTTCACACTTAAAATGCATTTTTTAAAATGTTGGATCTTAAATGTAGAAAAGGATTTTCAAGCTCTTTCTTTGTGAAGCTGTGTTAGAATTCATTTTCTACATAAGGAGAGAACTTTAAAGTAATAGTGTAAATAAGGTTCAGTATACACATTTCTGTTATTGAGGTTCTGAGCCAGGAAAGACACGGACTTGACTCATTGTATTTATTTCATTGTGGTTGACCCGGTACCCAATTTTAGTTATCCAATTCTGATTGACCACATTTATTCATCGCTAACAACTGGAAATGTTATCACTTTTAACTTGAGGTTCTGATGTAATCACGTTTTTTTCTGGATAATTATGCGACATGTTACTGTTTGAATAATCAAGCTATGTGTTACTGTTCTGAGTAATCACATTGATTTTAAATTTGAGTTGTTTGCATTTTTTTTACTTTTACATGCTAATTTCCAGCCGTCAGCAAGTTCGATCTGATTTCATTATGCAACATGCTATTTCCTATTGGTATATACAGTTACATGTTACTGTTCTAGCTGAGTAATCAAGCTGATTTTAAATTTGAAATTCGATTTGTTTTTGCATTTTTGATTTTTAAATGTTCATACAGGGATGGATTTAACCGGAAATTACCGGTATTTTACCGGTTTGAGAATAAAAATACCGGTTGAAAAATCAGTAGCCGGTAGAGCCTACTGGTTCTTATTTTGTTTGACTGGTTTCAAAAATAAAGGAAAAGAGAAAGAAAAACAAGAGAAATGAAGAGAGAGAGAGAGAGAGAGAGAGAGAGAGAGAGAGAGAGAGAGAGAGAGAGAGAGCCAGCCAGCCAGCCAGCCAGCCAGCCAGCCAGCCAACCACGCTGATTATGTGTTTAGGGAGTGTAGACGAGAGGCCTGCGAATGCGTTCAGTAGCCTTGCCATATTCTTTGAGGTAATTAATATAGAATGATAAAACATTGGCGGGCGCAAGGCTATCGTGAATACGAATAAATTAAACTCGCGCACTTTTCGATTTTTTCTTTCCTCGTGCTCGTAAGTATGTATTGCGACAGTGGCAGATAAGCTAGTAATAATGAAAAAGCAAAAATCTCTTTTTTCATTTTTTGCTAAGGGGGAGAGGGGGATAAAAGAAGTTTATGTGAAGACGAAGATGTTTCTAATGAAACAGAAAGTGCATTAACAGAGTCGCCATCTAAATATAAAATAGTGACGCATTATTAAGCTTTGCTATGGGTCATACCGGTTTCCGTGACTGGCCTACCGGTTTGCGTTCGAGTGGGTTTGTTTACTGTGACGTCGTACCGGTTTTGCAAATCCCTAGGACGATCACTGTAATCATATATATTTATATAAGTAACGCACTGCTTGTAAGGAGGATTGTTGTAGTGATTTTCGGAAAGTGATCTTGTATGCAGTTGTTGATGTTTGCTGAATACAGTTGGAAAACTTTATTCGATGACTCCTGCTTTGTTGCTGAGTGAACAAGCTGCTTGGATAAACGAATTCGAGTTAAATATATCAAGATTCGAGCAGCGCAGCTGAATCCACTGTTGATAAATACCGTGTAACAATGTTACAAACCTATTTTGCACTTCTGATGTGACGCATAACCTATCCTACACGGACTAGAGATTGATACTGTCTTCGGAAGGTCAGGAGGTATTTGTGGGCGACTTAAGATACTCTTTGCTCTGTAGAAAGTGCGGAGAGATTTTTAATGATCAGCTTCATGGCAGAAGGTATGGTGCGAATGGGACTCCCAGAGAAACCACTAGGAGCTAATGAGGGTCAACCATTGTCGATCGCCGCTTATGCTTGTTTTCGAAACGACTGGTTGGTCCATGATTGGACATGACGGAAAGAAGCCAATGAGTTGGACCTGCAGAGAGTCTTGAGACCCGCGCAGCCCGCTTCTATGAATACAATTGTATTTTGGCGGACGCCGTGAAGACTGGATAGGTTTTTAAGGGACACTGACGCTGATTGCTTTCTCGATGGATGGAAGCTGGGAAATGAGAAAGTAATGTGCAAGCTGTGATCCATATATAACAGAGTATTCGCCATCTCCTCACTGATGAGGCAACCAAAACTCTGCTATGCGCCTTTGTTCTTTCCCGTCTTGACTATTGTAATTCCCTTCTCTCTGGCTCTCCCAACTATATCATCGATAGGCTTCAGCGTGTTCAGAATCATGCTGCCCGCCTCATTTTTCGCTCCTCTAAATACAACCACATAACTCCTCTTCTTCAAACCCTGCACTGGCTGCCAGTACAGCACAGAATCCAGCACAAATTTCTACACTCTGCTTCAGAAATTTTGACCTGACTTCTCCCAGCTATCTCTCCGACCTTCTCGAAACCTATTCCCCCAATCGCTCTCTTAGATCTTCGGCAGATACCCGTCTTTTTAAAATCCCAACCTATAGCCAGCGCACCTTTTCCTACCAGGCCCCATCTATCTGGAATAAACTCCCTCATTCACTCCGTCACTCCACTTCTATGCTGTCATTCAAAACCTCTAAAAACTCATCTCTTCCATCTTCCTCACTAAACTTTCCTCTTCATATTACACAACTGCTTTGTTTGGTCAGATTGTATTGTATGTCTGAACGTGTTAATGTTTGCCATTGTAAACGCCTAGGGCTTGTAAAAGGTTAGGCGTATAAATTTACATTTCATTCATTCATTCATACTGACTCGGTCACGGCCGAAGCAAATTTAAAGCAGGTTTTCCATATTTGGTTTGAAGTCTTGACTGTGCAATTGTTTTTTGTTTGTTTTTTTTTGCTCAAGTCCAGTTGTTGTTTTGTGCATACACTATTAACAACATGTCCATGTTGTATTATCAGACACTCTTTTTTTTGAAAATCATTCTGCATGTGGGTCGTTTTTATGCTGGCTCCAAAAGAAAATTCGCGTATTCAAAAAGAATTAAATTTAAAAAAAAAAAAAAGACAAAAATGTACCCTGGTTCCCTAAAACGATGACCCAGATATTGAGAGATGCTGATGACGACAGCAGACTATTGACTATCGTTATGCATTCTCTTCTCCGTAGCTCGTGCGTAATCCTGGGCTTTGTGTGGAGAGACGGAACAGACCTTGCTTCGTAGTTAAGTCGCGTGAATTCGCGTATTCAAAAGAATTAAATTAAAAAAAAAACAAATGACAGAAATGTACCCTAGTTCCCTAAAACGATGACCCAGATATTGAGAGATGCTGATGACGACAGCAGACTATTGACTATCGTTATGCATTCTCTTCTCCGTGGCTCGTGCGTAATCCTGGGCTTTGTGTGGAGAGACGGAACACACCTTGCTACGTAGTTAAGTCAGTCTTTCCGCACGTAGGTCTTCAGCCCACACAGTCCATGCATTACTAATGGAGATGGTAATGGTGTGCTACTGTGGAATTGGAATAATATAAGGGGCTAAGGGCCAACCAGACAACCTTGGGATTGATGCTTGAAGGAACGGACGCTGGATTGAATCCGTAGACAGTCAGTAGTATGACACGGGAGTATTTTCCAATAGAAACCATAAACGAGTATTTTGTCTGTTGTGATTTTGAGAAAGCTGGATTGTCCTTTATTGCGCTCTTATCATGCGTTGGTGGCGTGGGGAAAACGTTATATAAATCGTATTGCATTGACTTGGATAGTTATTTAGTAGCTATGGCCTAATTAGTTGTTAGTTACTTTGCTTGTAAATATTTATACAGGTAAAAAAAAAAATCTTCCCATCAAATTAAAACGCCTTTGATACACACCAGTATAACAACAACAACAACAACATCGTGTCAATGATTCCAAACAAACATTAGAAGCTGTGTTCAAGGAGGTGTTTGTGGTAGGAAAAGGGTAGTCCATGAGATTTGACCATTAACACTTTTTTAAAAAATTTTTTTATTTATCTGTATTCATTTTAATAATGCGTTGTGGTGACACTTAATTATCTGGTATGAAGTTTGCATTATCGCCTGGTTCTGACGCAATCTATTGTTGCGTTTCATGCATTTTGGTCACCTTTCACTACTGTACTGAACGAACGCTTGTTTAAGCAAGTACTGGTAACGGCAACAGTCGTTCATATTTACGCTGTTGCACAATAAGAAATAGCAAATTGATGACGACAGCTAACAGCACTGGTGCCAGACAGACGGCTGGCACTGCACGTTTTTTGCTAATTCGTTTCAACACATTTGGCGTTATTTCATTATTGCTGTGCTAGCCTCAGTAGATTCTCCATTGTTTTCGGGTGTCACTGACGCAAATGGAAGGTGAATGCACGTGTGAGCATCATTGTTTTTTTTTAGCTTGCTTGTTCGCTATCGGCATTTTCCATTTGCTGTTTCCATTCAATTGTGTTTGGTGTAATGGTAGTCGTGTGCGACTTTAGGACATTGTTACAATCGGCCGGTCAAACTGTTTACCCTGTACAGTTTTTATACATTACAGCCGTGTCCCACCTCTGCTTGGGTGTTCCAGTGTACTTCATTCTTCTTATAATTGCAGATGGCATTGTGAAAAATATCTCGGTGAACTATAGAAGTAAACATGCATTTAGCATTCCATGCTGGAATGAATATTTTGCCTGTTTGTTCCAGGTCCTTGCAGTTTGCTTAGTATTAGTATTATAAATATTGTAGAGTGCGCTGTAACTCCTACTACCCATGCACGCAAGCATAACTTCTATGCACATTGGGTGAAAACAGGCGTTTGTTCAAATTTGGAAGAGTGAGAGGGTCCTATTCCCCTTTTCCTGGGTGGCGATGCACTGCGGTTGCAGTTGTTCGTGACAGAAAGACTACAATTGTACAAGCATGGGTAACATTAATAATACCAACACCTCACTCCCAACCCGAATTTTAGTTACACTAATTGAACCTTCTTGCACCCCTCCACCACCTCTATCCTCTCTCCCCACCCTATCCTATCCTATGGTATCCTATCCCGTAACTCGGAAGTCGTTGGGGCACCACAGATGATCGTTTAACCAGCGTACTCCATCTTTCTCTATCCTCAGCAACCCTGATGGCTTCGCTCAGTGTCAAGCTAGTCCATTCTCGAATGTTGTCCTCTCACCTCTTTTTCGGTCTCCCTCTTCTTCTACCTCTTTGCACTGTGCCTTGCAGGATGCTCTTTGCAAGGCCTGATGATCTGGTGACGTGGCCATACCATCGCAGTTTCCTTTTCTTCACCACTGTCAGCAGGTCATCGACCCACCCACCCAAAATCAAATAAAAAGAAGGGGGAGGGGTGGGGGGGACATTTAATCTCCAAGTTAGAAACAGTTTTATGAGCTACGTATTTTCCAGTTAAAAAGAGCATGGCAGGCCCATCTTAAAATCGGAGATCACAGGGGCTTGCTCAGTCAGGCAGAGTGTAAGCGACTGACTTGGTGAGGGAAGTTGATGAGCTTGCTAGCTGGGTTGACCCTGTTCCCGGTTACATCTGTATTAGTTGCTTAGTGTTTAGGGTATCGCCCCCCATTGTAGTCATTAACCAATATTGTGTGTGGTTTTGCGGTATTTGTTGTTACCAGTAGTAGGTTTAGTTACGTGCAGTGGATGCCAGATAATTGTTTTACTGATTGACACTTTTTGCAGAGTTTTAGAGGCCTGGCCTAGAGAAAGTCTTCATCTTCAAGAAATAAGGAACCATAGCTTAAGTAAGATCTTTGCTCCTCTAAATGCTCTAGTGATGGTTGCTGAATGAATGCGTTGCTTTCCAACAACGTCTATTCTTGTCAAGTCGTCTTATCTTATGCCTATTTAAAGTAGTATGATATCAGTTAACCGATTTACTGGCAATTATAAATGCATTAGACCGTATTGTATTACCTTAATATGTGTGTGTGTGTGACGTGTATGGTTATATATCTATTATCTGATTTGTTATTGATAGTATACATCTGCTTTCGGCCTGTCCCTATTAGTTAATATAGATAATAAACGTAACCGATTTCAGCTTGTCTATACTCGTGACTGAATTTAGATTATTCTTGTCCATAAACTGTGCTTGGGTCTGTTTGGAATATAGTAATGCATAATTTTAGTGCAAATGCGGGTGTGTGACCGTGGGGATTGGACATTGCCGAGGGTGTGGGCAGCGTTGGATCAATTATTGGAAATAATTGGTATGACAGGCCAGATCTAAAATCTGTCAGCGCCTCTGGTATTGTCGACAATCTCCTCCAAACTTGATAACTTTAATATAGTCTTACTTTCACATGTTCCAACAGAAGCACGTCATGGCTAGATTTATTCGTGATGCACGTGCGAAATTAGCAACGCAGACTAATTTACAGGCTGACCAGTACAGTTGTAATGGAGCATGCCACTTGTCTATACTGCTGAAGCCCAACAGCAATCGTCAGTCTGGAGACTCTAAGGAATCCCTTGAGAAGTGAGAGATTTATTGCTTGTTGATTGCAGTAGCGCCGCCAAAATCGTGTCACATTCTCTTCAGGCGTGTCAATGGAGCAGAAAGAAGAACGAAGTGCAGGTTATGACATTCAGAGGTAGTAAAGCTCTTCACCTCTGTGTCCTCAACTTCAGCACATCGCCTTTTTGTATCCTTGACGCAAGATTGGTTCAGTTACAACTTGTGCGATGATACCACTGATATTTTTCATCTAAGTTGGCTCGTAATAGTTTTTGACTCACATGCATAGCAATGCGAGTCTTGTTTACTCACACCTCACTCCTAACCCTGTTTTAAAAAAAAAAATCCAAATTTTTGCAAATCTGTGTGAGACGAGTCCTAAATAGTCCAAAAATGACATCTAAAATAAAATGTCCCTCCCTCCCTCCGTCGGTCTATCCCCGCCCTCTTTCTGTGCAAAACTTGCGAGTGGTTTAATATCTCAGAACCTTTTTCAACTATCATAAACAAACTTGGTAAGATGGTGTATACCCACGAGGCCTCATAAATGATCATTAAATGAATTATTTCACTTCAAGGTCAAGGTCACATGGTCAAGAAATGTTAGTCAACAAATTATAAATTTTCACAAATGTTCAATTTTTTAATAGGTTAATTATATTAAAACTTATGATTCTTAGAGGTATTATAGATATCAATGAGACATACATACTGTAACAAATTTGGTCAACCTCACTCCAAAGTCAAGGGCCCAAGAGCTGTCCAGAGTCGGTTAGTATAGGTGGTACATTGAAAAAAACAAACACCAAGTAACCTTGACCCAAAACTATGAGAGATAGAAAGTCCAAACTGGTTGTATTTAGAGATGATAGATTGATCTTTCATATTTGTTCCGTTTTTGCGTTGATCTTGAAGGTCAAGGTCAGCTTAGGCCTTGCAAACCATAAAAAAATAGGTCATCGTACTGTGGAATTACTGTTTATTTAACTCAAAGCATGCAACAACATTGGGTTATTTGATATGACATGCGTGAGAGGTCATGTGAGGGTCAGTGTCATCCCAAGGTCAAGATCACTGAAGGTCAAGGTCATCCCAAATTCACTGTTGTTTTTTTGTTCGTTTTTTTTGGCGTAATACAACTCTTGCTGTACTTTGATAGTAAGTTTGTATTTTGGAGCCGGAGGTCAAGGTCATCTTCAGGTCAAGAGCATAGAAAGATCAAAGTCGGTGTTGTTTTGCATTTTAATAATGCCACCGTTTCTTTTCTTTTTTTTTTCCTTGGGCACTCATTTTTATGTTAAATATTGCGAGTTCCATAAAGAGCATGTGTGTCCTATGGGCTTTACCTTCTAGTGTTTCTTTGTGTGGATGTTAGGTACTAGTAGCAATTTGATAGTTTGTAGCTCTTACTACAGGTGTTTGTTGACCGAATGAACATTGAAATTTAGCGTCCACACCCACCATTGGCGGTATGGCAGTGTTTCTGGTTTTTATCTCTTCACGGCATCGACATTTATCGGTGCCTTTCCATTGCAGATGATTATAACAATAAGGGTCTAGAAGAATCGCATCGTTTTCAGCTTTTGATTTTTTTGGGGCAGGTAGGTCAAGAATTACGAGTCTTACGGAATGGCATCATTATTTGCGTTAATGGCAAAACATAAGGAGCGAAGATCTGGCAACCCTTTCATCTTGAATTAGTTCTTGGAGATAACGACAGGTCAAGAAAAGGATATCCACCAAATAAGACGTCTTCAGCTTGATTATCTAGATCATGTTGATGGCCGAGGAGCATCCTTAGAAGTAAGGAACTAAAGGAAGAAGATTGTTATCATCTTTGATTTCCTTGATGGCAGAGCGTTAAGAACAATTGAATTAAGTAGTAGCATTATTATAGTTTCGTCTTTTATCCTGTCTATTGTGCGGCAGGATATTTCAAGAAAGAAGGACTGAATTAATACTGTTTTGTTGTATTCGATGTATATAGTAGGCTTATGATGTTATATTATAAGCCTTTTCAAAAGAGGCGTTGTAATCATACTGGAAGCGGTATGAAGTTGGAATAATTATGTTGTTCATTTGTAGCTTGGCTCTTCCCATTTCAGCAGTCAGCACACACTCACACAAACACACACAAACACGCGCACACACACACACCCCCCCCCCCACACACACACACACACACACTGTCCAGCTGCATGCACATGATCACAGACATGACATGTGCACGTCGTCGACCAGAACCGATAAAATCTGTGTTAATGGAACTCGGTCTAGATCGCTGGCACACTGCGTAGCAGAGACTCCCCGAAGCTTGTCCTTCGCCTCTTCTGTGGAGAGACACACGTAAGCATCGGTGAGTCTCAGCTACGTAGTGTGAATCGCTGGATGGTGAGATTGATGTACTAGACCAGTCTCTGTGGACTTGTTCCCCAAGCTTCCACTGTGCATGGCATCCATTGCTTGCATTAATAAAAAGTTTATTTGTAGATTATAGTAACACGACACCTAAGCGTATTGGCGACTACTGGTCACATTATTCTAACACCAGCGAACCATTGATGTTAAGGGGAAAATAATATGGGTACACGTTGGCCAATCCGGTGTAACAGGAATATACCCCTGGCTACTTTATACCGTGGGTATTTGTTTTTGTTGTTGTTGTATCAAATTTTATTCATCAGATTAACATAAGTTGTACTGATACCGTGGGTATAATGTAGCCTAGGCGGGTTTAACCCCCTGGGTATAGATCAGCCTAGGCCAGGTCATACCCCTCGCGCCCGGAATATACCCCCACCTAAAGAGATTTCACTCATGGGTTTGTTGTACATCACCGTTTGCGTGACCAACTCTCAGGTAACAGCCTTTTGCTTGCATGTAAAAAAAAAAAAAAGAAACCTTGGTGAACTCAGCTAACAGCCTTTACACCCCCCTATCTATCTATCTATCTATCTATCTATCTATCTATCTATCTATCTATCTATCTATCTATCTATCTATCTATCTATCTATCTATCTATCTATCTATCTATCTATCTATCTATCTATCTATCTGAGTGCATCAGAACAATTACAACACATAAATTAAAGAGTAACGTGAAGGATAAGGTCTTCGTAGTGGGGGGTTATAATGGGCAGGAGAGGGTTAAACGAGCCTAGGCCAGATAATACCCAGGGGTATAGTCTGGGCTAGGCCAGTTTATACGGGGGCATAGTCTGGGCTAGGCCAGTTTATACCCTGGGTATACTTGAGGCGGAGTATAATCTGGCCTGCTACACCGGGATTCGAACTAGTGACCTTTCGTTACTTACTAAGCCAAGCCGCTCTACCAATTGAGCTACACAGCCCCACATTGCTTGCATGTGTGATGGATGCAGAGATGTAGTGTAGCCCCCCTCATTATTATCTATCGTCATGCCATGCAGTTCTGCTTTTTCTTGGGCAGTGTTTTTGTGCGAGGTCAGGGTGAACATTAGCGGCATGCATTCATGTATTCTCCATGGATAGCTGACTAAAATGGTAATCCTCCTCTTTAAGAGATGTGCTATTGATCCTAAAGATAATAAAGACCACGGAGACTGAGATAGGGAAGAGATGTATATTGGTTGTTGTTTTTTTTTTTGCTTTTTTTCTGCAAGGTCAAAATGAACTTTAGCATCCAAACATACCATAATAAATTATATTCTCAGTCTAGATTGCTGGCTAGATGTAAAATGTCTTGCGCTATATATAGAAAAGCAAAGATCAGATGCTAAGACCCAAGAGGCAGAGATGATGGACACTTTCTCTGACACTTTCAAGGTCAAAGTGAACAGTTGCAGCCAAACGACGTACCATAATATTACGTTTGCGACGTGCACGATAGTACGTGTGAGACGCGCACGATAGATTCGATCATTTTGTATTTACCTTTGATTTGATTTTGCGTTGTTGTTAGAAGAAGCTTGGTATAATGTTCATAATTTTCATTGGTCGATATTATTGGAGAATTTTCTAGGGTTGCATGTTTACTATCGATCGAAGAGTCTAGATAGATCTGCTGGTGACTGAGAGCTTCGCGGATCCTAAAGAAAGTTGTATGACGTAAGACAGTGATGACGAATTTCCTTGTGATTGGTTATAATTGCGTCACGCTGGAATGTTCCAACGTTCTCTAGAGTATAGAAAAACTATACAAGTTCCGCACTGTTTGAGAGTATGGATGAGAAAGAGGAAAAAGCGATTGAGCGATTATATGCAGTTGTTGATGTACGCTGAATAAAGTTGGAAAACTTCATACGACGACTCCTGCCTTGTTGCTGAGTGAACAGGCTGCGCGGATAAACGAATCCGAATTACACTTATCAGGATTCAAGCATCGGGGCTGAATCAACTACTGATTTAAAAAAAAAAAAACTAAGAGTGTAACACAAAATAATTATATTCTCAGCCTATGTAGCTTTCAAGACGGGAAAGGTTGTCAACGCTTGTTATCGAGATGCCAAAGCATAAACGACCAAAGAGACCGAACTCCGTAAGAGATAGGTTGGGGGGAGAGGGGGGGGGCCTCGTTTCTAAGACTAAGAAAGCCGCCGAGTAGCCTGCTTCTTTGTTTCGGTCCAATTCACTTTGTATTGGTTCTTTGAAAAACAAGTTGGGGGATGGAGAGAGAGATAGAGAGCGCGAGAGATAAAATAGAAGAATGGGGCGGGGGTGTTTGTGTGGTATGGACACGATTTTTCCTTTTTATCTCAACGTCAGCATCAGCTGTTCTCAGCCTGGATGTGTTAAACGAAGAAAATGTTTTTTAGCTGTTGTAGATGGAATGGAACTGCTAAACGCCGTTAAAGATGGTGGCACTCATTTCGGTCGAGAAGCTTGGGCATGTAAGAAATTGTATTTTAAACACAATCATCAATGCATTGGTTTTCATTTCCATTAGAATTAGGATATTGTGAAATTCTTCTTGAAATTATACTTCAATAGGCAAGGGAATTAAAGAAATGTTATTATCATTCTCATTATCATCTTCTACTGCCAATATAGAAATTATCCTCTGCCGTCAGTTGTCACAACAGGGAGGACATAAATGGCGTACACAGAACTGTTGGATTTTTCCTTTTTGTGTTGATTAATTGATTCTTACTTCGTTTCACATGCAAACAAAATAACATATTACCTCATGCAAACATAACTCCTTCACTCACTCTCAAAGTGTGTGAACACCTTGTTATATAATCACAAATTTTTCTAAAAATTCAACACGTAAATAAACTTGTACAATATACGACGATAGTACTTTCACAGTCACACAGAAATTCCGATGATTATATTCGTCGCAGAGTAATTCATTCTAGATCATACTTCTCCTTCTACTCCACAGTATATACATTCTCTCCTTTCAGATTAATTGAACTTAGTAGTTGTCCGTGAACTCACAGTTAAGGACAATATCTCACCGTCATGGCTTTCTTCTCTCGGCCAAAGACTTCATTTCATTGTTGAAGTTCTCCCCAAGATACGAAGTCTCCTCCCCAAGGTTCACCTCCAAAGGCTGAAGTACTCTTCCTCCTCCCGTTCGAAGCGGTCCTCCCGCTCGAAGCATATAATGATGGGTGAATACAATACGACTGTTTTTGTGCTTTTCAACGCTGGCCGGTTGCTACAGGGCCTTAAGAGAAAATTGCGTATTCTGCAGACAGTGCCACGTCCACAAAAATCGTATCAGATAATGCGTCGAATTTTACGCGCTATTCAAATTATCAGAGGTTGAACAGGTCTCACTTAGAGAAAGACTGGAACAGTTTGATTGGGCTGAAATGATCAGGATGAAGGCCACTTTTGCTTGGCATGCGTGAAGAGAGATAACTCCTTGCTCCCTGAGGCGGCAACTCGCTGACACGCGTCTGAACTTGCTCGTGGAACACGAAAACGGCTGTTTCATGGTAGCGGTGTTGGTTCCAGCAAAAAAGATGTCAAAGTGTTGTTTTTGTTGTTGTTGTTCTTGTTGTTGTTAGACACGGAACGGAAAACTGAACAGGCAGGCAGGTAGAATAAAGTCCCCAGACACAAAGCATATAGACTACACTGAACAAAGCCCCAGTGCCGCTGAAATAGTCTTTGACCAAAGACTGTAAACTGTGTTCAGCACTTTTGCAAGTACTGAAAGCAGTTCTGCATGTTAAGAGCAGCCCTTTGAATAGAGGTACAGTTTTACTTTTTATTCCTGGTCAACTTCAAGCTGCATTCTTATCCCGAGCTCTATTTAGTTTTGAGTGAAGCAAACAACGAGAAGCGTGCGTGTACCTTGTAAGTTTGTGGCATTTGGCATTCTTTAAAACCTGATATCTTTGGCTGTGTTCACGCAGAATATCAAATTACTATCGGCTATCCCCTTTGCAGGCTAATTACACACACCAGGGGCCGTATCCATGAATAAGGAATAGAGTAGTTATTCTGGAATATGCAGATATTCCAGAATTGCTGACCACTATTTCGTATGCATTAAACGTAATTGCGTATTCTCTTTTCTTATTCCAGTATAAAGTTATAACATTCTTTCAGTCGGGATAAATCTCTTATTCCTTTTTCCGTCACAGAAATAAATAAATAAATAAATAAAATAAAATAAAATAAACAATTATTTTAAAAAAATTACACTTTTATTGTATATCGACAAAATTGCAGCGACAATACGTTAGAAATCAAATTTTTTGTGATCGAATTCACCCCCTTCAAAAAGTTTGATGATGTGGTACTATACTACAGATTCAGGAGGAACGACATTTTAGACTTAACGGGACGAAATTTCTGAAGACATAGGAATCGTGAATCTGCACGGATCTTTGGCACTACAAGTTCGTTAAATGAATTAATGTCCCCAGATAAGTGAGCGCGTATAAGGGACGTAAATATTATATTAAATGATAAGACGTGTCTAAAAGTGTTCCGAGGCCACTTCCTTTCAGGACCACCTTAAATCAATTAAAATTTAAGGGAAGGCCCAGTCATTCATTTCAAATACACACATTCTCATAGCACTTCGCTTTTTTGCTAGTGGTACGGTGCCTAGTGGGATGTGGCGCAGGCGCAGTAGCAGGAATTCTCCTATTCCAAATATAGCTCATAGGAATAGCTATTCTGTCATACCTATTCCGCACGATAAAGGGAATAACTTTATGCTAGAATATCGGCTAAACCGGTATAGCTATTCAGAATATTTTTCAGCACAAATTGGTATGCATGATGCACTCCAGCGGAATAGGTAGTACAGAATAGCTATTCCTATGTGCTATGTTTAGAATAGGGGAATTCCTGCTATTCCCATGCGCCATATCCCACTAAGCACTGTGCCACTGGCATAAAAACGAAGTGCTATGAGAAACTTGTGTATTTGAAATGAATGACTTTCCCTTCCCTGATTTTGTAATTGATTTTAATGTGGTCCTGAAAGGAAATGGCATCAGAACATTTGTAGCCACATCTTAATTAACTTATAATATTTACGTCCCTCATATGCTTACCTGTCTGGGGATATTCATTTATTTAACCAACGAACTGGTAGTGGCAAAGATCCGTGCCGATTCACGACTTGTATGTCCTCAGAAATTTCGTCCGTTAGGTCTATAATATCTTTTCACATCGTCAAACTTTTCTAAGGGGTGAATTCGATCACGAAAATTTCGATTTCTAGCGTATTCTCGTCTGCGATTTTGCCGATGCACAACAACAGCGCCCCCCCGTAGGCGGGGGATTCTGAGTAAATAGTATTCCCACTTCCTGGAAATTTATTGCTTTAAATTCCCACTGTCGCTGTTTTTCTCCTTTGTTCTTTCTCATTCCTACTCTGTTCTATCAATCTACTATACTCTCCGGGTACTCCGGTTTGCTCCCCCAGCAAAAATTTCAAAAATTCACAAATAATGTTAGGTAGGTTGGGTTTGGGCGCGCCACTGGCTGCGACTACGCCTTCCCTGGGGCAGGCGGCCCAGAAATTCCCGATAGAAAGGGATAATAAACTGCAGCCAAAAAAAATCTTCTTTATTTGACCAGTCACCTACCTTTTTTCTTGAAAACTCTTCCAAAACTCCTCATTTGTGTATGAGGTCTGTTGGGCCAGCTTGGGAATATTGGACGCTTTATGCCAAATGGTCACTGGGGCTTCCTATACTAGTATTATTTAGCAATGTAGGCATTTTATATGTATGTGTTTTGTTGATATTTAATAATGTTTATATTTTATTTTGTTTTAGTAAACGGGGGATCGATAAATTAGAGTATAGCCTCAGCGTCCCCTGCGTGGGATGCCTTTAGTGTAAAGTGACATGCTAATGGAGTGCCTTCAGTGTTACCACTAGGGTTGTTTCAGCAGATCTTTTATACGGATCATGGGTGAGTCCTCTTTCGACCAAGTTGTGGTCCTGATTCGGCTCTTTGCAGTTTGCTTGACCCTGTAAGCAATGACTAACTAAAACAACAGCGGCCATTTTTGTTTCAGCGACGGAAACAAGAATAAGAGATTTATCCCGACTGAAAGGATGGTATGACTTTATACCGGAATAAGAAAAGAGAAGACACAATTACGTTTTTATGCATACGACGAAATAATGGTCGGCTAAACAGGTATAGCTATTCCAGAAGTGGTCTGGAATAGCTGCGTATTCCAGAATAACTACTATATTCCTTTTTCATGCATACGGCCTCTGGAGTGAGTCATGCAAACCAATTTGTGCTGAAAAATATTTTGGAATATCTATACCGGTTTAGTCCATATTCTAGCAATAAGTTTCCCCCTTTTTCGTGCATACGGCCCCAGGATGAAGTCTCCAGACACTCTGGCGGGTTTAAAGCGGAAAACCAAGCTAGCGGGAATAAATAGGTGTGGAGATTTTGGCGATGGTGGGTGATTTCTTTGAAACAGGATCGCATGTTTGCAAGGGTAAATCAGCCGATTACTCGTTTCTGGCGCTTCCCTCTTCCCGTTGCTGCTGTGTTTTTTTTCCTACTAACTATGCTGCTGCTGCTTTGAGCTCCTGTGACTTACTGTGTAATGCAAAAAATTGCTGAGTAAATAAAACCGAAGAGATGAAAATGTCGCTTTCCTGTTGGTCGTTCACAATACTCTACAGAATGATTACACACACACACACACACACACACACACACACACACACACACACACACACACACACGCACACAAACACACATATAGATAGATAGATAGATAGATAGATAGATAGATAGATAGATAGATAGATAGATAGATAGATAGATAGATAGATAGATAGATAGATAGATAGATAGATTGATTTAGATTTAGATTTAGATTAGATTAGATTAGATTAGATTAGATTAGATTAGATTAGATTAGATTAGATTAGATTAGATTAGATTAGATTAGATTAGATTAGATTAGATTAGATTAGATTAGATTAGATTAGATTAGATTAGATTAGATTAGATAGATAGATAGATAGATAGATAGATAGATAGATAGATAGATAGATAGATAGATAGATATGATCATCTCCATCTTGCTATGCGCGTGGCAAAACATGAACCCTCACAGCAGATCTACAACGAAGAATACAAAGCATGGAGATGAGGTGCTACAGAAGACTTCTGGACATTTCCCATACCCTGCACATCACCAACGACGAAGTCCGACAGACCATCACACAAGACGATGACCTGCTCACAGTGGTACCCCCGTTGGGGTGCCGGGGGTTTCAGTATAAATAGTATCCCCACTTTCTGGAAATTTAGTGCTTTAAATTCCCACTGTCGCTGTCTTTCTCATTTGCTTTTTCTCATTCCTGCTCTGTTCTATCAATCTGCTATACTATCGTCTTCATCGCTAGACCAGTCTCCTACCTTTTTTCTTGAAAACTCTTCCGGAACAAGACTCCTTATTTGTGTATGAGGTCTGTTGGATCAGCTTGGGAATATTGGACGCTTTCTGCCAGGTGGTCACTAGGGCTTCCTATGATGTTATTATTTAGCAATGTAGGCATTTTATATGTATGTGTTTTGTTGATAATTTATAATGATGTTTGTATTCTATTTTGTTTTTGTAAACGGGGGTTCGATAAGTTGGGGTGAAGCCTCAGCCGTCCCCTGCGTGGGATGTCTTTATTGTAAAGTGACTGGCTGGCGGAGAGCTTTCGGTTTTACCACTAGGGTTGTTTCAGGAGATCGTTTATGCGGATCAGGGGTTGTCCGGTCCTGATTTGGCTCGGAAGAGTCCGCTGGACCTAAAGCAATAATAATGTAATGTAATGCTCACAGTGGTGAAAAAACGGAAACTCCAATGTTATGACCACGTCACCAGATCATCAGGTCTTGCAAAGACCCTCCTGCAAGGCACAGTGTAAGGAGGTAGAAGAAGACGGAGACAGAAAAAGGGGTGGGAGGACAACATTCGAGAATGGACTGGCTTGAGATTGAGCGAAGCCATCAGGGTTGTTGAGGACAGAAAGATGGAGTATGCTGGTTAAACGATCATCTGTGGTGCCCATACGACCTCAGAGTTACGGAATAGGATAGGATATGATGATCGCTGTGGTGGTTGGTTCAGTGTGTTTGTCCCAGTCTGCCGTATCGCCAATGGTTGGTGTTGGCGTTCCACTTCAATGTTCTTTCATTTGCATACAAATAGCTGAAATTCATTAATGTATTAAAATAATCTTGTTGTTCTCCTTGTCGTTCAATAGTTTAAAAAAATGGAGAGTATTGTGAATCCTTCTTGAGTCACTCAGCGTTGAATCCATTTGCATGCGAGTGCGGTTCGTCGTCTCCTCCTCCTTTTTATCCTCCTCATCTTCTCCATTCAGTTGAAGACAGAAGGCTACACAGGAGACTTTTTTTGCTAAAAACACATTTTGCA
Source organism: Oncomelania hupensis (assembly GCA_036898135.1). Classification (NCBI taxonomy): domain Eukaryota; kingdom Metazoa; phylum Mollusca; class Gastropoda; order Littorinimorpha; family Pomatiopsidae; genus Oncomelania; species Oncomelania hupensis. Next base: position 29,436,797 of record CM072515.1, read on the forward strand.
AGGGGTGATTCATAACGAACCTGACAAACAGTCTTAAACTATAAAGAACGAGTGGCCAGACTCAAGTTGAACTACTCAGCCAAGCAAGCGTTAAGCCCCCATCCTCCAATCTTCGTTGGCAGTGATTGAAGTCTGTGTGTGCCTTTACACTAGTCAGCACAGCCAGCCCCGGTCACAATGACCTGACTTTGCCCACGACTGGATGAATGACAACCAGAACATTCTTTAGGAATAAGAATAACACGATTGTGTATGTGTAAATCTGCAGTGGATTTATTGTTTAATGTTTGTATGCAAAACTCAAAATTGGAAATTGGAGAGGGGGGGAGAGAAGGGATTTTAAAAAATTGAGTGGAGTGGATGTGAATAAAATTGACAGGGAGAGATGGAGATTCAAAGGATGATTCTAATTTGGGGAAAAACTATGACCAGGAAAAATGATCCGATGTTTTATTTTGGGTAATTCACCTATCGAGTTTTACCTAAAGAAAAAACAATTATCGAAATTCTTAATTTAATTTTATTTTATTTTATTTTATTATGTGTGTGGGGGGGGAGGGTTTGAGGTTGGGGAGGGGGGAGTATTCACCAACCGTTTTACTAAAGAGAACACAATTAGTCGAAATTCAATTGAATTTTTTTTAGTCTGTTTGCAAATTAAGTGAAATAGTCGAAAATGGTTGCTCGGGACTGAGGTGACCAAAGTTTAAGAGTAAAATAAAGAAAATAAGATAGATTCAAACGGAGTTTTTGATTCCAGTTTGTCTTGTTTTAAAATTATATATGTGTATAATAATAATACTTGTATTAATTAATGCATTAGTCTGCAGAGGTTTGGCAAAAGAGAAGGCAGTGGAATGAGACAGTTCACAAAGGGGGGTGAGGGGCGGAGACAAAGAGTGGGTGGAAGAAAGACAAAAAATAAAGCAAGATTAAAAGTTTTTTTGCGATTTGGGTAAATATAGACGCAGCAGCTGTCATTATTAATAATTAATCTGGGGGGTGGGGGGGAAGGGTGGAGAGAGAGAGAGAGAGATTGAGGATGCAGCTACTGCTGCTGCTTCTGCGGGCTCAGCAGCCTTTCTGATAATGATCAGAGGGGGAGGCACAGAGAGAGAGAGAGCGAGAGCTGGGAGCTTTGCTAGAAAATGTGGGAAATTTCCACTATCGTTTACGTTTTGCTAGGATGCTCTCCTGTAGTGTGGGTCAGAGGAGAGAGCCTTCCTGAGGTTGAGTACAGTACGGTGAACCATCGATTTGGCCCATCCGACTGCAAAGGAATTTCATGAGGCTTAAGTGCCCGTGTAAAGCACACACACACACACACTCTCACTCATTCACTCACATACATACAAAACGTGTATACACCTCTCTCTCACTCTCTTCCTCGCTCTCTCGCTCTCTTTTTTTTTCTCCCTCCCTCTCTGTCTATCTCTCTCCGCCCTTCCCCTCCTTCCTCTCTCTTTCAATACAGCATATGGAGGATATTGACACCAATAACAATAGGCCGCTCCTTGATTTGTATGGGAATATCAGAGAAAAAAGAAAATGATCAAAGAGGAGGAAGAAACAAAACTGCCATTATAGACTAACCAAGAATGAAAGTTTTGTTTTAACCCTGACGGGTTAGATATTTTGTCCTGAGGCTTTTCCCCATCACTCTTTCTGTCTTTCAGTTTTTTTCTTTCTTTATTTCCCTGTGGTGACGAAGGGATCAAACGAAATCTGTTACTGGAATCTGGATAAGAAATAGGATTGGTCGTCAGTAGAGCTAGATTACAAAAGGTCCGCAATATGATACACGTCGGCGGTTGATCCTTGTACGCTGAGAAAGTAATGTACTATTTAAAAGGATTCTTTTATATTGCGCACTTACTGACTCGAAGAGTTGCTCAAGGCGCTGGCTAAATCAGGTTCAAACTCACCGCCGCCAAAGCGCCAACTTCCTGCATCCTGCGCTCTGACTATCCGAATAGACCGTCATTATTGCTTTTAACGGAATGGCCGAGTTCTTGAGGCGACAGTGAGGGAGAATGGAGAATGGAGCCCGAATCACTTTGCATGCAAGGCGATGAGGCTACTTAGTACCTGAGCTGTTCTGTTAACCGAAGTCCTAGGGTATTTGGTTGCTTCAGCGTGTTTTTTGTTTGTTTGCGTGGGAGGGTTTTGAAAAGAGAAAATTGAACTGACTTACATGACTTCCTGGTGTTGATTCAGTAATGGGAACGTGTCGTTTAAATTGGTACAATTAAGCGTTTTTGGTGGTAGGCCTATTTTACGAGGTCTTTCGATTTTCAAGGAATGCGTCATTAATGTGGCTCCGATAAATCTGTCCCTGTTTAAGCGACTGTTCGCCAAAGGGGTTTCTCAAGGTATTGTTTATTTGTATTTCGTGATGTGCAAGGAGAGGGAGCACAATAGGAAATTGTATGACTAACCTGTAGTTCAAATCTCTTATATCTGTAGCGTAAGTCAAGACTTCATAAATTTGTTGACTTACTTTTTAAAGCATTGATGCAACAAAACATTCAGTCGTTCATCTCTTCTGATCAAATTCATTCCAGAAATGTTGAAGCCAGGTTGAAACCACGTCGCCCTATGCGCATGTACAATTTGCGCTTTGGAGTACTGAGCAATCGCTCTTGTCGCGTGACTAGTCCGACGCACTACCGCAGCTCCAGGTGGAGTGTGAGTGAAAAAGAGCCTGGGGAAGGGAGCTGTATGACTCAGCAGAGTTTGGCCTGATTTGCTGATGTAGGTGAACGGGAAATCAATATATTGATCGTACTTGCCATGGTCTATTTCAAGGACATCTCTCTCTCTCTCTCTCTCTCTCTCTCTCTCTCTCTCTCTCTCTCTCTCTCTCTCTCTCTCTCTCTCACGCACGCGCGCCCCCGTTCTCTCTCCCTTCCTCCCTTTCTCTCATTTCCTATTGTTACACCCTTCCTCTCTTATTTTATTCTCACTCTATCTCGAGACCTTCCACCATTCTCTTAATGCCCTTCCCCCTCTCTCTTTCCCTCTCTTTTTCTATGTCTCTTTTTCACTCTCTCTCTTTCTCTCTCTCGTTCCTCGAGCTCTCCCTCCCCCTCTCTCACTCCCTTTTTCTTCTCTCTTCCCCTCGAGCTTTTCCAGCAATTTTTTTAATTTTTATTTATTGTATTTTTTATGGCAGAGAGAGAGAGAGAGAGAGAGAGAGAGAGAGAGAGAGAGAGAGAGAGAGAGAGAGAGAGAGAGAGAGAGAGAGAGAATGCTCAAAGTCGCGATATCTAAACTACAGGCTGAGGTCGAGGGCTCCTTTGTTTTTTTCACTCGACCTTAATATATATGATGGACGATTTAGGAAAAACCTTTATTTACTTCTTATAAATCTCTACCCACCACCCTTTTCATCCTCTTCTGTGTCATCACCATTTTCCCATTTGTTGCACTCCTTATTTGACAAGGATTTTTCTCCAATGGCGCTGTGGGATGACATCACACTGCGTAGCGGGTCTCTCGTTCGCCTCGCCGCTATAGTAAAAAATGCTGCTGGGCGAGTCTCCGTTTCGCGGTGTGGGACGACACACATAGGACATAAGACTGGTCCAACTCTTTAGCGGGGCCGGGTAGCACAGTTGGTAAGAGCGTCTTGCTAGTAACCGAAAGGTCGCTGGTTCGAATCCCGGATTGGTCAACGTGTGATCATATTATTTTCCCCTTTACCAACAACTGGCCCGCTGGTGTCAGTATAAATCGGTCCAGTAGTCACCTATATGCGAAAGTGTCGTGTGACTATAATCTACAAACAACAACATCCAACTCTTTCTTTTGAATATAATTACAGGGCTCTTTCTTTGTGCCCGAATATTAAGAGATTTGAGATGTTAGTGTTGTATAAGATTACGGTGATGAGCTGTTAGGTAGGACCAGAGAAGATTTGTCTCTGAAAATGCTGACTTTCAGATTCACTATGTTGATAGCTCTTCTTTCCTTCTTTGGAATTCTAGGGAACTTTTAGTGTAAAAGAATCTCCGGGCCAGGCCCTAAAAGCTTACTTACTTTTCGAACGAGAGTAATACGGCGATTTACGGCCTGGAAGACAAATTTTATTGCATACTTCCTTTTAATTATTGAAACGAACAAACAGTTATTGTTATTGTTTTCTTTAGGAACATTGCTATTACATTATATGCTTCTTTTATTTATACAATCAATACAGTTGTTTTCTTTAGAAATGGTATGCAATGCTATTATAAAGCTATTATTAAATCCTGTCATAAAGTAACAGTTCCGTGGTATACTATGCTATCATAAAGCAACAGTTCCATGATATAAAATGCTATCATAAAGCAACAGTTCCGTGGTATACTATGCTATCATAAAGCAACAGTTCCATGATATAAAATGCTATCATAAAGCAACAGTTCCGTGGTATACTATGCTATCACAAAGCAACAGTTCCGTGGTATATACTAAGTTGTCCGAAAGCACCAGTTCCGTGGTTCACATTAACACGACATGCAATAAATATCACAGGAATGGGTGGGTTCCAAGCGCTGATCTTTCTTTGAGTATTCCATTTAGGCATTGAAAAAGTATCAGTGGCCCCGGGCTGTCTTAGCACACTCTCATTCTGAATTAAACAGTCATTCCACAGAATGTTTTGTTGGTTGCCCACCATCGACTAAGGAATGTCTATGATTATTTTACTCTTTAATTTTGATGGTCCTTTGCTCTCATAATTCTTTGTTTTTGCGGTAGTAGTTGCAGCCGCGTGCTTGTTTTAAAGTTTTAGAAACTCTTTGTTCTTGATGATTGTCCAAGAATTTTGTCCAAGAATTCTGTATAATCAGTCAATAGTCAAGCGTGTTGTTCAAATACCATTGTGTCATTTTACATGTAGAAAACTTAAAAGTCTTTGTTTTGTTTAAACTATACGCTAGAGCAATAGCTGAGTGTTGTTATTTTTCTGTTATTTTCGCAGTTAACTCAGTGGTGTCCGTCGTGTACTGAAATATCAGGCGATAACAATGTACAGGCAGCGGTTCAAACGCCGTTAACGGCCTGGGGGAAAAGAAGAAAAATCACTGCGCTCCTACTCCTTCCAATGAGAGTATTAACCGAGCGAGGTCTAGTCTGTGTGCACGCTTGCATTCCCTCGCATGGACTTTAAAGATCCTGACGTTCATGTACTAGACGGGTGAGTTCCGGCTACACAAATACACCCAGCACGCACTATATCCCTTCTCCCCATCCCCGATCGCCCAGGATTGTACTCAGTCGTCTGGGCGTCAGACTATGCGCCCAAAGGCGGCAAGCGGGCGCCTCGGGTGGCTTGAGTTTGATCCCGTATCGGCCAGTTTGAAGTGACCTTTACCCTAAACTATGAGAAATATCAAGTCCACACTTGATGTATTTAAAGATGATGGATTGATCTTTCATATATTTTCCGTGTTTGCGTTGATCTTGAAGGTCAAGGTCATTTTAGGCCTTGCAAAACTATACCAAAAAAAAAAAAGGTCATCATACAGTGGAATGGCTGTTTATTTAACCCATATATACTATGCAACAACGTTGGGTTATTTGATCAGACATGCATGAGAGATCACATGAGGGTCAAGGTCATCCAAGGTCAAGGTCACTGAAAGTCAAGATTATTCCAAGATCACCGGGGTTTTTTTGTTGTTGTTTTTTTGCATAATACAACTTTTGTTGTAATTTATTTGATAGTTCATGAGTGTATTTGGAGCCGGAGGTCAATGTCATCTCAAGGTCAAGAGCATAGAAAGATCAATGTGGGGCTTACTTGAAATTTTAATGCCACCATTAATTTTGTTAGTAGGGCGTTTTTGACGTAAAACTCATAATGACCTATCGTGTGGAATTGTATGGATGTTGGTTAAGGTTATTAGCTTCATGTTCGACAGTAATTGAGTAAAACAACTGAAGTTGGTTTTTATTTCTGACATAACTATATGCCTATGGTGAAATGTGCGTTTATCTGACATTTTCATATAACTGATTTTCTATGATTTTTGGAACTGACTGTCACTCGGCGAGTCTCGGATACGATGTGTGTATATAACTTGTGGTCATTTAAATCTGAGTTAGTTATTTCGGGTCATTTAAATCTGGCTTTACTAATTCTTTGGACTGTTTTTTTAAATTCCCGTCCTATTATATGGAGTAGTATTTTTTCAGTTGTAATGGGTACAGTTGAGAATATGTTTTTTTTTTATACCATAGTCAACAGAAGTTATCATTTCCATAAAGAATTCAGTAATAATTTTACCTGTCAATACCCTGTTGTTTGGTGTGAGCCAAATTACGTCAATTAAATACCCTGGTTTGTGTATTTCTTCAAACTATGCGTACTGTATATACCGCTTTGTACACTACACAGTTCTGTACGTATTATCTTCTTAACAGATGCAATGTCCGCTGGACCTAAAGCAATAATAATGTAATGTAACAGATGCAATGGACAGTCGCCTCATTTTCAGTAGACTTATGACTTATTAAATAACAGCGTTATGGAAGTGTTGATTAGTTTTGATGAAGCTTGTCCCAGTACTACTATTATCAATACATTTGTTGAGAAGCTCAGTGCTATAGAGTTGTTTTGCATTGTGCTTGTATTATGCAAATATTGTTCCCAGTGCTATTGAAGTATGAAAGCAGGGAGGGAGTGAGGGAAAGAGAGAGAGAGAGTAAGGGTAGGGGGAGGAGAACGTATTCCTGAATAAAGAATTGTCATTTGAAGACCATCAGCTATATTAACAATACAAGATGTTATTCGCACGCTATAAACTATTACTGAGGGATGTGGATGGTTAAGATATGGTTTATGTGGGTATATGCGAGTATGTGTATGTGAGTGAGTGGGAGTGGGAATGTGAAAAAGCAGAGTGCCAAGTGGCTCGGGGCCACTGAGCTGAATGTTAGTATTCAGCTCAGTGCTCGGGGCTGAGGAATGATACAAAGTTCTAAAGCATTATTTTTGTTACTCTCAGGCGTTATGGAAATAAGCTGTCCCCCGTAGAAGGAGTAGCCATAACCATAATTAACAGTTTCAACCTATATATATATATAACAGTCCCCACATCTTCATTCACTCATACTCCCAGTATTCCACTGTGTATATATTGCATTATACTTATGTAATATACACAACAGTTGTCTAAGCAGCCGACTGATTTTTTCGAACTTCAGTGTTGTTTATAGGATTTGCCAATACACTACTGTAGGGTTGTTCTTCGCACTGGGTAATATAACAATACCCGCAATACGGCAAAGAACATGTTTATGTCATTATTATTGTAATGACACTATTGTTGTTGTAATGCAAAAATGCAAGCTTGTGCTGTGTGATGTTTATTGTGAAGCAAGCTGCTGCAGTCTTTGTGTTGTACTGATGACTGGGTTTTCACTGCTTCGTAGATTGTTCCTGAGCGATTTGCTCGTTGGAACATGAAAAGGTTTGAATAAAATTTTGATTTATTTCCCGTAGAAAAAAATGCACGGTCAATTAAATTTGTGTTTAAAATTTTAGAAACGCCCTACCCTTGAACTTTGAGCACTCACCTTCGGCCTTTGTGCACTGAGAAAAACGGCCTTGGCTTTTCTGCACTGAGCTGGAGTGCACCTCTGCTGCCTTGGAGCAACAATACATTGACGTGCAAGACACATGATCTGCACTTCTCGCGCGCTTTTTCCACGCCATGTAACCAAATGCCTGAGAGAGAGGAAGGAGGTGGGATGTTTGCGGCCATAAGGATCTTGTTGCTTGTAATTTTTTTTTATCTACCGAATAAGCTGCGTCACTACTATATTTAGACATTTTGGTCCTTTCCACCGCCATTTTGTTTTTAAAATCACGAGTTTCTTAACTGCTCCGATAATTTTATAAGGCATTATTACAGTTTTTGCCACAATTAATTTATTTTACATGTGCTGATAATTGCTTCCCAGCTGGAGGTTATCTCACGTGGCGGTGGTGCATGGGCTGTCATGGATTAAGCACATCCAGGGCATGCGTAAGTCACAGGTTATATTGCACAACTTGTTAAAACCTCACCATGCTGGTTTTGCTGCAATTATATACGGGACTGATTGCAGGTATATCTTAATTCCACGCAAGGTTTCAAATGTGCACACTGCCGCTCGCCCGTCCTCTTCCATGCACCCCTTCCCCCCTCCCTAATCCACTCATTCCCTCTCCTCTTTTTACATTATAAAAGGAATTAGTCCATTCTGTCCACTGTATTAGTTTTACTGCTGTTATAGGAGTCTGATTTACCAGACCTGCGCGTCGTGTTATTGAAACTTATTTCATTGCAAGATTTCAAATCTCCACACTCGTATTTCATTTTCATGTACGAGCGAGCGTTCATAGCCTGTATTTTTAATTTAAGCTCATTTACATGCATTATACTTAATTTTGTCAAAGCAAGATTTCAAATTCGTTAATTTCTTGCTAGAATTCAGTTGATGCAATAGTGATTTGAACCATGCATGTCCCCTCCCTACGCCCCTTCCTCCAGCCACAAAGGAATGCATTGTGCTGTACCGTTGGTACACATCACGTGCAATTTTCACATTTTCCATACTCTAACATGTCAGTTTTCGGGTACTGTACATTGCTGCTTACGATCTACTAAAACGATCACTGATAATTCCTACGTCCCTTCAGTGTCAAACCTCGATTGGTGTGTCCTTGTATGTAATATGACTTGTCTTCAAACGAGAACGTAAACGTCTGGATACAGAAAAGAAGGATGTTAGTCCGTCCTTGTCGACTATGACCTGCACAACTGCTGTCCAAGTAACTGGATAGAAGACGATGATGTCATCCGATATTACCTTACTAGTGATTATTTTAGTTTTAGTCATTGAGGACATTATTCATTTCATATACATTGACTGCATCCAATACCATATTGAAGGGAGCGAGGAAACCGGAGTAGCCGGAAGAAACCTCGGTGTCCTGAAAAGTCTCGTAGCGAAGTCAAATAAATACATCACCTCTGTTAATAGCCACACAGGAACACGACTGATCACGACTTACGCAAAGATTCACAAAATCGAATATATTATGAATATATTAGCTAATACTGTACTCACGAAGAAAACATTTAGATAAGTGAATCTTTTACTCCTAGAATGAATAATGTATTGAGCATACAATAATTATATAAGATGCAGGAAATCCCACGTAATGTTACGGTTGAAGCTAAAATATCATCGTGTTTCTCCAAATTATTAGTATTTAATTAGCAATTAAATACATTAAGATTAGATCGAGGCATAAAACGAATTAATGCCATTGGAGTGTCCGAGATCAGGAACAATGTTAACTTTAAACATGCGATTAGATGGTGACTGAGATTTTGCCATAGTTATTGCATTCCTGGTTGCATGTGTAACAGTCGGTAAAACGGTGGTAAACAACTTTAGACTTGCAGTAGGTGTGTCGGAGACCTTCGGAGGACGCAAGCCATTACTTTGTCATTGATCGTTGAACCTACACATCCCTTATTCTCAGTATTATATGCTTTGCAGTGGCTTATAGCTAGTCACTTCTAGTATGGAGACTGGATATCGTTTGCCTGCGTCACATTCTTAAAGGGGCCTAGGTTAAGAATTGTGTTGGTTGGTTTAGTTTTTGTCGGCTGTCGGCGATTTAAAAGATGATATAGTGGGCACTCGTTGCTCAAACCGACCGCTAAAGCTTTGTTGGGTTTTTTTCGGTTCATCTTCCTGGGTATGTAAACAAACAACTGTGCTGTGTTGTATCACACTGCGTAGCTGAGACTAATCGAGGCTTACATTTTTGCCTCATCATTTGCGAGAGATACTCGGCCAGTCTCAGTTAAGCTTTGTAGTGATAAATGCACAGTCGCTGCGGTGCGAATTTTTGACTCGCATCCATAGTCTATATACTCAACCCAAACAAAATATTTTCAAGATTTTTGCAAATCTGTGCAAGCTAAGTCCTAAATAGTCCAACAAGGACTTCCTTTTTTTTTTTTTTTTTTTTTTTTTTTTTTTTTTAAGCATGTCCGTCTGTCTGTACTGTCCGCCGTCCGCTGTCTGTACTTTCGTCCGCCGTCTGTCTGTGCAAAACTTCCAAGTGGATTAATATCTCAGAATCTATTTCAACTATCACAACCAAACTTGGCAAGATGGTGTATACCGATGAGACCCCCATATGATCAGTGAATGAATGACCACTTCGAAGTCAAGGTTACAGTGTCAACAAATGTTAGTTAAAAAAAAAAATTCATAAAAATTCACGATTTTCTTAGGTTATTAATATTGAACCTACGATTATTGAATGCGTAATAAATATCAACGAGACACACATACTTTACAAATTTGGTCAACGTCACTCCAAGGCCAAGGTCACTGGAGCTGTCCAAAGTCGGTTAGTATAGGTACTTTGAAATGGCCTCGATCCTAAACTATGAGAGTTATAAAGTCCAAACTTGTTGTATTTAAAGATGATAAATTGACCTTTCATTTATTTCCGTTTTTGCGTTTATCTTGATGGTCAAGGTCATTTTAGACCTTGCAAAAACAAAAAAGTAGTTCATCGTTCAGTAGAATGGCTGTTTATTTAACCCAACAACATTGGGGTATTTGATCAGACTTGCATGAGAGGTCACGTGAGGGTCAAGGTCATCCCAAGGTCAAGGTCAATTAAGGTCAAGGTCATCCCAAGGTCAAAGTTCTTATTTGGCATAATATAACTGTTGCTGTGCTTTATTTTATAATATAAGTGTATTTGGAGCCGAAGGTCAAGGCCATCTCAAGGCCAAGACAATAGAAAGATCAAAGTCGGTATTACTTCGCCACCGTATCATTTTGGTTTTTAAATTTCTGGGCACTTAATTTTCATGTTAAATATTGCGAGTTTCATAAGGGGCATGTGAGTCGTATGGTCTTTAACCTTGTAGTTGTTTGAATCAACCGTAATGCTATTTAAGTAACAGACACATAAACGAATGAATTTATCGATTTATATGTGTTACACTCGATTGATGTTGTTCTCCTCTATCAGTATTTTATTCAGCCCTGATGCTTGAATTCCTGATAGGTGTGTAACTCAGATTCGTTTATCCACGCAGCCTGCTCACTCATCAACAAGTCAGGAGTCGTCGTATGAAGTTTTTCACTTTTATTCAGCACACATCAACAACTGCATACAATCGCTTTTTCCACTCTCAACTTTTTACTTTCAACCCACACATTTTTTGTTGTTGTTTGTATGTAGATTATAGTCACACGACACTTTCGCATATAGGTGACTACTGGACCGATTTATACTGACACCAGCGGGCCAGTTGTTGGTAAAGGTGAACATAATATGATCACACGTTGACCAATCCGGGATTCGAACCAGCGACCTTTCGGTTACTAGCAAGACGCTCTTACCAACTGAGCTACCCGGCCCCTCACACATTTTGAAACAGTGCGGCACTTATATAGTCTCTACATACTCAAGAACAAACGAGAATATCCCACATGAAACACCACAACCAATCAAAATTAATTTCATCATCACTGTCTCACGTCATACAACCTTATTTGGAATGGAAGCTTCCATGGTTACCGCTCGAACTATCCATACGCTTCGATCGAAAGTAAACAACTGACTCGAGAAAATTCTCAAATAATATCGACCAACTAAAAACACCAACGTTATACAAAGCTTCTTCTAATAACAACGCAAAATCAAATCAAAGATAAATACACTCTATTACTGCATGCGTTGCAAAATAAAATGAACAGATCTATCGCGCGCGTCACACATAATATCGTGCGCATTTCACACGCACCATCATGCGCGTCTCAACGTAACAATATGGAAAGTGACAACAAGATTTATATCGATAGGCGACGTAAGCGTAAGCCTCAGCACTATATGGGGGGTACTATACTCAGTAGGTGGTTGAATTCTAAAATCACACTGCGTAGCCAAGACTCGTCGAGGCTTACGTTCTCCTTTCAACTAGGGAAAGTCTCGGCTAGGCAGTGGGACGAAACCTACGATATGTGTCCGGGGACTTATAATCTACTTAAAAACAATCCACAGTTCCTCGGGCCGGGTGGCTCGGTTGATAGAGCGACTTACTTGTAACCGAAAGGTCCCTGGATTGACCAACCGGTGACCATATTATTGTCCCCTTACCACATCAATGGTATGCTGATGTCAGAATAATGTGACCAGTAGTCACCTATTAGCTCCGGCGTCGTGTGACTAAAATCTACAATTATTCACTGCTCTTTGTGCCTCTTAATCCAGTTAAGGAAGGGATGGAGCGGAAAAGGGAAGGGAGAGGGGGAAACACACACACAAACACCCCCCCCCCCCCACACACACACACTCACACACACACACACTTTCCCGTAGGCAGGAAGTCAGTTTGGGAAGGGAGAAGATTTGAGGGTGGGGAAGGATTTAGAGGACAAGGGTGAAAAGGGAGTAAACTTAATTTTAAAAGGCTTACGGTGTTGTCAACCTCCCATGGCTATTATTCTTCTCGCCTTTAACTAACTTTAGGACAACTCTTGTTATTATTGACACCTTTTCATGGACATTGTAAGCCGCTAACAACAGTCAATAGCACTCCGACTGGCTGCTGCGGTTGTACAATAGAGTCAAGGCGTAGTATGCGTTCTATTGTTCGTGGACGTTTTATGAAGTTTTTTTGACAGCCGGCGACTGTGTTAAGAGTTATATAAAACGATTAGTGAGAGCAAATTTATCCTGAGTTTAATTAAGAAAAAGTAAGAATGTGATGTTGTGATATAACGAGTCGACGCCAAACGGCAATTTATCTGTCACTTTATATTAGCTGTACCCCCGGTACCCCACCCTCCCATTCTCCCTCTCTTCTTTGTTCCTCCTCCTCTTCCTCCTTCTCTTCCAGAGTCTTCACCTTGTTATTCTTAATCAGCAAAACATAGTGAGGTGGCGACATCAAATCTAAGCACAGTCTATAATCTGACAAGGCTTTAGAACAGAAGTTATCTTTAGTCTAAAGTTGACAATATTGACATAATCGAGACGCCATCACTGGTAGACGTTTAAAATGGTGTAACCTGTCACAGCAAGATAGAGAGAAATTATCTTATTGTAATTCGACATCATTTTGTGATCAGCATGAAGACGTTATTGGTCATATTTTGTAATCTGTCAAAGACAAACAACACTGTGTTATTGTAATTTCGGTATGATAATATTAACATTACGACCACTTTACTGAGCCCATTTTGTGACATGTCCATAGGCGATATAATATTGTAATCTTGCAAACTATTGACATGACGCCGTCATTGGGCTTATTGGATAATCCGTCCAAATTTAAAGAAACGACGCTGTTGTAAATAGGCGTAATACTTTGAATACCTTGATGTCAGTACTGGAAAACATCTGTTATAATCTACCAAGAGCTAATTTTGGTTATTCTAATTTCACTAGTTATAGTAATTTTATGACGTCAGAACTAGACTTTTGTGTCTAGTCGTCTGTTATACTTGATTCCGGAGCTAAAGAAACGATATTGTTGAAATTCGGCGTAAAAAATATTGACGTCACCCAATACAATGGCCAACTTGGGTTTGGGCTGTTCAAAGAGCTTGAAATTGGACATGGTATAATAAAGATTACTGAATACAGAATTTAATCAGCCAAAGTACAACTTACATTGCATGTGGAAATTACTCCATGACAGTCACACACACATACAAACTTAATACAGCTTTTTTCAAAACGTCATTTAAAAGATCTTGCATACACAGTTCCAGCATTAAGCCCAATCGCAATGGACATATTAATTAATTATGAAAAATGAGCATGGGTATTTGACTTTTATTATCATTAATTTTAATCAGCTATTTTTCTAAGTAGTCAAATATCGTAGTAATGTACTGACATTACAAAAATTGAGAAGGAAAGATTTTTTTCTATATTGTGGAGGGGTAGGGGAACAGACAAAATGATTTCAATTCGTCTGTATAATTTTAGTTTTATAAACAAATTAATAGATTTTTATAGTGAAGATGTTTTTGTATGAAGACTTGGGGTGTGTTCGTATGGGGGTGGTGGTTTGATTTTATAAAGTCTCAAGACTTTTTCTCAAAGTGGATAGAGGACAGAAGAAAGGTAAAAAGTAGTGTACAAATATAGACAGGTTTGCGTTGTTTGACAACAGAAATTTTGGAGAATAAACTTTATCGCATGTGTTCTCAATGAAATGTCCCATGAACAGACATTGACAAATCAGTAGCTAGTGCATAGGGTTGGCATAGGCTTACGTTGTTGACAACGGAAATCATAGAACGCCGTCTGCCCCATACGCACTCATACATACCTCAGGATGCCAAATTGTTCTCTAGGCCGTTTTTAAAATAAGCTGCAGTGGCTAGCGTGTTTAATGATTGGCGAGTTTCACATGATACTCATGTGTACGCCTTCATTGATATTTTGTATGGGCACACGGTTTATCGAAAATCTTTAGGATGACCTTTACCTCAGAATAGGACCACTATCAGTGACTGTATATTGCGAGGAATGTTCCTAGAACTGTGTTGTTCGTTGATACGTCTAGCAAACTGTTGATTGTGGGTTTACTTTTCCTATTGATTATTTTTATTTAAGTAAGTGATAGCCAATGTCTTCATAAGGAAATGACAAATTGTCGTTGTTATTTTGAGAAAATACGTCGAGACGGTGGAGTTTTCCTCAAGACATATTTCTTTATTGCACTTATTCATTGAACTATAACAAGAATAATAGATGACGTCGTTATATATAATATGGATGTGTTTGACGCGTGGCGTAGTAATTTTCCTGTTGCTGTTGTTGTTTGTTTCGGTTCATCGATTCCTTGTTGGCAATGAGGCAGATGTTGTTAGTGATAATTTCATGTCGTGTTTTGGTTGGTAGATGTTTACCCACAAAAAGTGTGGATTTTATTGCAACTGGAGACGATTTGATTGCTTATGTGCACGTGTGTATGTGCTTGCGTGCGTATATGTTAATGTGCGTGCGGGCGCATGTGAGTGTGCGTGTGTGTGTGCGCGCGCACATAAAAATCGTTGCGATTGTTGTTGTTTGTAGATTATAGTCACACGGCACTTACGCATATAGATGACTACTGGACCGATTTATACTGACACCAGCGGGCCAGTTGTTGGTAAAGGGGAAAATAATATGATCACACGTTGACCAATCCGGGATTCATCGTTGCGATAAAAACAGCCGTGATTTTATAGCTTTGTGTATTTGCGGTTTGACATCTTTTTCATCCAACTCTCATCTCGCCCTCCAACTCCCTACCCCTCCCCAATCTTTCCCCCTCTCTCCCTCTCGCTCTTTCTTGCTTCCCTGTCAGCTGCAGTAAGCAGCAGTGTACAAAACACGATCTATAAAGGATCATCAAAGGAAAAACGCTGCTGCATACAATTAAAAATGATCGATACGTCGTTTTTATTCTTTCTTTAGTTAAGACCTGCAATATCCACAGCACATTAAAACGCAGCAGAATAAAACGATTCTTAACTGTCATCTTTTTAAGCACAGGAAGCGTAAGGGTTTTGTGGAGGGAGGGAATAATTGTAGAAACAGGAAGTATAAAGTTTATGTGAAAAGTTTGGCAGGAAAGAAAAATTCTTTAAAGAAGCCCTCAAATAATGATGATCAAAGTCCCGCCAGTTTTTAAATTTTGACTCGCAAGCATTACAGTGCTAGTGTAAATCTATGTACTCACCACCAAAAAAAATTATAAATAAATAAATAAATAAATAAAAATACAGGTTTTTGTAAATCTGTGCGAGATGAATCCTAAATAGTCCAACAATGATATCAAAATTTTAAAAAAAGTCCGTCCGTCCGTCTGACCGCCGTCTGTTGTCTGTTTGTGCAAGATTTTTAAAGTGACTATGTACTCAGAGCCTACTCAGAGCCAATTTCAACTATCTCAACCAAACTTGGTAAGTTGGTGTAATACCCATAAGACCTCATAAATGATAAGTGAATGCTCGCGGGGGGTGCGGGGGTTTCAATATAAATAGTATCCCCGCTTTCTGGAAATGTAGTGCTTTAAATTCCCACTGTCGCTGTCTTTCTCCTTTGTTCTTTCTCATTCCTACTCTGTTCTATCGATCTACTATACTATCTTCTTCTTCGCTAGACCAGTCACATACCCTTTTTCTTGAAAACTCTTCTGGAACAAAACTCCTCATTTGTGTGTGAGGTCTGTTGGATCAGCTTGGGAATATTGGACGCTTTCTGCCAGGTGGTCACTGGGGCACCCTATGATGTTATTATTTGGCAGTGTAGGCATTTTATATATATATATATATATATATATATATATATATATATATATATATATATATATATATATATATATATATATATATATATATATGTTTTGTTGATATTTTGTTATGATGTTTATATTCTATTTTGTTTTTGTAAACAGGGATTCGATAAATTAGAGTATAGCCTCCGCGTCCCAAGTGATCGGCTGGTGGAGTGCTTTCAGTGTTACCACTAGAGTTGTTTCGGCAGATCTTTTATGCGAATAAGGGGTGAGTCCTCTTTTAGCGAAGTTGTGGTCTTTATTTTGTGGTCTTGATTCGTGTCTTTGCAATCCGCTGGACCCTGTAAGCAATGAAGAACTAACTAATAACTTCACTTCAAGGTCAAAGTCAAAGTCACAGAGTAATGAAATCTTAGTAAAAAAAAAAAAAAGAATTGTTAGTAAAAAAATTCAAAAAAATTCAAAAAAATTCAATTTTTGTCTAGGTTATTAATAATGAACTTAGGATTCTTTGATGCATAATACAGGGTATTCCAAAAGTCTTGGGCACACTTTGACATTGAATATTTCCAAAACTATTAAGGATATAAAAACGCATCTGGTAAATTTAGAAAGCTTGTAATCTCAATGTTTACATGGAATGTTCAAAGATGTTCAATGTGAGCACCATTGGTCACACGACACACATCAAGCCGATAGTCAAATTTTTGCCAAACGCGTCCCAGCATTTTCTGGTTGAGTGAACGCCATTAATGGGTCTGAAAAGAAATTTAAAAAAATCAACAGCTTTACAAAAAACTTAATGTAATTAGCTTTAAACTGGCACAACTTTTATCTTACTACCATTCTTAGTAATTGAGATATGGGGACTTCAAATGTGCCCAAGACTTTTGTAACACCTTGTATATATCAACACATACTTTGCAAATTTGGTCAATCTCACTCCAAAGTCAAGGTCACTGGAGCTATCCAAAGTGGGGTTTGTATAGGTATTTTGAAGTGACCTTGACCCGAAACTATGAGAGATTAAATCCAAACTTATTGCATATAGATTGATCTTTCATATATGTTCTCTTTTTTGCATTGATCTTGTAAGTCAAGGTTATTTTAGACCTTGCAAAAACATATAAAAAATAGGTAATCTTACAGTCGAATGGCTGTTTATTTAACTCATAGTATGCAACAACATTGGATTATGTGATCAGACATGCATGAGAGATAGACAGATTTTTTATTTATTTTAATCGTTCTTATATAGCGCTTTTCCAGCTCTTGATAGATAGGTCACATGAGGGTCAAAGTCATCCTAAGGTAAAGGTCAGTGAAGGCCAATGTTATCCCAAGGTCACTGTTTTTTGGCATCATATAACTTTTGCTGTATTTTATGTGATAGTACATGAGTGTATTTGGAGCCAGAGGTCAGTGTCATCTGAAGGTCAAAAGCATAGATCAAAATCTGTATTACTTTGCATTTTAATGCCACCATTTTATTGTTGTTGTTGTGGGTTTTTTTTTTTTTGGGGGGGGGGAGAGTAAGGAGGAGGGGGGGGGGGGGGGGGCTCGTTCTAATATTAAATATTGCGAGTTCCAAAAGGAGCATGTGAGTAATATGGGCTTTGCCCTTCCATTTTTTGTGTTAGTTGTTTTAAAGGAAGCAAACATCGTGACTGGGATCTGAGGTTTACTTTAGTTTAGTTTTAGTTTTAGTTTTGCTTGACTGTTTGTGTGGTAAGGCTTTACTTATTATGTACAGGCAGTAAATCTGCTCGGTCAATAAGCAATAACGAAAACCAGGTAAACAACACTATAAGATTACCCTCAGCCCTTATTCTGCCTTTCCTCAACTCCCTTTTCCTACCCACCAAACACACTCCTTCCCCCTCTCCACACCCATCCCTGCCCCTCCACCACACTTACACCCCTCCACTCCTTTCTTTGCACCCTAGTCTCGAAGTCCACGTATGGCAGGCAACAGTTTTGATCATAGTTCAAACCACAATGTCTGTCTGTCTGTCTGTCTGTTTAATTCATAGCGAACGTGCAATGAACATACACACATCTTGTTTAACTACTGTAAAGTTTAGATTCCCCCCTTCCCCCCACCCCTCACTCCCCTCCCCTCCCCATTTCACTGGACTTCTGTTCGCAATGAAGTTCGTGCATCGAATATTAAAGAGTTATGTATTGTTTGGTTTTGAAATACTTCTCTATTTCGATTCACATGCATTTCAATGTGAATCCATGTATTCACAAACAAAACTAACAAAACACACAAAAAAACAAAAATCTAGATTTTTGCAAATCTCTGCGAAATGAGTTTTAAATAGTCCAAAAATGACTTATACTTTTTTCTTTTTTTGGGGGGTGGGAGGTGGGGGTGGGGGGTGGGGCGTCCGTCCGTCCGCAAGTAGAGTAATATCTCAGAACTTATTTCAACTATCACAACCAAACTTGGTAAGATGGTGTATTTCCATGAGATCTCATAAATGATCAGTGAATGAATGACTTCTCTTGAAGGTCAAGGTCACAGGATCAACAAATGTTAGTAAAAATAAAAAAAGACTTTTTCCACAAAATTTCACTTTTCTCCCTAAGTTATTAATATTGAACTTATGTTTCTTTGATGCATGATAGATATCAATGAGACACATCCTAAGCACATTCGGTCAACCTCACTCCATGATCAAGGTCATTGGAGCTGTCCAAAGTCAGTTAATATAGGTACTTGGAAGTGACCTTGACCATGAATTATGAAAGATATAAAGTTCAAGCTTTTTATATTTAGAGATGATGGATTGGTCTTTCATATAAATTCCGTTTTTGAGTTGATCGTGAAGGTCAAGGTCATTTTAGGCCTTGCAAAACATAAAAAGTAGGTCATCGTACAGTGAAATGTGTGCTTATTTAACCCATAATATGCACATTATTGTTATTTGATCATGCATGAGAGGTCACGTGAAGGTCAAGGTCATCCCAAAGTCAAGGTCAGTGAAGGGCAGGGTCATCATCCCAAAGTCAGTTTTCATTTGGCATAGTACAACTTTTGTCGTAGTTTAGTTGATATTACATGAGTGTATTTGGAGCCGAAGGTCAAGGTCAGCACAGTAGCATGGAAAGATCAAAGTTGGTATTACTTTGCATTTTCATGCCGCTGTTTCATTGTGTGTTTTTTTATTTCTTCTGGGCAGCCATTTTCATGTTAAATATTGCAAATTCCATAATGAGCATGTGAGTCATATTGGCTTTGTTCTTCTAGTTAGGAGGGGGAGGGATGAGGTGTGTGTGTGTGTGTGTGTGTATGTGTGTGTGTGTGTGTGTGTGTGTGTGTTAGTTATTTCTCATTTCTGCTGCACTTCTATTAGTTTGGTTACAGTTATAGAAATGAAATGAAATTGAATCAAAAATGGTTACAGTTATTGAAATAAAATCAGTTGACATGAAAAGTGAATGTGTAATTTAATTAAATAATGTATCAACCACTGATGGATGATGCTTTTTGTAATGGTCATCAAGTTTGATCTATCACGTTTTATTTTATCACGCTGATCGCCTTACCCCTGTTTTGTTTATTACACACATTATTTTTATTTTGTCCCCCAAGATCCACTCTAACTGAACACATCAAGAAGAAGGTAAATGGAAATATAACGGAGGATTGTTGGAGAGCATGAATGATACTGGAGGAGGTGGGAAACGGTGGGGCCCGCGCACTCCCCTCCCCCCCACCCCCACCCCCACCCCCCATCCACCATCAGTTCCAAAGGTAGTAACTTCATGAATAGATGAGTAATGGATCAAATGTTGATATTGAAATGAATAAAGAAAGTCACAGTAAAACGAAACCAAAAGATGAAGTTAGTTGCAGCAGCCCTCTCCGTCCCACAGGTAGTAAATTCAATAATAGATGAGTAATGGGGAAAACGTTGATATTGAAATGACTAACGCAAGACATTGTAACACGAAAATAAAGACCAGAACAAACAAGTGCTGGACCCTAACAGGTGCGGAGTTCCCTCGCGTGCTCTCTCTCTCTCTCTCTCTCTCTCTCTCTCTCTCCCTCACCCACACGCACGTACATACATACGCACACACACACACACACGCACACTAACTAAAGAACAAGGTTCAAAGAAATCGTTCATTAATTTCAGAGAACAGTGCGCAACAAAATAACTAAATCCAAAAGAAAGTATGACATCACTGCGATGACGTCACTCATTATACCTAAGTTTTGAATAATGCTCAAAGCCTCTGTACGTTCATTGCATACAAAGTTTAAACAAATTGTTGTTGTTTTTTTTTAATTAAAAGGTGACTTTATCATGATTACGTCACTCAGTTTGCATACTTTGATTTTATGTTGGAGACATGAGTACTAGGTAATGTCTAAGTATATACCATATTCGAACCAAATCCTTCCATTATTTTGAAAGAAAATAGGATTAGCTACAAAAATTATGACGTCACCATGATGACGTCACACGATGATGTCACTCAACGTATCATAGTTTTGTTTAAGTATCAAGGCATCTATCTATACACTCAACTTTTATACGAAGTTTAAAAAATAAAATTAAATGTAATTTTGAAAAATTACGTCACGTTGATTACATCACTTGATTTGCATAAGTTTGGTTTGACCTTAAAGACACAGTTTAAGTCTAAGTACTGTACATACCAAACTTAAACCAAATCCCTTCAGTAGTTTGGGAAAAAAATAGGATTAGCAAAAAAAAAAAAAAACACAACAAATTATGACATCACTATGATGACGTCATCTAACATACATAATTTGTTTTCATCTGGTAGTGTTCACAAGTTCCTAAATCCGTCCATTAGTTTCAGAGTAAAGTGTGCAAATGTCACCTCTTGACCCTGGACGAACGGACGCCGGATACCCGAAGCCAAACTTCGTGGTTCCCGAGCTTTACATAGCAACAGCCCTCAGGCCTATTATTATCCTAAGTGCACAGTGCACCTGTTAGGGCCACCCGCACTCGCTGTTTATATTAAGTGTACATTTAATCTTATAGGTGAGTACACCTATACACAACCGGTATTTGTCCTATATGCATAACGTCATTACAATAGGCTACCTTGTGCACTCTGAGCTTTTTAAAGTGTTGACGGTTGGACTGTTCATAGGCCGTGAGTAAACCAGTATTATAGACGTTGAATCCAAAACGAATACATCAAGGACAGAATAAAACATATTGCCCCTTATTTGTAACTATTAAATGGCCTATACGCACTGTTGTTTCGATAAATCCTACTGCACTGTGTACATTGCACTGTGTACATAAACTATTAAACAGGCTACACTGTCTGTTTTTGTATTGTTTGTTTTAAGAATGTACCTAGAGTTGGACTGTGAGGAAATGAAAATTTTGAATCGGAAACGAAAAGATCGGGAAAGAGTAAGGCCTGGGATCTGGAAAGAATGATTAGGCCTATGCCCTCTGCGCATGTAGCATATTTGAATAGGCCGCTTGCACTCGGCGTTGGTTGTGCTGGTTTTTTTCCAAGGAGGGCAAAGTTGAGTTGGACTATAGGATATGACGAAAGCAAAGCTTGAACTAAGAAAAGAAAAGAAGAGGAAAAGGTTAAGAAGGCCTTTGACCCCTATGCACTACTCTGAGAAACGGCTTTGTTTTTTGTTACTTCCCGAGCGATAGCTAAGGGAACTATAGGTTTAGGTTCTGTCCATCCGTTTATACATATTGAGTGACGTCATCATGATCACGTCATCTTTTGTTTTCTCTATTTTTATTCTTCTAAAACATTTTCTACCAAACTACTGCAGTGATTTGTTTCAAATTTGGAAAGTTTTTAGACTTTCATTATGTCTCCAACTTAATTATGTCTAAACTTACACAAATCGAGTGACGTAATCATGAACGAGTGACGTAATCATGGTGACTTCATCATTGTTTTCCTGTTTTTTTTTCCCTATGTAATTAGAATGTACAGATGCCTTGATAAAATCTTTAAAAAAAAAAAAACAAAAAAAAAAAAACGTATTAAATAAACACTATGCTAACGGGCTTCGAACCTCGAACGTAACAGATGAACTCTATATGACACAGCAGACCTCTTAAGAGCACGCCAGGAAACTTTGCACCAGATAGGGTCCGGCACGTCTTCTTCTTTTTCTTCTTCTTCTTTTAACATTAAATTTCAAAACGTAAATAGATCTTGGCTATTGATGAGGCCTCTATTTTTAGAATTATGGCGTCTCTTCCGTCAGCGCTAACTTACAACATTTAGAATTATGCATATTGAAAAGTTCCAAAGATAATGACTATTGATTAGTTTGTTTTGTTGTGTTTTTGTTTAGCTATTCTTAAAGCTTTGGCTAAACTTAATAGGCGAGAGAGAAAGAGAGGGGGGAGGGAGAGAGAGAGAGAGAGGTCCTTGCTTATTGATTAGGGGTTGTGTAGCTCTGCGACTGTACTCGGGCCCTGTGACCTAGTTACCTTTGTGCCCTAATCGGCGAACCTTAGGCCTACGAGGAAAGCGCTATCTTTTTGTTTTCGGAAGCGGGAGGAGCTGGGAGGAAACTTCCGCTGATAGAGGGAAGAAAGCAGAGAGAGAGAGAGAGAGAGAGAGAGAGAGAGAGAGAGAGAGAAAAAAAAATAGAGAAGTCCATCTTGACGGTTTTCAAGGCCGGCTGGCTGGCTGCAAAACAGAGGAAAATGGGACAGGGTATGGAGAGAGAGAGAGAGAGAGAGGGAGAGAGGGAGAGAGAGAGAAGGTGTGAGTTGGTATTGCAGAGAAAATGTTTTCGACGGGATTATAAGGAAACAAATTCATCAGGCGTCTCTTCGTAGTGTTGTTAGTAAAATCAGCAAAGAGGCGAGGACCAAAAGGGAGGAGAGGTGGGGGGGGGGGGGGAGGTGATCGGAAAAAGAAACGTATATATCATTACTGTATGTATACACAATGGGGAATGAAAAGATATATCGTATCGTAAAGAGCAACCAAGTTTATCTTGGGTGTGGGTGTGTGTGTGTGTGTGATTGCACGTGTGTTGTCAAGCGCGGCGAGCTCGCTTTCCTTACCGTTTGCGAGGTACCGCGCGATACAAATGTACTGTATTATTATTATTA
>CM072515.1:29465221-29590221 GCA_036898135.1 Oncomelania hupensis
AAGTAAAACAACAGAATTGTTCTTATATAGCGCTTCGTCAGCTCAAAGAACTGCTCAAGGCGCTGGTCGACCACAGGATCTCACTCAAGCTCCCAAGGCGCTAACTTGCGACTTGATGCGACCTGGTTATCGCCGACCCCAATCAACGACTACCAGTATCGGTGTTATGATAATGCGTTTATTTCTTTTTGTGTTTTTTTTTATTTTGTGCTGGGTTTATTTATTTGTGGTTTGATGAAATCAGTACTAGTTTTTATTTAACTGGCTTTAAAATAAACTGCAGGATGATGTCGCACTCGGGGATTTTGTCTTGTTTGTCACGTCGGAGAACGAGGATGGTACGTTTCGCCGCAAAAGAAGTACAGCTAGCTGGTTGAAAACCCTTGATCGTGCAACCTGCTCCTTTCTCCATGCTCGGGTTTTATCGAGGTCCCTTTTTCCAGGCAGCTTTTTTGTGCCGTTCATTGTTTTTTAATGTAATTCCCCACCCCCCACCCCTTTTCCCATTTTTTGGCTAAAATGCCCCCTGGGCTATGAGCCTTGTTTCATGCTTTAATTATATGTGATTTTGCTAATAAAAGGACAAAGTTCCAAAGTTCCTTTACCCATTTTATGCTGCGTATCAAAAGTGGGACGGGAGGGAGTTATACGCCATGGTGCCCAGGGACTATAATCTACTTAACAAACAACAAACAAGAGGCAAGAGGACTGTTATAGTGATTCTTCAAGGCAGTTTCCAACCACTACTGCTGTCGGAGTTCTGTAACTTTAGCACAGTCTATGCTTCGAGATTTATTGATTGTTGATAAGTAAACATTCCACTACCTTCTAAATTTAGTCTTTAATCCCATTTTTCGCCGTTGACTTTTATAAAATAATTTAGGATTCTGGATTTAGATTTTAAAAACAAAATAAAACATTAGGCGTTTTTGCAAATTGAAAAATACATAATAGTAAACATGGGATTTAAATTAAGCAACGAAACAAAACATTAAAACGCTTCCAACGTCGTCGTTGTTGGACAAACACTCGGCGTGGTGTCTGTGCATGCATGCGTGCGTGTGTGTCTTTGGGTGTGTGTGTGCATACGCGTGCGGTGCGTGCGTGTTTGTTTACATTGTGTGGTGGCTAGAGGGCAGTTTGTGTATGCAGTATTAGGACACTTAACGGTGTTGCTTTTGAATACTATTGGTATCGGCTGATTTTAAACGATCGGAAGAGGGCAATTAACTGCTGGGCTGACACTAATAAATAATGTAATTCAAAGTCATCCGCAAAAAAGGAGGTTGGAGATTGCTCCACCTCCTATGCTGACTGTGCCTTCATGATCTGCAAGGGCATCTGACATAATGTGCTCCAGAAAGATGTTGAAGAATGTTGGACGTACGCCGATTGTTGTTCTGAACTAGTTCTCGATGGCGCTGTCGCTGTTGTAAAGGACTGCACTGGTAGCTTTGTCATACAGGCTTTTGATGATTTCAGTAATGTTAGGGCTGATATACACTCTCATGGTTGCCCACAGAGCTGCATGCTAGACTCGGTCAAACGCTTTCTTGAATTCTGTAGGCGTTTCTCGCAGATTATTCTGATTTGTGTGATACCTTTCCCTTATTATTTTTTCTGCTGAACTGTTGCTATGGAGGGTTTGTAGTAAAAGATGGACATTGCATGTGGAAGATAGAGTTGACGGGGTGGGTGATAATGGGAGTTGGGTTTAGGGCAGGGTGGCAGAAGGGCCCCACACACAATTAACATGGGGGATTGGCAATAATCGTGTTAGCTACAGTAGCAGTAATACCAAGGTAATAAAAGGTAAAGGTGCCCCCATAACTCTTGGGTCGTTGGAGAAGAAAGCGCTTGGGACCGCCCGTTTCTCTAGGCCAGCTTAATGAGGGCGGTGGTCCGCCTGTCTCGTCTCCCTCGCTGCTTTACCTTCTCCCGGTCTAAACAGATTAGGGTACCCATTTACAGCTGGGTGGACTGGGTGGTTACACATGGAATCCTCAATAGCTGTGGGAGGATAGGTTTGCTTTTTTTTTTGTTTTGTTTTACATAGGCCTGGCCGCGTTTGAAATAAAACCTGTTAAGTTCAAATAAACTTAACAACACTTAGTTTAATATATTCAAAAGGAATTTGTTACTGTGTGTGCCGGGTGAACTCATTAGCGTTCCATTTTCCGGTTGTTTAGGTATTATTGTGTGTAACGCTCAGTGTTCTCCAGAGCCGCGTTCAAATGCACTGTTAAGCTCATTTGAACTTCTTTGTTGAACTAATAATGCAGACACTAGCAACCCTGGATAACACTGCACTTTTGTACACAATTATAAACCCCTGGAAAACGGAACGCTAATGAGTTAGTTGCGGTGCACACAGTAACAAATTTCTTTTGAATATATTGAACTATAATCCCACGAAAATCGATTTTAACTCTGGGATACCGAAGAAGACCATCGGGTTGTTGAGAGCAAGTACACAGCTTGTTCCATACACCATTTGTCTTAGTTTACCACACATTTTAAGCGTCAATTTAGTCCCTGATATCGTATATTAAGTCTGTGCATTGCATTTTTTCATATTTCCAAGATATCTCATTGGATTTCTTCATTTCCCCCGGATTATTTTCAATGTTAAACCGATAATTAAGTAAAAGGTAATTATGTCTTGTTATTTGAACAGACCAAGCTTCTCATGTTATTAATAAGTATTTGTTTGTTTATTGTTGCACTTAATAATCAGTCATTTCATTTAAATATATTTATTTTATGTTAAATGTATTGAACGATTTTGAGAAATTAAAGTGCTCCGAAAGATCAGTTTCTTATGTTAGCGGCGAATGTTGCATTTACTTCTTGTAATTTAGTCGTCAGTTGCTTTAGAAAATACTGCTTTGAGTTTGAATGCATTGCAACACACATTGACTTACTCTGATAGACCAAAGTTCTGATCGCGTGCTTTTTACCTGTGTAGGAAAAAGCGCTATGAATACTACAGTATTATTTATAATGCTAGTGGCGATGCTGTAATATTATATTCGGTCAACCCTTAAAATAGCAATGTGCGCAGCGGTGTATATGCAAGCACATGTTGCAGTGAAATGGTTGGTTAGTATCGGGTATCAGTTGAGGGTTGTGATAAACCTGTGTTTATGTTTTAGTTTTAGTCGGTCAGGCCCTTTTAGCGCGATAACTAACTGCTGTATTATGGTAGTTCAATTCTAATTATTGTATTGGTATTGTGACTGGTGTTTTTTTTTCGGTCAGCACAAGTCAGATTTCGTTTGCCGTTTAATATAATGTCATTCAAGAACTCCTAGCAAACGACCAACACAGGCAGTATTCAGAAGATGTTTAAAAACTATTATTGTTATCTGAGCAGCCCCAAATATAGCGTAGTAGAGAAGCCTGTTACCTCTGTTTCTGAGCCTGGGCCTGTGTTGCCGGGGGAAGCATGCCGGTATGACATTGAAGTAATCAGCTGGATGGCTCAGCCAAGGCCCAGCAACACCAGGCAAACTCGGTCAAATGTGGTGTGACCTCTCAAGGACGGTCTAAGGGGGTGTGTGCCCTTTCCAGCCAATCGCAGCGCTCACAACCCAGATCACGGCCAATAGTCAGCCTCGCACACTTTCAGTTCTTCGCCTATGTAGTTTTCCGCTGTAGTCATGAACATTTCTAGTAGCTGCGCAAGAGAGAGCGATATTTTTAACAAAAACCGAAGCAAGAGCTTTGTTTGTATTATTCATCGTCGAGCGTTCGTCGAGAAAGATAGTGAGAGTGTATAAACTTGAATTGCTCAACTTACTCTTGGTGCCTTATAGTATTTACTTGTGAAGTCTAGAAAATGCTGGACGTGTTTTGGTACGGTAGTCAACCTGGTCCATTTTCCCGATCTCCTAGATATCCCTCCTCCAACGGACTGCAGTATCCTACTATGGAGTGTACCTGTGGTGTAATGGCTACTGGACTCAGGGATATTAATTTCAATGCAAATGGAAAGGTAATGACACATCTTCTAGCAGACTTGCATACTCTTTCTTTGCACGTACAGCAGCATTTAAGGTGTTAGGATTGTGGCCTGTTCAAGCTGTTATAATTGGTGTAATTCTTCAGTACAGTGTTAACTTCTGCATCATTCGTTTAAATGTTGTGAATTTTATTTCTTCTTCTTCTTCTTCTTCTTCTTCTTCTTCTTCTTCTTCTCCTCCTCCTGCTGCTGCTTTGCAAGTTTAAATAGTTGTATAAATGTATTATATTTGCATGAGTGCCTAAGACAAGGACTAGTTGTAAGAATAAGCTGAAAGCTTAAAATTATTAATTATCCTTGTAACATGTTGTCATTGTAATAAACTGTTAAAGTCTTACATCTAAAGTTTTCTTTTTCCATCAATTTCTCCTCCCAACTCCTCGTTCTTGTAGTTTTTCTAAGTTTATTTTATTTCATTTCATTCATTCATTTTATCTATCCATCCATTTTTCTTCTTCTTCTTCTTCTTCTTCTTCTTCTTCTTCTTCTTCTTCTTCTTCTTCTTTTGTTAGTCGTGAATTATGATTTTAGGCACGAATTTAACTGATCTTGTAAAAATTGCAGTCTACACAATATAATTTTAATTGGTAAGCGTTATATTAAGAACACCCAAAAAGTTTTTTCAATAAATAAAATAAGTTGCATTGCACCAGCATGGATATATATATAGTTAAACAGCTAGTAAATTGTGAGATACATTTTCCCAAGGGCTCTGACAAAGTTTTTACTAAACCATTTTTTTTCACTACAAAAAAAGCATAAACAAATGTTTTTTTTTTTTTTAAAGGATATTATCTGTAATTTCTAGCAAACAAAAGTAGTAGTGTAGTGTTGAAAGGTCAGAACTATTTTCATTTTAATTGATGCAGTAGATGTTCTGGGCTCCAAATGAATGTGCAGTTACATCATCTGGTCATGCAGAGTGGGCTTTTCAATATTAATTTAATATTGTACTTTTTTATTATTATTAAGCGCATTTAGGTTTGTTATTATGTATTGTCTATTGCACATTTTTTAAAATTTTAGATAAATTAGGAAGTTTACGATTTTAAGATGCATTTATTTTAAGGATTTCTACGTCTCCCTTCTTTTTCCGTTATAATAGTTTAGTACTGATCTCTGTTGGCTACACTTAACGTGTATTTGTGACTTGTTTATGATTATAACTCCTCTTTATTGTGTAAATGTTGTAGTTTTGAGGGTGTGCATGTTTTTGCTTTTTTGTTGTTTGCTTTTCATATTTTCTCTGTACTAATAGAAAACCTTATAACCATAGAGTACTAAATAGAAGTTATATCATTACATTTATAATTATGCTAAAGGCTCCTGGATTAATTTTCAGTTCGAGATACATTGAACAACTTTGAGTAGGTGGATTGAAAAGGCCGTCAAAAATGTTTAAAGAAGACGTGCATTACCTATACCTTGTGTCAGCGAGCGAGCGTTGTGGCCGAGTGGTCTAAGGCGTGACTAACTTGCCTTGCCCACAAGCTAGAAACCAATGATGCCTGACAGGTGTGGGAACGATCCAGCATAATTATGGCCGTTATGTTTCTCCGAATATTAATTATTTTCGACTCGGGCAACGTCTCGGGGGTTTTCTCCGGGCGCTCCGGTTTGCTCCCCCAGCAAATTTTCAAAAACACGACTAATATTAGGTAGGTTCGTTTTGGGCGAGCAGCAGGCTGCGACTGCGCCTTTCCAAGGGGAGGCGGCCCAGAATTTCCCGATAAAAAGAGACAATAAACTGTCAAAAATCAAATCAAATCAAAATAATCAGCATAGTGAGAGAAGGAAGTAGAGTCTAGCTTATGAATTTTCAGTCATGCTTTATTGATAGTTAAGCATCTATAAGAAGAATGACAAGAGAAAGAGTATTTCTGCGAGTGTCAGAGAGAGAGCGAGAAGGAGAGAGAGAGAGAGAGAGAGAGAGAGAGAGAGAGAGAGAGAGAGAGAGAGAGAGAGAGAGAGAGAGAGAATGAAGAGGAAAAGTATCTGCGAGTGTCAAAGGGGGGGGGAGAGAGAGAGAGATCCATCACCAACAGCTGATCAGAAAAGGACGAGAGGATGAGAGAACGATGGTCCGTGGGGAGAGAAAGAGAGAGAGACTGATGTCCATCACCAACCCAGCTGATCGAACCGGCTTGCGTAGCTGGCGCCTGTGGTATAGGACCATGTGTTTCGTAGTTTTCCCGAGGTCGATCAGCTGCGCGCGCATTCTCATTGCTTATTCTTGGGTCGCAGGTCGGCTGCTAGTCAGCTGTTCTGAACAAAGCAGAACCGGTGTGCAGTCGGTCTCTCGCATTTGTGGGAGAAGGCAGGGATCTATTTTATACTCTGAACTTTTGAGCGTGTGAATTGTTGAAAAAACTGACTACGGAAATGATACTGATGGAAGACTTTATGAATGCTAACTCACCAGATGTACGCAGAGTAAGTGGGCTCACTTTGTCTTTCACGATTTTGGTCGTCTGCTATAGAAGAACCTGTTTGCGAAACGCCGATGAAATAGCATAGTCGCCTTAAGAGTTAGTAAATAAGGTAGTTCTACTTCATGATTTTGTCATTTAAGGACATCATTATCAGGAAAGACTCATTGACTTCCTTGTAAGATGAATATATTCAGCCTTTATTTAATACTATCGACATTTCCTTCTTAAAAATTTCGCCGGTTTTCTCGAAACGCCGGTCGAGCCAAGCCTCAGTTGCAAATCTCTCTCTCTCTCTCTCTCTCTCTCTCTCTCTCTCTCTCTCTCTCTCTCTCTCTCTCTCTCGCAGTCCTGTCTAAATTCTCGCTCTCACTCAGCTGAAGCTGCAGCTAAAAATAAATATCGTCTGCCTTACCTCATACTTTGAACAGATCGTTTTCCTGGGGATTTTGCTAACGACTGCATTTTGGATAGTTTGGTTAACGTTAATAATACCAAGAAAGTCTCAAACGTTATGTTGCATTCATTGTGATTGAAGAAAACATTTTCAGACTCGGTTATTGTTATCCGCTGCTAAAGTGAATATTTCTATTAAGTGCAACTTTTTTTTAACAGTATTAAAAACGAATGTAATTTGATTGCAATTTTAAAAATAAAATTTTGCTTTCGGCACACACTTTTTGTCTCCCAATTACCGTTCAAATTAAAAGTCCCATGTTAATATTTTTATTTCTAACTTTAAAGAACACTTGTATGTGAAAAGATGTACATCCTCATAGTAAACGATCACAGATCACACTTACAAAGAAGGGCTGCCTTTTCTTGGGTCTAGTTTGTGTGTGTTTTGTTGTTTGTTTGTGGTAGATTGTTGTGGGTTGGTTTTTTTTTTTTTTTTTTTTTTTTGGGGGGAGGGGTAGGGAGAGAGAAGGCGACAGGCAGTGGAACATATTGAGTAAATTGGGCCTGTATTTTTAATGTTTTTTTTTGTCTGTTGCTACATAAAAATTGAAACAGGCGTTTAGTCTAATATTTATTTTTCTTTGTTGCAGTTGGTCCCTGTCGACACGCAGTGCGAAGAAGTGAGTATTTATCTTCTTTTATGTTTTCTTCTTTTTTTTCTTTTTTTAAATGTTTCAAGATAATCTTGGTTCCCAGGTAGCAGTTTTGTATCTTTTTTTTTTAAAAGGGATTTCACTCTTGAAATTGAATACAGATTTTTTTACAGGCCTTATCTGTCCAATGACTGTATCAGTAGCGCTGAACCATTCTTGGCTTTTTTCCTCGTTTTATTACTCATTTGTTTCATTTTGCAACATCAGCTTATTTTTTTCCTGAGTTAATTTTTTTTAAGTTGAGGGCGGAAACAAAAAGGGATTACCAGGAAACCGATCAACAACAAAGTGGATATTAAGCGAACCCTAGCAGTGTCTTGGTTTGCTTTTTTACATTTTTTAAATTTATTGTTTGCAGCATCACTCATGGTAAATTCTACTGGAAACAGAGTAATGGTATAGAAACATTGTAACATGAAAAAATATTTCAGAGTCTTAAGTTATACAAAGTGTTTTGCAGAAAGTAGATGCCTTGAAAGCAACGTATTGCCATAGTGTCCATTTTAAACAATGGAAATAGAGGAAGGAAATACGTAGGATGGTGTGCTTCATTTATTTCCTAAAACAAAATATTGGGGTAAATAGCCGCTACTTGTTTCATTTATTCGTCAGTGGTGGTGCTGATTGGACAGAATTAGGAACACTGGAAGTATTTGAAAGACGATTATTGTTGGTTGAAATTAGTTGTTTGCAAAGGTAAATCCCGCATCTGGGCGTGACGTTTCTCCGAATATTATTTACTTTCGACTCGGGCAATGTCTTGGTTTGCTCCGAGTTGCTTTCCCATCAAAATTTCAAACACACAAATAATACATGAACTAGGTAGGTTGGATTTGGGCGCGCCACAGGCTGCTGCTACGCCTTCCCCAACGCAGGCGGCCCAGAATTTCCCGATAGAAATGGATAATAAAGTATCAAAAATAAATAACAATTAAAAAAATAATTTCTAACTACATTTTGCGCTTTTCAAGGTACGCCACCTATTGAATACAAGGAACACTTTGTTGCTCCATGTTCGTCATATTCGCAATCGAATGGGGGGAAAGAGGGTGTCTCATTAGCGGCTAGTAGGGAAGTGAATAATAAATAATACCGGCAATATGAATGTCGTTCTCCCCTTTCGGCCGAAACGGGTCCGATCGTGTTTCTTACTTCCCAACAACAGTAGTCGCAATGATTTTTTTTCGCTGCTTAATAATTATTTCAATATCGCTCTTAGGTCGAGCGAGGTCCTTACCCCGTTCTTTGTATTTCTCTGGGGATTATACTTTCCGTTTCCTTGTTCTCTCTATCTCGGGGTCTGTGGTGCGTATCGGAGTTCGCTTTAGTACTAGGCACTATAATAGAAACTAATGGCAGGGGGGCTTCAGTTGTTTTGCTGGGAGGAACATAATAGAATTTAGTTATTTCTGTCCGCTCAGCTGAACTGTTGATGAAGAAATTTTCCATCGTTAATGTGTCTTAAGTCGTATTTTTCTTCCTCTTTGTTGCTTTGGCTGTGGCTTGGAGTTTTCGTTTCGTATTTTATACGATTTCCTATCATTCATATTTATGCTTTGTATTATTTAAACAATACTGAAAGCTTCTTTGTTTGCAACATCGTTTTATACAGAACACGGAATCTAGGCAAACTGCATTATTGCCAGAATTTTAATTAATAGCTTTCTTGTGCGTAAAAAGGGAATTGTTCGCAGTGAAATTGTAAAAAGAAAAAAAAAAGAAAAGAAGAAGAAGAAGAAATATCTTTTCAAGAAAGTGCGATGCAGAAAACCGGTAGAAAGAAAAAAAGGATGAAGAAAATAGAAGAACGCCGCTTGTCGAAATGTCCCTTTCACCGCGCTGCACTGCAGCAGTCTCTTTCCTCTTCTGTACCGTGGTAATCCTTTCTGTCGTGTAGACTTTCACGTTGTCACGTAGACTTTGTCGTGCTGGAATTAATATAATTTGTTACTGCCGCTCCACAAAAAACTTTAAAAGAGAAGAAAATAGTCGCGTCGGTAAAAGGTGCTTTCTCCCCCCTTTACTTAACAATTCTTCACTGTTGTCCTGCATACCGCTGCTCAGTTCTCGCTCGTTAG
This sequence comes from Oncomelania hupensis, assembly GCA_036898135.1. Classification (NCBI taxonomy): domain Eukaryota; kingdom Metazoa; phylum Mollusca; class Gastropoda; order Littorinimorpha; family Pomatiopsidae; genus Oncomelania; species Oncomelania hupensis. The sequence continues at coordinate 29,474,865 of CM072515.1, forward strand.
TTATAAGGTTTATTTTTGGTGCTTAGGTTTTCACGGCCGGTCTAGTCATACAGTCTTTTCCACACTTACCGCTGTATGTAAATGTTGTTTGTTCTTTGTATCTAATCGCCACAGTCCTCATCATGTATGAGAGAGAGGTAAGTGGATGGGATCGGTTGGAACTAAACTCTCCATCCTATAGCTCTAAAAATTGTTGGAGGTACGAAAAAACTTTGTGAGAGAGAGGTGGAAGGAAGGGAAAGAGGGGCGGGAGGGAGAGGGGAAGGGGCACTCTACCTGAGACAAGTGAACTGGAAAACAGGTACGAAGGAACTTCGTTCGATAAATAACGTATTGCTTCAGTGCTTAAACGGTATTTTAAGCAGGTTTTATGTGATGTTGGTTGTGTTCTTTCACACTTTATATTTTAAAAACCGAAAACTGCTTCCATTTCAACGAGGAAGCTCTTCGCTATTTTTTTTTTTAAATTGTCACATCCTCCCAGCGATTAGCAAATTTTGCTTTTGCACGACCTGCTGTCTCAGCGAAACTGTGGCTAATGGTAGGCTTCCCGCCCGCTTTAGTCTAGTCTGTTCGTGAAGTTTTTTGGGTTGTTAGTTTCGTCTGCTTCTCTCAAAGTTTTGGCAAAATGTATTATGCGATTTTTTTTTTGTGGGGGTGGTTGAGTAAAATTAACGTCCCCGGACACATTAAGCGTATAGGGGACGATATTATGCGATGCGTTGTAATTTTTCTTTTATTTCTTTTCCCGCAAGCACCGAACGTATGTGACTTAGGTACGAGATTATTGAGGTCACCGAGGGTTTTCTCCGGGCACTCCGGTTTCCTCCCTCCCTTCAATAATGGTACTGGACGCACTCAATATAAAAATTTCAAAAATAAAAATTCGATTTTCTTTCCGTCTTCCAATAGCGATCTTTCTGCCTTTACACCACCTGTTTGAGTGATAGATGTGTATTTGGTATGTGTGTGTGTGAGTGGATGAAATAAGTGAGCGTGTATATTGGTACAGATCGCCGCGCTTTAAGCCTGATTAGAGTTTAGGAAAAAGCGCGTATCTATCTATATAGCATCCATTATTATTATTATTATTATTATTATTATTATTATTATTGAGTTTGAATTTTGTCGTGCCCGCATATCTGCTTATTTACGTTCTTCTCCTGGACTGTCGTGATTTGTTGCTGGTTTTAAATTGCCATTTTGTTTTTCTTTCTCTTTTATTTATATATTTATTACAGTTATCATTATTTATATTGATTTTAATTCTTTTTATATCTTACATTTAAAAAGAAAACCTCAATGAACGCTGGGTGACGAAGGGCGAAAACGTCATTATTATTATTACTCTCTCTCTCTCTCTCTCTCTCTCTCTCTCTCTCTCTCTCTCTCTCTCTCTCTCTCTCTCTCTCACCTTCACCCAGCTGCCCGCTCCCTCGCTTATTCTCTCGCTCACCTCCCACGCTTTTACAGGGTTTTGTTAGATCGATCGTTGTGTTGCTATCGCCTACACGCATCTATAGCGCACGCCGGCTGCGAGTGTTCGTGCGACCAACAGACCAATGAGCTTGGCGGACTAGACGGACTACTGTTGGGGTTGATTTCTGATGCAATGGGTTTGCAACTAAGAGAAGTTCCTTGATATTTAACGTCCGCTTTCTGCTGCAATCTTTTCCATTCACTTTTCTACAGTCAACAAGATAAAATGAACAAATAGAAGGACCAGAGTCTAAGATGAATTCGCTGTTCGAAAGAGAGAATCTAGATCGCCACGATGGAGCTTTAGCGTAAAGGTGCCGTGTTTTGTTTTAGCTGTTCAGCCATGGGGTAGACGGAGAGAACGCTATTTTGCTCACAGTTGAACCGATGGTGCGATGGCTTAGGTTCCACAATGCGAGGACCAACAACCAAGCAGCGTCAGTGTCAATTATATTACGGGAATAGTCAACCCCAATTCGGCGAAAACCATACACTAAAACTGAAAATGATCGTGATAGAAGAAACATCAGCAAAGAAAGGAGGTTTATCATCAGAAATGCTGAGTTTACTCAACTTGATGGCATACAGTCGACCGTCACAGGTGAGAAGAGGGCAATAATGTCTTTATTTTGTTTGAACCGCGTTTCTTTCTTTTTGCACCTGGTATTTTATTAATGTCCAACTGAGTACTCATAATGATAGTGTTATCTCTGTTTTCTTTTTTGTGTCGTGGTGGAGGATATTCAGAAACCCCACAGAACTAGTGCTCTGTCTTCCTTGTCGCGATAATTCAAAATGAGACGATAACAAACAGTACGATGCTGAAGTTAATTTGAAATGTTACCGGCGTCTTTAACCGCAAGATTAGTTTTCAGGATGCCATTGTGGGGCCGGGTAGCTCAGTTGGTAAGAGCGTCTTGCTAGTAACCGAAAGGTCGCTGGTTCGAATCCCGGATTGGTCAACGTGTGATCATATTATTTTCCCCTTTACCAACAGCTGGCCCGCTGGTGTCAGTATAAATCGGTCCAGTAGTCACCTATATGCGAAAGTGTGCCCAACGCTTGTGCTGTTTAATGCAATCTCTTATGTCTTATTTTCTATTTCTAGCTTGTCGCAATACGCGCGATGTATGATGCATATCAGAGGTCAGGGACGTTTGAAATTAAAAAAAAAAAAATGCTTGTCAGTTTCTTCAAGTTAGTATTATTGCGCGCCTTAAATCTTATATTAGGCGTTTTGTGGCTTTTCTGAACTTAAAACCATGATGTTCATTGCTTGGAATCTCGAAGTTTATTATTTCCATCTATCCCTATCTGTATTTATTATGTCGCATCTCTCTCTCTCTCTCTCTCTCTCTCTCTCTCTCTCTCTCTCTCTCTCTCTCTCTCTCTCTCTCTCTCTCTCTCCATTTGCAAATTAATATAGCTGTGGTGAATTGGTCGAAATTAGTTGTGTTTTTTTTTAACCCGTGAAGGAAGAATAATGTTCATGCAGGTTGCTTTTAGGCGTTTAAAGATTATTACTGTCGTTTTATGTTTTTGTTTTTAACAAGTTTTTAATGTCCATATTAATAGTTTTATATTTTTAAATCTTCATATTTATAGTCTTATATTTAAATCTGGCGGATATTAATACTCCTATACAGATAGATAGCCTTATTTTTAAATGTTGAAATTAATAATAATAATTATGCATATATTTATTTTTAGTTCCTTCTCCAAGATTCAGATTTCGTTTTTAAATAGCAGCTTTGTGTATTAGTGTTTTATCAGTTATTTTAGATAATGTGTATCCTTCCTTCCGCTCCCCATAATTCCTGATACAATACTACTACTACCACTTTTTTTTTTTTGAGTAAAATTAAAGTCCCCGGACACATTAAGCGTATAGAGGACAAAGTGAACTACCACTTTTTTTTTTTTTAGTAACATTTACGTCCCCGGACACATTAAGCGTATAGGGGACGGGTGAACCTAACTACCACTACTAATAACAAGGATATTTATACATCATGCGCAACCCTTTCTTTGTGGCAGTCTGGTCTCCAGTGATGACTTGCGGTCTACGCTTGACAGCGCTTGTCGCTAGTCCTTCTTTCCTCTTTGTCTTTGTCGCTAGTTTTCCCTTCTTTTTTCCCCCCAGCCACTTGCATCTGCTTTCCTATAGTTCTCATCCCATTCCAACCCCTCCCTCTTTCCTAGCCTGTGGACTCCCCCCTGTCCCTTTTCCTACTTCCTCTCCATCCCCTCCTCCTCTCCTCCACCAAACCCTCTCACTCCTCTTCCATCCCCTGTTCTCCGCCTTTTCTTGTCGCCTCTCCCTCCCCCACACCCCTCCTCCAGCATTACCGCTATGTGTTGAAAAATCCAGCATATCATTTTAATTCTCTTGACATACACAGTTTATTTTATTTTCAAAGACTAAAGTAAAAAAATCCTGGTTTATCGGCAAAACTCCATAAAAAAAATATTTTGGTATCTGGTAACTAAAATTGGCGAAATTTATTTAAGAGTGAGTATCTTTTTCTACATGAGAGTTTTTAAAAACTTATTTCAGATGGCGGTATACAGCGATTGCGTTTATCATTTCCCTTATTTTATTGAAATAAATCTTAATCAAATAAGCCGCCGAACCGAATATTCATGTCTCTTCTTTGTTGCTGACATCTCTGCTTTCCTTTCATGCCTGTCCACGAGGACGCGTCCGCACAGGCCCTCAGAAACCCGCCGTGCGTCGGCGCTATTTTTAGCGGGCAATATTCGTACAGCTGCTTCGGGTCAGCGAGCGCACGGTTAGCGTCAGCAGTTAAAAAAAATAAAAATAAAAAAAGCGCGTTGCTGTTTTGCGCGCAATTACACTCCTCTTGGGCTTCTGTGGTATCGCGAATATCAGGACTCTCTAATGCAGGAAACTTCAACTTTAACTTCAACTTTTTATTAGCTCCAAGTACGTTTGACAACACACTAGAGAATTTGCTTCGCGCATAGAAAGAAAGGAAAAAACCACACATAACAACCCGTTTAAGGGAGTGGGGGAAGAGATGTTTTTTCAACGGTCCCTGTCATTGCTAGGAGTTAAGAAACGGAAAGGGCGAGCGAGAGTTTCAACTTAATGAGGTTCAAGGGTGAAACTGTTTCCAGTACTAGGGCGGATCAACAAGTCTCACTGCAAGATATTTCTCCATTTATTTCCTTTGACTGATTTTGGAGTCTTTTATTATGTGATTAGATAAAATAGTTGGTTTCGTATGGTTAACAAGAGCGAGAAATAATCCCTTAGTTTCTCTAACTTTGCTGGGGATTTTGTTTTGTATATTGGTAACTATTTTGATCAGAATAGTGGAATTTTAAAACTCTTCCGATTTCTTTCTGCACAACACAACCCCATCCCCCAAAATTGAACAAAAAGGTTATTACAATTGATCACGTTCTTGGTTGCAGCAGTGTGTGCGTGCAAAGGTGAACGTGTGTGGGGTGTGGTGTTACCGGTGTGTCAAGGCATGTTTACTCAGAAGAAGGCCCTTGCTTTTTATCTCGTACGGTTGTCACGTCGATGACCTCATCAGCTCCAGTTTGCTTCAGGCTTATCCTAGATCGCTAGGGACTGGCTAGTCTGGGACTTTACCAGTTGGGGGGGAAGGGGGGGGGGGGCTCTAATTTGATAAATAGGCATAATCGGACGAGATCCTTGTTTGTTTGTAGATTATAGTCACGCGACACTTTCGCATATAGGTGACTACTGGACCGATTTATACTGACACCAGCGGGCCAGTTGTTGGTAAAGGGGAAAATAATATGATCACACGTTGACCAATCCGGGATTCGAACCAGCGACCTTTCGGTTACTAGCAAGACGCTCTTACCAACTGAGCTACCCGGCCCCACGTGCGAGATCCTTTGGTCAGTCACCTCTTTTATACTCCTGATTCGGCGGTAAGATTTTCTGTTGGTTAAGGGTGGTGATACTTAGAAGAGTTTCAGTAAAGGAACGAGTCCGGTAAGTGGCGTTGTGTAATATCACCTGGATTTTCTCATTTTGATCAACATTAAAGTCCTCCTGCTGACCTCTTTTGCCGTGTTGTTGCGTACATCGAGATGTGCGGTAACTGTAGAGACCACACCGGGACACCGGATGATCCCTTCGCTGTTTTTACTAATGATTGGACCAGAGGTAGCTATCCGCGGGGTAGGAAGTTGCTGATTTTTAATAAAGTTACAGTGGGAAGGATCTAGGAGGGCAGACATTGATGAGTCAACAAAAAGTAAAAAGGGCCTAGCACCTGAACGAATTAAGACAGTGACATAATAAGCTGGTAATTGTTAGTCCTTAAGGGGCCTGAAGTCGAGCCTCATTACCAGTGGAGTCGCGTTTCCTTTGGTTTCGTTTTGATACATTTAACGTCCCCGGACACCTGTGCATATAGGGGACCGTGGAGTCCCCGGACCCCTTCTGAGCTTTATCGCGGGTCCCCCCATCCCTTCCCACCTTTTCCCACTCCCCCATTCTTTTGGCTTGCCAGTCATCCATTTCACCTTTTATCGGTGACTGGCTTAGGCCTTTTGCATAGGCCGATATAAGATGACCTCAGCACGTAGATCAGCCTCAAGGCTGAGCGTGACAAGGACTATAACAAATAGCGAGAGGTGACAAGTTTGAGCATGCGCACTCGCGCTGTCCTTCTGCACTTATTTGTCATGGAGCAAGGGCTGTGCTATACTAGCGAATCGCTCGCGACAGCTGTGTGGCCTGAGGTTAGGCTGCTCACACATATCGCAACCAGTCGGATACAGCTTTATTTTAGGACACCGCTGCTGACTGTTGGGTAGTGCAGTGGGGAAGGCGGGAGGGGGCCGTTTCTCTCCCTACTGCGCTTTGTCGGTCGATCAGTTGGTAGTCCGACCTCTGAAAAAGTAGCAGTGCTTTTTTTGTTCCACTGCATTGGACTAACACTTCTACACTTCGGAGTACTTTGCCTGCTGAGGAGAACACTTTGTAAATTTTTTGAAAGTGCAAACTTGTAGCTAGGTACATTATTGTGAATTGAATTGGATTGCAGTTTGATTGATCTTTTGAAACACTTTGACTGACTTTGGAAAATGTTGGAAATGTTGGCCATGACAATGCCTATTTGTGGTGGATGTGGAGAGCCGTTTAGGTCAGTAGAAAGACAACCCGATCAAACTCCTTGTTGGGAATTTGCTAGTTTCAGTGAGTTATGCCCTGTTCCTGCAGTTTTGCGGCCGTTTCATCCATTCCCTCTTCAGTCTTGGATTCAAGAACCGTCTTTTACAAGCGACCGTCCGCTCTGGGTATGCCTATAACTGCTGACGCCGACTAGTATAAACGTTTTAATAAACCTAATTTTAAAATGGTGCTTCTTAAGGCATTTATAACGCGGTTTCAATTTTTCGTGCGTTGATTGTTATTATGTTAGACGTGATAATCGGTCCAAAATTTACGGCATTGTTGCACTAAAGTTTGCAATAGTTTTTTTGCATTTTAAATTTAAGTGGTGGTGGTCTTTTGTGTGTTTCAGAAACAAATGGTGTTCATCGACTCATTCCTTCAGAATAACAGGTTGGAACACATCCACCAACTAATGGGCTACCATCCCAAATACTTGGAGGCCTTCATGAAAACTCAAAACTTCATGATGCGTGAAGATGGTCCACTCCCCTTCCAATACAGACACTACATTGCCATCATGGTATGTACCATTGCATCTTTGTTTTTTAAGCTATGCTTTTGCATGTTATTTTGTGTTCGTGTGGTCAGGTTTAGTTTTAGAAATCAATTTGTTTTTTTTTTTTAATGTAAGTATTATATTAGGATGAGGAGGTATTGCATATCCGTGTCCAAAAGCCACACTTTGAGAGAGAAAAGGAATTATCTTCCGCCATTCTTCGGTTCTCCATTAACATTATTTGTGAATTTTTTCATCATCATGATGAGCATTTTGATGAATGGTGGTGCTGTTGTGTATTTTCAGGCAGCAGCAAGGCATCAGTGCCTGTACCTGGTGCGGTTACATACACAGGAGTTCCTCTTACTAGGGGGTGACCCACAGTGGTTGAGAGGGTTGGAATACGCACCACCGAAGTTGCGTGGCCTGTGTGAGCTGATCAACATCTTGGCACACAGGCCGTGGCTCATCAAGGTGGAGCACATACAGGTGACTGATTTATTTCTTCAGATTTATGTTTTGGGAATAGTGCTTGTAAAAGAAGGAATTGTATGGGATAAAGAGAGAAAGAGTGAGCGGTGTTCTAGTCTAGTTATGACTTCTAGTGTGGTATGGTAGCCCATTCTGGTGTTCTAGTCTAGTTATGATTTCTTTGTGTACAAACAATTTTAATGTAATTATTTTTTCAAATGTACCATGCTCATAATTTTCTTTTTGTTCTGTTTCACAGAAGTTGACGAAAGGCAATGACACCTGGTCCATATCAGAATTGTTCCAAGCCATAGTAATCGTCACCCATTTCCACTCGTTGTGTTCCTTTGTCTTTGGTTGTGGCATCGTCCCAGAGATAGACCAAGGCGGCTGTACTAGGAGGAGGCCGCCTTCTTCTAGCGAAGATGACGAGTACGCCAGTGACACCTCTTCCAGCGGCGAGAACAATGTAAATGTGAGTACTCTTCTCATCATTCATGTGCCTGTTGTCTTCAATTAAATTAGTTTTAGCATCAATGCATGCTAGTAAGAATTTAAAAAAGGATAAAACGTTTGTGCCAATTCTAAGACCCCCCCCCCCCCCCCGCCCTCCCATCCCTCAGTGGGCACCGTGGGGGTTCTGTATAATAGTATCCCCCACTTTGTGGAAATTTAATGCTTTAAAATACCACTGATTCTGTCCTTCTCATTAGTTCTTTCTCGTTCCTAATCTGTTCTATCAATCTATCTTCTTTGCTAGACCAGTCACTTGTCTTTTTTCTTGAAAACTCCCAAAACTCCTCATTTGTGTGTGGGATCTGTTGGGTCAGCTTTGGGGATATTGTACGCGTATCTTGTTAATATTTTATAATGATTATATTCTATTTTATTTTTGTAAATGGGTGTTTGATAAATTAGAGTACAGCCTCGGCGTCCCCCGCATGGGATGCCTTTATTGTAAAGTGGCCGATTGGTAGAGTGCCTTCAGTTTTACTATTAGGCTGGTTTCAGCAGATCTTTTATACGGACGGATCAGGGGTGAGTCCTTTCTCAATCAAGTGGTCCTGATTCGGCTCTTTGCAGTCCGCTGGACCCTATAAACTAACTAACTTGCTGAAGAATTCCATTACAGGATAAACTGTTGGTGTGGGAAAAGTTTTCTTTTTCAATTGAATAAGCATGGTTGATGTTGTATGTTATACAGATGGAGGAGACGAGCTTAGAGCATCTGATGCAGAGGATGAGAGAGATTAATGAGACTGCTCAGGAGGAGGACGTCTCCCAGGATGAGCTGGCCAAGCGCTTTGAGATGGTGGAGAACCAGAGTTCAGAAAGTAAGTAATCAGTTTCAATTTTATTTATAAATATTAATATCATCCCACCCCCTATTAGCTTGTCAGCATGTGACTGAATTTGTGGGTAAAGCAACTAGCCCCTCTGCTGGGGATGACTACCAACTCTCTTGGAAAACCACTTTAGTGTCATTTTCAGACTGTGCCTTCACAATAAAACTTGGCTAAATGTAATAAATGATCTGAAGACATTAATTTAAACCATGTTTTTTACTTGCATGTGTTTCAGTATCTGTACCCAAGTCCAACAAGTCGTCGTGGTCTAGGAGTGAGGACTTAACGCGATTCATGGTGGACAGCGACTTCACCTATTCTGACTTTGCAAAGCGGCCCCCAGGCTCCGAAATTCCCACATTCCGAGTTCAAGACTACTCATGGGAAGACCAGGGTTTCTCACTCGCCAACCACCTATATGACCAAATCGGCAATTTGCTGGATGACAGGTTCAACACTGCCTTCAACCTTACCTATTACACGTAAGTCTTTTTTTTTCCCTTTGTTGTTCCGTTGGTTGTCTAGAATAAGATTTGCAGTAGTGTTCATCAACAGATGAAATAATTGCTTACATTTTACATTCTGTACTGATGGTTGAAATGTGTAGAGGTTTGGAAATACTTGATGAACGATGATGAAGAAAGGGGCAATAATCATTATGAACAAGACTAAAAAAAACACCACATTTTTCTTGATTAGTTTAGCAAAGTTGGAGACGTTGGCAAATAGTGTTTTCATAGACTGCAGCAAGCTTTATCGAGTATGCCCTCTTCTGGTTACAGGATGGGCGACAACGAGGAGGTGGACACGTCAGCGTTCAGAACAGCCATCTGGTACTATATCCACTGCATGTACGGAATCCGGCACGATGACTACGACTATGCTCAAGTCAACCAGATGCTGGAACGCAACCTTAAGGCTTACATCAAGACAGTCACCTGTTACCCTGAGCGCATCACAAAGAAGGATTATGAGGGTGTTATGCGCTCTTTCAAACACTCTGAAAAGGTCAGTAGCCATTCATTCTTAAATGGATCTTTTTAAAAATTATTATTAACATAAATGAACTTAAAAGTTTTGTTTTATTTATTCAGATGTAAAACTGTTAATTATATCAGTGCATTTGTTATTGTTGATGGATTTTCCAGTTATAGTATTTGTTGTGTGTGCTTGCTTGCTTACGTGCAGTTAGTAATCACTGATTCCGTTTGTTATTTTATATGTTGTTAATGTTTTGTTTTGTGTTCTTTGGGTTACAGGTGCACGTGAATCTGATGATAACGGAGGCACGCATGCAGGCAGAACTCCTGTACGTTCTGAGGACGTTCAACCGCTACATGACGGAACCTCAGTCCATAGCAGCAGCTGAGGACACGTCACCACCCTCTGCATAATCGTGTACAGACAGCAACCAAGCATCCTCATCATTTTTTTGCTGCGTGCCAAACTAGAGATAGTCTAGTGGGGTGCTTTCTTTCTTTATTTTTGTGTTCTTGTTTTCTTCTTTCTTGTTGTTGCAAATAGATGGTTTAACCTTTTAGTCAACGTGCATTTGAAAAAAAAACACTTTGTAAGGGTGTGAACTGAAAAGAAGATGGTGGGATAAGTTTGCTGTACTGGAGGGATCCAGTTTCACTTGGGCCTTTATATGATTTTCTCTGTTTGAGAAGCATTGAGCCAGAACACGAGAGAGAGAGAGCATAAGAAAGAAAGGAAGTAAGTGGCTGGACTAAAAAGAAGACAAAGTGGTTTTTTGGTTTTTTTTCATCTTGCATACTTTGTCATGGACTGAGAGACGGGAGAGAGGACGGAAGACATTTTGTCAAAAAGTTGGAAATGCAGAAGAAGTTGATTTGCTTCTTTTTTGTTTTGATTCTCCAACGCTGGTGCTGATATTTTATGAGATCTTGAGAGACTATGAACTGACTCTGGCTCTTGGAGCCATTTTGTTTTTTAATTCATTTGTACCCATTAGCTGGAGCAGCTTTGGGATTTGAGATTAGTTGTAATCTTTTGTTGTGCTGACTTGCAACAAATCATACACACTTGGAAATAATACTAAGAGCTGGCACGACTGATGGAGCTTGCTTTTTGGGAACATGGACTACTGGTGCCACCCAGCTGTATTCTCAATGTGAACGCAACGAGAAAGAAGTAAGGGCTGATTGTCTTGACTTCCCACAGGCCTTCTGTGATAATTAACTTTTTGTGCGTCCACTGCCCACATGCTGTGTGTGGCTTTTTCATTTCAAACAAAATAGCTAGTCACCCCCACACATGTTGTTTTGCCGGTGGGTGACGGCGCGCGCTTCACTAATCTTTAGTGTCGTGGGTCTTTGTGTGCAAGATGTCTTTAGTTTTGTGATGAGAATGAAAAAGGAGTTTGAATCAGGAACGTAATGGGATACCCTTAATCTCCTTGACATCTTTTTTTTTTTTTGGTACCGTTTATTTAAATTTTAATCAAACAAATCTGAATGTGCAGAAGGGTTGAATGGAAAGGCTGTGTGCGAAGTGCATATGACGTAATGAAGCTGTGTTCTTTGACAGCTGACTTAATCTCCACATTGGAACATTTTATATGTCTGGCCCTGGAGGGTTCATTATAAGAAGGTTGTCAAGAGGAGAGAAAAAGTTGTCTCCGGTCAACTGATAAAAGGTCGTTGCTTGCATTGTTTGGGTTTCCTGGTGATGCTCAGCCATGAAAGTGGATGCTGCAGCTGTTTTTTCTCGGTTGATTGGGGATGCCCTGTGTCTTTCAGCATGTTCGGTGCTAGATCTACCGACAATGCGCTTACCATGTGACATTGTGTTTCATGATCATTTAGAATGAAATATTTTCTAGCTGTCAGTCAGTTTAGTGTTTGGAATAGTGTGTTTTAAGTCATGACGATATTTGGTAGTAGAATTGTTTGTTACATTTGCAGTGATATCAATCGGTTGACCATTCCATCTCTTAGCAATCGAGTTGTGATCGTTCATTTCTGTTCTGTGCCATCCGTCTATTCATTACATATTCTTAAATTCAAATGAGAGTTAAAAAATAACAGTGATAGCCTTTAAGTTTAAAATATAATAATTGATGGTAACAATCCCATTTTTTGCTGATATTTCAAGCTGCAACATTGTTTAACTTCAGCGCATGTACACTTTATATTAGACAAATGCATGATTCATCACTTCTAGAGTTATATAATTTTTGTATTGCATTTTAAAAATTTTTTAGTTAAGTATTGTAAGTGTTTTTAGCAGAGTATGAGCATGTATTTTGTACCCCAATTGCAACATTTAAATCCTTGAATGTTAAGTATTTAATGATCTGCATTTGAAGTGGCTGTACTAATATTTTCGAGCTTGGCAAAACATGACAAGAGCACTTGCAGTGCTTCATTCGTTTTTAACCATTTTATCTTATCCTAATTGTTCGTTTTAAAAAAAAAGTATATTTTTGTCATTTTGTTATATTTTATCATTAGCATTCATAAGGGGTTCCTGTATACATAGTATCCCCACTTTGTGCAAATTAAGTGCTTTAAATTCCCCACTGTTGCTGTCTTCTTCGTTATTTCTCTTTTCTATTCAGTTGTATCATTGTACTATTTTCTTCGCTAGACCAGTCGCCCACCTTTTTTTTTTCTTGAAAACTTTCCCCAAACTCCTCATTTGTGTGTATGGTGTCTGTTGGGTCAGCATGGGGATATTGGACGCTTTCTGCCAAATGGTCATTAGGGCTTTCTGTGGTATTATTTATTTAGCAATTTAGTCATTTTATATAATATAGGTATTTTGTTAATATTTTATAATGTTTATTTTATTTTTTATTTTTGGTAAACAGGTGTTTGATATATTACAGTAAAGCCTCGGCGTCCCCTGCGTGGGGTGCTTTTATTGTAAAGTGACCGGCTGGTGGAGTGCCTTCAGTGTTAACATTAAGGCTGTTTCAGCCGTTTTTTTATACAGGTCAGGGGCGAGTACTCTTTCCACAAAGTTGTTGTCCTGATTCGGCTCTTTGCAGTCTGCTGGACCCTATAAACAATTCGTGAAAAGTGAGTGAATAATCGTTCCAACTTCCATTTAACATAGACTGTGTTCGTTTATAAACGTTGTTGTTTGTGATTTGAATAATTGCCTTGAAAGAACAAGTTCTGTTCTTTGAATTTCTCAGTTTGAACTAGTCCAGTAAGCGTCAGGTTATGAACAAAGTTCTGTTTAGGAAAGACATTAACAGCATGCTCACTCCTCAAATCCTGCCGTTTTTCTTTCATATTCCAAGACGTATACTCTTTCCCTTGAAGGGAATAGTCTCTATTTTGAACAATAACCAAACAAAACAAAACCCAAAAAACGAATTCTGTTTTTAGACTTTAGACTTTTAACCTTTTGAGTACTTTTGTTAAATTTTGAAAATTCAAGTGGAAAGTTTGAATAATTGAGGTCAACATTTCAATGAATGAATCTCTTGAGATAAGCATGATTTGATTTGTATTATGCAGTCTATATGGATATGATTTATGAACATGCTTTTTTTGTTTGGGGGTGTTGGGTGGTGGGCAAAGATGTTTTATTTATAGATCTAGGTCGTTAAATTTAAACTGTCTCTGTCAGTAAGCAAGACTGCGTGTACTATATACAATCAACAGTGAATTCCCAAAAGCTGATGCAACAAAACAAGTTTGACAGACAGTATTGTGGTAAAATCACATTTGGTGCAATGCAATGTATGTTTATCTGTACATAATTATTGTACTGTTTGTTGGATCATCCAAGGAAAATAATGGCAAATGACATCATCCAGCATGCTTTTGACTTCATGACTAATGACACATCATCGTAAATTTCATCCAAGTGTCATACCTTTTGCCAATATCATGTGATATATGTAATAATTATATAACCTGTCTGCTTTTCAAATTGTAGAGTTGGTGATTTAGCAAGAAGAAAATCTGTGCCATTGTACAATCGTTATATGAAAACCAGTGAACTGGTCATTGTTTCAGTAGGGTGATGCATGTTGCAAAATTAAATATCACTACATCATGTACATGCATAACTTTTAGATCCAGCTATGCGTATGATTTGCCAAATATCTTCAAGCATGGGTAGTAAGTGTGCGTGTGAAGAGAAAGAGGACCCTAACATTTAACAAAAACAGCATTGTAATGTATTGTCTTCTCACACCTGAAGTCTGAAATCAGAACCAGGTTTTTTACCAACCATTGTAGTATTTCAAAGATGTTGATTGACTTTAGACAACAAATTATAGGAGACCGTTTATTATTGCTCTCATGCGTAAGAAAGTACACATTTCCCACATTCTTTGACACTTGACTTCAGATTGTTTATCAACTGAATATAAATGGGACTGTTATCAACTGAACATAAATGGCATTTTGTTACGAAGTATGACGAAACATAGTGCAGTGTGTTGTGATTTTGTAATTCCTAGATGTGTGATCATAATCAATTTAAATAAAATATTTGTCCAAGAAAATGGAGGGAAAAAAATGAAAATAAGTACTTAACATGATGTTTAAAATTTCAAAAATGTCTGAAAGTGATGACTGTTTTTGCGAACAAGAATGTTAAACCAATTTGCGTTTATGTGTGACAATGAAGTCATAATGTCTTTCAGTTTGAATGTCGAAATAATAATAGCCGTTATTTCTTAGAACACTGACTGGGGCCTGGTTGCTGTTGTAAAAGTGTACATGTACCTGTGTTTGGTATTGTGTCTTAACAGTTTAGCGTAATATTTGTAAAAAAAATTATTGAAAGTGTGTGAAACAATTGTTCTGATATTTTGTGACTGGGTGTTGAATGTTCTGTTCCTCTGTCCTGGCGGCACTTTATGTGTGCTGGCTTTTTAATCGTGTGGTGATGTACAATCACACAAGTGAATGAAGAGATTGTATAATAATGTGTGCAGTAAACATGGCGACAGTATTACAACGAGGTTTTTAAACATGTTGTGGGTCAAAGGAAACATGAATGTGGAGTCTTCTTGCAAGAGGGTTGAAGAACTAGTCTGCTGATGTCTAGCACCAATGTGGTGGTTTCACATAGTAAACCAATTATTGGGCTTTTTATCAGTGTTATATTTCCCTTTTGCTTAGACCTCTCGTTTGGAGGCTTCCTACCCGTGTGTGTGTGTGTGTGTGTGTGTGTGTGTGTGCATGCTTGCTATTTATGATTTTATTTTCTTCATGCAGTGTAAATTTGTATGTCATGGGTATGCATGTTCCTTTTTATACGTTGGTGATATTGATGAACATGAACGCTTGATAAAAAAATTTTAAACCATGAAAAATTAAAATAAAAATTAAAAAATACAAACTTCCATTGCATTTGATTTTCTATGTGTGTGTATGTAGTTGTGCTACTCATAGTATGACTGTCTAATCAAATCTTTTCATGTCTTTCAAACTTGTTTGTATTCTTCTATGGGATATATATACCTTGATGGTTGATCTGATTGCTTCCTTTCCACCTTCTCCACCTACTCTTATCTTCCCCCTCTTTTTTCTTCTTTTTTTTCTTCTTCTGTGTACTTTTACCGAATACAACTAATTTTAAAAAAAGTTATTAAAAACAAACGTTAAAACAAAATGTACTAAAATCAACTTGGTTGATTCGAGATTTGCATTCATTTCGGTTTAAAGACGCACGAGATTGGAGTGCGCATGTCAGGAAGTCACTAGTGACTTTTGGTTCTCATGAAAGGACAACAATAAATTTCGTTTCATACATTGTGCACTTTCTTCGAAGCAGTGTATTGGAAATATTAACAGAAAGTGTGAACTATTTAACTTGCATGATATGCAATACGTGTAGTTGGTTGCTAGTGCGCGAAATATGCAGTCGTACTTCGCCTTATTTACCTAATACAAGCTCAACATCACATCAGCTTAACAGGTAAGTTTCGTTTTAATGTTGTTAGTTATTCATTGTTTATAGGACTGCAAAGCACCGAATCGGGACCACAAAATCAGGACCACAACTTGGTTGAAAGAGGACTCACCCATGATCCGTATAAAAGGTCTGCTGAAACGACCCGTGCAGGCTCTGAAGTCTTTTCTTTCGTAAGCCTACTACATAAGTATGTAGCATGTATAGTATGTAACTGAGGCCTACGACAGACGAGACTTCACAGCCTGTGAATAACCCTAGTGGTTACACTAAAAGCACTCCACCAGCTAGTGACTTTACAACAAAGGCACCCCAGAGGACGCTGAGGCTATACTCTAATTTATCGAACCCCCATTTACAAAATGAAAAATAGAATATAAAAATCATTATAAAATATGAACAAAAAACATATATAAAATGCATACATTGCTAAAGAATAATATAGAAAGCTTTAGTGACCATTTCACAGAAAGCGTCCAATATCCCCAAGCTGACCTAACAGACCTCATACACAAATGAGGAGTTTTGGAAGAGTTTTTAAGAAAACAAAGTAGGTGACTGGTCTAGTGTTGTCTTAATCATTTGATGACATAATAATATGAAAAGCCTAAACATCGCCGACAAGAAATAATATGATGAGGGTTCATCCTAATAAAAACGACATACAGGCGTTTCAAGTTTTTATTACTTCTTACTTTTTTGGGTTAAATAAACTTTTAAAAAAATAAATTCATTAAAAATAAAAGAAAAAATGAAAAAATATTATTATATGTAACATAATTAATACAAAGTGGAGAAAAAGTATTAAACAGACAATCCCTTACACCATTGATATTATTAACATAAAAAGGACTATGTGATATCGTCATTCTTTTTTGAGATGTTCAACATTGGGGCAGTTTTGTTTGTTATAATATCGTTAATCACACATGTCGATAACGACATTTTGTTGTTTGCAACAATTATAAGTGTGATCTTATTTTTTATTCATTTGTTTTTCCCCTTTAAATGATAAGCAAAGTTTAATAGAAAGTTACACTTTATCACATCATGTTCACATGAGAAAGACATACAATGCGATCACATTAGTAATTTTGACATTATTTTTTAACTATCACTCACAGTATCATCATTATTTTTTGAACTATAACTATCACAGTATCAGGATTATCAAGAATGTCCACATAAGTAGACAGCTAGTCAGAAAAGTGTCAAATCATACAGTTATCATTGCGCTAATAAAAACAAGATAATGTACTCTAATTAATGGTAGCCATAATTTTCAAACAACGACACAACTAGCTATTGGAGTCATTGAGAAAGTGCTTGTAATTGTTCTCGGCTGTATGGTTCGTTATATCTTAGCAGAAAGCATTTGGCTTCGATCATGCTAACATGCGATAACAAGATACTGATAATTTAAAATAAATATTCAGAGCATCGCTTGCGTCTTAATGAAAACCATCTCATTGTCTTTATTTGTACTCAGTGACTTTTAGTATTTACCTGTGCCTCTGGAAGGAGCATGTGATATTACGGTCTCAGACATTGTGTGTGATGATTTAAAAAAAGGTAACAGTAGCAGGTCATTACACTATCTTCTGCAGGTTTGTACTTAAAGTGGAGTTAAAGGACCCCAAGATCGAACTTGTCAGCATCATATATATATCATTTTTCAACCTCACAGTAAGTGTTGCTCCACAGGAAAAAACATTTAACATCCCTTCCCAATCTCACCCTCCACCCCCAAGTGTGTTTTTTTTCAAAAGTACAGTTTTAAAATAACTCGACACAATTGTTTATGTGCCTATTATTGTATTAATAATAATAGCATCAAGGTCGTTTCTAAAAAAAAATAAAATGTAAAAATAGTACTGCAACCAGAGTATTTATAGCAGGCACAGTTGTTGAAATTCGAAGTTTAGCGGTCTTTTCAATTAATAGGCCTGTCATCTTTTTTATGCGACAATGATTTCGTAATTGTGCGATTTCCTAAGTAAACTAATTGTCACAACAACAACAAAATAATAAAAACAATAAAAACAACCTGTTTGATTCCCTGACCCTTTAAATAGTTGAAGTGATAACCTGGCCCTTTAAATAATTGAAGTCGCGCCATTTCAATGCATTTTGGATAGCAAAAGGGTCATGGTCATCAGAGAGACAATCAGGAAAGACTGAGATAGCCGAGAAATTGGCAACACAACCCTGACACTGAGTGGTACTTCAGAACTGTAATCGAATCTCATTCAGTGTTTTAGATGTTGCAGTAGTTGTGATCTCAGATCATGTCGTAAACACATCTTTATTCTACAATAAACATAGTAATCATATTAATACAAAGACTACAAGAGCAACTTAACAATCTTGATCAGCTCCAAAATGATATGATATCATATGGTAAAAAGCAAGTGGACCTTCAAGGGTATCCTCAAAACATTTCACTAATGAAATACAATTACTAAATTTTTCTTCTTAACTGATGACAATAAATCATCTTGTATGCTCTTACATCTGAAAAAGGACTAAAAAAAAAAACAACACTAATCGTCACTTTCACCGGTGATTCAGATTATTATACTTTTAGAAGGAGGGGAAGCAGTTGTACTTGTACCTATAGGCTGCATGTATGAGTAGGACGGTCAGTGTAGAACGATGAACAAACATGTGTCTTACTCATACATAGCCTATAAAAATATAAGCTACAAGTACTTCCCCTCCTTCTAAAAACAAGCTGACTTCTGGATATGCCCATACCTGATGAAGCTTCTTTGGTGTGGGTCTATCCTATCCTATCCTATCCCGTAACTCAAAGGTCGTTGGGGCACCACAGATGATCGTTTAGGTTTAACTAGCGTACTCTGTTCTCAGCAACCCGCATGGCTTCGTTCAGTGTCCAACCATTCCATTCTCGAATGTTGTCCTCCCACCTCTTTTTCTGCCTCCCTCTTCTTCTGCCTCCCTCTTCTTCTGCCTCCTTGCACCATGACATGCAGGATGGTTTTTGCAAGGCCTGATGCTCTGGCGACGTGGCTGTGATGATATTATGGGGAAGTTACGTTTTATTTTACTAGGGGGTAAGACTTATTGATAGATGGGCGATGGGCTACCACTATCGATCGTTCTTTTACCAGAATTCCGAAGCGATGTGAGAGACTGATCACGGTGCTTGGTCACATAAAATTTATATTTGTTCTGGGCGTTATAGTATCATTTGGCTCAATTTGAGAAATGCTTATTACTAATCAAAAGACTAGGTTACTATGTCTCAAGGGAAGAAAACTAAGAGATACACAACAATACAAATAGAATGACACCAGTGGGATGTATGTGATTTCACTTTTTATATATTCAACACAACTTTTACATTTACTTCATTAAACTGTAAATTAATAATTCTAAGTGTTCAATGTGCTGGGAAAGTTTGTCAGCAGGTCTTCTTCATCCTTTCCTAAGCGAGTCTACGATTCGAATGTTCGTAGTTTAATAAATGTTCTAGTGGTCGACTATGTTTCACGAGTGTTAGATCTCAGTTGCATTTGTGTGAGACTTAGCTGCACTGCTGCTGCGTGTGCTTGAGTCCTTGTTCTTCTGAGGGAGTCTTAACCCTCAGGTTGATCTGGTGAGTCGGGTGAGTCTTGTAGCTACGAGGTTCGGACGTGGAGAGGTAGAATCTAGGTTGTCCTCCTTCTGTACCACGGGAGCAAGCGTCATGCGTTTGTCACCACAAACCGTCCCAGAGCTGAACTGTAAAAGTCAGAACTCTGGCTACAATATTCTCGTCAGATATAAGTGTGCGGTCTCCTCTGCAAAGTGTCCATAGTATCAGACACCTGCAGGGTTCCCATATGCACACTTCGATCCAAATCTTAAGGCTAAGATACATCAATCCACATGCACAATGTGTCAGAAACAATAATTGGTTTCTGTAACTATATATATCATGAACATATTATTATAAGTCTCCTCTCTGAAAATCCTTACCGGGAAGAGAGGGGACTATAAACTGATTAAATAAATAAATTAATACATGGCAGTCAATATAATATAAACATACACGTATCAAAACTACTAGTGTTAACTTACTTCTAGACTCTGGGATTTGTGAAACCGTCTCTAGTCTATCTTGATGATAAGGCTGAGGATAAGCGTTCACTGCAGCTTGTTCCTTGATTTGACCCTCGCAGCTTCGTAGTTAGTATTCGACTGAAGAGCTAACGTTGGGGTACCAAGGGTAATATGCACGGGGTTCTATTTCCTCTCACCAATCATTTAATTCTCCTTTCTTAATCTGGTTTTTCCTGGACTACATTTGAATATTCTTTCTTTGCAAATCTTCCCACCTGTTATCCTTGGGAGACACCCTGGGTTATGCCTGATGTCGTGTCAGGGCCACACAGGCTAGATCAAACAGAGATATGAGTCGCATAAGCTACTTAGTGCTTTAGAGTTATAGCCTCAGCGTCCCCTGCGTGGGATGCCTTTATTGTAAAATGACTGGCTGGTGAGTCCTCTTTCAACCAAGTTGTGGTCCTGATTTCGTGGTCCTGATTCGGCTCTTTGCAATCCGCTGGACCCTGTAAACAATGAACATCTAACTTACTAACCACTCTGGGATGGTGTGTGGGAAAAATGTCTTCTGCCGGAAGTTTGTCATGTTTGAAGGAATGTCATAAGACTGTTGGTGGTACAGGCGAGAGCTCTTCTTGGAGTGGGCACTTTGGGGAGTACATACTCTTGATGTGGGCGAGTCCATGATGGTATTTGTTGAAGACAGCTAGCCTTGCACGTTTCCTTCTGGACTGGAGGGACGGCCGCTGCAGCTCTTCCATCATCATGTCCACTCTGAAGGTTTGACGATAATGGTTGGACACTTAGCTGGCAGCTCGGCGTTGGACCTGTTCGAAGGCGCGGATGTTGTCCCCTGTATATGGATCCCACACTGGGCTAGCATATTCCAGAATAGAACTAAACAGCGCTTTATTTGCTGCCTGTTTTAGGTTGGTGTTCGAATCTTTCAAATTTCTTCTTAGGAACCCAAAGGTTTTGTTGGCCTTGCTAGTGGTGCTGGAGATGAGGGGGCCCCACTTAGGTTGCTGGCTAGGATGATGCCGAGGTATTTTACCTGTGTCTCTTCTGGAAGCTTGTGGCCATGCAGGTAGTAGGCCTAGTCATGCTTCACTGTCTTGCGCCGCTTGGTCATATGTGCTGTAGAGCACTTCTGGAAATGAAGGACATCATTTATCTGGCCTCCCACACAGCAAGCTTATTGAGATCGTCTTGAAGGGTCCGCTGGTCTTGTGGCAGGCGGTGTCATCGGCAAATAGCTTAGTAGTGGATGACAATCCGTTTGGCAGGTCGTTTATATATAGCAGGCATAGGTTTGGTTTAAGACGGAACCTTGAGGGATTCCGGACTCCACTGCTGTAAATTCCGATCTTGCACCGTTCACCACCACAAACTGTTTTCTATTGGTCAGAAAGCTACCAATGCTTCTGTTGATATTTCCGCATATGCCGAGATGGCTGAGCTTGTGGAGGAGAAGGCAGTGGCTCACCTTGCCGAAGGCCCCGTAGAAGTCAAGGACGAACAAGTCGACCTGATGACTTCTCTGGAGCACTTCTGATATCTCGTCCACAAGCCCTTGGAAGCAACTGTGACTCGGGGGGCGGGGGGGGGGGGGGGAGGCGTCCCCTTCTGAAACCTGGCTTGCTGTTCTGGGCATAAAATTCCCCGGGTCTCAGCATAACTCATGATTTGGCTGATTATGATGTGCTGAAGGGCCTTACACAGGATGCATGTAAGAGATATGGGCTATTAGTTTGTAGGCTTACAGCGCTACCCTTTCTTGAAAACGGGGGTTACGATGGCGGGTTTTCAGTCAGTGCGTACAATGCCTGTATCCAACGATGTCTGTAATAAGGGCCTTTACTGCAGGATCGCTACCCAACTGCCCAACTGCCAAGTCAGTTGGCGTCAGTGATCTTGGCTTAGCTTAAAACTGCAAGGGCACTGGACAGACGGTGGCAGAGAGCCTCTAGAAGGGCTGTGCCCTGAACAAAGCAGGCAGGGACTGGCTGCTAGCCTTTAGTTTATTTATATACTTATGTGACTTGCTAGTGCATAGTTTCTTTTTATACTTATGTGACTTGCGAAGCAAAAGTGTTTGAATGTGCAATGTGCTGCAATACAAAAATGCTGCAATACAATTCGCTTGAATATCTTACTTTTTGTTGTTTTTTTTTCAACAAAATTGTAAGGAAAGTTCGGACAGGCCGGACATGTTGTGGGACAGGTAAAATACATAGAATATATAAATACGGAGGGAAACTTAGAAGAACTGGCCCACGAGCTGGACCACTATCGATGGAACGTTTTAGGGATCAGCGAACTGCGCTGGAAAGGCATAGGAGAAACAACGACCGACAAAGGCCACAAGCTTTATTTCAGCGGTAGAGATGACAGGCACGAACACGGCATTGGGTTCTTGGTCCACAAGAATATTCTTGCCACTGTCATGGGTTGCCGCCCAGTCTCCAGTAGACTCATTACCATCCATCTGAGAGCAGCCCCTTTCAACATCACCATCATCCAGGCCTATGCCCCAACATCAGAATATGACGACAGCGAAGTGGAGGATTTCTATGAAAATCTGCAGGCTGTTCTTGACCAAGTTCCGAAGAAGGACATAGTCATAGTGGAAGGCGACTGGAATGCCAAGGTGGGCCGATGCGCACCACAACTGGGGATACACATGTGGACCCCATTGCAACAACGAGACAAATGACAGGGGTCTGAGACTCTTGGAGTTTGCCAAATACAACAATCTGATACTGGCAAACACGCTTGGTCTTCACAAAAAATCTAGACGATGGACATGGCACAGTCCCGGCGGGGGGGGGCATCACAATCAGATCGACTACATCATGGTCAAGAAACGCTTCAAATCAAGCATCAACATTGATAGGACACGCACTTTTCCAGGAGCAGACATTGGAAGTGACCACGATCTCGTGATGATGTCTTTCCGGCTCCACTTGAAGAGAGTAAACTTAGCAAAGTGCACTAGACTGAAGCAACCTGGACGAACTGCAAGACCAGGATGTGGCAACAATATTTCAGGTCACAATTGGAGGAAATTTGCACCACTGAGCTGGGAGCTGGTGAAGTAGATGTCAACACCATGACCACCACCTTCAATTCAGCTGTGACAGATGCCGCCACGGAGATCCTTGGAAAGCACCGGCCAAAGAAGAAGTTGTGGATCACACATAAACTTTTGGCCCTGTGTGATAAACGAAGAGAGATGAAAAAGAAAAAGAACATCTCACAGGGAGCTGATACCTACCAAAAAATCAACAATGACATCCGAAAAGGCATGCGCACAGCAAAGGAGAACTGCATAGAAGATCAATGCCAGGAAATAGAGAACAGTCTTAACAAGAGCAACAGCAAGAAGGCCTACCAGACTGTGAAGCGGCTGACAAGTGTTAAATAGCCCAAGGTCTCCACGATCCAAAGCAAGTCTGGCATAGGCTTTACAGAAGAACAAGAAGCCTTGGACAGATGGACAGAGTACTGCTCTGACTTTTACAACCACACACCAAACGGAGACCCATCAGTTCTAGCATGTCCTGAGAACAGAGAAGAAGAAGAAATCCTCCCAATTCTCCGAGAAGTTGAGGCAGCAGTGCAATCGCTGAAGAAGGGGAAGTCAGCGGGAGTGGACAACATACCCGCGGAACTGTTTCAAGCAGGAGGAGAAGGGATGATTGATGCACTCACCATTATCTGTAACAAGATCTGGCAAGGTGGGGAGTGGCCTACACCAATCCATGGACCCAGTCGCTTGTCATCACTCTTCTCAAAAAAGGTAACCTTCAGAAATGTGAAAATTACCGCCCGATCAGCCTCATCCGCCATCCCAGCAAAGTCTTCCTGAAAATAATACTCATCAGGTTGAAACCCCAAGCTGAACAAATCATAGCTGAAGAGCAAGCAGGATTCAGGTCAGGGCGAAGTACCACTGAACAGATTTTCAACCTCAGAATAATCTGCGAGAAATACCGACAGGACCAACAACATCTATATAACGTGTTCGTAGACTTCAGAAAGGCGTTTAACCGAGTCTGGCATGCAGCTCTGTGGGCAACCATGAAAGTGTACAACATCAGCCCTAAAATTATTGAAGTCATCAAAAGTCTGTATGACAGCAACAGCACTATCGGAAACTGCTTCAGAACAACAATCGGTGTGCGTCAGGGATGCCTACTCTCTCCAACACTCTTCAACATCTTCCTAAAGCGCATCATAGCAGATGCCCTTGCAGATCACGAAGGCACAGCCAGCATATGGGGAAGAGCAATCTCCAACCTTCGTTTTGCGGATGACATTGATGGATTGGCTGGAGAGGAACAAGAACTTGAACAGCTGGTACAGAGGCTTGACACCACCTCCAGAGCCTATGGAATAAAAATAAGTGCAGAGAAGACCAAAATGATGACCAACAACACCAATGGCGTCAAAACGGACATCAAAGTCCAAAGCCAATCCCTCAACACAGTGCATAGCTTCAAATATTTAGGAGCCATTGCATCAGACAATGGGTCCGATAGGAAGTCCTCTCCAGGATCGCACAAACAACTGCTGCCCTGGTGAGGTTGAAGCCAATTTGGAAAGACAGGACCATCAGCCTACATTCCAAAGTAAGACTGCTGCGCTCCATTGTCATCTCCATCTTCCTTTAGGCTTGCGAAACATGGACTCTCACAGCAGATCTACAACAAAGAATACAAAGCATGGAGATGAGGTGCTACAGAAGGCTTCTGGGCATTTCCTATACCCAGCACATCATCAACGACGAAGTCCGACGGACCATCACAGAAGCCATTGGACGACACGATGACCTGCTCACAGTGGTGAAAAAACGGAAACTCCGATGGTATGACCACGTCATCAGATCATTAGACCTTCATGCAAGGCACGGTGCAAGGAGGCAGAAGAAGAGGGAGACCGAAGAAGAGGTGGGAGGACAACATTCGAGAATGGACTGGTTTGACATTGGGCGAGGCCATCACAGTTGCTGACGACAGGGAAAGATGGAGTGCGCTGGTTGCACGATCATCCGTGGTGCCCCTACGACCTCCGAGTTACGGATTAGGATATATATATATATTATATATTTTTTTTAAATTATAAATTGTGTTTTAAAAAAGTTGTTGTCAAGTAAAGTATTTTTCTCTACCTTGCAGTTGCATTGTAGATGATGGTGTCAGCAGGAAGTCCATCACCTGCTGTATCCACACAGGCAATGCTGTCCTTGTCCAACTCACACCACAGCCAAGCCAAACGAAGCCAATGGTACGTCTGCCCGGACCATTGCTATCAATACCATCATCGCAGACCTCACCATCATTGTCACCATCATCATCATAATCATCATTTGGCATCGTCATCAATATCTGTTGCAAAATGTGATGGGGAATCATCATCATCGTCGTCGTCGCCATAGTTCCATTTTATTAAACGGTGGTCCATGGCGCCTCTTGGACGACGTGGGTTCGATTTCGAGTTCATCATCATCATCATCATCATCATTTATCATCGTCGTCACAGTTCTATTTTATTAAACAGTGGTCCATGGCGCGTCTTGGACGACGTGGGTTCGATTTCGAGTTCAGCAAACTATTTGTGTGTGCTGGATCCAGCGTTGTAGACCGCGCCCTGAACACACCTCTTCGAGCGGACGGCAAAAACAATGTAGCGTGGGTGTGGACAACGTCATTTACGTTATTGTTGTTGTATATTTAGTTATTTTGTTGTTGTAATGTTGGTGAATGCGTTTGACTTGAGCCCGGTAAAGAAAACTTCATGTTTGAACCGAATTTGTTGATTTTTGGTATTCATGGTCATTGGTGGTCGATAATTCTTCGACTGTCCGTCGGCCCGTGATTTTGAACCGTATTTGTTGATTTTTTTTTTTTTTAAATTTTACGATGTTCATTATTTTTGATATGCTGACACTTTAGGTAGCCACTTTAATCAGAACGGTGCTCTCTTCTTCATTGATAATGATGATGATGATGATGAGGATGATGATGATGATGATGATGATGATGATGATGATGATGATGATGATGATGATGATGATGATGATGATAGTCTGCCATGAAGAAATGGTTTGAACTAATGTTGATGAGAAAGAGAGAGAGAGGGAGGGAGTGAGGGAGGGAACGAATGATGAGAGAGAGAGGAGAGAGAGAGAAGAAGAAAAGAAATATTAGGATAGAAGAAAATTGTGTACAAGAATATTAGAGCATATCACAAATAAACCGTGAATATATATCATGTCGCTTTTATTATATAATTTTGTTTTCTTGATGTTTCTTTTCATGTACATACATTCTGAATAATTATTGTTTGCTTCGTAAATTGTGTTAATATTCCGAGAATTAATAAATTTGAATAATAAAATTGCAATTAACAAAATTACAATTAACAGGCGGGCGATTTCATTTAAGTCCATAAAAGACTTGGGGGAAATCGTCCGCCTGTTACTTTTTTTTTTACAACTCCACGTTTTTTTGAAGTAATATTTGTTGGAAATCATCGCCCAAATTGAGTGCTTCGTTGGAGTAGTGGAGAGGACAACTGCCTGTTGGTTGCTGATTCTGAGGTCGCGAGTTCGAATCCCGACACCGCTGTTTATTTATTGTACGTTTGTTTTCCCAGTGTTTGTGTTTGTGGAAAGTAAATTAGGGCTTCTTACTAACACTGACTACGAAAACGTCACGGGGACTGACTACCGGGTGATAATAAAGTAAGGCGTTTTGCTAAAATTTGAGGGAAATTGGGTTTGGGGAGGAGGTAGGAGGAGGGGTACTAACGTACCCCCTCCTCCATAAGTGGAAAATTGAAAGAAAACTTTTTACTACAAATTGTTACATTACTTTTTTAATATTTGCATTATACCATGGATCCTTTTACCATATAGGCCAGGCCATTCTTTCACCCTTGCTCACACGACTATCACTTTTAAAAGTAATTACCATTATATTTCAAAATATCATTCAAGAAATGTAATGGTAATTACTTTTGAAGGTAATGGTCGTGTGTTTAATATTTATAAGTGAACACAAGACTATTATCTGCCAAAGTAATTACCATTATATTTCAAAATATCATTCAAGAAATGTAATGGCAATTACTTTTGCAGATAATAGTCTTGTGTTCACTTATAAATATTAAACACACGACTATTACCTTCAAAAGTAATTACCATTATATTTCAAAATCATTTTCAAATATAATGGTAATTTCTTCTGAAGCTGATAGTTGTGTGTTCACTTAGAGGCAGACATTTTGTTAATTAAAGAATTCTCTCTGCATTACGATTTACAATGTATTTTTATGCAGATGTGCATGTTCTAAAATCGTCATTTTAATTAAAATGTTTCCGTTGTTGAACATACGATGTATATACATTCTAACAAAATGTCTGCCTCTTATTATAAAATTATATTTCAACAAGACAATGAAGACAATTTTACGATTTAATGAACTTTGTTGTTTCCACAATATACATATAAATTAACATCTTCACAGTGACATTTAGTTAAATAATACACCAGTATTTTCTAACACTATAAAAATGAACCCAAATACGTTGTCGATTTATTTAAAATTAATTAAAATCTGAATTCCAAAATTAAGGTCGAGTTTCCCCACGATTTGGCGAGTTTTAACTGTTACGGTGTTAGCATCGGTCAGACTCGGAGACTGTCCATCAATAGATAAACAACGATTTTGTATCAGAAGTTTGTATTTGAAAAGTACTACTAAATAAATATGTACTAGATAGAAATGTGATGCATGAAAATAAAATTAACACATTCCAAAATAAACGTTACAAAAGACAACGATGTTGGCTGAAGCGTATCTCTCTCATTTTACTCTAAATGCTGGCTGCTTTCAGTATGTCTATCCATCTTGCAATCTAAATCTTCTCTTCCGTTCTTTTTTTTCTATCCGTCTCTCAATAACATTACGTTCAAAATGTTCAACGCTAGCGTCAGCATGTTCTCCTGCACATAACACATTATGATTGTTCATAGAGCTCCTCAAGGCGCTAGCAAGTGTTCGGTCGAAAGTTATAAATTACATCAAATGAATCGTCGTTATTGCACACCTACAAGCTCTGAAAGCTTCCCAAGGTGCTAACACCAATCTTTTCTCAAAAGCAACAAATTACACAAAACCGATTGTTGTTATCCGCTCTTACTAGATCAGAGAGTTTCTCGAGGCGCGGTCACCGAGAACCGGCATGCACAAAACAGCGTGCTGAAATCAGGAAAGGTTCTACGATGTCCAATTTACTTATCAAATACATGTACTTGCTCCCTAAACCACTTCTATTACCGCAAACAATAAACTTAAACATTTTAATGAAGTAACTCAAAATGGGACCTATCGAGATTAGGTTAAATTTTCAATATTTATAGTGTCTAGCAGACTACTAAGAGCCGAATCAGGACCACAAAAATCTAATCAAATTCAGACAATCATGAAATGTCCAATTCACGCTAAGAGATTAATTATCTGCTTATATATACATACTTTGTTCTTGTTGTTCTTTTTGTAATAATATTTCGAATATGATATTGTCAGGAAATACTCTAAAATACGATGTCTTTTAGTTAATAAAGGCTACACTACTTCCATTAATTAACTGAGATGCTACTTACTTTCCGATTATTTCGCACCAAAAAATATACACTCCAAACTAAATAAAGATGTGAAAATATTTTTTTCGAAACATGAAAAGTTTAAGAAGCAATTCCAATTCCGATCAAGAATTGGGCTACTACCCGCCCCAGGATATATGAAAACATGCCCCAGGATATATGAAAACATGCCCCAGGATATATGAAAACATGCCTTCGTCCCATCGTCTGCACCCTCACCTAGCCAAAAACTAATCACAGTCTCGCTCCCATTGAAGCACTACGTGAGGCGTTTAAGATACCGATTTTATTAATTTGTATGCTGAATGGTACAGAAAATATACATTATAGCCTTCCTTGCATGGCATCAGCTTTCTTTATAAGACACAAAGAGATGGATGGAATTAACTTCTTATCGAATCAAAACCGTGACTGTTAGGGAAACCTAATAATTTAAAACTAAGTGTGGGTATGTGGAGTACTGCGGAGGGATACAATTTTATACCAGGGGAAACATTTTAGTAGTCATTAACATTTTTAATTACTATTGTGTAAGTATTGGTTTGATATTGTGCTCATTTCCTATGACAAAGCTTAGGCGGAATTATGGAATTTTCTAACCTGACATTTGTGCCCGTTATCACAAGGCCCACAGATAGCCTCTTTACTAGAGGTCACAGGGTCACTGGTAAAACAATGAGTCAGAGCAAAGTCCCAGAGATTTTAAAGCTGTATAAGGAAGGGCTATGCACAATTATTATTATTATCATCATCATCATCATCATCATCATCATCATCATCATCATCATCATCATTATTAAAGGTGTTTCAATTGTATCAATTTTCCCTTGTCATCTCCATCTTCCTATATGCTTGCGAAACATGGACCCTCACAGCAGATCTACAACGAAGAATACAAGGCATGGAGATGAGGTGCTACAGAAGACTTCTGGGCATTTCCTATACCCAGCACATCACCAACAACGAAGTCCGACAGACCATCACACAAGCCATTGGACAACACGATGACCTGCTCAAGTGGTGAAAAAACGGAAACTCCGATGGTATGGCCTCGTCACCAGATCATCAGGTCTTGCAAAGACCATCCTGCAAGGCACAGTGTAAGGAGGTAGAATAAGAGGGAGACCGAAAAAGAGGTGGGAGGACAACATTCGAGAATGGACTGGTTTGACACTGAGCGAAACAATCAGGGTTGCTGAGGACAGGGAAAGATGGAGTACGCTGGTTAAACGATCATCTACGACCTCCGAGTTACGGGATATGATAAAATAGTTTCAATTTAATTTACAAAATCGCAATATTCCTGAATATAAATACGTTTTAAATGTTTGCTAAAAAATTAATTTTAACATTTTTTGTGACTAACATGCATGCAATTAAACACTTAGTTTCATTTATTTTTGAAATTTACACCTTTTTTTTTTAACAGGCTTCAGGGATTGATGATTGTAGGCCTACACAGAAAGATGTTGCAGACTTCAGGTTGTTGGAGAAAGGGCGACAGGAAGAATGTCCCATCAAGGTCATCTCGTGAATCGCTTGCTGCGCACTGAAAATATAAAATGAAGAAAAATGAAAAAAAAAAAAAAGAAGAAATACAACATGTAGACTTTCAAAGGACAATAAAATATTTCAGTATTCTCTGTCAGTGCTTATTTTTAAACAACCAAAAAAAATGTTTCTACGATCTCTCTCTTTTTCTCTTTCTTTCACACACACACACACATCCCTCTCCCTCTCCCTCTCTCTCTCTCTCTCGGGTGACAAATATTAAAGAATCGCTGTTTAGTGCTGATTTTGGTATGGGTATGGCTCCATCAAGGAATTGGTAATCCAAAAGCGGGTTATTGTTGTGATTTTTTTTCTTCAACTTTTTAAGGAAAGACTTATCTATATGTGCAAATTGGTGCGGACTAATGTGTGAAAGATAACTATGGAATGATAACTATGTTATAATAAGTATGTATCCTTCAAACTTTTATTTCTCCTTGCCTCCTACTAAACTACTTTTTTCGTATCAACTTTTCGGTAGGTTATTACAAAATTCAGAACAGAATGTTTCCTTCGAATGCAAACGTATACCGTTATGATGAGGTGATGACAAGAATAGTCTCCGTGTTCTTTTTGCCCTGATATTACTGAAGATGAGCACGTTTTCTTTGCCTTTCCACTCTACAGATTATTTCGAAACAAATTTGTACTTCTTAACAAGTATGACTAAACTGAGCAGTTGGTTTTTGTCCAGCAATTTAGGTTTTGATTGTACACTTATAAAAAGTTGTGTCCTGCTTCTTGGTTTACACAGAATTAGAACAAACGGACCCAGCCGATGTCCATTGTCCGGTCCAAATTTACGTGATAAAAATGTTGTATTATTATTATTATTATTATTATTATTATTATTATTATTATTATTATTATTATTATTATTATGTTTTAATAATTCCTTTAAATATATTTCTTACTTATTTTCCTTTCTCTTACTATATGTTCTTCATGTACTTATTTATATGCGTATGTGTGCGAACGACGTTTTTAGGCGTGCATTTGTTTATAACGCATGTGGTATGTAATTATGTTATTTATAATTGCAAAAGGGGTGTGGCCTAAAGCCATAAATCATTGTCATATTCATAGGCATGCACACGCGCCTATACACACATTCACACACACAAACACACACACACACACACACAATTGCAAACGAATGCATTAAACTTATATGTACATAAAAAGCCTTTTAACTGAGAACTAAACCATTGATTCGTGTGTATACTAATGAATTACTTTTGCCATCATCTCAAAATCTGTTGATGCCAAGGAGGTTCTATCTAACCTCAATGCAGTCATTCTACCAACTGAAAATGTCCTACCCCATTTCTTGATGAATTATTAATTATTATTATTGATGAATTATACATGTATATACACATTGCACTGCGTCTTTGAGAAAAGTAGGCCTATTATGTTTTCCATTTCTGAATGTAACTTAAGAAAGCATTTGGTCTGGCAGTGTTATTTTGTGTGGTTCTTGAGCTGGAAAAGCGCTATATAAATGATTAAATAAATAATAGTACTAGAGCGTTGTGGCCAAGTGGGCTAAGGCGGTACTAACTTGCCTTGTCCACAAGCCAGAAACCAATGGCGCCTGACAGGTGTGGGTTCGAGCCAGCATATAGGCGTTATGTTTTTCCAAATATTATTTACTTTCGACTCGGGCAACGTCTCAGGGGTTTTCTCCGGGTACTCCGGTTTGCTCCCCCAGCAAAATTTCAAAAATCACAAAATAATGTTAGGTATGCTGGGTTTGGGCGCGCCACAGGCTGCGACTATCCTTCTCCAGGAGAGGCGGCCCAGAGTTTCCCGATAGAAAGGGATAATAATCTGCAACCCACAAAAATAAATAAAATAAACACTTTTGTAAAGATGTTTGTTGTACACAGTGGTCCCTACCGTTGGTCACAGCGACTGTGGGAGCAGCATGGAGAATGACAGACGTGTATCTTCACCTGCACATCATATTATGGAAATTAATGTGCCGCGTTAAAAACACACACAATTGACCTAGTGAACTTACTTTGAAAATACCTAAATCGAAACTCAAAAGGAAAACGTGTTTTGTTTTGTTTGTGTATATAATAAACCGTATTTTATACCTTTATTTGTAAGTATATTTTCTTCCTTTCCTTCTTTCTTCTTCCTCCTCTGCCTCCTCTTCTTCTACTTGTTCTATTGGTCAGTGCCAGTTACCAAATTATATACACCCAGAAAAAACACTAAGACTCTGCTTTCCCATTCCCAACCTGCAGGTTTCATTTTAAATCAATAAAATATAAAATGGAGATTGTTATAAGAAGCAGTCGGGGTGAACTACAAAGTCAACGCCAGCAGTGACGCAACATAAACATACCATTAGATGTGCCTGATGATGACGATTAGCAAAGCTGGTTGTGCCGAGTCAGGCCTGGTTGTGCTGAGGATGGTGCGTCAAGGACAGTGACAACAGTCATGGCGTTGGACTTCTCCTGTGGCATTTAATATGTGGATATATATATATATATGTTGTTTTTTTTTTAAAATAATCAACTAGAATGGCAAAGCCCATATGACTCATATGTTCCTTATTGAACTCGCTATATTTTACATGAAAATTAGTGCCCAGACAAAAACAAAATGAAATGATGGCATTAAAATGCAAAGTAATTCCGGTGTGACATCGTCACAGTTCCTAGTATCTTAGCTGGGCTGGGAGCGAATGGGAGCATTCTGATTGGTCGACGCGTTACAAAATTCGACGCATGCGCACAGTGCTATCATGGTCTTCGTAAGGGTTAGGGTTTGGGTTAGAGTTAAGAGGTTAGGGTTTGGGTTAGGGTTAGGGTTATGATGCCTAAGAACTTCGTGAGAAAGCCGGCCCGACATGACCTGGCGCATGCGCAAATGCGCTCGGATAAACTAGGAGACCCGGAACTTGAAGGATGTGACACCGGCTTTCATCTTTCTTTGAACTTGATCTTGAGATAACATTGACCTCCGGCTACAAATACGCTCATGTACTATCAAATAAAGTACAGCAAACGTTGTATTATGCCAACAGAACGGTGGCTTTGGGATGATCTTAACCTTCAGTGACAATGGCCTTGGGATGACTTTGACCCTCACGTGATCTCCCATGGATGCATGTCTCATTAAAAAAAACAACCAATGTTGTTGTATACTATGGGTTAAATAAACAGCCATTCTACTGTACAATTACCTATCTTTTCTATGTTTTTGCCCGGCCCAAAATGACCTTGACCTTCAAGATCAACTCAAACACGGAACATATATGAAAGATCAATATCATCTCTACATAGAAGTGTGGATTTTATATCTCTCATAGTTCAGGGTCAATGTCACTTCAAAGTACCTATACTAACCCGACTTTGGACAGCTCCAGTGACCCTGACCTTAGAATGAGGTTGACCAAATTTGCATATGTGTGTCTCATTTATATCTATTATGCATCAAAGAATCATAAGTTCAATATTAATAACCTAGACAAAAAGTGAAATTTTGTGAAAAATTGTCATTTTTTGAATAACATTTAATGACCCTGTGACCTTGACCTTGAAGTGAAGTCATTTAATTACTAATCATTTTCGAGGTCTCATGTTTGGTTGTGATTGTGAAATAGGCTCAGAGTACTTGGCCACTTTAAAGTTTTTGCGCAGACAGACTGCGGAAGGACGGACGGCCTGACGGACGTTTTCTTTTTAATATCATTTTTGAACTATTTATGACTTAATTGACACAGATTTGCGAAAATCTGGAGGAAAATTATGTGGGTGTGAGTACATAGACACACACACACTGCTAGGCATGCGATTCAAAAAATGCTGTTTTACAGATCTCACATTCCAACAATAACAAAACTATACAAGTTCAATTTTTTTTTTAAATGCTAGAAGAACAAAGCTCATATGACTCACATGTTCCTTATGGAACTTGCAATATTTCACATAAAAATGAGTGCCCAGAAAAATAAAAACCAACAAAAAAACTGGAAAAATTTTGTAATTAAAATGCAAATATCGGTGTAACAGCCCGGTCTGACCGTTAGTATGTTAATAACTTTAATTACGTTATTAAGCCTACGACCGATAGGCAGTAGTTGTGAGAAACAATGCTTGTACTTGGTGGTGGACAAATGCAGTACGTGGGGACATCCCAGCGCCCCTGGGGGACACTTTGGTGTCCCGAATTGTCCTCCGGGGAACCGGTTGGTGATATCTAATGGTCCCCCAGTGGACAGTCCGAGACACCCCCCCCAGGGGATACATCATACTTCTCACAACTACTGCCTATCGGTCGTAGGCTTAATAACGTAATTAAAGTTATTAACGTACTAACGTAATTGACATCACAAAGGAAACTAGAAGGGCAAAGCCCATATGACTTACATGCTCCTCATAGAACTCGCAAAATTTAACAAAAAAATGTGCCCAGAAAAAACAAACAAAATGAAATGGTGGCATTAAATTGCAAAGTACTACCGACTTTGATCTTTCTATGCTCTTCACCCTGAGATGATCTTGACCTCCGGCTCCAAACACACTCGTAGTATCAAATAAACTACAGCAAAAGATGTATTATATAAAAAAATTGATATGACCTTGACCTTGGGATGACCTTGACCTTCACGTGACCTCTCATGCTCATGTTTGATCAAATAACCCAATGTTGTTGCATACTATGGGTTAAATATACAACCATTCTACTGTCCTACCCTATCCTATCCTATCCTATAACTCGAGGTCTTAGGGGCACCACAGATGATCGTTTAACCAGGATATCTTTCCCTGTCCTCAGCAACCCTGATGGTTTCGCTCAGTGTCAAACCAGTCCATTCTCGAATGTTGTCCTCTCACCTCTTTTTCGGTCTCCCTCTTCTTCTACCTCCTTGCACTGTGCCTTGCAGGATTGTCTTCGCAAGACCTGAAGATCTGGTGACGTGGCCATACCATCGGAGTTTCCGTTTTTTCACCACTGTGAGCAGGTCATCATGTTGTCCAATGTCTACTGTACCATGACTAATTTAAAACGGAACAAATATGAAATATCAATCTATCATTCCTAAATATAAACAAGTTGAGACTTTATATCTTTAATAGTTTAGGGTCAAGGTCACTTTCAGGTACCTAACCGATTTTGGAAAGCTCCAGTAACCTTGACTTAGGAGTGAGGTTGACCAAATGTGCACAGTATGTGTGTATCATTGTTATCTATAAAAAAAATCATAAGTTCTATATTAATAACTTGGGGGAGGCGGGGGTAGTGAAAATTGTCATTTTCTAACTAAAATTTGATGACCATGTTAACTTGACCTTGAAGTGAAAGGATATATACCATCTTACCAAGTTTGGTTGTGATAGTTGAAATAGGTTCTGAGATATTATATTAATCCACTTGCAAGTTTTGCACAGACAGACGGCGGGCGGAACGACTGAAATTTTATTTTTTAATGTTATCTTTGGACAACTTAGGACTCATTTCGCACAGATTTGCAAAAATCTGGATTTTTTTAAATGTTTTGGTTGTTGATGTTGTGAGGACATAGACTCACATTGCCGTGCATGTGAGTCAAAAATGACGTAGACTAATCCCTTTTTATTTAAAGCATAAAACAATAAGAGCTGTTAAGTCTTTGAGGTTCAAAAACATGTCAAATTGTTAGCTACCCACCCATATGTTTATTTACTAGTAAACCGCTCAGGTTAGAAATCTCTCTCACACACACACAGACACACACACACACACACACCCTCACACACACGCGAACACACATATATATATATATGAGTGCAATTTGAACCTTGGCGGAGTGGGGCCGGGTAGCTCAGTTGGTAAGAGCGTCTTGCTAGTAACCGAAAGGTCGCTGGTTCGAATCCCGGATTGGTCAACGTGTGATCATATTATTTTCCCCTTTACCAACAACTGGCCCGCTGGTGTCAGTATAAATCGGTCCAGTAGTCACCTATATGCGAAAGTGTCGTGTAACTATAATCTACAAACAACCTTGGCGGCTAAATCGACCACTAGTTCAATATTCTAGAAGTGTTATTTCTAAAGTAGAGCGGTTTACTAGTAAATAAACATATTGTTTAAGTTTTATAAACGATCTTTTTCAAGTAAATAAACTCTTTAATTTTCCTTTGTTTTCTTTCGCCTTTTTTTTAAAAGTTAAAATGTGCTTTGATTGAATTTTATATGCCGTTTTTGATGGCAGTAGTTGAAAGAATAACTTTTTTTTTAAACCTTATAGCAAGTGAGTGCATGGCTTTAGTTTTAAGAAAGGGTCTTTTTGAAGTAATACAAATCATTATTTTATTTGTTTTATGCTGTTGTCGTTTTAGCGTAATGTTACTGAGTTTGTGTGTGAGTTCGTAGGTGAGTGTGTGTGTGCGTGATAGAGAGAGACACAAGTACAAATTATTCCATAATTTTATATGTTAGTAGGTAGGTATTTTCCAGTATGTGCGTATAAATTGAACTAAGGTCCAATAGTTTAAGTTCAATTTTCCCGCTAGGCTGTCTAAATTGGACTTTCACAACTTATTTTTTAAAATCAGTCTCAGAAAGAAACAGTTGACACTACAGCTTTCACCATTCTTAATCTTAATCTTTACCTTATCTTTAACTTTATCTTATCTTATCTAATCTAATCTAATGTAATCTAATCTAATCCATCCATCCATCCATCTATCTATCTATCTTATGTGTATGTGTGTAGTGCGTATGTGTTAAGTGTGTGTATATGTATGTGTGGTCGATTGACTATATATGTACACACGCACATGGACACTTTAGTGTATAAATACAGATGAATGAACTGGAGGGTGGGGGTCAGATTGGGGTGTTAAACCGGCTTTGATCACCAAAGTGTCCCCCGAGGGACACTTCCAGGTAGGGGTCAGATTGGGCTGTACCACCCGCTTTGATCTTTTGATGCTCTTTATCTTGAGAGGACCTTGACATCCGGCTCCACATATACTCATGTACGATCAAATAAACTACAACAAAAGTTGGATTATGCCACCCGCCTTTTTTTTTTACAAAGGTGACCTTGGAATGACCTTGACCATCAGTGACCTAGGCCTTGGCTTGACCTTGACTTTCACGTGGCCCCTGATGCTCATGTATGATGAAATAACCTCATCTATATATATAAATTGCTTAGCCGGAAGTCCTTCTTCGCCACTACTATAAAGTTTGTCGCCTATGGACGCTGATCTGAGCAGGTGCTGGCCGCTGGGAATCGGCCTGTTGTGTGCTCAAAACCAGCGAAATCGTTATAGCCGACATTTTCTTACCGATTGTTTAACCGTTTCTGAGATAAATAAATAAACAAAATGTCCACAAACTGCAATAGCCTCATTCCGCGCGCTTCCATTAAAAATCAAGTTGAGGTTTCAGCATGTTTTCCCATATAGACCAAAAAATTTATTGTGTTTGTACGAAGCATTGATAGCTCAGTTGGTAACACCTTCGCCTAACGTTTAGGGCGACCAAAGTTCGAATCCGTCGCGGGCCATATTTTTTTTAATGTTTTTTTTTTCCCACTACAATATGGATATTTTTCTTTTTAATTTAGGCTTTTTACCTTTATTATTATTACTATTATTATTACTATTATTATTATTATTATTATTATTATTATTGTTTATAATATTATATCTTATATCAAATTTTCTTTTAAAACCTTGGTGTTTATGATTTCTATTTGTATTATTCTATATTCAATATTATTATTATTATTATTATTATTATTATTATTATTATTATTATTATTATTATTATTATTATTATTATTATTATTTTTATTATTTTTATTATTATTATTATTATTATTATTATTATTATTATTACCAAGGATCGGGATGGGGTGGTACCTTATTAGGCCTATAATTTTTATTATTATTTTTATTATTATTATTATTATTATTATTATTATTATTATTATTATTATTATTATTAATAAAATAATAATAATAATAATTATTATTATTATAATTATAATATCTTATATCAAATTTTATTTTAAAACCTTGGCGTTTTTTATGATTTCTATTTGTATTATTCAATATTATTATTATTATTATTATTATTATTATTATTATTATTATTATTATTATTATTATTATTATTATTATTATCAAGGATCGGGATGAGGTGGTACGTGTAGGTAAAAGGGGGCTACGGGTAGGTTTAAAGGGGCATGGGTAGGCATAACGGGGATACGGGTATATATAAGGGGGTATGGTGATGGTCGATTCCTTTCATCCATACCTGCGAAACGATCAACGGGGAAGTATCAAGGAGGGTACAGGTAGGTTACAAGGGTGGTACGCAAGGTATCAAGGGGTTATGGGGAGGTATCAAGTGGGTTCAGGGAGGTATCAAGGGGGTATGATGAGGCATCATGGGGGGGGGCGGGGAGATATCAGAGTAGGGGGGGTATGGTGAGGTATCAAGGGGGATATGGGGAGGTATCATCGTCCAAATGAAACTCGCAGACAACAGTTGTCTCGCTGTCTACATTTTAAACAGCAACCTGTGTACCCTGGCTTGCCAGGGTACAAAAACCACTAGTGCATAATATGGGTTAAATATAGAGCCATTCCACTGTATAATGAGAATTCTAAAAATGTTTTTAGAAGGCCTAAAATGACCTCTCACTTAAACAACAACAACAAAAAAAAAACGGAACATATAAGAAAGACCAATCTATTATCTCTAAATACAACAAGTTTCGACTTTATATATCTCACAGTTTAGGGTCAAATTCACTTCAAAGAACTTTTACCTTGGACAACTCGAGTGACCTTGGCTGTGTAGCGAGGTTGACCAAATGTGCCTAGTAGGTGTATCTCATTGATATCTAACATGTATAAATGAATAATAAGTTCAATAATAATAACTTAGTAAAAAGTAAAATTTTGTGTCAAATTGACTTCCTTTTCTTCTTTTTCTTTTTTTTTTAACTAACAATTGTTGACCCGGTGACCTTGACCTTCAAGTGAATTCATTTATTCATTGATCAAGTATAATTAAAGTAAAATTATTAGTGATGTATGTATTAAAGACTTCCCTTGTTACACAGTCAATGCATTGTTTTTAGGTTTCTTTTTAGTAAGTGTGTGGGTTATAAAATTGCAGGTGATCACATGATGTGAATATGCGATGCGAATCTGTTATTTTTTGCACTGTTTTTTTTATTAATTGATTTTGCAGACACACAGTTAAGGTTGTAAATTTCTCTTTTAAAAACTAAACGAATGAACAAAGACATATTGTATCATAATATATTTTCGGGGTTTGATCTTTTCCTTTTCCCTCCTTTTCTACTCCTCCTCCTCCTCTTCTTTTTCTCTCCCTTTTCTACTTCTACTCTTCTGTTTCTCTCCCTTGTCTAATTCTCATTCTCTTCTATCTCCATTTTTTACTTCTCATCCTCTTCAGTTCCTCCACTTTTTCTACTTCTCCTCATCTAATAACACTAATATTGTGTGACATATAATAAAATAAAATAATACAAATATGTCTGAAACCTAAAGACCGTGAACATACACACAAACATAATAATAATAATAACAACAACAACAACAACAACAACAACAACAACAACAACAACAACAATAATAATAATAATAATAATAATAATAATAATAATAATAATCACTATGTGATGAATTGGGATTACCTGTGATAGTTGCCTGCATGAATGTATTTATAACTGGATATATTTTATGTTTCTGTTACATTACTGGTGATTGTAATGCTTCGTTGATTGAACACATATGGTTTTAAAATGTACGTTCATTTTGTTGTCAAATGATCTATGCTTGTGCAAATTCCTTGTTTGAGATAATAAAGATGTGTTGTATTGAATTGTATTATCATCTTCAAAACCAATATTTCAGGAAATTGCTAAGTGTGACATCAACATCGTCTTCAACATCACAATCAATATATTAAAGAAAATTAACCAACAGTGACAGGAAAACTCAGGTCAATTAAAGAAAATCAATTAAAAAAATTAATTAAAAAATAACATCAAATCCAACAAGTAAATAAGTAAACACATAAATAAATAAATAAATAAATAAATAAATAAATAAATAAATAAATAAATCTATCATACCTACCATCCAGAGTTTAAATATAAAAAACAATAACATCATCAACAACAACAAAGTCAGTCGTACCTTCATCGTATTGTCCACCCAGTCATAACAACAAAGCCATTGAAAATCGGGATTGTGTTGCTTTGCGCAGTTGTGACTCGTTGTTCCTGGCCATTTTGTTTATCTCTAGCCTAGGGGTCCCTTTCGACTCCGTGTAGTGATAATTATGCGCCCACACTGACTGCAGAAATTAAAACAAATACTCTCTTCTTGAACACACCTAATATAAGTGACACGCAAGTCATTTTTTACAAAGCTTTTGGATCCTCTTCACGTATCTCATCCTGTGGAACAAACCACGAAAATAGCCTTTGTTGAAACAGTACTTCGTAGCACACTAACAGCAGGGCACAAGTCACGTGTCGCATACAAGAGAGATTTCGTCGGGTCCAACTTCATGAAAAATATAAGTTGTGAACAACTTTTGTTTTTCATATAAAGAGAAGAACACCACTTGTCCATTAATTTTTTGTTAAGCGAGCACATATGTCGTGCACAAAATAGTATATTCCATGTAGAGATTCTTCTGTGGTATTCAACCACCAAAATACTCCATCGTCTTGCTTAGTTTCATCCGGTTTTAATAACGGTGTTGCACGTGCAGAACACCTTCTCAACTGGCCACAGGCGCCAGACAGAAATCTAGTTAGGAATAATAATAATAATAATAATAATAATAATAATAATAATAATAATAATAATAATAATAATAATAATAATGATAATAAATCACATTTATATATCGCCTTTGTCAAAATGATTCGATGCGCATACTTAGCAACCAATAACATAAATAATAATGAAGTAAATTATTTATTATTTAAATTATTGGGTGAAAAACAACAACAGGAAATGCTAATAACTATTGATTTATAGACTATTTGTGGAAGCTTGAGATGGTTGCTACTATTGACCACAGAGACATAGGTTGTAGACAAAGTTCAGAACTGACCAATACGAAATATTTCACCGTTTCCAGTGCTAAAGTACCGGAACACACAAAACTATACTGGCTTGTCTTCCGAAATACAGAGCTTAGCCAAACGAAACACTTAGCTTAGCTTACGTAGATTAATTACTGCTGTCGTTCAATGTGGACAATACTGAAACTAGTATAAGTTAAATGGTTCGTGATTTTTAATTACGAGTCTCCGACAGCCTAATCCTACAATTAAGCCTAATCCTGACAGCACTGGACATGGCTACAGCAGCTCATGACAGTTGATCCGATTCGTATGTAGTTTGCGCAGTGGGCAGACCGATTTTTAGTTTAGCTTACTTTCAACTAGAACAACATACAATTTATGCCTAAATTTTTTTTTCAACCTACCAAGCAGTATTCGTAATGTTTCTATGTCTAAACATAACTTCTATGTCATTTTCATATTATTTACACTATGTATCACTGTGTATCACTAATATATCGTCATCAAGTCTAAAGGCCTAGTACTGTTTTTCATCCTATTAAATTAGTGTCATTATTCAAAGCAACTGTACCGTTGTTCATTAAACCTCCAAAATTATATGATTATGTTGCGTACGTTCATATCATTACAGACCCTTTCCATAGTCGGAAATATTTTGCCTTTTCCACCCACTGATCAGCGGGGACAAATGCTACGCTGCTTGCAAATAGATGAACATTCTGTATTCTCACACCGTATTTTAACAGCGGTGATATGCACGAGCTTTCCCTCGAAGCACCTCGATTCTCGATTCACGCAAGGGGCGAACTTACGTGACTTAGGTACGAAACTATTGAGGTCAGCGAGAGTTTCTCCGGGTACTCCGGTTTCCTCCTTCTCTCCAGTAATGCTATTGGATGCAGTCAATCTAAAATTTCAAAAATAACAATTGGATTTCCTCTCTAGTCTTCTAATAGCGATCTCCCTGCATTAACACCACATGTTGGAATGATAAATGTGTTTGTTGTTTGTGTAAGAGTTTTTGAAAACATGTGGTTGGTAAAGATTGTCGCGCCTTGAGCCTGATTGTTGATTTGGGGAAAAGCGCCTATTATTATTATTATTATTATTATTATTATTATTATTATTATTATTATTATTATTATTATTATTATTATTAGTAATTCTCCCCACCGTTGAATAACACGTACTGACTTAATGGAGCCTGTGCGATTACGCAGATAATCTGTTTTCACTTCAGGCTATTGCTTTTCGAAGAGCTGATAAGTTTGATTTTCCTGGGGTCCTTAGTGTGTGCCCTAACCTCCCCCCCCCTCCTTTCTTCCCCTCTCCCCGTGGGGTGCCGGGGGTTTCTGTATAAATAGTATCCCCACTTTCTGGAAATATAGTGCTTTAAATTCCCACTGTCGCCGTCTTCCTCCTTTGTTCTTTCTCATTCCTACTCTGTTCTATCAATCTACTATGCTATCTTCTTCTTCTCTAGACCAGTCACCTACCTTTTTTCTTGAAAACTCTTCCAAAACTCCTCATAATGTGTATGAGGGTCTGTTGGGTCAGCTTGGGAATTTTGGACGCTTTCCGCGAAATGGTCACTAGGGTTTCCTATGATATTATTTAGTAATGTAGGCATTTTATATGTATGTGTTGTGTTGATATTTTATAATGAAGTTTATATTCTAATTTGTTTTTGTAAACTGGGGTTCGATAATTAGTTAGAGTATAGCCCCATGCCCAGCGTCCCCTGCGTAGGATGCATTTATTGTAAAGTGATCGGCTGGTGGAGTGCCTTTAGTGTTACCACTAGGGTTATTCAGCAGATCTTTTATATGGATCAGGAGTGAGTCCTCTTTCAACCAAGTTGTGGTCTTGATTTTGTGGTCCTGATTCGGCTCTTTGCAGTCCGCTGGACTCTGTATGCAATGAATAACTCACTAACCTTAGTGTGTGTGTGTGTGTGTGGGTGTGTGTGGGTGTGGGTGTGTGTGGATAAGCGAGAGAGAGAGAGAGAGAGAGAGAGAGAGAGAGAGAGAGAAAGAAAGAAAGTGAGAGGGAGAAAAAGAGCGAGAGAGAGTGAGAGAGAAAGAAAGAGAGAAAGAAAGAGATTTCTATCGTTTCTAAGATTTATTTTTCCCCGAATTGACATGTTTGGTATACGCCTTCAGGATGTTTTGTTAAAGTGAATGACCTTACAATTAAAGTATGTATTATGCCCTTTTCCCCTTAAGGCAGCTTAAAATTATACCGTCTTTCATGTTGTCTTGTATATTGAACAAACTTCGAGCTAACGGTCGCTGTAGCGAAGTCAAATTCAGATCTGGGCTTTTGTACATGTACATTAACCGTATGAAACTGTTGTCAAAATTAAGGAATCTACTGTTTTTTATCTCCTTTATTTGCTATATATAATCTCGTCTTTTGAATTATGCAGAAAAAAACTGTTCTGAAGATCCTACTCAAAGAGATGGTCAAAATTGTGATCACGCTGAAAAGACAAAACAGATTCCATCTTATGAAGATAGAGCTATAGTATGGCTCTGCTCTCAAGCCGCCTATTTATTATTATTGTTGTTGTTGTTGTTGTTGTTGTTGGGTAACCTTGAATTCAGGCCATTTACTACCGCAGAGCTTATTGTTTTTTCCCGTGCGCTAAAAGTGAAGGTCGTCACAGCTCACGTGATGCCATCCTTGAGCAGATCCAAGAGGCAGGCAAAGGTCAGCGGCAAGGACAAGATCACCTGGCGGGCGATCAAACATGGCGTCACACCTCATCCGCTATTTCTCCGTCAAACCATGAGAGTGTACAACATCAGCCCTAACATTATTGAAGTCATCAAAAGCCTGTATGACAAGGCTACCAATGCAGTCCTCCACAACAGCGCCATCGGTAACTGGTTCAGAACAACAATCGGTGTGCGTCTGTCACGTGGGGTTTATGGGCTCTGCACAATGGAATTATGGACCCTCACGTTTATTCGGTGGGAACTGCTAGTACGTCACCCTATGAATTACTTTAATAAATTTATTTGTTTAGCTCGTTCTGTGTTAAGGTTGGGGTACAGAAATAGATAGAAAAATGGTAAAAGATTACTGTCACACTAGCTTTCACACGGCTATGAATCATATGTAGTCCAGCCCCTTGATAACAGTTAAAATCACACATTTATTTCTTCTACTCTATACAAGATTCTCTAAGTACTAATCTAACTTAAAAAGTCTCTTTCAATGCTAATAGTTCGATCGCTGATAGTCTAGTATAGGCAGCTGTTTTTCTTCCTCGGGCACTTGCGATTATATTTCATGTAGATTTGGACTACTGTGGTCCGTTTTACAGTTTCTGACGAGTTGGACTACTGTGGTCCTGTTATGATCAGTTTAAGTGCACCTTCGCCTTATGCACTTAACTCATGTGTGGGGTGTTCGAAGTCCTTCTGTGAGGTAGCTTCTGGTCCACCTGTGTCGTTGTGTAGTTGGGTTCCCTTGCCACGCTGTGGGGTCTGACAGGGTGTTTCTTCGGGTAGCTCCTTCCGTCTTGTGCGGTAGAGTCTCCTCGACCAACTAGTCGTTTCTGTGGAGTAGGGTGCACAGGATCGCTCGGGATAGCTCGGGATAGCTCGCCTGCTC
Organism: Oncomelania hupensis; assembly: GCA_036898135.1. Classification (NCBI taxonomy): domain Eukaryota; kingdom Metazoa; phylum Mollusca; class Gastropoda; order Littorinimorpha; family Pomatiopsidae; genus Oncomelania; species Oncomelania hupensis. The sequence continues at coordinate 29,519,767 of CM072515.1, forward strand.
GTCTGTAATATAAGAGACGAAATTCTGCACAACCCTGAATAATCGGTTTGTGCAGAGCGTCTCACTGAAAGCCAAGTAGCCCTCAGTGATAGCTCCACATCTCTATACATAAGCGACGAACATTCTGCTACTTCCGGGGTCCGCTGTAATCTCACTCTAAATTCCTATACATACATAAATATCAATCGTGTCTAACTATACACATACAGAATTAATAATAATATAAACATTCAGTGGTACAGCCACTGGTCTGCAAACATACATATAAGTTAGACAACAGTGGTTCCGTACGGGATACAACATGGCGGCGCAACCGGTCGTGTTTCGCCTTGTGCTCGGCTCTTTCACGTGGTACGGCAAATTCGGATTAACAATTCACATTTATGCATAGCAAATTCCACAAACATAATTTCCACAATAATATAAATATATCACGATGAAACAGAAGGGTGTTCATTTACCTGTTTGACAAGTTCAGGCCCGTGATGACTTGAGAGAATTCTAAGATTTCAAAGTCCTGCTTCCTGGTCTATGAGTGTAGAGATTTCTCTAGCTGTGGAGATGTTGACTCTACCTCTTCTCACACACGACTGATTCAAACTGTGCTAAGATCTGACACAGTCAAACTGCTCTACCCACTGAGCCTGCTCTGATTGGTTAAAACGGTCCGATTCAAAGCTCAAGTGCTGACTCACTGCGCTAGCGTGGGTCGGGCTCGCGGTGTGTGGTTTACTGTGTAATTTAATTGCTGCTGTGTAATAGTCTAACTTCTCTACTGTTACAAAGACTACACATGGCTAAATAGTCAACAAGCAGAGTTAAAGCTAGCCAGTTCGTGACAGCGTCAAGGATGCCTACTCTCTCCAACATTCTTCAACATCTTCCTAGAGCGCATCTGGTCAGATGCCCTTGCAGATCACGAAGGCACAGTCAGCAAAGGGGGTAGAGCACACTCCAACTTCCGTTTTGCGGATGATAGTAATAATAATAATAAATGTAGATTTATATAGCGCCGCATCACAGCCACAAGTGGCTGTGCTCTCCGCGCTTGACACATTCATACACCATTTATACTACACAACAACAGTAGGTATATAAAGTCTGAATAAATTCACTAAAAATGTACAACATAATGTTAAAAAGATTCAATAAAAAATATTACATTGAAACACATAAAAAGGCAACTAAAACTATTATTAACTTGTAAAAGGCAACCAACACTTATAACAATTATAAAAAGCGAACACCATTAAAAAGCAACACCATTGCCCGTGCATGGAGCGCCACGACATGTGTGCATACTAGACTGATGATGAGATTAATTCATGTGTGTTATTGAGAAGGAGCTATAGAAGGTGTTTATGGAAAAGATATGTTTTGTGTTGTCGTTTAAACGCTTGTTGTGTTTGCGCATGGCGGATATAGTGTGGAAGGGAATTCCATTGTGTGGATGCACAGAAAGCAAAGGTGCGTTCTCCATAGGTTTTTGTTTTGATGGATTGGCTGGAGAGGAACAAAAACTTGAACAGCTGGTACAGAGCTTGACACCACCACTAGAGCCTTTGGAATGGAAATAAGTGCACAGAAGACCAAAATCACAACCAACAACAACAATGGAATCAATACAGACCAAGCCCTCAACACAGTGCATAACGTCTAATATTTAGGAGCCATTGTGTCAGACAATGAGTCCTCTCCAGAATCCACAAACAACTGCTGCCCTGACAAGGTTGAAGCTCATTTGGGAAGACAGGACCATCAGTCTACATTTCAAGGGAAGGCTGCTGCGCTCCCTTGTCATCTCAATCTTCCTATACGCTTGCGAACATGGACCCTCACAGCAGATCTACAACGAAGAATACAAAGCATGGAGATGAGGTGCTACAGAAGACTTCTGGGCATTTCCTAACCTCAGCACATCAACAATGACGATGTCCGAAAGACCATCACAAAGCTTTTGGACAACATGATGACATGCTCACAGTGGTGAAGAAACTAAAACTCCGATGGTATGGCAACGTCACCAGAGCATCAGACCTTGCAAAGACCATCCTGCAAGGCACGGTGCATGGAGGGAGGAGAAAAGGGAGACAGAATAAGAGGTAAGAGAATAACATTCGAGAATGGACTGGCTTGACACTGAGCGAAGCCATGAGGGTTGCTGAGGACAGAGAAAAATGGAGTACGCTGGTTAAACGAACATCTGTGGTGCCCCTACGACCTTCGAGTTACGGGATAGGATAGGATAGGAAGATGGAGATGACAAGGGAGCGCAGCAGCTTACCTTGGAGTGTAAACAGCCACAATCAACCCGATGATTACTCTGCTGCACTGAGGGGGTTGCGTATGAATCAATAATAGGAGGAAAAGGACCTAGATAATTGAGAATAAAAGCAATGGGAAATGTGCTCTATGTTGGTTTTATTAACAGGCTACTACTTTTCACTCTTCGCCCAGGGACCAGCTGATCCCGGCTCTGCCTAATGCAGTGCAGGTCCCCACCCTCATCCGCCCACCAACCACACCCACCTACCCCCAAAAATTGCATCTACTGGCTAAGTGTGAGGGTTTAGTTTTACAGGCACCCTTGACTTGAAGGTGTCAAGGTTGTCAGCAGCCATGGTTGCTTCAGGCAGCTGATTCCAGTCTCGGATGGTGTTTGGCAGTGCTACCTGTACTGGGTTCTGCGTTGGATTTGGGGCAGTTGCTTGGAATGACCTCTTCTTTGTCTGTCTGAGACATGAACTAATTTGGTCTGATCAAAAGCGGTTTGGTCATTAAGGATCTTGTACAGCATGGTCAGTCTTGCCACTCTTCTACGGTGTTGGAGGGTCGGCCACTTGAGTCTGCTAATAATTGCTGTGACACTGGAGGTGTTGCGGTAGCGGTTGACAACAAATCGAGTGCTCTTCTCTGGAATGCCTCGATCTTATTGATATTGTTTTGAGTGTAGGGTCCCGCATTGTGCAAGAGTACTCCAGTATGGGTCGGATAAAGATCTTGTATGCTGTCTCTCTCAGGTTGGTGGCGCTGATCTTGAGGTTGCGGCGTAAAAATCCGAGAGTCTTGTTGGCAGTGGCACAGATGTTTCCAATGTGCTGATCCCAGCTGAGATTTTGGTTGATGGTGACTCCAAGGTACTTGGCGGAGGTGTAGTGGCTAAGGTATGGACATGTAGCTGGTACTGGGTCTCTGTGGTGGCCCTCTTACGGGTGGCGGGAAGGGTCCTACATTTCCCTGGATTGAAAGCCATGTCCCAGCTCTGCTCTCAGTTTTCCAGGTGTCGGAGGTCAAGTTGCAGCTGGTGTTGGTCAAAGATTATTGCAGAGAGGTGATAGATCGCTGTGTCATCAGCGAACAGGCATGTCAATGAGGTGAGATGTTCTGATAGGTCATTGATGTAGGCCAGGAAAAGCGCTGGGCCGACGACAGAGCCTTGTGGGACTCATGATCGCACGCTGACATAGCCTGACGTGGCTCGTTGACCACCACAGCCTGCCGGCGCTCACTAAGGAAGGCCTTGAACCCCTTGTCGACTTTGCTTGGACTCCGTATGGGTTTAACATATGGAGGTGTAGACTTTGATTGTGACTTTGGCAAAGTCCATGATAAGATAAGATAAGACAAGATAAGATCAGATAAGATAAGATTAGAATTTTATTTAACAAGGGTAAAAGAATAAGCACTGGATGTGCTTTTTTACATCTTGCCCTTGCGGCTTGAACAATAATAATAATAATTAGTATACCAAAATAACTGTATAACTATAACATCATAATGTAACAATATGATCAAGGTCTGTGCACACATGCACATACGCGCGAACTCACACACACACACACACACAGATTTCTTTAAAACAATGTAATGAAGGTTTTCTAATTAAGTAGCTAATTAAATTAATTTCTGATGTGTTGTAAAAGATGTGTATTTAGTGATTGCACTTCGGAGCACTTCTGGAAAGTTATTCCATAAAGTAGAACCTGACTGGTTTTAAACAGATGAATTCTTGGAAATGGGATATTTAGTTTGTTTAAAAAAATCTGGCAGTTTTCCTAGAAAAAAAAAGAAGAAAGATAAGGGGGTGCATTACCAGAAAGGATCTTTATTTTAATTTATATTTGTATACATGTAAGCCTACTCCAGCAGTGTCAGGGGAGTTATGAGGAAACAATTGGGTCCCTTGAACGACCGCTGACCACAGAGACTTGGGCTTTCGGTTCAGCGTGGGGTCTGGTGTAGACCAGCTGATGGTCGTTGTGAAGCCTTATCATGTTGACGCTCAACGGCCGTCAACGGGCTTTGAACCACTGCCTGTACAGGCTTCAAAGTTATCGCATGAAATTTTCTATTCGGAAAGCGAAAACTAGGCCTGGATCGAGATATTTGACTGTAGAATAACGGCCGATGGTCAAGATATCCAGTCTTCAAAATATTAATGGCAAATTGGGTTTTCACTCAATTAAGCACAATACACACAATTAAACACACGCGCGTGCACACATACAGGTGAAACTCTTAAAACCTTAGTAAGAATGTGTTACATTTGCTGACAGTTTGAGTGTGCAACGCGTCCAGGCCATAATTCTCCGTCTCTCTATTCGATGTGATATGAGTGGTCCGTGACGTTACATAACTTGCAGTGTTACGTGTGCGATGCGATTTAGGTGATTTCTATCAATCTGCTATACTATCGTCTTCTTCGCTAGACCAGTAGCTTTCTTATTTGCTCTTTCTCATTCCTGCTCTGTTCTATCAACCTGCTATACTATCTTCTTCTTCGCTAGACCAGTCTCCTACCTTTTATCTTGAAAACTCTTCCGGGACAAGACTCCTTGTTTGTGTATGAGGTCTGTTGGATCAGCTTGGGAATATTGGACGCTTTCTGCCAGGTGGTCACTAGGGCTTCCTATGATGTTATTATTTAGCAATGTAGGCATTTTATATGTATGTGTTTTGTTGATAATTTATAATGATGTTTGTATTCTATTTTGTTTTTGTAAACGGGGGTTTGATAAGTTGGGGTGAAGCCTCTGCCGTCCCCTGCGTGGGATGTCTTTATTGTAAAGTGACTGGCTGGTGGAGAGCTTTCGGTTTTACCACTAGGGTTGTTTCAGCAGAGCGGATCGAGGGTTGTCCGGTCCTGATTTGGCTCGGAAGAGTCCGCTGGGCCTAAAGCAATAATAATGTAATGTAATGTAATGTAATGTAATGGGTCCAATCCTGCCCTAGAGCAGCGCTTGGAGCAGCTACTTTCGAACACTGTGCGTGTGTTGTTGTTGTTGTTTGTAGATTATAGTCACACGACACTTTCGCATATAGGTGACTACTGGACCGATTTATACTGACACCAGCGGGCCAGTTGTTGGTAAAGGGGAAAATAATATGATCACACGTTGACCAATCCGGGATTCGAACTGTGCGTGTGTTATCATTTTTTCCAAATAAAAGGGGTGGCACGTTCTCAACACATGATCCTCGGACAGCCCAAACCTTTTTGCCAGTGGCTGATCGTCTCAACAAACGCGTGAGAGAAAGAGAGAGAGAGAGAGAGAGAGAGAGAGAGAGAGAGAGAGAGAGAGAGAGAGAGAGAGAGAGAGAGAGAAGAAAAACGAGAAGGGGAGAAGGGAGAGGGGAGAGTGATAGCAAGGGTACAGCAAGAGAGAGAGAAGAGAGAAATAATATTGCTGACGCAGCATTTTTATTTTTTGTCTATTCGGTGAAACTCGTCCAAGCGTAGCCACCAGCGACCTGTTCATTCGACCGAGACCATAGCTAGCCTGAGTAACAGATATCCGTGGAGGCAGCGCTGCTTGATTTAAGCTTGCTTTTAACTCCTATTTTTGATGCTCTGTTTGCCAAGTCCACATCCGCAGGTTGTGTGTGCTGTGTACTGCTAACATGGTTACAAAATGGTGGTTACAAAATCGTATTGTAATTGTCGTTGTGTACTGCACGTGGCGCAGTACTGTAATGGTCTGGGCACACCTAGCCATGTTTCATGATAAGCAACGTTGGAAAGGGTTAGTACTTGGATGGCTGACCATGCTTGGAAGGCAACCACCAAACAACCCTCTCCCCTCCCCTCCCCCCCCCCCCCCAAAAAAAAAAAAAAAGAAAAAAAAAGATTTAAACAACCGCATGACACACCCCAATCCACCCATGCAGCTGGATCTGTTTCGAACCGGTCTAACATCGCAGCCCGACCGAGTATCGTAGCAGGGCCTGGCGTCTTTGCGCATGCGCCAGGTCAAGTCGGGCGGGCTTTTCAGGATGTTCTTAGGCGTCATAACCCTAACCCTAACACTAATCCTAACCCTAATCCTTACTAAGATTACGATAGCACTATGCTCTGTGGGTTCGGGCATTAAATAGAATAGACCCAACGTTTCCCGGCGTGTCGTAAGAGGCGACTAACAGGGGTGATGTTAGCACGGCATCACTGGGCGAAAGTCTTCTACACAGAAGTCACCGGCCAGGGCGGAGGAACCTCACGTTACTACAGGTTCAACGACCATGTGCTCAGGGCCAAGGCGAGCCACACTGTATTCGTGGATTTCGGCTGTGGCCAACAGCCTGGAGAGGATTGGGCACCGCCAGGTCCTGTTTGCCCAAGACACACTACATGATGACACAACCCACTAATTCCATACCGGATCGGTCGTCGCCCGGGTCGTCACACGGCACAAGGACCGCGCCTTCCGTTGGCCACCAGGACGGAGGTGTTAAGTATGCTACTGATGGACAATTTAGCAAGATCCGCACGAGAAACAACATCGTCATAGGAACCTGGAATGTCAGGACCCTAACTGCGGAAGGAAAATTAGAAGAACTGGCCCACGAGTTGGACCACTATCGATGGAATGTTCTAGGTATCAGCGAACTGCGCTGGAAAGGCCTAGGTGAAACAACGACCGACAAAGGCCACAAGCTCTATTTCAGCGGTAGGGATGACAGGCACGAACACGGCGTTGGATTCTTGGTCCACAAGAACATTCTAGCCACTGCCATGGGTTGCCGCCCAGTCTCCAGTAGACTCATTACCATCCGCCTGAGAGCAGCCCCTTTCAACATCACCATCATCCAGGCCTACGCCCCAACATCAGACTATGACGACAGTGAAGTGGAGGATTTTTATGAAAATCTACAGGCGGTCCTTGACCAAGTGCCGAAGAAGGACATAGTCATAGTGCAAGGCGACTGGAATGCCAAGGTTGGCCAAGATGCGCACCACAACTGGGGAGACACATGTGGACCCCACTGCAACAACGAGACAAATGACAGGGGTCTGAGACTCTTGGAGTTTGCCAGATACAACAATCTGGTACTGGCAAACACGCTTGGTCTCCACAAAAACTCCCGACGATGGACATGGCACAGTCCTGGCGGGGAGCATCACAACCAAATAGACTACATCATGGTCAAGAAACGCTTCAGATCAAGCATCAACATTGGCAGGACACGTACTTTTCCAGGAGCAGACATCGGAAGTGACCACGATCTCGTGATGATGTCTTTCCGGCTCCACTTGAAGAGAGTAAATACAGCAAAGTGCACTAGACTGAAGTTCGACCTGGACAAACTGCAAGACCCGGAGGTGGCAGAACTATTTCAGGCCACAATTGGAGGGAAATTTGCACCACTGCTCATTTTGGGGGCTGGTGAAGTAGATGTCAACACCATGACCACCACCTTCAACTCAGCTGTGACAGATGTCGCCACTGAGATCCTTGGCAAGCACCGACCAAAGAAGAAGCTGTGGATCACACCTGAACTTTTGGATCTGTGTGATAAACGAAGAGAGATGAAAAAGAAAAAGAACACCTCACAGGGAGCTGATGCCTACCGAAAAATCAACAATGACATCCGAAAAGGCATGCTCACAGCAAAGGAGAACTGGATAGAAGATCAATGCCAGGAAATAGAGAACAGTCTGAACAAGAACAACAGCAAGAAGGCCTACCAGACTGTGAAGCGGCTGACAAGTGTCAAACAGCCCAAAGTCTCCACTATCCAAAGCAAGTCTGGCATATGCCTTACAGAAGAACAAGAAGTCTTGGACAGATGGACAGAGTACTGCTCTGACCTTTACAACCATACACCAAATGGAGACCCATCAGTTCTAGCATGTCCCGAGAACAGAGAAGAAGAAGAAATCCTCCCAATTCTCCGGGAAGAAGTTGAGGCAGCAGTGCAAGCGCTAAAGAAAGGGAAGTCAGCGGGAGTGGACAACATACCCGCGGAACTGCTACAAGCAGGAGGAGAAGCGATGATTGATGCCCTCACCATTATCTGTAACAAGATCTGGCAGAGTGGGGAGTGGCCTATACCATGGACCCAGTCGCTTGTCATCACTCTTCCCAAAAAAGGTAACCTTCAGGAGTGTGAAAATTACCGGACCATCAGCCTCATCAGCCATCCCAGCAAGGTCCTCCTGAAAATAATACTCAACAGGTTGAAACCCCAAGCTGAACAAATCATAGCTGAAGAACAAGCAGGATTCAGGGCAGGGCGAAGTACCACTGAGCAGATTTTCAACCTCAGAATAATCTGTGAGAAATACCTACAGCACCAACAACATCTATATCATGTGTTCATAGACTTCAAGAAGGCGTTTGACCGAGTCTGGCATGCAGCTCTATGGGCAACAATGAAAGTGTACAACATCAGCCCTAAAATTATTGAAGTCATCAAAAGCCTGTATGACAAGGCTACCAGTGCAGTCCTCCACAACAGAGCCATCGGGAAGTGGTTCAGAACAACAATCGGTGTGCGTCAAGGATGCCTACTCTCTCCAACACTCTTCAACATCTTCCTAGAGCGCATCATGTCGGATGCTCTTGCAGACCATGAAGGCACAGTCAGCATAGGGGGTAGAGCAATCTCCAATCTTCGTTTTGCAGATGACATTGATGGATTGGCTGGAGAGGAACAAGAACTTGAACAGCTGGTACAGAGGCTTGACACCACCTCCAAAGCCTATGGAATGGAAATAAGTGCAGAGAAGACCAAAATGATGACCAACAACACCAATGGCATCAATACGGACATCAAAGTCCAAGGCCAATCCCTCGACACAGTGCATAGCTTCAAATATTTAGGAGCCATTGTATCAGACAATGGGTCCCGACAGGAAGTCCTCTCCAGGATCGCACAAACAACTGCTGCCCTGACAAGGTTGAAGCCCATTTGGAAAGACAGGACCATCAGTCTACATTCCAAAGTAAGACTGCTGCGCTCCCTTGTCATCTCCATCTTCCTATATGCTTGCGAAGCATGGACCCTCACAGCAGATCTCCAACGAAGAATACAAAGCATGGAGATGAGGTGCTACAGAAGACTTCTGGGCATTTCCTATACCCAACACATCACCAACGACGAAGTCCGACAGACCATCACACAAGCCATTGGACAACACGATGACCTGCTAACAGTGGTGAAGAAACGGAAACTTCGGTGGTATGGCCACGTCACCAGATCATCAGGCCTTGCAAAGACTATTCTGCAAGGCACAGTGCAAGGAGGTAGATGAAGAGGGAGACCGAAAAAGAGGTGGGAGGACAACATTCGAGAATGGACTGGTTTGACACTGAGCGAAGCCATCAGGGCTGCTGAGGACAGAGAAAGATGGAGTATGCTGGTTAAACGATCATCTGTGGTGCCCCTACGACCTTCGGGTTACGGGACAGGATAGGATAGGATAGGATAGCACTATGCGCATGCGACGAATTTTGTAATGCGTTTTAAATTTCGACCATTCAGAATGCTCCCAGTCCGCTGGCGATATTTGGCGCTTTGACGATGTCACACCGGGGAAGGTAAAGCAGCGAGGGCGAGGAGATATGCACCACCCTCATTAAGCTGGCCTAGTGAAAAAGGTAGGTCCCAAATGCCTCTTCTCCAACGATCGAAATAGGTTACGGGAACACCTTTAGCACCTTTTACTGCTTTTACGTGTCCTTCTTCTCCTCCTCCCCCACACCTCCTTTTCTCCTTGCAGTAATCATTACTGTGCTCAGTGGGAACACAATGTTTCTAAATTGTGGCCTTCACGTTAGAGGGACCCAGGTCCAAGGCGTTGTTTAATTTTGGCCAAAATTAGATTAACCTAACATTGGCATTGGTATTTACTATTATCGCAGACTCTGAAGTATCTTCTTTCGTCTTTGGAGACTCGTAGGTCTCAATTACATCTATAGTATGTAACAGGCCTACGAGTTTATACAGAGGAAAGAAGAGACTTCAGTGCCTGTGCTAATGACAAAGTGAGTTTTGTGGCTCAAATCAAGCGCTACAATTTGGATTTTCCATTTCTGTTCTGACCACAGGCGCTTGTATCAGGACACGCGAGCGCCTATGCCTGTGACGCGTCTCCCTTTGGTATTATAGATAACTAAAGGGAGACGCTTCACAGGCATAGGCGCTCGCGTGTCCTGATACAAGCGCCTGTGGTTCTGACGGGGTGTGATTGTCCCTATTTAACGGTACACCAATACGCTCTACGATCTACTAGATGATACTATCTATCTATCTATCTATCTATCTATCTATCTATCTATCTATCTATCTATCTATCTATCTATCTATCTATCTATCTATTACTCCTTCGGATGAGAGTATAAACCGAGGTCTAGTCTGTGTCGCATACATTCCATCATAACGGATCTTAAAGATCCTGACGCTCACGTCCTAGACGAGTGAGTGCCGGTGCAAAGAACACACCCAGCATGCACCTAGGTCCTTCTCCCCCATCCCTGGCTGCCCAGGATTGTGGCTCAGTTGTCTGGAGCATCGGGCGGCTTGAGTTGGATCCTGTATCGGCCAGCGCCTTGAGCAGCTCTTGAGCTGGAAAAGCGCTATATAAGAACGATTTAATTAATTAATTACTTAATTAATTAATAATAATAATAATAATAATAATAATAAAAATAATAATAATAATAATAATAATAATATTATTTTTAGCGCTAGAAAGGCAGCTAGCGGTTGCTTTTAAGAGGCAGCAACAAACCACAGAATTTATTGACTTAAAATATAATTATACTTTCCACAAATCTTATTTTTATTGTTGTTTGTCTTGTTGCAAGCTACACACTTTTTCAGCGGGGCAACATTGGCTGTGAATGTTTAACAGGTCTGTCCAGGGGACAAAGTATATCCATTTAACAAATCAGGTTGCTGCTGTCTTGGTGCTTATTCTTGTTCTTCTTCATCTTGATGGTTCTTTTTTTATCCTACCTATACTTTTCCTCTCTTTTTCTCTAACTGCCTCCTCCTTCTTTGTTCGTGTCTTTTCCCATCCTTACCTCGCCTTACTGTTCTTCATCCCCTCCCCATTTTGTCAACCGACATCCACATCTGATCTCCCCTCCCCCCCCTTCCCCCAACTACTTTTTCATCTGTTCTCTGTCTTAATGTCGTCGTTTCCATCTAGTATTTTGCTAGTATCGATCAATCGCTTATTTGGTCTTCTCGTGGCACCTTTACTCTCCTCTTTCTCCGTCTTCGTCTTGGACATCTGTCTCCTCCTTCTCCATATTATTCATCCCAGCATATCCCACCTTTGCTTGTCCTCTCAGTCTCTCCTCCATCCCTATCTCCCTCCTCCAATTCTCTTTCATTATTTCGACCCCCTCCCTCACTCTTTCTTTTCCATCCCTAATCATCCCTTCCTTTCATCCTGCATTTTCCAATCTCGTGGAGCCCAAAAGAACGCTATTGCACGCATGCGCAAAACCTGTCCCTGTGCTGGAATTAACCACGTAGCATTAGAAAGTTCCTGCTAAACGTCATAGACACTTAAGAACGAAATATACGAGGACTCTCTTCTCTATACGAAGACCGTATTATTGCTGCCTGTCTTATTGCATCCAACGAATAGTGGACGACGATGTGACTTTTCACTGCTGCACGTAGACAGGTTTAGACTACGTGCTTTGCTTCAATGGAGTCAGCTCAAAGTACATATTTGTCCAGCAACTGAGTACAAGATCTCTTGTGCAGAATAGTCGTATACGTTTAGTATGCGAAATACTGGCTACTAGTGCCAATACTGTGAGTATAAAAACGCACGTAGCGGGAAGAAAGTTTGACGGAGGATGCGGGAGGTGGCCAAGGGGTGGGGGGGGGGGGTGTAGAAAGAGAGAGAGAGAATCGATTATTATATTCAATAAGAAATACTAAAAAAAAGCATATGGCTGAAATGTTGGATTAGCAATTTTTTTTAATTTAAGATAAGATAAGATAAGATATTACTTTATTAATCCAAAAGCATGGAAATTACATTATCTGTCAATTAAACATGTCCATTCATTCTTCTTTTACACACACATAAAGACGCGTGTTTCTCACAAGTGATAAATAAAGAGAAAAGTATTGAAACAAAGGAATTAAAATATTTATACACATTCCTTCAAACACATGGACATATTTTCATAATGCAAATATTTTTAATAAGCAGTAAAACGGGTTAACGTAAGAACAGATAAATATGAATAATTAAAACTTATTAGTGTGTAAACATATAAACTATAATTTATAAAAGGACAGTAAAAACAATAATTAAACTAAGTTGCATTAGAGTTCTAAGGATCTTCTTTACCACCACAAAAGATTTTTGACGGTTTTTCTTTACTTTTTCATTATACTCAATAGGCAGACAGATATACACACATGCATTCACAAACATAGCATAATTATAAAAATATTGGCATACTGTAGTGCATAAATGATTCATAGTAGGTAGATTACATGCATGCTTAGATTCAGACATAAAAGTAACACGTAAGAAACAACACGTAACGTGTATAAGTAGGCCTAAAAAAGAACACGGCGAGTCTTTGCTGCAAAACAGGATTTAGCACTAATGTGCAACAAGATAATGACAGTAAAAGGATAGCCTATTGAGTTACAATGTACCAACGTCATCGTAGTCCTTGCATGGTTACAAGGAAAAGGAAATACGTAATAATTGTTTGTTGCTTAGCCTACTTAGACTTATTCATTCTTAAAAGTCAACATGAAAACGTAAGTCAGCCATTGTTAAACTACTTAATGCTGTTTTCACATTCGGTTTTTCTTCCCTCTTTTCTCTCTCTCTCTCTCTCTCTCTCTCTCTCTCTCTCTCTCTCTCTTTCTCTCCATGTGTGTATGCGTGCGGTGTATACACTCGCTCATTTGGTTTATTTTTTATGTGGTTTTGTTATACAGCAAATTAAGGTCCATTCAGTGTGTGTGTGTGCATCTTCGTTCAGTGTGTGTAAGCTTACATCTGCCTGTCCGTGTGAGTGCGCGCTTGTATGTTGCCTGTTTGTTTGGGAGCCTGTCTTTATGTGTTTTAACAAGTGCGCTTAAAATGATGTAACCACACATGAAGATGTGTTAAGCTGTAAACTGCCCTCTAAAAGGCATCAACGGTTTATCTTATAGCAGTCTTTATCTGCACTTCAAGGTCATCATTAACCAGTAAGGATGCTGGGCTTACAGTAAGTTAACATTGATTTATAACATGTGCAGATGACAGGCAAATGTATAGGTAACAATGGAGGGATAAATTAGAATGTGTGTCTATGTGTGTGTGTTTTGTTATTTTGTTTGCATGTGTATATATGCGTGTGTGCGGGCGCTCGCGCTTGTGTTTATCAGTGTGTGTGTGTGTGTGTGTGTGTGTGTGTGTGTGTGTGTTAGTGTATGTGTGCATGTGTTTATTTAAGCAATGTTTTATTCATGCCTTTCAGAATTCCTTGAAAGAGGTAACACAGATTTACGGATTTGAATTGAACTGATTTTATTTGAATTGAATGTGTATGTGTCACAACGCCATTACTTGCGAATTAACTGCATGAGTTTTACCTGGGCGCACTTACATGCAGACTGGCATGCTGACGTTTTAAGAGGAGTTTTCTTTTAAAAGAAGATAATCCGCCGGTGTATCTTTTTGATAGCTCTGCTGGCAAGTTTATCAAAGGCACTAAACATGGGGCGCATGTTTTATACTATGGATTTGTCACAAGCGCGGTTCAAAGCCACATGTCTGTTTCAGAACAGACTAGTAAGACCTGAATCTGGTCAGTATGTGCGTGTGTGTTTGTGTGGATGTGTGTGTGTTCGTGTGTGTGTATGTGTGTGTGTGCGCGCGTGTGTAAGTGGGTTTTCTTGTGCGCGCAAATGTGTGCATGTGAGTTCGCGCGCGCGCGCACTTCTCTATGTATGGCTGCCTGTACGCGTTCACCCTCATTGCACTTAAATGTAGAGGCTGATGCTTTAAACTGTAGGCTTTAGAAGAGGAGTTTACCTCAAAAAGATAAGCTCCCATTTATCTTACCCAAGGACTCTCAAGATGAGTCAACTCTTAACCATTTGAGATGCTGGACATATATTGCTGTTGTCCTTGTCAAATGCATTGTCCTACAAAGTTCTCACTATCTGCATCTACAAGTCATGATTCAACCAATCAGGATGCAGTGCCTAGTAAGTTTTTTTTTGGTTTTCTTTCTAATTACATTATTAATGATCCTTCTACGAAAACATTCGAGAATGGACTGGTTTGACACTGAGCGAAACAATCAGGGTTGCTGAGGACAAAGAAAGATCAAGTATGCTGGTTAAACGATCACCTGTGGTGCCCCTACGACCTCAGAGTTACGGGATAGGATAGGATAGGATAAGATAGGATTCTACGAAAACTATTTACAACCGTGAAGTGAGTTTTCAACCAGCAGGGATGCCGCGGAGGCCCTACAGACAGGTTCTCAATGACCATAAGGCCCTCACTTCCTACAGAGATAGCTACAAGGCTTTAATCATCAAGGATGCTGCGCACTTAAGTTGTTTTTTTCCCCATTGACATTCTGCCATAGAGGTTCGCTACAAATCAGTTTTCAACCACTAGGGACGCCGCTGAGCATATAACTATATTTTAAATAACATCGTGAGTCTCCCACAAAGCCTACTTAGGCCTGCACCCTTCAAGGTCAGTGTGCAAACCAATGAAGATGCTACGTGTAAGGTTTTTGAATGACACGGTGCAAAACTTTTGTTTTGCTGTTAGTTAATCTCCGCTTTCCGTGACCAGGAACCACCACAGACAGAAAGATTAAACACGAATGAGCAAGTACAACTGAACCACACTTTTCAGTTGATGAAGGTCATCTGTTCTCTGGGTAACCAGGAGGGATTACTGGCAGAGATCGGTGTACCGGTGCAAGCACAATTATGGGCTACTTGGTCGTTGAATTTGACTTCCTTAAACACCTGCTACTTTTAGCTTCAAGGTCACATTTTGACTTAACACGCTGTCTCTCTCTCTCTCTCTCTCTCTCTCTCTCTCTCTCTCTCTCTCTGTGACTGTAATTTGTAAACTTTTAAATCAAAATGTGTCAAACTTTATACTGAAGCATCTATCCTATCCTATCCTATCCCGTAACTCGGATGTCGTAGGGGCACCACAGATGATCGTTTTACCAGCATACTCCATCTTTCCCTGTCCTCAGCAACATTGATTGTTTCGCTCGGTGTCAAACCAGTCCATTCTCGAATGTTGTCGTCACCCCACCTCTTTTTCGATCTCCCTCTTCTTCTACCTCCTTGCACTGTGCCTTGCAGAATGGTCTTTGCAAGACCTGATCTAGTGACGTGGCCATACCATCGGAGTTTCCGTTTTTTGACCACTGTGAGCAGGTCATCGTGTTGTCCAATGGCTTGTGTTATGGTCTTTCGGACTTCGTCGTTGGTGATGTGTTGGGTATAGGAAATGCCCAGAAGTCTTCTGTAGCACCTCATCTCCATGCTTTGTATTCTTCGTTGTAGATCTGCTGTGAGGGTCCATGTTTCGCAAGCATATAGGAAGATGGAGATGACAAGGGAGCGTAGCAGTCTTACCTTGAAATGTAGAATACTGGTCCTGTCCAAATTGGTTTCAACCTCGCCAGGGCAGCAGTTGTTTGTGCGATCTTGGAGACGACTTCCTGTCGGGAGCCATTGAAGCATCTGACAATTGTAATTGTATGAAACCGCCAACCCCAGCCCCTCCTCAGTACCCTCCACATTACCCTCCCACCTCTCCGACCCCTTTCAACTCAATTCTATAGCTTACCCAAATTAATAAAACACCATCTGGTAAACTGGTGAAGAACTTGTTATGGATTTGTGTATGTATCGCGCGTACGTGCTTGTAGGCACGCATAGGTACATCCTGAAATGTGCAAATTCATGTTGCTGGGTGAACCATTGGCCTGCCTGATAGAAATGCCGAAGCCAGAAGAGAAAAAGAACGTGGAATAGGAGGGAGTGGAAGGAAGATAAGAAATAGTGCGTTTTGGGCTTTACCTCTGTCGTGAAATCATTACGCGGACAGAACTAACAAGGTGATAAGAAATACACATCTCACCCCCTTTCTCTCCCTCTCTCTCTCGCTCTTCCTCTCTCTCTCACGCACACAAACCTACACACTCTCTCACACACACACTCTCACACACATACACGCACACACACAGTCATTCTCTCTCTCTCACCCACCTCGTTTCTCTCTCTTCCGCCCTTTCTCCTTCTCTTCCTCTGTCTGTCTGTCCTTCAGGTGTAATTTGTTTTAAAGAACCTCAACATCATACATTTCATCGTCACAGATCCTTTTCAAATTCATAGTGAGTGTTGTCCCACTGCAAAAATTAACATTCAATACCCAATATAACCCCTTTTAAAAATACTGTTTTGATAATTCTATAAATCGATACATTCATTTGTTTAAAGTACTTATTAATACCATCAAGGTTATTATTATTATTATTATTATTATTATTATTATTATTATTGGGTATTTGTATAGCGTACATATTTCGCCGTTCTTGGCGACTCAAGGCGCTGGCCGATACAGGATCTAACTCAAGCCGCCCGAGGCGCTAACTTGATTCTAATAATAGCGTCGCTGCAAAAGTGTGTATAGTAGGCATAATTGTTTGTTTAGAAAACAAGAAAGAGACGACTAAGATTCACAGCTTAGCGTTCGATTTGAGCAACCAGTATATAATCTTTTAATTCAATAACAATGTAGTTTTCCAAGTAAGCTCACTGACAAGTGAAATTGTGAACGACGGACTGACCGACTAGCGGACTGCTGCTGTAGGATGGCCCATAATAACAAGTACTGCTGTAGGATGGCCCATAATAACAAGTACTGCTGTAGGATGGCCCATAATAACAAGTACTGCTGTAGGATGGCCCATAATAACAAGTACTGCTGTAGGATGGCCCATAATAACAAGTACTGCTGTAGGATGGCCCATAATAACAAGTACTGCTGTAGGATGGCCCATAATAACAAGTACTGCTGTAGGATGGCCCATAATAACAAGTACTGCTGTAGGATGGCCCATAATAACAAGTACTGCTGTAGGATGGCCATAATAACAAGTACTGCTGTAGGATGGCCCATAATAACAAGTACTGCTGTAGGATGGCCCATAATAACAAGTACTGCTGTAGGATGGCCCATATTAACAAGTACTGCTGTAGGATGGCCCATAATAACAAGTACTGCTGTAGGATGGCCCATAATAACAAGTACTGCTGTAGGATGGCCATAATAACAAGTACTGCTGTAGGATGGCCCATAATATTAAGTACTGCTGTAGGATGGCCATAATAACAAGTACTGCTGTAGGATGTTTATAATAACAAGTACTGCTGTAAGATGGTCCATAATAACAAGTACTGCTGTAGGATGGCCCATAATAACAAGTACTGCTGTAGGATTTCCATAATAACAAGTACTGCTGTAGGATGGCCCATAATAACAAGTACTGCTGTAGGATTTCCATAATAACAAGTACTGCTGTAGGATTTCCATAATAACAAGTACTGCTGTAGGATGGCCATAATAACAAGTACTGCTGTAGGATGGCCCATAATAACAAGTACTGCTGTAGGATTTCCATAATAACAAGTACTGCTGTAGGATGTCCATAATAACAAGTACTGCTGTAGGATGTCCATAATAACAAGTACTGCTGTAGGATGTCCATAATAACAAGTACTGCTGTAGGATGGCCATAATAACAAGTACTGCTGTAGGATGGCCATAATAACAAGTATTGCTGTAGGATGGCCCATAATAACAAGTACTGCTGTAGGATGGCCATAATAACAAGTACTGCTGTAGGATGGCCATAATAACAAGTACCTGCATACACAAACTCTGCAAAATCGCTTTATGCGGCCGGTTTTTGTTGTTGTTTTTTTGGTTTTATTTTTTTCAGATTTTGAGCAAAACCTGTTTAGCAGCAAAATGACTCCAGGTATCTTGCTTCACCTTTGCGGTACAGCCAATATGAATGGCACCGGAGGCAGGCCTCTAACCCAGGTATGGCTTGTATGAGGTTTGGTCAACATCCGTTCTGCGGTTCTTGAGATATGACTTCCAAAGGACCAACCGACAGACCGACCGACATTTTTGCTCTTTCTGATTCCAGACTATTTTAAAGTATTTCCAGTTAGGTTTGGAAATAAAACAACAACAACAACAAAACATCCTTGATACCCTGGTTCTTTTAATACGTTGCGTTTGTAGGAGAGGCAAAGGAATCATGTAAGCCCTAGTGTCGATCTCATTCTCAGCTGCTAAGGCCTTGGAGATATTGGCAGACTCGTTCACCACCAATTCAGTTCAAGGTCTTCTGTGGTTTGCGTGACTAATGGCAAGTATTGTACAGCACAGGCACACTACATTACGCGCTTATCATATCAATGCTTCTGTGGGCTTATATGGTACCGTCTGGCGATACGGGTGCAGTGAATCTGGTTTGAAGGGTAGAGGGAGGGAGTAGGAAGTAAATGGAGCAGAAGATACAGAAAACATACAATATTCTGTTTTCTTTGATTCAAGCCCTCTTTACAGAAAATGTTTTGGACTTCTAGTTGAAGATTGAAAACAAACTCACTACAAAATGACACAAGAGTTAATTGAGTGTGTATTAAAAAAAAACAATCTCGGTGGATCAGTATTTGCCGGAGGGAACAAAAGTGGAAGTTTGCTCTTTCGTTTGTATTGGAGACCTCTAGCAGAACATGGAGAGAACGTCTATTTACAGGCAGGAAGAGGAGCGGGTGTGCGAGAGTGAAGAGGGGATGATGGGGGATGGGGGTGGAAGAAGGAGAAAAAGAGGCTTATTAATTTTGCACTTGCGGTGTTTTTACATCCTACTGCTGTGGAAATATTATTAAGACCCTTTGTTGTTGTTTGTAGATTATAGTCACACGACACTTACGCATATAGGTGACTACTGGACCGATTTATACTGACACCAGCGGGCGAGTTGTTGGTAAAGGGGAAAATAATATGATCACACGTTGACCAATCCGGGATTCGAACCAGCGACCTTTCGGTTACTAGCAAGACGCTCCAATTGTGGATCTAGGCTGTGATTCATCTCTCAAATAATGAAGGTATTTGCATTGCGTACTTTCATCACGATCATTGTAAGCCAGTTCAAAGTGCAAATATAGAGAAAGTGCAATTAAAAAAGGTAATTTGTCGAGTTTCTCTTGTGGACAAGTTTAAAAATGCCCGCTTTGCTCTTTGTCTCGCGGGTCCCGTTTATTTACCCTGTGCAAGGCTTAGGTGTAAAAATAATATTTTCACTACCGTAACATTTGGGTGAAAATAATAATTATTACTACACTAAAGGCAATTTGTTTATGAAAAGAACCGATATTTCCCTTGCACAGCAGTCATTTTGTTGATTACCAAAAAAACCAGTTGTTTTATAATCGTGTGGACTTTGGTTGGTAGGGAGTCCCACAGAGACGTCACTGGCGATTTCGCCGTTCATTTCTGCTGCTATCAATCTCCTTTAAGTCCTCTATGCCAAGGTCAATGTTAGACAAGCGATAAACCCCCCCATATAAACAGTTAAAAATAACCGCCATTTGACTGCCGACCAACCGCCAGTTGATATACTTATGCTCTCTCTCTCTCTCTCTCTCTCTCTCTCTCTCTCTCTCTCTCTCTCTCTCTCTCTCTCTCAATGCAAGGTTACACAAAGTCCAGTTTTTCAGGTTGGCTCTCAGTTTCAAACTCCCTTAGACGTAGGTCAGTTTTAGGCCCCGTCAGCATTGTATTACTGGACAATTCTAAAAATCAGTGGGTGTATCAAATAAAACCGCCTTTTAACAAGACGGCAATATAAGATTGTCATCAAACTAATTTGGCCTGGCGATAATGGCAGGAGCTCAGGGACCAGAGTCTAAGATAAGAATACTTTATTATCTTAAATAACGAGAAATTTACGTGTAGTGCACAGCTCAAAAAATAACAAAACGTACATTTAAAGCATTAATACATGCATGCAGAGCCATGATGAAGAACAATGAAGCACAAAGCCATGATGAAGCACACCCTTAGATGCACACTCCCTACACGGACAATTCATACACACAAAGGTTGGCAGATCAATACAATCAGTCGTAAGACAGCAGGTGATTAAAATTATAAATGTACAACTTACGTTAATCTGATGAATAAAAATTGATACAACAACAACAACAACAAAAATTACAAAAAAAAATGTAATGGGTGTTATATATACACACAGGGGCAATCACACATACTTTTGCTTGATGCACACACACAAGCACACACACATACACACACACACACACCCGCATTCGCACACACATAAACATTATACAATAGCAATAAGCAATAACATTCAGCAATATTGACAATAAATCAACATAAAGCGTCATAATCTCTAGAACGTAAGAATACTCAATATATTATATAATATGAATTAATGGCAATAATGCACTACAATAAAAACAAATTCTGCTGATCAGAAGATTGGGTGAGTTATAAAAAAGATAATAAGATAGAAAAGTAGATAGTTAAACTTTAAACTAAAAATTTAAATTACAAAATTATAACAAACAGCACTAAAAGCCCCCAAAACTTGAGGGCAGAACTAAGATAGTCATAGTCATTGGGATGATGGTTGACCTGAGTGCAGAGGTTCATACAGTGAGCCAAAACCTGGCTGCTGTCCTTGCAATCATTCGACCCTTTTGCACCATTCGACATTCATACAGTGCATTCAAACTTTCTTGCTGGCTCCAAAGCACTTTGCTACACACATTCACAACTCCAACCAACACACTTGAGTTTTTCACACTCAAGCTTTCATACCAGCACACAAAACCAAAAGAAAGCACAGATTCAATGAAGGATTGGTAAAAAAAAGTTTAAGGGAGTTTATGAGTTTATGTTCAGTTTACGAAGCTTTTGCAGACAGTAAATACGAGTTTGACAATTTTGTGTGAATGTACGTTGTGTTAGCTTTGAAAGAGAGTTGTTGTTTTTTCATCAAGAATGGTACCCAGATAATTATACTCAGACACAGGCTCTACAATCACACCACCAATCACAAGGTGGGGGAAAGGGGAAGGGTTTCGTCTAACGTCTATCAAGAGTGTAGTTGGTCGTTCAACCCAGGTGGAGAAAAAAAATAAAGCGACCGGTACAATGACCACAACAAACTATGGCCTGCGAGGCTTAGCGAGTATACATTGACACGAACATGATTTTGAGGCAGCGTGGCTTGAAGTGAAATTTAAAAAAACCACATTAGTTTAAAAAAATTAAATAAAGCATCGCTTAAAATTCAAACACCTCTTTATAATTAATATCCATATCCTGGTATGGCCTCAGCTGAAGATGGTCTTGTTTGTTAGAAATATGGGTTGTGTATTCAAAGAACGGATATATAGTTGTCTTTGCCCGTCCAAGCAAAGCTAATAATGGTCGCTTATATCCAAACTACGTGAACTTTTGACTCGAAGCACTTGCGGTACAAAACAGTTGGTTTTCAATCACTGTGGCCAAGAGGTCCTCTGGAACGATCACCTCACTTGTCACTGTCAGCGATTAGAGAGAGTGAATGTTTCAAACTGGTACCTGCACACACCCAGAGCGTCTGTGACATACTGAGTTGTTCGACAGGCACAAATGAGCTTAAGTGTTCTTGTATAGCGCACTTGCCAGGTCAAACGGCAGCTCAGGGCGCCAGACGAAAGCGAGATCCGACTCAAGCCGTCCAAGGTACACACGCATGCAGCATTCAGAAATAAACGCAGCGCACGCCTATCTTTGGAATGCAGTCTGTCAACAACAGTACTGCATTGCACAGACTGAGACAATAACAAATCTGCGACTAAACCATCGCTTACAACGTGTTTTACACTGGGACAACTGTTATTATCTAAGACAATTTGTTTAAGACCTATCTGAGCATCTCTAAAACAATCAACAATGCAATGTGCAGTAAATTCACAAATGTCTCAACAAAAATAAATCTTTTTTTGATAGCAGGTTATATTTCGTGAGCATGTATTTACGGCCCTCAAGCTATGCTCTATACAAATGAACATTAAACTTGGTAGGCCCTGATGTTCAGCATTTCCGTGAGAGTTGTATGTAGTCGTTCTCACAAAGGTCGTACAGGTACACAGTGATTAATGGAGGCAAGTAGTTGCCCAACTTAAAAACGGAACGAGTGTCACCTGCTGTAACATCAAATGGCTTCATAGTAAGCCTATATTTGTAGCCAACAAGTAAGACCGGGTGCAATTGAATTCATGTTCGCCACAGTGTAATTGTGAGCTGATTTGTTTAATTAATCTTGGTGTATGTGCGTGTGTGTGTGTGTGTGTGTGTGTGTGTGTGTGTGTGTGTTTGGTGGGTGTGTGTGCATATTATATATTCCATGTACTCATCCCCTAAAAGCTTTTTATTTCGCTTATTTTTGCAAATGTGTGCCAGATGAATCCTGAATAGTCCAAAACTTACATTTTAAAAAAGTGTCCGCCTGTCTCTCCGCCATCCAGTGTCCATGAGACATCGAAAATGATCAGTGAATTAACTACTTCACTTTAAGGTCAAGGCCACAGGGTCAACAAATGTTAGTCAAAAAATGACAAATCTTTACAAAATTTCACGTGTTTCATAAGTTATTACCATTGAACTTATGATTCTTAAGGGCATGATAGTTAACAAAGAGATACACATGCTTTGCACATTTGGTCAACATCAGTCCAAGGTCAAGGTCACTAGAGATGTCCAAAGTCAGTTCTAATAGGTACTTTGAAGTAACCTTGACCATAAATAATTAGAGACATAAAGTCCCAACTTCTTGTGTTTAAAATTAATATAATGGTCTTTTATTTATGTTCCGTTTGTGCGTTGATCTTCAAGGTTGAAGTCATTTTAGGCCTTACAGAAACTTTTTTTTAAAGTCATCATACAGTGGGCTCTATATTTAACCCATAATATACAACATTGGGTTATTTGATCAAACATGAGCATCAGAGGTCACGTGAACGTCAAGGTCACCCCAAGGCTAAGGTAACTAAAAGTTGAGGTCATCGCAAGGTCACCGGGTTTTTTTTTGCATCATACTTCTTTTACTATAGTTTATTGGATCGTATACATTATACGTTTATTTGGAGCCGGAGGTCAAGGTCATCTCAAGGTTAAGAGCATCGAAAGATCAAAGTCGGTATTACTTTGCATTTTAATGTGACCGTTTCATTTCGTGTTTTATGGGCACTCATTTTCATGTTAAATATTGCAAATTCCACTAGGAGCATGTGAGTCACATGGGCTTTGCCCATCTGGTTACTGTTAATGCAGTTCAATCATACTAACAATATGCGAATGAAATTCGGGTCGCTTTCTCAGCAGCTACAGCGCAGAGCTGTCCTCCATCACCCCATCCCCCTCCTTCCCCATCCCCACCCCACCTTACCAGCCTGCTTTCCATCTATCTTCCTTCCAGCTATGTATATTTCCCCCACCCCACACATACGCGCGCACGGGAATAGAACCCGCCGCAACCCACCACTCCTACTTGAAATCTAATCCAGACGTATACTACGTAACTGCCATTAACGTGATTGAATCAGTAAGAGTGCCAGTGTTCACAGACAACTTTAATGCTGATAGATTAGCAACCTGGATTCGAACCTGCAACCTCTACCTACCGAGTTTTGGAGCTCTGATGACAGCGGTACTAAATTAATGTATGCCGTGATTTTACTTGTGGAGAGAAACGACCTTTGTGGTTTCCTTTTGATGTGACTTTTTGAAAGATCGCCGGAATGATACTATAGTATACATCAAAATATAACTAGCTTAATGAGCAAAACATTGAGCATACGTATCATCGGTAGTAGGCCTAAGAAAATAAAACGGCTTCCTTTGACTTAGACATCATCATCAGTATACACATAATTGACTGAACTCCGACGGGACGGGACGTACATATATATCATCATCAATATCATCATCATCACAACCGTCATCATCATCTTTGATTTCTTCTTCTTCTTCTTCCTTTCTTCTTCCTTGCCATGAGCAGAATTCACGATGACGCATGTAGCGTAGATTGTCCTGCAGATAACCTTTATCAACAAAGTTAATATATTGCCAGCACTTTGGGCCAACTTGCGGATTGATATTATCGAAACAGCATCTTATTGAAGGTCAACCACACATAGCCAATACGTTTCCTGTAACACTTCAACACGCCTGGTTGAGAAACCCTACCAGCTTTGACTGAAGGTAACCCAAGATGGTGTGTGTGTGTGTGTGTGTGGGTGTGTGTGCGTGTGGGTGTGCGTGTGTGTGCGTGTGTCTGATTTATAAAAAAAAAGGGTTTTCTGACTCATTTCGCAGAGATGGCACCCCTGAAAAGTTCTTTTAAAAGAAAAAACCCGAGAAGAATAAAATCGAAAAGGAATAAAGAAGAAGAGGGAAAGGATAAAAAGAAACGAACAGAAAAAATATACAAAAAATGAGGAAGAATTTAGAGTGTGTACAACAAAAGCGGCAGAGAGGGAAAGCGAACAATGCAGTCCACAAACAGATTTGGAAAATTTATTTAATCGTTCTTATATATCGGTTTTCTAGCTCCACAGCTGCTCAGGACCATAGCCACCCTATACTGTTATCTGATATACTGTACAAGGTTATTAGCAAACAATGGGCATAGGCCACAGTCTTTGTTAGTAGTAAGTTGACTGCCTGTGGTACTGTATTATGTTGTTTGTAGATTATAGTCACACGACACTTTCGCATATAGGTGACTACTGGACCGATTTATACTGACACCAGCGGGCCAGTTGTTGGTAAAGGGGAAAATAATATGATCACACGTTGACCAATCCGGGATTCGAACCAGCGACCTTTCGGTTACTAGCAAGACGCTCTTACCAACTGAGCTACCCGGCCCCACTACTGTATTAGCTAAGTTATTTACCTGTATAATAAATTTTTGGTGACTCACCCATGTCTGGTCGACTTTCGCACAGCTGACATCAGCTGATTGGAGGTCTCCGCCCTTACCGCACACACACCCCTGTATTACTTTACCTCCCATATACTCAATTTCCCCTTAAAGGCTTGGTACTAACATAATGATCATCCACAGCATTCTGTTTGATGTTTATGATTTTAATCTTGGCCGATGTTTCGCACGTACCTGATAATAGTTTTTAATAAAACCCAACATTTGTACACCTTGAGAATTATTATTATTATTATTATTATTATTATTATTATTATTATTATTATTATTATTATTATTATTATTATTATTATTATTATTATTATTCACTCAGCATCCAGTATATTCGCCTTTTCAAGGCATTAACTTTTGGTTGAGTATTAAGAGCGGTATCCTCCGATCCATTCTAATGTGCACTAGTACAGCGTGCAGCTTCGGGTCAATAAGACATGCTCAAGGCGCTGAGTACAATTCTACCTACCTGCCTACTTCCAATACAATGACACTACAGCCAATTAAAGGTATATTATTTGTTTTCTTATTCATAGTCTTCATTATCCTTTGAGTTTACATTTAAATACTTGAAAAATATTGGTAAGATCTCAATCTTCTTCCTCCTCCTCATGATCAATATTGTTTCCGTCGTCGTCATCATCGTCGTCATCAATCATCATCATCATTATCAGCAGCCGCCGCAGCAACAGCAGAAGCAAAACACAACAACAACAAGCCTTCAACATCAAGGACCAAGAAGTAACACGATCATCACCAGCAGCAACAGCGGCAACATCAGCACTACCACCACCACTAAAACCAACATCAACAATAACAAAAACAACGTCATCCTTATCATCCATGTCATCGTTGCCCGCCTTTACCTGATAAAAGTAGGTCAACTGAATAGGTCATTCACACATATTCGTCCACTTTCAATTCATATTAACGGAAAGTTACAACTGAATATGGCATTCTCATTTATTCGCTCACATACAATTCATATTAACGGAAAGTACTTAATAACCCATAGAAACATACAATTAACCCAGTAATACTGAAATAAGAGGACAAATATAGGCTACACATATGAATTTAAAATCTGATTTGGCCATCTGGGACTGGGGAGTACAGGCAATCTATTATAAACCATTTATCATTCTTGACTTCCTTCTGCTACAAAATGTATGTGCGACAGCACGCTGTTTTTCCATTGGATGAAAGATCATAGATGCAATCTCTCTCTCATACACACACACACACACACACACACACACACACACACATACATACATACATACACAAACACATGGGCGCGCGCACCGTAGTCGTGGATAGCAAACTTCACTTAATGCTTTCTCTTATGAGGATTTTTTTGCAAAGTCATGATATACCTAACAATGTTGGATTTGTTGTTGTTGTTGTTGTTATTTAAACGGAACACACACAAAACCAGATATTGACACAAGCACAGATATTCTCTCTCTCTCTCTCTCTCTCTCTCTCTCTCTCTCTCTCTCTCTCTCTCTCTCTCTCTCTCTCTCTCCCTCCCTCCCTCTTGTACGTGTTATTTGGCAATAAAGTCACAGAGTTCTTCTTCTTCTTTCTCCTTCTCCCCTCTCTCTGTCTCTTCAAACCCCAGGACACAAAAAAGTGATATAAAAAATTGTAGGTGTTATCTGGCAATAAAGCCACAGAGTGCTCTTCTTCTTCCTCCTCCTAGTCCTCCTCCTCGTCTACTCATCTTCATCCTCGTCTACTCATCTTCATCCTCGTCTACTCATCTTCATCCTCGTCTACTTCTTCTCGTTCTCTCAAGTCCCTACTTCTGCTACGTTAAAAAAGCTATGTTTTAGTATAATATCAATGTGCTTGGATCTAGTATAACATTTGTTGACACCAGACACCGTCTGTAACAAAATCAGTATTTTCTAGTGCACAGCAGTTTAGTTTTGTCCCCAATAAAAACCCTATTAATTACTGATAGGCTAGATAATATTACATTTCTGCTAAGTCATTCTCAGTGTCAATATTATTGCTCAAGCACTTCTGTGCAGCTGTTATGAAAGTACCAGCTGACCACATTTGCAATTGTAATATTATCGGTGCAGCCCATCATCATCATCATCATCATCATCATCATCATCATCATCATCATCATCATCATCATCATCATCATCATCGTTATTAGGGTTTATTTCTTTATTGATTTTATTATTTCTTTATTAATTTAATTTAATTTTATTTTATTTTTAAATTTATTTTATTATATATATATATATATATATATATATATATATATATATATATATATATATATATATATATATATATATATATATATATATATATATATATATATATATATATATATATATATATATATTTTGGTCTTATCATCTTGATGAATTAAGACAATAAAAATCAACAACAACATTTCTTTATTGATATTCGGAATTCCTATCCGTCAGATCAGCCTAAGTAGTTAAGGGGCGCGCGCGCGTTTTTTTATGTGTGTTGTGTGCGTACGTGTGTGTGTGGGGGGTGGGGGGGAAGGGTGTGATCATGTGTGTGTGTGTGTGTGACTGTTATGTACGTGCGATTTTTTTTCTTTCTTTCAACTAAAGCACTACAATCACTGCTCTTTCCATCACTCTTTACAAAAATATGTTCTTAGATTTACAAAAAAAAAAAAAAAAACAAAGAAGAGAAAGAAACGCAAGCTTCAAGTGCGCGGACTCGCGCCCGCACACACATACACGCACGTACACACACACACACGTACGCACGCACATATTTCCTATACAATGATTCATCATCATACGACCACTATGAATCATGTCTTTTCCCCAGGTACATATGTATATCGTATGTGATTTTTGCTTAAAGTAAGTACCATATATAACTTTGCAGCTGTTATGGCTCATATTTCGATTCAAATATTAATCCTGAAGCTATAATGTATTACACTCAAAAACTTGAAGGGCAAAGCCCATATGACTCACATGCTCGTTTGGGAACTCGCAAAATTTAACATGAAAATGACTGCCCAGAAAAATCAACATGAAACGGTAGCCTTAAAATGCAAAGTAATACCGACTTTGATCTTTGTATGCTCTTGACCTTCAGATGACCTTGACCTCTGGCTCCAAATACACTCATGTACAATAAAAACAACAACTACAAGTTGTATTATGCCCAAGGAAAACGGTGACCTTGGGATGACCTTGACTTTCTGTGACCTTGATCTTAAGATGATCTTGACCTTTACTTGAACTCTAATGCACATATGATCAAATAACACAATGTTGTTGCATACTATGGGTTAAATAAACCGACATTCCACTGTAGGATGACTTTTTTTTAATGTCTTTGCAAGGTCTAAAATGACCTTGACCTTCAAAGATCAACGCAAAAACGGAACATATAAAAAAGATCAGTCTATCATCTCTAAATACAGCAAGTTTGGACTTTATATCTTTCATAGTTTAGGGTCAAAGTCGCTTAAAAAAAACTAAACTAACCGATTGTGGACAATGACCTTGTAATGAGGTTGACTAAATTTGTATAGTATGTGTGTCTCATTAATATCTATCATGCGTTAAAGAATCATAAGTTCAATATTAATGACTTGGAAAAAGGAGAAATGTTTTGAAAATTTGACATTTGTGTTACTAACATTTGATGACCCTGTGACCTTGACCTTGAAGTGAAGTCACTCATTCACTAATCATATATGAGGCTCATGGGTATACACCATCTTATCACGTTTGGTTGTGATAGGTGAAATAGGTTCTGACATAAGAACCCACTTGCAAATTTTGGAACAAACAGACGGCGGAGAGACAGATGGACGAACGGACAATTTTTTTTTAAATGCCATGTTTGGACTATTTATGATTCATCTCGCACAGATTTGCCATAAAAAGGAGGATTTTTGTGGAGGATAAGGGGGGGGGGGAGAGGGTTGTGTACATAGACTCACATTGTTATGCATGTGCGTCTAAAACCTACATCTGCCATCTTCACTCCACTGCCCACCTCCGCCCCAATCATCATTATATTGCTAAATTGGAACAGTGTTATTGGTGTGGCTCCTCTTCTTCTTCTTACTATCTAAAGGTCAAGAAATAATTTTTAAAAACTTTCCCACAAAATGACTCACCGACAACCTGTACTTTCCCCAGCATACTCGTATCGTACATACACTACAGATGATTAATACATTCTATATACATGCAGCTGTCATATTCTGGCGCTTGTTTTGATAATGATTAAACATCAAACCCAAAGAAGGCCTGTTGGTTTTTTTAGGTTTTAAAAAAATATATTTATTATTATGATGATTGTATCGATCGTGCGCTAACGACAACCTCACGGCGTTTCCAAAAATAAACATGACGCATACTTTTTTGCATAAAGAGATGAAACCTGTTTTACACAATTCATTGTTAGATGGAAACTATACAGATCGCCTGTAGGGTTGTTTTTGCTGATGGCGGTAATAAACATGGCGCTAATAGCAATGAGGATGATGATGAGAAGGATGAGGAGAAGGAGGGGGGTGGAAGATGAGAATTAACACAGTTTAACCAAAACTTACTGTTTAAAATGTTCAAAATAATATGATGGCTTTTTGTTGCTGGTAATGACGACGATGACGTTGACTGAGATCATAATGAACATCGTTGTCACAGAAGGCTAGTTTCACCCAGCACAAAGGCTTCAAGCCTCTAATATTTCTGTCTGTTGTAGCCTTGTAAATTAAAGTCGCTGCCTAGCAAACGACACAAGCCAGGCCTGTGCTAAGCATGTTTAAGCTAACTCTCGCTAGGGTAGGCACTGACCTCATCCCGCTGACGTATAGCAACCCTCACCCTCCCCTCCCCTCCCGATAGACGGCGCTCAGGTTTCGCGGGCTTTAGCTGACCGCAAGGCTAGGTAGTCATTCTGTGCCTAACTCTCACACGAGAAGGAGCAACGCTCTGAAAGATCTCTCTAGCTGAAGACTAAGCAGGTGACGGATGAAATTCATTCATCGCAGTATAGCCACAGCCTGACATTGTCAAAAAGTTAAATGATAGATCTTTTGTTTCATCACGAATTATTGATATTATTGTTGTATTATGCTTGTGAAGTCTTGCCATGTTCTATCATTGTGAATGTTTGTAAAACTTAGCGTGACCACGTGGTGGAGACGCAACCGATTTCGACACCACGAGGTAGTTAGTCTCTACGGACCCACTGTTGTTTCTCCTATGTGTATTATTGCAGACCAGTGGCTGTACCGGAGAATGTGTATGTTGTTAATTATTTCTCCATGTGTTTAGTTTGGCCACAATGTACATATATGTATATATAGGAATTATGTTGGAGATTCCCGTGTACCACGGACTTAGGAGAATGATCGTCCCTTGTATTGTATAAGTGGAGCGATCTCAACTGAGGGCTGTTTCTGCCATCAGTGAGACGCTCTGCACACCCGTTTTAAACAAGGCGTTGCAGAAACTCGTCTTATGTTTTGCAGACGAGCAGGCTAGTTTGTCCGAGGCAGGGATAGACCACTAAGAGTCAACCCTTACATTCGGCCTGCAGGAGTACATCGAGCACTGAGCTCCGATAGCCCAATAGTCAACAACCAAGGAGTAGACACCATCAACAAACCTCCAATATTCAGTTAAGTGACATTAAAGAAGTGCACAAACACTGCCCTAGAAGGACTGTGCGGTAGTCCACTCTCCAGAAACAAGAACAATAGGCCAACCAGACCAAATAGCCCAATGATGAGACAGTAACAAATATCAAGAACAGTATCAGCATAGACCCATCAAGGAACGAACTATTCGAACTGAACTTTGACATTTAAGTTAATAGAGTGTTTAGAGAAGTATGTATAGAGTAGAGGAAAAAAATGTGTGATATTTACTGTTAACAAGTGGCTGGACTACCTATGTTTCATAACCGTGTGAGAGCTAGAGTGTCAGTGAAGCTTTTACCATTTTCTCCCTATTTCTATAACCCTATCCGCATACAGACCGGGCTAAACATATAAAGGTATTAAGATTAGTCACAGGGTGATTATACAAGCCGATCCCCGCAGACAAAGACGAGTGGTAATAGCCTAGCCTTCCATTGTGCAGAGCCCAGTAACAATAGACGCACCGTCACAATCGTCATGGCGACAGCAATCCCGATTAAGACACTGATCATCATAAAGTCGCTGATGATCACCGCCATCACGACAACAACGATAACGATATGAGCGATTGATGATGCTGGTGGTAAAAAGACGTTAAACTTACATTAAACTGTGGAATAATATATTTTTATTTTAGAATGAACAACGATGAATGCCTAATTGTTATGGCCTTAAAGCGTTGAACCTCCATAAACGTATTTGGACCTCTGTACTTCTGTCTAATTATTCTTGAATACAGTATGCACTGTATTATAGCCTATTAATATTATAGCCTGGAATAGGTCAACGCCGGGTTGAAAGGTACCATAATTATAATTGGTTGCTAACCCAGAAACGTGTTAGGGTTGTTTATAAACGTTATCATATTGATAATGTACTATAAATTAGCTCTCCGCGATCCTATTACATGTTACAGTACGTTCTTTGTTAACAGTGTGAAATAGCAAATTGTATAATTTTTGTACCCGCAGTAATGACTAAAGATGGTACAGTGATTGTGTTACACGCTAGCAACACTTCGGTGTACATAACTTGCGATATTTACCAAAGGATGTAGATCTGTCTCTTTTTTTTTTCATTTCGGTGAAAAGGACTTTACAAAAAAAAAATAAATACAACTACAATTATTATTCTAAGTTGTGACTGTCCACTTTAGTAGGAATACTTTAACAACATTGTGAACATTTCACTATAGACGCAAGCATCCCCGCGCCCGGAGGCGTATGCACACACACACACACACGCACACACACACACACACACACCTACACATCACGACTATGAATAAGATGATGAGGTGAAGGAGAACAACAATGAGGATGACTGTGCCGATGACGACGCCGTCCAAGACGACGAAGATGACGTCGACGATGATGCTGATGATATATCAGATCATGACGACAATCATGATGATATTTAATAGTCACGAAGTTACCTTAGTCAATATTTCCTTCAAACCACTTTTGAATTGTTTTGTTTTTGTTTTGTTTTGTTTTGTGTGTGTGGAAAATCACATCTTGTTTATCTTCCTATACTCCGATTCCTCATATTTAACTTATAAAGTTTCCCACGCACAAACGCGCGCGTACTCACACACACACACACACACACACACACACACACACACACACACCCACCCACACACACACACACACACAAACCCATACCTCATAATGTTCTTCCGTCTCCCCAGGCAGATCATTGCCTGTTTTTCTCAGTCACCACAACATACGCCTCCCTCGCCCCAACCTTCTTCACCCCCTTTACAAAAAATATCCACAAAAGGAAAACACCCAAGTAGAGGTACACATTCTTACTACCTCAATGTCTTGTACAAACCTTTGTAGTGTTAACAGAAATGTGAAACAGCTGACTATCTTCCCGTTTCACACACACTCTCTCTCTCTACTCACCTCTCCTCATTGGTTTTACTCACTATTGCCATCCCTCCCCTTCCTCCTCATTTTCCTCCCTTCTCCACTCCCATGTCATTCCATCCACATTCCAATCACCATCACACTCTGCATGCAAAAAAACAACACCAAAATGTACGGAGAACGGGCATTCACCTATTGTGCACCCAGACAATGGAACACTCTTCCAGCCAACATCAGACACAAGCAGACCAAACCATCATTCTAGCAAGCTCTAAAATCTCACCTTTTCAAACTCTATCTAAATCCTTCATTCTATAGACCCTAGCCGCAGCTCATATTTGTTCTACTTTTGGCTATGCTTGTGGATTTGCTGTGATTGTGATGACGTGTTTGCAGAAAGTTAACTTTATGTTTTTTTTTTTAAAATTTTGTGTGTGTTTTTTTTCTTCTCATTGTATAATTTCTAATGCAATATTGTAAGTTGTTTCATGTTTGTTTCTTTCTTTTCATGTAAAGAAAGCTCTATGCGCTTGTCTATAAAAAGACAAGTAATAGCGTTATATAAATGTTCATTATTATTATTATTATTATTATTATTATTATTATTATTATTATTATTATTATTATTATTATTATTATTATTATTATTATTATCCACACCACCACTCACACACTCGCCTCCCCAATCACCTTCACACCCGACCTCTTCCCCTTCACGCCCTCCCAATCTCCACAAATACCCCTTCTTTCCGAAGTCATCTCAAAACGGGGACATCAAATAGAGGTTAAAACAAATCTACCTACTCACCCCTACACACACACACACACACACACACACATAGACTCACACATCAATGTTTTTTTTAATCTCCTTATCTTAAAAAATGTATATACTTGCAGAAACCCTTCCATTGCCCTAAAATCTGGACACACATATATCAATACATAAATCTTAATTTCATGCCATATAATCACGGCTGTACATCTCGTGACTTCTCTTAGGAGTCCACTTCTGTAATGACTTTTTATACGGCACTTTACTTCCCCCGCGTTGCCGCAGCGGCACGATGAAAATACAGGGGTTATTTTGTCTACAGAGCAGGCGGCAGACTGAAATAAACAGCACACACAAGCATGTATGGGTTTGGTCGAGATGATTCAGTTGTGCAGACCTATAGACAATGTGCGTAATGCAGCAAGTTGTGCAGGTCTTCGTTGCCTGGTAATTGCACTGCCGTTTTTCGAATCCAACCTGAACCTCTCTGTCCCTCTGTCTCTCATTCTCTCTGTCTGTCTGTCTCTCGTTTCCACAGGCAGAGAAGCTCACAATTATGACGGCCTACTAGCGCCGAGAGTTACCATTATCACCAGATATTTGAAATTAAGACGTGTTCTGTGTAATTTATAGATACCGGTAATTCACAGTGTTGATTAATAATTATCAGTATTTGCCACGCCTTCCTAGCGCCGAAACCTAATAAATACCATATCATAGGATAATTACAATTATCAAGTGATAATTACCAATATCATTGAAAAATTACAAATATCTTCGTGTGGCCATGTTTAGTTTTCAGTTTTGGCTCTAGCAACCCGTCTGGAAATGGGCCAAAACCGAAAATTTTAATTTTCACTTGATAATTACAATTTTTACGTTGATATTTGCAGTGATGTTGCTAGAAATTTTCAGCATAGGCCATTTGGCCGATTCAGTCACAAACCTTTAGGACATTTTGAAAATCTTTCGGACCTCCTTTTGACTTCTTTCCAACACCAAACGAGAGGCCACTGATAAGTTTCGGTTTCGTTTTCGGCGGCATTTCGAAAACAAAAAGTTTTATTGCCGGAAGCACGCCGTTCGCAACAAGGGACGTTACTCTAACTCTCTCTGCTGATGCATGTGTCGTCTGCTTGGCGCTTCCGATACTTGATGTTCGACAATAACTCATAACACCTATATTTATCCGATAGGAAATTAATATGGCCAGAAGCAATAACGAAAAAGACATGAGACAAGCACACAAAACGGACAAAGGGTGGCCGATTGAGGCGTAAAACCTTAGGACAGCGGGCCGATCAGAACATGACTCTATAGGACATTCTGGAATTTTATCGGTGAATGGCCGATTTGCCGACGAAAACGACATCACTGTATTTGTAATTATCACATGATATTTGTAATTATCAGGCTTGGCGCTAGTAGGCCCACATAATGTGAATTACACAGGACACGAGTAAATTACTATTGCCACCGATACCTGTAAATGCACGTTTTGGCGCTAGTAAGCCGCCTTAGTCAGAATTAAGCGTAATCACATAAAAATTTTAATTATAAAGTGACAATTTTAATTATTATGTAATAATTACAATTTCTGTTTTGGCGTATTTCCAGGCGGATTGCTAAAGCCAAAACTGAAAATGAAACATGATCACGTGAAAATATTTATAATTTTTCAATAATAATTGTAATTATCCCATGATGTTTGTAATTATCTCATAATATTTGTAATTATCAGGTTTTGGCGCTTATAGGCCCTCATACACAATGACAGACACATCTAGCACCTAGGCTATAGAGTATAGACGCTAACATTTTCTCTCTCTCTCTCTCTCTCTCTCTCTCTCTCTCTCTCTCTCTCTCTCTCTCTCTTTTTTTTTTTTTTCTCTCTTCGGTACACCAATGACCCAGGTTGGAATCAATAAAACTGGCCCCTTTTCACTGTTGACCTTAGCAATAGTATTGTTCTGGTGGTTCAGTGTTGATTTAGGTCCCTATGTCCCATTACTCTTGGATGGCTATCCCTGTTTGTCAATGGTACTTGCAGTCGCTAAACTTCAATGTTCATTAACACACACATACTTTCTCTCTCTTTCTCTCACACACACAAACACACACACACATTCACACATGCCTCGACCCCCTCCCGAACAACCACACACATTCACATACATGCATACATGCACACGCACACAGATTGTCTCTCTCCGACTCACTCACCCGAGCTGGCACAAGAAAAAGCAAACCTGAAATAATCTGAAGAAATTTGCCAACTAAAATAAAACCCACCTATTAATCCTTTTGTGCAAGGCCCAGTGGAAATACACCACCTGAACAGACCTCCACCTCAAAGTTGCAAACTTGCTTTTTCATACTAGCGCCAACTTCATTGATCTTATATTTTTTACATGGTAGGGGCAAAAAGAGAAAAGGGGGTTTAGGGTTGCACAAATAGTGGATCCAGGTCGCTAAGTGGTCCGTGGCGTTAGACAGTGCACAGGATGCAGCAATTGGGCGTCCCAGGCGGCTTGAATTTCATCCATATTTCGCCCAGCGTCTCCATCCTCTGTTCTGCTAAATGAGCAATTTAAAAACAATTATTTTAATATTGTCCTGGAAAGTAGGCACGACTGCAAACTAGCAAACGGCAGAAAAAACTAATGAATAAGCAAACAAACCGGAAAATAACCTAACGAATAAAGGAGTACACGTCCTATGCGCGTGTCCAATGCAGCTAAAGGACCTACTAACCAATTAACCGTTAAGTGAGCCACCAGGTTAGAGACAACAGAGGAAACAAAAGGCAACCTCTGTTATGTATGAACGTTAAGATTTGTCAAGCAAACTGAATCTTTCAGCAAATTAACATTACAGTGCACAGTGGACTATTCTTTTATTTTGTCGTTCAACGCCATCATTGCAAAGTCACTAAACCGACGTAATCTTCATTTTGATGACACACTTCAACGTCAGAACGTTAACGACTGTCAAAAAAACAATTAACAAGACAACAATGTGGAGGAGTTCTTGATAAAGTAAGGTAATTCATTCATTAATTCGATAATTAATTAATTCATTGTGCTCTTCATAAAAAAACAACGCAATAGATTTTATTCACACCCATAACGAAAGGGCGTTTCTTCAAATGTTCATCTTTTAAAGCTAACTATGTGAGAACGAGTCAGAAACAAATGTACAGTACATGCAGACGTGTGCATTTCAGAAATATTATTATTATTATTATTATTATTATTATTATTATTATTATTATTATTATTATTATTATTATTATTAGTATTAGTATTTATAAGGCGCTTTCCCTCGCAGAGATCAAAGCGCACACATACACCCACACACCATGCACAGACACACACAAATAGCATCAATTAAAATTTTAAAAAAGCGTTACGAAAAGAATTACGGTCACGAAGTGCTCCGTCACGTTTTACTGGTCAGCATTGACCACGCGTCACAGAGTCGGACAGCGGAAGGAAATGCAAGTTTAACGACCACAACCGGAAAGCAGCAGGTCCGCTTTTTCATGTTTGGCTGACTAGCGTCCCGAGTTGGCACTGCGTACCACTGTGGTGTACATTTCTAATAGCAGTTTGGATGACTGCAGCACTGTTTTGTAACAAGAAGGTGTTTCGGTAACGTCTTTTAGATAGGTGAACGAAAGAGAGAGAGAGAGAGAGAGAGAGAGAGAGAGAGAGAGAGAGAGAGAGAGAGAGAGAGAGAGAGAGAGAGAGGAAGAGGGAGGGAGAGAGAGCGAGAGAAACAGAGACGGTGAGAGAAAGATAAAGAGAGAGAGAGACAGACAAAGAGAGTGTGTCAGACAGAAACAGACGATGAGAGCGAAAAAAAAAAGAATGAGAGAGAGAGAGATAGAGAGTGAAAGAGAATGAGAGAGAAAGAGAATGAGAGAGAAAGAGAGAGAGAGAGAAAGAGAGAGGGGGGGACACACACACAAACACACACACACAGGAGGAAAGAATGTGGTTGGCGTGAATCATTATGTATGCGTGGGTGTTTGGGGTTAGATACTCAACCCACTGTTATAAAACTGTTTCATTAATTATAGGGGAGCAGATCGCGTGGAAAGAAGAGAACAGAAGATAATACTGATATAAATCATCCACAATCAACAGTGCTATAAAAAAATGGTACACTGCCAAGGGTGAAGGCTACAAGCTCACAGCACTGAACTTTAGTGCACCAGGAGTGGGAGTGGATGGAGGCAGAGGGTACCAATGAAGTTTTATCAATAAGGAGAGAATACATTCTTATCACAAAAAGAATTGCACTGGAAGTAGGGCTACAGAAAGGCTGGAACTCTAGTGCACCGGGGAAGAAAGAAGCAAGGGACCGGAGGGTAGCTATGTTTGTTCCATCAATTATTCAAGCAGGTTGATTGGAAAGGGGCGAAATTGTATGTCCGTCAGTTAGAACACATCGGAGGACAATCCTTTTTCTAAGTAAAAGGTTTGTATTTTTCTGCACACAGAGAAAGAGAGAGAGAGAGAGAGAGAGAGAGAGAGAGAGAGAGAGAGACTCAGAGAGAGAGAGAGATGGAGGGAAGGGAGAGGGGGAGGCGAGGTTTGTGTCGTATCATCAATTATTGACGCAGATGTGAGATGAGACTGCAATGCCATAAAACCGTTAGGCTTTCATGTAACGGTCTCCCTGTCCTTGGAGGAGCAATAAATGTCTACGACCGGCTGGCTGCCGCCTGCTCCACATCTTGATAAGCTTGATAATCTAGCTAAGGATAAGATTAGCTAGTTTTACAACAGGTTAAACGATGCGCCTAACAGCAACTGGACGCCTCGGGCAGTTTGAGTTAGATCAGAATGATATCGACCAGCTCTACGACCAGTTCAGGAGTTGGAAAAGCAGCGTTATCTAAGAACGTTAGAATAAATTATTTTTACAACATAGTTTTACATATAGCAGTAACAGTGCAAGAACTCCAAGCAATCACGAAACGTGGCTAATAACTATCGTGTGTGTGTGTGCGTGTGTTTGTGTGTGTGTGTGCGTGCGCGCACGCAGTAACTTCATAACGTCAGTTTCCTAGTTGATCAAAACTTAAGTTCGATGACATATCTAAGGTCTATTATGGCCCCGAGAGCGAAAGAGAAAGAGAGAGAAAAAGAGAGAGAGAGAGAGAGAGAGGCGTGTGTGTGTGTGTTTGTGTGTGTGTGTGCGTGCGCGCACGCAGTAACTTCATAACGTCAGTTTCCTAGTTGATCAAAACTTAAGTTCGATGACATATCTAAGGTCTATTATGGCCCCGAGAGCGAAAGAGAAAGAGAAAGAGAGAGAGAGAGAGAGAGAGAGAGAGGCGTGTGTGTGCGTGTGTGTGTGTGTGTGTGTGTGTGTGTGTGTGTGTGTGTGTGTGCTAGAAAGAGGTGATGACCCGCGATGCTTGAACAAAGCGACCACAATGTGACACAAAGAGCAAGCCGAGTCAGCAAGTTTGTGCAAGCTTATTTCCCTCCCCTCTCCCCCTTCCTCTGTCCCTCTCTTTCACATTTGTCTGGGGGGTTTTCCACCACCACCCCCCCACTTTACCCTTGTAATCCTTGTTTTTGTCCCTCTGAAGCTGTCCTGTGTTTTGTTCTTAGTCCTTAACCTTAACTCCCTCACCACTGTCCTTATTGTGCTCCTCTCCTTTTCACTCACTTCACTTTCCCACTCGCTCAACTCCCGATACAAATTGGCTCAATGCGAGTAGAAACCCCCGTCAGTCAAGCTTCATTCACTACACTACACTACACTACACTACACTACGCTACGCTACACTACACTACAGTACGCTACGGTACGCTACACTACACTACACTACACTACACTATGTTACACTACGCTACACTACACTACACTACACTACACTACACTACACTACACTACACTACACTACACTACACTGTTATTGCCGTATGGCAAAGACACTTGTTCGCTTTTCTATACTGACCTATGTATAGAGACAGACGCTCAAAAAATTGTACTAAGTTGACGGAATTTGAAGCGAAGACTGAACGCAAGCCGCCCACTTTCTGCTGGCTAGCGAGCTGTGTAACGGCAAGGACTACTGTGCCTGCTCTGAGTGTGTTTGTAGATTATAGTCACACGACACTTTCGCATATAGGTGACTACTGGACCGATTTATACTGACACCAGTGGGCCAGTTGTTGGTAAAGGGGAAAATAATAGAATCACACGTTGACCAATCCGGGATTCGAACCAGCGACCTTTCGGTTACTAGCAAGACGCTCTTACCAACTGAGCTACCCGGCCCCTCTGCCCGCTCTGATTAACCAGTTGGCTTATTTATGTGAACTACTCGACAGATATTTGGCCGGGTTCTTTAACCTGCCTTGTGCATTTTGTAGTTACCATTCCAAGTGTTCTCCTTGTGCATTGTGTTCCTGACTTGACAATAATTATGTTATGTGTGGAACATCTCTTACAAAAATCATTACAGAAAGTCGCCTCATTCAAAATAAATCATCTGCGAACAAGTCAATTAGCTCACGAATAACGCGACTTAGTCTGGAGTCAGCTCCGCAGCTCATTAATGCACCAACAGCACGTTGTTACATCTATGATAAGATAAGTTAAGATAAGATAACAATTTTATTTAACAAGGGTAAAAGATTAAACACTGGGTGTGCTTTTTTTACATCCTGCCCTTGGGGTTTGTAACAATAACAATTAGTATAACAAAATAACTTCATAACAATAACATCATAATATAACAATATAATCAAGATATACGCACACGCGCTCGTACATTCACACTCACAACTTATGTAAAACAATCTAATTAAAGTGATGAATTGTAGAACTCTTGTTAAGTAGCTAATTAACTCAAGTTAATGTGCTGTAAAAGATGGTTTCTAAAGGAGGTGTATTTAGTGACTGCAATGCGGATAACTTAAGGAAAGTTATTCCATACGCGATACAAGTGGTCCTCGCCACCACAATCGTCATGAAATGATGAGAATGATGATGATAATGATGATGATGTCCATTTATAAAGCGCGCAAAGCTAGCAGCATGCTCAGGGCGCGCATAACGCTGCACAGCTGAGACGGGCCGAAGCTTACGTTGGCCTCTCCCGCAATGAAGAGGGTGACTGGAGGAATTTATTTCAGCCGTAAGAGCCAGTTCGCTCTTCCTTTTTTCCTCCCTTTTTATTTTTGACCCTTCCTGTCGTCTTTCGTTCGCAGCTGCACGCTAAAATCCCCACGCCACTGTCAACAGCCCATAACATGTGGTCATGAAGTACACACACACATACACACACACACACACATACACACACACATGCACGTACACTTCCTTCATCGATTGCACACGTGACCGTACGCATGTAAGCACACACGCTTCCTTTATCTACAACCTGCGCACCTACTAAACGAATTTACCATAGCGACCTTACACATCAGGTCCCAATTTCATATGCAGTAAATACGGACCGCATAGTAAACTTACATGCCTGCACCACACAGTGCGTTGCTGAGACGTACGTTTCGGCTATTGTCAGCTACGCAGTGTGGCCTACACCCTCTCCCACAAGCTTGAGCATCTCTTGAAATAAGTACACAATAAAACAAATACTTTTTAGATAAAGTTAAGATTCAGGTTTTAACAAAATCTCAACAAGCAGCGGTATAAGGTGCGTGTAACCTAACACCTAGTCGTCCCACCCAACCCCTCCACCCACTCCCACTGGGAATGACCTGGCTTTGGAGCTGGAATACAATACAACACTGTAAAAAGGTTCTGCATTCGTATTGTTAATGGGAATGCACTTTCCGTCTTTTGTAGACTACATCGCTTCACATTATCAGTCTACAGTAATCTATATATATAAATTGCTTAGCCGGAAGTCCTTCTTTGCCTCTACTGTAAAGTTTGTCCGGTATGGACGCTGATCTGGGCAGGTGCTGGGCGCTGCGGATCGGCCTGCTGTGCGCTCAAAACCCGCGAAATCGTTATAGCCGACATTTCCTTACCGAACGTTTAACCGTTTGTGAGATAAATAAATAAACAAAATGTCCACAAACTGCAATAGCCTCATTCCGCGCGGCGCTTCCGATTCAACCCGTGTCAAGAACTGCCGTTCCGTAATACCGCAAGTTTTGTTTTATTTCCATTCAAAACACTTTTGCACTCATGTCACCAATCTTACAGCTGAAGGTTACCTGTTCACTTTCTTTTTCATCCATACTTATATGCGCACAAAAATTCAATTTGCATAAAATCTTCCATTACTTGAAGCAACTGTGTCATACAAGATCTGTGCTGACGAAAGCCATGTTTGTAGAGTTGTAACTAAATCACTGTTTATGCAGTACCTATGCGCTACCGCGAATACAAATATACCGGAAGTATTATGGTACCAAGGGAGATTACTTGCATGCCTAATATTTTTAAATAAAGGTATGACATTTAAAAATACGTTGCCTAACATAAATACTAAATTACAATAAAGTATTTTAGTGCATTACTCAAACATGCACATATACTCTGTTCTGCAGTACATTGCAATTATCATTTTAAATTAAAATAGTTCAATGCATTGCTCGAGTCGAACATCAACATGTACCTTTTAATCTACTCTGTTTTGCAGTGCTTCATCATTCGACCCCTGCAAGTAAACTACTGCAATCATTTCAGTGCATTTTTAATGTGTAATGCTAACTCGCAGACAACAGTTGTCTCTCTGTCTACATTTTAAACAGCAACCTACCCTGGCTTGCCAGGGTACAAAACCACTAGTCTTCTATAAATACGAATCTAGCTTTGTTGGGGCGTGGGCCTCCTAAATTTACAATAGAGGTGCAGTCGTTATGTATCTTTCCTGAGTTTATTCAAAAGACTGGTCTTTATAATCTGTACGTATTTCCTTGGTATAGGGACTTCATGCGATTCAAAAGTCATCGACACACCTTTTTCTTTGTTGCTCCAATAGCATCGCCTTCAGGTATCATCCGCCTGCAGCGACAGGTGACAGCGTCCCCGCTGGAAACAACATGTCTGCCGCCGGTTCACATCAAGGGCAAGCATGGTGGGGGGATACGACAAAAAAAAAAGAAGGTAATTTTTGAAAAATTCTGGTTTAACTTGGCTGCATCATGCTGCTCTAATGTTTATT
Source organism: Oncomelania hupensis (assembly GCA_036898135.1). Classification (NCBI taxonomy): domain Eukaryota; kingdom Metazoa; phylum Mollusca; class Gastropoda; order Littorinimorpha; family Pomatiopsidae; genus Oncomelania; species Oncomelania hupensis. The sequence goes on from CM072515.1 coordinate 29,562,611, forward strand.
GTAGTTGTTTGCGCCCGTGTATGTGAACGTACTTATCTCTTTTCTCCACCTTTTTTTTAAGGAGGTGGGAGGAGGGACCCCGTGTGTATGTCAATAAGTGTGAGTGTGTGCACGCGCCATTTAGTGTGTGTTTGTGTGTGTGCGTGTGTTGTGTTGTGTTACATAGACTATATAATAAGATATTCTTTCGCTTGTAATCCTTACCAGGGCTTAAGGGTTTTGATTGTCATCTTCAGCTGCCAAGACAACCGAAGGAGATGTACAAAGGATGTAATAATACTCCAGATGACACGTTCACACTCTTTCTCCACTCTTCCTCTTCCATATGAAAGCAGTGTTTGTGGACTCGGGGGATTGTAAGGTTGTTTGGCGGATAGAGGAGGTCAAATGCGAAAAAAGTCGTCAAATGAAAAAAAATAATTGGATCGACAGATGACAAGAAGGAAGAGGAGGACTGGAAGGAAGAGGTCGAGAAGGAGGAGGAGGAGGAGGAAGAAGAAGAAGAAGAAGGGCAAAGCCCCTATGACTCACATGTTTCTTATGAAACTCGCGAAATTTAACATAAAAATGAGTGCCCAGAACGAGAAAAAAAAATTAAATGCTTGCATTAAAATGAAAAGTAATACCGACTTTGATCTGTCTATGCTCTTGACATTAAGATGACCTTGACCTCCAGCTCCAAATACACTCATGTACTATCAAATAAAATACAGCAAAAGTTGTATTATGTTTTTTTTTGGAACTTGGAACTTTGTCCTTTTATTAAACAAACAATTGATAAAACAGCAAATATTAAGTTAGGCTCCTAGCCCAGGGGGGGCGTATAGCCAGACAAGGGGGGAAAATGGGGGGATAGGAATACACAATATATACATAGTGATTACAAGAACGGCACTATATTACAAGACACAGCAGCCTCTAACTACACACAATAACATATGCACTAAATGAAAAAGCAACAACAATGTTCAAACATTTGTGACACCTCTTAAAAAAAGAAAAATAATGAAATAAAATAATAATAATAATAATAATAATAATAATAATAATAATAATAATAATAATAATAATAATAATAATAATAATAATAATAATAAATTGATATGCACTCAAAAGAACAATCGCATAAAGATACAAGATAAAACAAAAACAACAGTCATCAGAGAAATGAAAGAACAAGGGAAATAATGCCAAAACACTGAAAAGTGGACCTTGGGATGACCTTGACCCTCAGGTGACCTCTCATGCATGTATGATCAAATAACCCAATGTTGTTGCATACTATGGGTTAAATAAAGAGCAATTCCACTGTACGATGACCCAGTTTTTGTATGTTTTTGCAAGGCTTAATATGAACTTCACTTTCAAGATCAACGCAAAAACGGAACACATACGAACAATCAATCTATCATCTATAAATACAACAACAATAATTATACCTGTCATAGTTTAGGGTCAAGGCCGCTTCAAAGTACATACACTAACGGACTTTGGACAGCTCCAGTGGTCTTGATCTTGGGGTGTGGTTGGTCAAATTTGTGTAGTATGTGTGTCTCACTAATATCTATCATGCATCAAAAAATCATGATTCATAGGATTAATATTAATAACTTATTTGTAAAAAAGTAAAATTTGGTGAACATTTTTCATTTTTTGACTAAAATTTGTTGACCCTGTGACCTTAACCTTGAAGTGAAGTCATTCATTCACTGATCATTTATGAGATCTCATGGGTATACACCATCTTACCAAGTTTGGTTATTATAGTTGAAATAGGTTCTGACGAATTCATCCACTTGCAAGTTTTGCACAGCCAGAAGGCGGATGGCGGACGGAGGACAGCGGATGGCGGACAGACAGACGAGCAGAAAGTACGGACATTTTTTTAAATGTCATTTTTGACTAATAAGGACTCATCGCGTACAGATTTGCAAATATTTGGACTTTTTTCTTTGCTATACATGTGAGTCAAAAAGGAGTAACAAAAAAAGAGATAAAGAATTGTAAGTGAAAGAAGTTAGCGGAGTTGTGAGTACATAGACTCACATTGCTATGCATGTAAGTCAAAAAGGAGAACAAAGAATTGATTATTGGGTGTACACTATGACGCTCAGATTGGAAGGGATTAATCACAAAAGAACATTCAGTCTGCTATTTTGCAAGCCGACACTTTTATTAATTTGAATACATGTAATATCATTTGAGATGGCATTTTTCACAGCTTACAATGGTTTCACTTACGCTGGTAAATAACCAGAAAACAGAATTCGAAATATAAACATTTTATTTCCACGCATATAAAATGACCAGAGTTAAAATGTTCATCAATTCTCGTTGTTTGGTCTACCTTTTACACGTATTTATATGTATTAGACAAAGGCTTACAATATTTCTGTGTATGAGAGACAATTGTGATGAAGTTAAAAGCTGGCTTGGAGAGGAACATGACTTTTTAATTGAAAAGAACAACAACAAACATTTTTGAAGTGAAGAGATGGAGCAGAGAGGCACAGACAGAGAGAAAACGAGTTAGCCGGAGCGGAAGAAAGAGAAAATTTAAACAGACAAAGGAGGGGAGGAGAGAGGAAGGGGAGGACGAGAGAGCGCGAACGAGAGAGAGAGAGAGAGTGAGAGAGAGAGAGAGAGTGAGAGAGAGAGAGAGAGAGAGAGAGAGAGAGAGAGAGAGAGAGAGAGGGAGAGAGAGAAAGCGGGATTCAAAGAAACAGTAGGTCTGAATGGCGGGAAACGCACCCTACCCCCACCCAAAAAAAAGTAAAGAAAGAAACAAACAACGAATGCAATAATAAACAATGAAATAAACAAGTACACAAACACAACGTTGCCCTATCAGACCCTGATTCACTGCCAGATTTCTGTCGCTCCGATAGCTGGATCAACTTTAAAAAAAAAAAAAGAAAAAAAAACAACAACAAAAACAAAAGAAACAAATCACGTAATTAACCCTCTGCATATTGTTGGTGAAGGAATTGAAGAGGCATTATGTTCTTGGTACATTAAAGAATATGTAATAGATGCATTAGAGATTATGTTCATAATACATGAGAGGTTTTGTTAGGGATACATTAGAGATTATGTTATTGATACATTAACAAGCGTGTTCTTGATACATTAGGGATTATGTTATTTGTAGCAGTACCAGCCCGTACAGGCCGTGGTGGGAGGTGGAGGAGGAGCAGTCGTCTGGTAGCCCAGCGGCACGAAGTCGCCCAAAAACGTGACCATGAACTGCGAGGCGATGCCAGTCATGACAGATTGCGTGTTGCTTGAGATCTTCAGGTAGTCCCCTACATCCACCTTGACCATCTCAAAGTACGGCGACACCTCCCAGTCTGTGTGGAAGTGGCAATAACAGCAAGTTTTAAAAAAACACAAACCATGAATTGTGTACTGGGTTGTTGATCATGACGATTGTGGTGGACGTGGCGATGGTGATAATTATGGTGTGGTTATGAACAAACGAAACTAGGAGGGACAACATTCAAATGTTACGTGACCTTCGCACTCGTACGGATACCCTCTTCTAGCCTTATCAAGACAAATCGCTTGAATAATGACGACGACGATGCTGCTGTTGCTGTAATAATGATGATGATGAAGAAGCGGTTGTGACTTTTAAATTGGAAATCGCACTTCTCCATGATCCCACGCTCAAGGCGCTTACAATTATGTTTTACACCATTCCAGCTCAGAGAGCTTCAAAACTCTGGCGAATTGTAAACACCGGCATAAATAAATAAGGCGCTGAAGCGAGGATCGAACCTACGCCCACGTCACACATCTGGTGCAGATCTAATATAGACTGCCAGACAAGATGTGATTGTCAAAGACAAACAAGCTTACCGACTGAACCATCATGCCAAGAGAAAGAAGACGAAGATGAAGACTTCAAAAGGACTCTTTAAAACACCTGACCTAGCTGTCTTGTATATGAGGTGTGTGTGTGTGTGGGTGTGGGTGTGTGTGTGTATATGTGTGTGTGGGCATGTAGAAACGACGTTCTGATGACACACACATGAAACTCCACATGGTTTCTTCTGACTTTTTGGAAAGCCGTACTATTTTGACGTCAAAATAGTGCTCCGTTGAGTTAGAGCTGTTTTAGGATTAGGGTTAGGTTAAGGGTTCGGGTTAGGGTTTGGGTTAGGGGGTTAGGGTTAGGGATAGCTTCAAAAATTGGAAAATGTCAAAATAATGTCAAAGAAATGGAAAGTGTGTCAACTGTTTTTTTTTCACAACAGTCATCAGAACGTCGTTTCTATAAAAATGTGTGTGTGTGGGTGTGTGTGCGCGCGCGCGCGCGTGTGTGTGTGTGTGTGTGTGTGTGAGGGGAAATAATTGATGGGGAAAGGTGTTCCAGTGAAGACGGGTGCGAGCGTAGCTAAGAGATTCGTAACAGCTCCTCTATTCAGTGTCTAAAAAGTAGTTTTATTTGTTCCAAACCGTAAAATTTTAAAACTGTCTTTTTATACCGTACAATTAAAAAAAAAAAGTCGTTTCATTACCATGAACTATCGATGAAGCCGATGTAAGCGTGTTTCCATTCCTCCAATTTACCTGAATGAAGATCGCCTGCATTTCGTGAACTTTTTGAATGTCAACAAAAAAATTGCTGAGTCCACGTCGCATTGACTACGCTCTCCGACCGTATGTTTTTGAACTGCTTCTACGACACTGCCAATACGTATTATTTATGTAGATTACTATTTGTAATACTATATCAAGCTTACCTTGCAGTAAGCTGAAGAACAAAAGGGTGGAGAAAGCCATTTCCCCTGTGGAGTTTGCGATCGCTCTGTGAGATGACGATGATGATGATGACGATGACGATGACGATGACGATGACGACGACTAACTATTCATTTTCAGTATTAATTTGCTACACTCCCCTACCTGTAAACAACTCGAAGGAGTATTTCTGGACGTCGGCTGAAGTGTAGACTTGGAACTTGGTGGTGGAACTACCGTAGTAGTTACTCTGGGATTTGAACTCTATCAGGTATACTCCGGACTTTTTGAAGACGGCTTTGCCAGTGTCGTTATTGTACCCCAAGCTGTGGTCAAATTTCACTGTGCTGTACAGCGGCATGGGACTCGCGTAGGTAGTTGATTTGATCGCTTTCATTGTTTGAGCTGAAAATGAATGAATTAATTTAAACAAGGAGGGATGTTTTTCAATGTATGTCCAGACACTCACACAGCTACAGCTGAAAACCAGCATTTTCACAAATGTTAATTTTTGTGGAGCTGTTCTGTTTCGGTTTTATCCCAAAGAAGCAAAACGAAATCATGGGACGATTGGCCAATCTTTGAGCCATCTGCAGCAAGCTAAAATTCATGAAACATTTGTTGAGGCAGTCAAGTTTAAGATATCACGCGAAAATCGTGTTTAGAAAGTGGTGGTCTTCGGGAACCTTGACATTTGAGGAAGTGCAAATATGAAGGACATAAAAGGCTGACCAGTAGCTACAATGAGAGTTGCATTGTAACGATAATCGAAATCAGCCAAGTCGCTTTTGAGTCAATGCAAAAAGCAACAACAGCATTTTAAACTGAAGAGTTAAATACTGGGCGATGGTTCGACCGACCTGAAACAAATGTGATGTTGAGCCAGTACAAAATCTACTTCTGTAGCTTTAAACAAAAAAAAATAAGAAGAAAAGTTGGGATGGGGTGGGATGGGAGGAGAGAAGGAAGAAGGCAGAGGGGTGGGGCGGAGGAGTAGATTACAGGAAGTGGGAGAGGGGTGTGGGAGGGAAGGGAGTGGAGAGAGGGAGAGGGAACCGCTTAGAAGAGAAGGACTTACTGTAATGAATGCCTATGGCGTTTCCCACTTCGAAAAGAGCTTCCCAGCCTTCAGCCAGGGAAATGGTGGCGTCTTCCAGCATCTTTTTGACCAACGCATTTTTGGCGTCTGGTAACTGCAAGTGTAAGTCAAGTGTACAACAACGTTCATACTCTCTCTACACACACCGCTGACTTCAACCCGCACAGTGTGGCAGTAATAAAAGGTCTGTTAAAAACACATCAGATACGTTGGTTATTATTACTTACTATTTCTTGTCACTATATCGAGGCCAAGTAAAATGTTTTTGTGTTGTTTTAAAAAAAAAGATGTATTGTTATAAAACATTCAGGAAGTACACTTCTTACAAAAATCATTTATGAACGAAGTATGGGGTGGAGATGTGGACGATAAAGATGACGACGATAATGACAAAGCTGATAATGAGGCTGATGCTGAAGATGATACTAATAATGCTGCTGATGAATTGATGACTACTACTACTACTACTACTACTACTACTACTACTACTACTAGGCCTACTACTACTACTACTACTACTAGGCCTACTACTACTACTACTACTACGACGACGACGACGACAACGAATACGACGACGACGACTACTACTACTACTACTACTACTACTACTACTAATAATAATAATAATAATACAGGATGATATCACGCGCTTTTTCTTTAACTGAAAGCGCGGAGATTTGAAGATATTGCTATTACACAAGGCGAAAGTGAAATCAATGTTGTTGTTTTCTTAATGTAAAAGTTAAGATTGACTTCATCCATACCATTATTGAAGGAAGAGATTAAAACTCTCAGTGTCCTGAAAAGTCTGGTACCTAAGTCACGTAAGTTGGGCCCATGTGGGGTTCCAACCCGCCACCTTCGCCTTAGAAAACCAGCTTACTATCAACTGTGATACCAGGCCATCCAAATGGTGATTTCAATGACGCTGCCGACAGCGACGATGAGGCGGAGGATGACGACAATGATGATGATGACGTTTACGACTCACCGCTTGCGCGTTTGTCACACGGTCGGTGAGACTGGTGAACATGCCGTTAAGTTCATCTCTCAACTGTTGGCCCAGTCTGGCGCACGTTTTCAACTGAGGCACGTTATACGAGGGGGCGAGTGTCGTGCGCGTCGTGGAGGCGAGGGTCGTTTGCGTGGTTGGGGCATGTGTCGTTGTCGTCTGCGTCATCACTCCCGACGTCATCAGAACGGCTGTCAACGTCACCGACAGTGCGCCGCTGAATGACGTTATCATTTTGGCTGAGGCCTGTGTAAACCAAGACAAATGTATTCAAGACAAATATATTCATGCACAGTAATACATTACGACATTCACAGAAAGACTGACATCGACACACAAAGACACAACCACCGTACGCGTGAACGTTGTTAGGCTACAATCGGCCACAACAGAATAGACTACTATGCAAATGTTTTGGTCATACTAATATGTGTCGGTCTCCCACCTCTAGGTCGACGTCAACTACGACTTTCTTCAAAGAATGATGCCGTGAATCCTTAAAGTGCACAGGTCGCGAATAACACAGGAACACTACTTTACGTACAGTGTCAAAGTATCATCGTACTAACACTGGAAAGATATATTTTAAAAAATCAGATCTTTTCAAAACATAATTATATCACGCAAAAGTAAGTATTTAACGCAGGAGAACACGCATGCAAACCGTTCAATACAGAAACCCTGTTCCAAATAAAACACGATATGAATCTTTGAATGTATTTTCAAAAGTCAAGCCTTCATTGTTCGATTATGTTTAATTGCTTCTTGATTAAGTTACCTGGGCTAATAACACTAATTGTTGGAATCTGTGTGACACTGTTCGGGAAACCATGAGGACGCCCTATAATCAGGTAGAGAGGCCTGTACAAACGTGCGGACGACGATGGACCCCTTATTTTCTGGAAGTAATTGAAGGTTGCAACATTCTCAACGATATTTCTTTTCATTATGTACGTTTGTTCTTGAAATCTAGATCTGCTAAGTCCGATTCTAGACTACCCCACCTATATTCAAATAATAGAAAAGAAAAAAAGAACAAAATAAATAATTTAATGTTAAAAAAAGAGAAGAAATTATCAGGGGCACGTGGATACAATGAATCCTACGGTGATCATAGGAATACAAGCGGACTTGAACTATCCGAGCTTCGCTATACTAACTACTTACGTTAAAACAAGAAAGAAAAACAAGATGGCAAGCCATTCATATGTATTTCCAAACACTCGCAGCATAGCCGAAAACTAACATTTTCACAAGTGTTAATTTTCGCTGGGCTGTTCTGTCTGAGTTTTATCATAAAGAAGCAAAATTACAAATAGACTGATGGCCGCCATCTAAACTATAAGCAACCTAACTTGCACCAAATTCTGTTTTGGCAAGTGTGAGATACATCCAAAAACGTGTTTAGAAAATGATGGGTCTCAGCGACATAGACCCTACCCCCCCCCCCACTCCACCCACCTCTCTCCCTCACCACCATTTTGTTTTTTACCAATATGAATGACATTAAAAGGCCGAGCAGTAGTTTACATAGTAAAATAATCAAAATCAGACGAGTCATTTTGGCGGAAAAAAAAGAAGAAAAAAAAAAAAGAAAAGTGATGTATCAAACGACGTTCGTCACCAATGAGTCAAGTCAAGTCAACAAATCTTTACTACCCCCAATGGATAATTCAAACTGCCACAGAATGACTGAGCTGCCCATGAGTTGAAGATTCATCCAAAATTCATCCAAGACGGTTCAGCCTATTTCAAATATAGAAAATTGACACCAGCGACTTTGATCTTCGCAAATACGTAGAAGGCAAGTAACGTTCCCAGAAGTAAGGTTAAAATCTGTTCAGTGCGTTCTTGAGACATGGGGTGCAGCGGACCGAAGGACAAACCGACATTTGGCTCATTTTGTGTCCCGACTAAATCAAAGTATTCTCCAAAAAGGCCGGATTTTTTTTTTACGGCACTAACCAACTTGTTTAGTGATTAACGTGACAGTGTCGGTCTGTACTGTGTGTGATGCATGGCAACCTCATATGTAGCAAAACATTGCCGCTGGAAACAAGAATAATTACAACGTTAACATGACGGATAATTACTGTGCGCCACTGTCCAATTTGCCAGTACTATAACCGAAAAATCTTGATAACGAGGTATCATTATGTCAGTAGTAATTTTTAGGTTGAGACAAAGTACGACGAATCAAACGACTCTCAATCGTGAGAAATTTCTTCTTCTGTTCTGCTGAATGCCTAAGACACGCAAATACACTAAGTGTAGCAATAAGGATAATAGAAGTCGGTGAGAAGATGATCTGACATAAAAACTACATCTACCAACGCGTTTGTTATACAGGGAATCTGAGGCTGCTGGAATATAATGCAGCAAGTTCAGATGATAAAAAGGTCCTCATCTTTTTTTTAGTTCTAGAACCAGATCCAAATGTGGACGTACGCCACAGCAGGCTCAGAGACTCTATCTATAAGAATGTATGCGTCATTGTCATTTTGCGAGGGAACACTCTCAAGGTCTTTGATTTTGGGCGTCTTACTTTATTCCTTGTTGACTAAATGCAGTACAAGACAGGCAACCCACCACCGTAGATTAGTGCGTTCGCCTGGCACACCGATGACTTAGGTTTGAATCCCGAGGTGGGCAAAATACAAGTAAACATTTTCACTGTCCATCTTAGCAGGAATATTGTTCTGGTGGTTTAGTGTTCATTTTAGGTCATGATGATGATGATGATGATGATGATGATGATGATGGGACCTGAACAGTACTGTTTTGCATGTGGTGGCTTTCTAACTAACGATCACGTTTTAGAGAGAGAAAGAGAAAGAGAGAGAGGGGGATGCGAGGGGTAAGAGTTACTACAGTCCATGACTGGTAGGTCACTTGCCCCTTCGTGACCTCTTTGATGTAAATCAGATCAGCTTCATTGCTTAGTCAGCAACTGACTTAATCAACCATTCTTAACGCACAAGGAAGACAATAGTCAAAGTTCAGATCCGCAATGTCAACTTTCATAGCAATTAATGCCTTTAAGGACCCAGGAATGAATGAATTAATATTTAGACTAGAGCTTATCAATGAATGAATGCAAATTAGCTTAGAATCTCCAGGATTAAGTCCTGGCCGTTCAATTTGCCTCGGGGATCAAAACGAAATCGAAACCGTAGGAGATAATTAGAATCAGCATAACACTGTTAACCAATGATACGAAATACAAGATACAAAACCAATTTCTTGCCCTCATTCACATAAGGACATTTGACATTTAGACACAGAGCGTTGAAATTAGACCATTTTATGCAATAACTATAATATAGGTGTCAAATGATGGTAGCCAAATGATTACCCGTACATTTCGGTGTTAACGTAAAAACTAACTTAACTCAAAATAACCGAACTGAACAGAAGACAAACGCATGGCGTGCAATGAACCGACCAATGGACCGACAGACCAACGGACCGACGGGCGGGCATTTGGATAATTCTGATTCCCGACTATTTAAAAGCAGTCCCAAATATTATGTGGAAATACACAAATCCAAGAAAGGATGAAAGCCCCTTCTTTCCACCCCATCCCTTTAAAAGTTATACATTGTTTAGTACATCCATTCCCTGATCTGTGGTTTACAATGCACAACAAGGCATAGAAACACGGTTCTTCTTGTCATGCGACCTTGTGGCTACATTTCAAGTACACCATATTTATTGTCTTTTCATCTTCTTTCTTTTGCTATTCCATCTCTCTCTCTCTCTCTCTCTCTCTCTCTCTCTCTCTCTCTCTCTCTCTCTCTCTCTCTCTCTCTCTCTCGCTCTTTGTGTCTGTCTGTCTCTCACCTCTAGGTCTTAGGCATTAAATTAAACTTCACGAAACACTGACATAAATATGCAATCACATGGTAACATGTAAACACGGTTCCTTTTATCCTCAACCTCCAGTGATCTTGCCAGAAGTCTAATCAAACGTCACTATAATAATAATGTTACTATAACATCAGTTAAAAACATTAGTAATGAATTAAGTGTGGGATTGGCAAAAGCTTTAATCAATTCTCCAGTCGCTCGTTTTATTTAACTGAAATTGTTATTGTTCTGTTAGATAGATATTAATAGTCCCTGTGTGTATGTATGTTTTTATATGTGTCTGTTTAAATGCGTGAATCTGTATGTATGGTCTTTATCATCTTGATGAAAAAAGACGTTAATAAAACAACCAACCAACCAACCTAATCAAACGTTAATACCTTATAAAGCACAAAGACGCCTATACCTCTTCAATACCCCTTCTCTATTCCCGTCGTCAATCTATCATCTATGATCATCATCTATCATCTATCATCATCATCATCATCATCATCATCATCATCATCATCATCATCATCATCATCATCATCACATACATCATCATAATCACAGACATCATCTTCTTAGTCGGTCTCTGTTCTTTCTTTTTTCCTCAGTCAGAATCAAGAAGCAATCACGTATCCATCACAAGAAATTGCCATTGGACGTGTGGCGATCTTAATCAACTATAGCCTAAAGGTATAAAAAGATAATATATCCTACTTCGTTTAAATCACTAAGCCCTTGGCGTCTTGTAATGGCCAGCAGTTAGGCTCTTTAGCGTCTTTCTGACAAGCTGTCTAAAAATAACAAAGGGATTGCAATGTACTTTTGATGTGATTTCATATAATTAAAAATCTCATACTGATGTACTCTGCAGCCAGTTTCAATCGGTTCTTCAATCAATCCCGGCCCTGATCAAATCTCCAATCAACTATTGATGAAAACTCATCCTCGTCATCATAAATAGGTGGTCCTGATTCTGCTTTTTGCAGTCCGCTGGACCATATAAATAATGACTAACTAACTATCATAAACTAAAGCAGTGTCAACGTGCAATCAACAATAAGATTAGCATCAGCATTACTACCATATCATCATTACCATCGACTTTGGGTGTAAAACGTATTAGGCATAGGATAATACAAATTCTGGATTATCACCATTGTCTTATTGTCTATCATTATCATTGTCGTCATTAGTTTATCTTCATGACCACGACTTGTGTAACTGAAACTCCGTGCTCTCTCTTACTAATAGCGCATGTTTCTTTGTTTGACGTCTAATGAACACAAAACGTCATCCTGTTTTTACCATACATCCTCCTCTCTTTTCCGTGTATTGGCCTAATATCTGATCATTTCTGTCAGTCTTCCCTCCCCCTCTCTTTCCGTTTTTTTACATTTTCCCGCTGTTTCCATTTTCTCTGTCTGTCTTCCTCTCCATCATCTCTGTCTTACCTCCCTCCTGCTTTGTCTCTCTGTCCCCCCCCCCCCCCTCGCACACCCCCTGTTCTCCCCTTTTGCCTTTGTCGCCCTTTTGTCATCTACGTCCATCACCGGTGTCATCCGTGACCCCTGACCATGATAAAACCCAGCTGATTACTTATGTATCTGCCTTTATCTCACACAGACTCATAACGGCCAACCAGCTAGCCCTTCCCCCCCTTCCTTTCCTCTCATTCTCCACTCCATCTTTGCGCAATCCCCTCTCCTCCAAGCAGTCCCACACTGACTTTAGTTTGCATGGATATGAGCCACATCTTGTACCTGTCGTTTTCTTACCAGTGTCCTAACCGCAAAGCAACTATACACCTGAGTGCTACCCCATCACCACCACCACCACCATCACTCAACGTCTTGCACGCTGTCACCATTATTTTCAACGTCAATGTACCGCACCCTTCTGTACTTCTCTTACAATGTTTCATAACGTTCAAAACGCTGGCATCTCCGTCACCTCTACACTCATCCCCCATCTGCTTTGTTTAATGGTAATGAACCGTTTTATATCCCACTAGTGGTTTTGTACCCTGGCACCCTGGCATTATTTAATAATGACAAAATGCAAGCATCGTCGTGTAATGTTTATAGACAACAGATCTTGAAATCAGAAATACACGCAAAATAGGCTACATATCAACAACACACATTGAACATGAATTATGCAGGCCCTCCCATTACCTTCTCTCTCTCTCTCTCTCTCTCTCTCCCTCTCTCCACACACACGCGCGCGCACACACACACACAGTACTGTCACTCACTGACATTGTGCACTAATTAAAGGCTGGATAATGCATGTTGACAAAGGTGGAGACAATTAGACATTAAGGTGGCACTAGCTTAGGACTAGTAGACTAAAGGCGGTTTAGTTGTTGTTTGTAGATTATAGTCACACGACACTTTCGCATATAGGTGACTACTGGACCGATTTATACTGACACCAGCGGGCCAGTTGTTAGTAAAGGGGAAAATAATATGATCACACGTTGACCAATCCGGGATTCGAACCAGCGACCTTTCGGTTACTAGCAAGACGCTCTTACCAACTGAGCTACCCGGCCCCTCTAGGCGGTTTACAACGTGTCGGCACCTTTATATTTGGTCAGTCTGACATCTCTGAAGAACGGGATGGAGAAAGGGCAAAAGGGTCAATCTGTACAAGTGTGACACACAAACTTTACAAGAAAGTTGCGAAATTGCTGACTGGATAAAGAAAACATGTTGGCAAGATGTAAATATGACTTAAAACAACAACAACACATTTTAATTAACTTACTTACTGTCACCGCCACGACTCCCCCTGGGCAGACGCCACAAACAAACACCTTCCACACGCAGACAACCCAGACAGAATGGCGATTTCCCGCAGACGTGAAGGGATGAAAAACACAACAAATAATATACAACTTTCAAGCTATTTATTCATTCATACCACACACTCATACACATACAACATTTACACATGAAACGAAGAAATGGTAATGAAACAATCAATGGGTCAATGGAACGATGCAATGGTTCGTGGGTGATCGGGGGTCGCTAATCGACCAACGTCCTCGAATCGAACGTGCACAGCCAAAGTCCGAGGCACGTGTTCACAAACAGACAGGGGGGTTAAGCGTAGGAGAGGGACAACACAAAACGGGCCCACCTGGCGAAATGCAGTCCCTGGTAAAGTCTCCTCAAAAGTATCCACCCCCTTCCGTCGACGTCCAAACGAAGGAGCGTTGCCACCCGCGGTCGCCACTGACGATGATGATGGAGTGTTGATGATGGCGCTGACAACAGAGGTGGTAGACAAACGAATGGCGATGTTGATGATGTTTGGTCCACTTGACCAAGTGTCGTCGTCGTTGCTGCCTCGCGTTATCCAGCGACGAACTGGCGGATTGACGAACGTTGAGCTGCGAACTTCGAACTCGATCCTCGTACTCAAACCTCGAATTCAGTCCTCAACGACAATCCTTGGCGAACCTGCAACATGCTTGTCGCATCGTAAATGTCATGTTCACTTGATTCTGTCCCCCTCCCTCCATCACACTCACCCCCCCACTCTCACTACGCTACTTCACTAAACTTCTGACACTTGAGGGGTCCAACTGCAGTCTATTTCCCCCGTCCTTGACTCTCTCTCGCTTTCTACTGTTATCGTCACTGGAAACGATTACATATCATACAATTCAATGAAATAATGAATGCATGGAATGAACGATGCTGCAATGAATACATGTAACCATCAACACATTATTCATATCAAGCATCCCCAACGACAACAACAGCAACCACTTCCATCCTACCTTCATCACACTCCACCCCCTTTCTTCTCCCTCATTCTCCCTTCTTCAGTCGCACCCTTCCTTTCTTCTGCCTCTCCTCAGTGCAACCATTCTCATCCTTCCTTCTGTCTCGCACACAGCTATCATTCAACACCCCAACAGCCTGCCCTTGGTTATTAGCACAGTGAGGAAAAAACCACCATTGCACTCACCCAACGGTTCGCATGAAATTGCACCCCGTAGCCCTTCTCCACTGCCCTCCTACGAAAATACATCCAATTAGGGTAATCCGGTAGTGTGTAGTTCCCGTAGTAGACAATGCCTCAATACTACCTACCACACTACCAATAGGCTTGCTTTTCTACAACTACACTCCAACCGAGCGTATCACTTTAGAAATTGGCAATCTTTAAACTAGTATTTTTCTCAGAACCAGATACTATTTTTCGTTAATATCCGTCCCACCCTAATTCCAGAACACAGCAAAACCACAGAGCACTAGACAAACACTGTCTACACTGTACTGCTGTCAAACACGTTCTGCTGATAGTGAGCACATTCCTAACCTGGCCTAACCGGCGTATGCTGTTTACCACGCTTTGCACGCTCCCGAGACAACAATAATCACACATACGGCAACACGCAGTACCACCCCCGCCCCTATACTCTTCACACACAGACTACATGGCTTTCTTCACAGCTGCCCTGTGACACACCCCCCTCCCAAGACGAACCTACGGAGAGTTCAAAACCTAAACTTCCACAGGGTCAGATCTGCTGAGGAAATCCGCTTCAATGTTGTCTCTTCCTGGAATCGGTCGAACTGTGAAGACATAGGCCTGCAACTGCATGGCCCATCGGGTGAGTCTGGCACTGTTGAGGTGCGTCCATCCTCCAGATGAACTCCTCCTCCAATACTGGTAGCTTTACCACTGGCTCACTCGCCTCCCTCCTGTTGACCTCTGCCTTCTTCCTTACTCGCACGATCGGTGCTCTGTACGGCGATGTACAAGGCTTGATCACCCCCGACGCCAGCATCGATTCCATTTCACCCTTGACGACTTCCATCTGTGAGAATGGTAGCGGATGCTGGTGCACGCGAACAGCGCTGTCGTCAGTCAATTCCACTTCGCATTCGTCCACGCTGGTGCGCTGGGGTCGATCTGTCAGCTGACTCGCGTACTGTTGACTCACTTCCCGTAGTTGACTCCGGTGAAGTGCGGACAGTGTCGGGTCTATCTGTACGTCTCCCGGTCCCTCGCTCGCACGTAGCGGTATCAGTGGCACAGTGCCCTGGTAACTGATGTCCGACGTCCCCTCTGTTCCAGCTTGGTCCAACACCACTGCCACCGTCGCCTCCGGTTCTGTTTTGCGTCCTATGTAACGCTCCAACTTCCTGTTCTTACCGGCTCTCTGAAACGGTACCTTCCTGGCTCTCCCCTTCGGCGTCGTTCGCTGGCACACTTTGCAAGAAGCACAGTACTTCCTGACATCGCGGCACATCCTTGGCCAGTAGTACTTGGTCCATACCTGATCTAGGGTCCCCTTGGCTCCTCGGTGTTCAGCCATAGGCGTGTCGTGTCCCACGCATAGCACCTCCGGTCGAAGTTTGGCTGGTACCACCAACTGGCTGTGATCCACCTTGTCCTGTCCTGTGTACTCGCGGTACAAAAGGCCCTGCTTCCAGACAAATGCCACTTGCCCCTTGCCTCGCTTCTCCTTTCCTGCCTTCTGGTCCGCTAACTGTCGCACCTTCGCAAGTTCGCTGTCTTCCAACTGCAGTTGGCGCATCTCCTTCGGCGTCGCGACGATGCTCATAGTCGGTCCGACCACCACCGGTTCTGTAGCGACTTGCTCCTTGGCTGGCTGCGCTCGTGTCCGCACAGCACAACACTCCGCGTCTCCCTCGCCGAATACTGGCAGTGCTGTGTCTCCTTGCTGTTCCGTCCTCGCCCAGTTGCCGATCACCACTGGGTAAATCAAGTCCGGCACCACCACTACCTCCACTCTCCCGGTGTAGAACGGTGACTCCAGCTGTACCCATGCTGTCGGCAGTGACCTGGATAGCTGGCGAACGGCGAATCCTATGCGCTGCGTGCGTCCTGTGTACACAAGGTTGGCAGCCTCTCCCTTCCGCAGGCAAATCAAGTCGGCCCCCGTGTCCCTCACAGCCGTCAGCGGAACACCTTCCACTACCACTTGGCTCTGGAACCGAGGATCTCCCTCCTTGCCTGCCTCCTTCAAGATGCGCAACGCTGCCCCACCTCGCTCGCTGCGTTTCGGACAATCCCGCTTAAGATGCCCTTTCTGTCCGCAAGTGTAGCACACCCGCTTGTCAGGCGAGTTGGGTCGCGGTCCCGCTGGCTCGCGGCCCTCGCCCTTGTCCCTGGGTGTAAAGGGCTGACGTGGTGGAAAACGTAGGTTGGTTCCGGCTCTGGCGTCGACGTACTGCTGCGCTAACGTCGCGGCCTCCTCCACCGTTGCTGGGTTGCGCTCGCGCACGAACGTGACGAGTTCTGGCGTCATACCGTTGATCATCTGCTCCATCAGCACTAGGTCCAGTAAGTCCGCATACGTGGCCTTCTTGTTCGCTAGTCCCATCCAGCGCTCCAGGAACAACTCTGACTTCCGCAGATACTGTTTGAAAGTCTCCGGTGGCTCCCTTCGTAGCTGGCGAAACTTCTTCCGATACGTCTCGGCCGTCAGGTTGAAACGCACCAACAACGCTGCCTTCAGGATCTCATAGTCGGCAGAGTCGTCCTCGTTCAAGCCAACGTAAACTTCCCTCGCCTTCCCTTTCAGCAAGGTCCCCAAACGGATAGCCCACGTGTCCTTGTTCCAGTCTTGAGCCTTGGCGAATCGCTCAAACTGACACAAGTAGGTCTCTAGGTCGTCCTTGTCCTCGAAGAACGGTAACCTGAGCTTGACCGTCTCGAACTCGGGTTGACGATTCCTGCGGTTCCCGGCGCCCTGCGACGTCAGCTGCGCCA
This sequence comes from Oncomelania hupensis, assembly GCA_036898135.1. NCBI lineage: Eukaryota > Metazoa > Mollusca > Gastropoda > Littorinimorpha > Pomatiopsidae > Oncomelania > Oncomelania hupensis. Next base: position 29,580,085 of record CM072515.1, read on the forward strand.
TCGCTAGCTCGTGTGCCATCTCTCTCTCCCTCTCTCTCTCTCTCCGGTCTGCATCTTCCCGGCTCGCCCGCTCTCTCCGGTTTGCTTCCTCCTCCCTAGCCGCTTGGTCTATCGCGTAGTCTAACGCTGCCTGACCTTTCAATCCTTCGCGCTTAGCGAGCCTCAAGATCCTTTCCATCGGCGTCTCGTCCGCGAACGGTCCTGTCTTCGGCGTCGGTGCCGCCTCGACCTTGTAAATAGAACGGTAGGGGTTGGTCTCGAACCTCTTCGGTCTCGTCGCGTCGCTCAGACGATCCTGGTCTCCGTAGAAGTCGGTGCCTGCTGACATCCCGCCAGTCGCGCCAAATCCCGTCACAAAAGGATCACTCACTGTGTCTCTGGCTTCCAACGTCGTCACCTCCTCGACCACTGACCCACGACGCGATGACCTGACCGGCGATCTCCGTCGCTCGTCCGCAGAAGGTAGATCGGTGACTCCCGTATCAGCTGCTGCCGCCGTGCCCTCGTCCATCGTGACACCCACGCGAGAACGCGTACGAGCCGCGATCGGTGACAGTCCTTCAGTCTCCTCGATCGATGCCATCCTGCTTAAGAAAAGCAACAACAGCCAACAACAACAACAAGTCAAAGTCCCTACGTACCCTAACCTTACCTAGCCTAGCCTTAGATACTAACCTACCTATCTAAGCTATCTTCCTTACCTATCACCCACTCCTCCTCCCACTCAAACAGTGGAAACTGGCCCGCAAGGTAGCGAACCGGTTGGAGAGTGCAATGGCCCCTTCCCTCACGTGTGGTCGAACCCAGGCCGGCTGTGAGCCTCCGCTAAACAGCGACCTGACTCCCTCCAACCACCCGCTGGGGTGCACACTCTCACCGAATCACGCCTCACACACTCGGACACCACAAGACAATCACAAGACAACTTCACGTCTGGGCACACTCACACCTACCCTGCATCTCCACCATATGTCACCGCCACGACTCCCCCTGGGCAGACGCCACAAACAAACACCTTCCACACGCAGACAACCCAGACAGAATGGCGATTTCCCGCAGACGTGAAGGGATGAAAAACACAACAAATAATATACAACTTTCAAGCTATTTATTCATTCATACCACACACTCATACACATACAACATTTACACATGAAACGAAGAAATGGTAATGAAACAATCAATGGGTCAATGGAACGATGCAATGGTTCGTGGGTGATCGGGGGTCGCTAATCGACCAACGTCCTCGAATCGAACGTGCACAGCCAAAGTCCGAGGCACGTGTTCACAAACAGACAGGGGGGTTAAGCGTAGGAGAGGGACAACACAAAACGGGCCCACCTGGCGAAATGCAGTCCCTGGTAAAGTCTCCTCAAAAGTATCCACCCCCTTCCGTCGACGTCCAAACGAAGGAGCGTTGCCACCCGCGGTCGCCACTGACGATGATGATGGAGTGTTGATGATGGCGCTGACAACAGAGGTGGTAGACAAACGAATGGCGATGTTGATGATGTTTGGTCCACTTGACCAAGTGTCGTCGTCGTTGCTGCCTCGCGTTATCCAGCGACGAACTGGCGGATTGACGAACGTTGAGCTGCGAACTTCGAACTCGATCCTCGTACTCAAACCTCGAATTCAGTCCTCAACGACAATCCTTGGCGAACCTGCAACATGCTTGTCGCATCGTAAATGTCATGTTCACTTGATTCTGCCCCCCTCCCTCCATCACACTCACCCCCCCACTCTCACTACGCTACTTCACTAAACTTCTGACACTTGAGGGGTCCAACTGCAGTCTATTTCCCCCGTCCTTGACTCTCTCTCGCTTTCTACTGTTATCGTCACTGGAAACGATTACATATCATACAATTCAATGAAATAATGAATGCATGGAATGAACGATGCTGCAATGAATACATGTAACCATCAACACATTATTCATATCAAGCATCCCCAACGACAACAACAGCAACCACTTCCATCCTACCTTCATCACACTCCACCCCCTTTCTTCTCCCTCATTCTCCCTTCTTCAGTCGCACCCTTCCTTTCTTCTGCCTCTCCTCAGTGCAACCATTCTCATCCTTCCTTCTGTCTCGCACACAGCTATCATTCAACACCCCAACAGCCTGCCCTTGGTTATTAGCACAGTGAGGAAAAAACCACCATTGCACTCACCCAACGGTTCGCATGAAATTGCACCCCGTAGCCCTTCTCCACTGCCCTCCTACGAAAGTACATCCAATTAGGGTAATCCGGTAGTGTGTAGTTCCCGTAGTAGACAATGCCTCAATACTACCTACCACACTACCAATAGGCTTGCTTTTCTACAACTACACTCCAACCGAGCGTATCACTTTAGAAATTGGCAATCTTTAAACTAGTATTTTTCTCAGAACCAGATACTATTTTTCGTTAATATCCGTCCCACCCTAATTCCAGAACACAGCAAAACCACAGAGCACTAGACAAACACTGTCTACACTGTACTGCTGTCAAACACGTTCTGCTGATAGTGAGCACATTCCTAACCTGGCCTAACCGGCGTATGCTGTTTACCACGCTTTGCACGCTCCCGAGACAACAATAATCACACATACGGCAACACGCAGTACCACCCCCGCCCCTATACTCTTCACACACAGACTACATGGCTTTCTTCACAGCTGCCCTGTGACACTTACTAAACATGCTTACTGAAATGACTATATACAATTTTTGAGGCTGAAAAGAATTGTTCTTTTTCCACCAAAAAGCGCTGCTCAAGACGCTGACTGCAACAGTATTTAACTCGAGCTTCATTAAAACACACACACACACACAAACATAATGTATCTTTCCTATAATCCTGGTTTTGGTGGATTACGCCTGAAGGATCATTTGTTCGAGACGTGCATGCTCGATCCGTTTGACGAGTCTTAATAATAATAATAATAATAATAATAATAATAATAATAATAATAATAATAATAATAATAATAATAATAATAATGGTATTTATATAGCGCTTTTTCCTAATGACATCAGTTCATAGCTCAGTTCTCACGCATTTATACTTAACGTTAACATCGAAATATATACGAAAAGAAGTGAACTAAAAATGAGACACTAATAAATAATGCAAAGACATAATACAAACATGAAAAAGAATATTTACAAGGAAAATATAAAAGACGAGGGAGAGAGGGCGAGGAGGAGAGCTGCTAAGGAGTGAGGGGGCTGGAGGCGTGCGGTGTGACGGCGGTGGTCTGAATCAAAAAAGAAGGAATGGTGATTTGGAGGCGAGATCATACAATTTTGGCTATGTTCGGCAAAGAAAGAGAGGAAGAGAGTTCCAAGTTGAAGGACCAAGCACTGAGAAGATCAACAGCTTGCAGGGGAGAGTTTGTAGCGGTGTATTTGTATCATGAGGGTGTCAGAGGAAGAACGAATATTTCTAGATGGCTTTTAGGAGTTAATGTTCTGGGTGAGATAAAGGGGCTAATCCATGGACGCACCTGTAACACAAAGCACAGATTTTGTAGGTAATCCTCTGATATACAGGAATCCAATGAAGAGATCTTTAGAGTGTGTGATATGATCAGATTTGTTTTTTCATTTTGAGATCCAGACGAGCAGCTGAGTTCTGAACACGTTGGAGCAGATGAACAGAAATGGAAGGAAGTCTAGCCAGAAGAGAGTTACAATAGTTTAAGCGTGACAGGACAAGAGAGGAAATGAGATTGTCTTGTCTTAATGTTGTAGCATTACTTTTACGTAAGCTTACATTTGTTTTCGGACACAGATTTCTTGTATTCACACTTTCTAGACTATCCTCTGTTGGATTTGGTAACGGATGAAATTATAAGAATTGTGGAGAGGGTTCACGTATGTGAGGTAAATTAACTAAGGATTATAATATAATTATGCATTGCATCCTGAGTATCGACAGAGAGAAAGGAAGAAGAGAGAAATCACTTAGCGATATCGCCTCTATGAGAAGTGATGTACGGTGGAGGAGTTACGTCCCTTCAACCTCACATGGGCTTGCTTTCGGTTCTTAGTCTCTTGTCTATATATGGGGGGTTTAAATTATATTTTTTAAAAATGTTTTAGACGGCGATTTTCACCTTTTGCAGTTGAAAATGTTTGAATTAAGGCTTTTCAAATTTGAGAATTTTTTTTAATGCACATCTGTTTATTTTTTCATGACTTGCTGCCTCTTGACCGTAAGGGTGTTATCAGCGCTTCCTAAACTGTAACCCGTGATATCGGTGGCTTTTGCATTGTTTTGTTGCTTGAAATAAACAGTATGTGTAAGATAAATTGAGTTAAAATAAAAATAATAATAATATTTAAAAAAAACACACTAGTCTAGAATATGTGTCATACATGCGTAATTTAATTTTTTGTTCCGTATGGGGTCACACAGCATACGGATTGATTGGCAGTTTTAGTGTGTATAATTTATGTGTGTGTGTGTGTGTGTGTGTGTGTGTGTGTGTGTGTGTGTGTGTGTGATATAGAAAGAGATGGAGATCGAAATATAAATAAAGATATTGACTAATTCGAAACGTAAATCTAGTTGTGCACACGGAAATTCATTTATTTACAAAAATATGCTTCGATTGATTTCAACATAATAATTAGGGTACGTAATAATTATACTCTCTCTCTCTCAGTCAGTCTTCTCTCTCTCTCTCTCTCTCTCTCTCTCTCTCTCTCTCTCTCTCTCTCTCTCTCTCTCTCTCTCTCTCTCTCTCTCTCTCTCGTATTTAAAAAAAGGTGAACAAGGCAACTTTCTGTGATCACAAATGAAACCATCCTGCAATCAACCCTATATATTTCATTCAAATTGACAATACATTCAGTGAGTCTTGTGACAAAATAAAAGGTTGGCATCTGTATTTTATATTAGAATATTCTGCCACAACCTAATTTAATTATAACAGGATACGAAGTTGAGGAATTACAGACACAGTTCGGTGGACAGCAAATAACAAGCCGCTGAAATTTTACTTTTCTCATACTGTCTTACAATCTTTTTTTATCTTTTTTTTTAAAAAGTAGCCTTGGAGTTAACAATTGCAGAGAACATGACAATAGTGAGCTAATTAGTGCGGCAAATCAAGTTACTTAACAAACATAACATTAATCACGTTTATACCAAGACTTTGCAGTGCACCAGAATCGTTTTAAATCTAGATCTAGACAGAGGATGACACATGACAGCAAACGGCCAGAGGGCACCCCTTTTTAGTTCTACTGTGGCTTAATTGACACTGACAATGACAGTAGTGAGTAGGCGTACTTTTTATTGATACTGAACTAAATTCAAGTTAATTATCACCAAGTACTAACCCTACACACAACCTTTATTAATTCCTTGGGCTAATCCAAACCGTTTCTTACACGAAACATCACCTTAGTTCCAATCCGTCTTGTATCATTGACAACCATTCATTGACAGGCCTTGGTCATCATAATTCATTCATATCATGATTCTTGTCTGTCAGAATAGATCTACAATTTCTTCAAGAACTTACCGTTCTTCTTCCTTTAATTTTGGAAACGAAAAAAACTCTTCCCCTTGCATGCAGCCTTTAATCGTGCATTTGTGCAGTTCAAATTTGCACAGTGGTCACCGTAACTGCTCCTGCGATTTTTTCCCCCCTCTCCATCAGATCTTCGCTCTGTGAAGCAGGCCTTTTCACACATGTTGTTTGTAGATTATAGTCACACGACACTTTCGCATATAGGTGACTACTGGACCGATTTATACTGACACCAGCGGGCCAGTGGTTGGTAAAGGGGAAAATAATATGATCACACGTTGACCAATCCGGGATTCGAACCAGCGACCTTTCGGTTACTAGCAAGACGCTCTTACCAACTGAGCTACCCGGCCCCACTTTCACACATGTTACAATCAAGTCGCATAACTCTTGACGCGTCATCACACCAATGGCGTCACTGCGCGGTCTATATATTCCTGGTCTATGGTATCGATGACCATCGCTGAACCAAGTTTTAAGGCGTGTTTAGAGCTACGCAGATGCTCTGTACAAGATACATAAAAGCAAGTGGACCAGTCTGAACTGTCTGGCGGCTTTAAAAGTATTCAGGCGTAAAGTTACCGCGACATGACACCGTAATATCCAGCAGCAATTAAAATTGCTATCGTCAGCGCCAAGGCTACTGGCTTGGGTATTAAAAACACCAGTACATTACATCACCTGTCTAGCAATGTACAACTTAATAAAGCAACCTTGAAATTGTTGCCACTGCACCACAATGATATCGCCGACAATGCATTCAATTCTGTTGCAATAATTAGAAGCAGTTATCTCTGTTTAAGGACATGCTAGTTCAAAAGCGCATCCTCAAATTGCTGATGTGCTATGGGTTGCGCCGCGAGCTTCGGTATTATCAGAGGGTGATTAGGAAGATTAACCAAGACAGTTTTACAACGGTTAATAACAAAAGATACGACCACCAAAAGGCCTAAATGTATGTCTCTGACGTTTGTTTTGGCATATTAATATAATTGGGATATTTATTGTGGATTACTTATTAGATTGCAATGCAATTGCAATAGAAAGAACATTTTTTTAATGCGATGTTCTGAGCGTATTCATACTTTGTGATCTAAAAGCAGTACTAATAAGTTGAGCTATGTAATGTGCAGTACTAAGATTGTAAATAACTCGGCACTTCACGATTGTACAGAGTATAATAGGCTACATAGGTAGTGGATTGAGAAGCACGGTATAATAGGTTAATGAACCTGTTGAAAATACCCGTCAAAGATCGATAATTTAACATTACGACTAAAAAGTGGTACAACCACATAAAAATGCCACCACAACAAAAGCAGTTTCTGAATTCATACTTTCATACTATGTCAAAGTCACAATATTTTCACCAATCAAGAATGTAGAGAAAGCCCCCAACATCTATTGTATAGATCAAGGACGCAGTAGCAATGTCGACAGACGTGAAATCCATGGTAACAGAAGGCAAAATAATTGTGGAAATAACTGGGGTGGACGTTAAATTCGTATATAAATCAACGGACCGCTTACCACCTTCCAACATAGCTTTCACAGCGATTCAATTTTCCCCAGCTGCTGTCGGTCAATAAAACGTAAACATTTTACGAAAAGTGATAGAAATGGTAGTTAATACTTGGGTCAAGGTCTCCACCTCTGACAATGGCAGTTGATAATGAGGGGAGTTATTGCGAACAATTACCTCTACAAAAAGAGCCAAGAAGGGAACACCGAATCTCTCTCTATGATCTGTAAATAAGTACTTTGTGGTAGGATAGGGAAACGTTTGAAGACAGTGGAGCAGGGCCGGATCCAGGGGGGGGGGGGTTACCTGGGTTCCGGAACCCCCCCTCCAAAGTAAAAAAAAAAAAAAAAAAAAAAAGATTTTTATTAATGCAAAGAGTTTCAATTTTAAAAAAATTGTTTTTAAAACATTGCAGTTTTTAGTCACTTTTGGTCCAAGGTACAAAGAGTTATTTATAGACAATTCAACGGAAATCCATTTCAAGGGATCCGTTGAAACGTCCAAAGCGTTTTCCCATTGAAACGACCAAGTAACCCAACCCCTAAGCCTAAATTAGAAAAATGCAGCCATATTTTCCTGTTCTGGCCGCAAGCCTCTTCCAGCACCTTCACCTTGATACTGCCCTAATCCCCCAAAAACGACTTTTTAGAAATATTAATTAAGATGCTAAGTTGATAATTATGAACACAGCGTTCGTTGCCTGGTTTGGTGCAAAATGGCAAATGCTTTGACAACTGATGTTATTGTTCCTCGTCAAGCATCCCGACAGACTCTCCGTGACAACCAACCTGCTGCCACTCCAGAAGAATATTTCAAGATTAGCATTGCCATTCCTTTCTTGGAACACCTGTCTACCGAATTGGACTCGAGGTTCAAAAATGCTGACCTAGCAGTTGATGGTCTCTGTCTGGTGCCAAGCACTTTAATAGACAACCAGGATGGTTTCATGCAGGTTTCAGAAGGGGTGATGCTGGCAATGTTGTGGGAGTCTGACCTACCAGACAACGCTACCCTTGATGCAGAATACTGACGGTGGGTTTGCAAATGGCGAAGTGCTGCTGAGAATGCGACAGCTATCATCCCATCCATGACATCAGAAGCACTGAAACATTGTGACAGGGATTTTTATCCCAACCTGTTCATCATGCTAAAGTACCTTTGCACCCTGCCTGTCACTACTGCCGAGTGTGAGCATTCAAACAGTCAGTTGCGCAACCTGAAAAACTACCTGCGCTCCACAATGGGGCAACAGAGGCTCAATGGACTTGCTTTACTGAAAGTGCACAGGGATTTTGATATTGACTTCAAAGAGGCAGTGAACTGTTTTGCAGGAAGATACAATAACCACAAATGGTACCAATGCCGAGGTACCTAGTGCAGCAAGAATGAAAATGAAAGCAGGGCTGTGATGTTCATAAACTACAAGGTAAAGCTTTATACCGTTAACGATCGACAAAAAGTAGTGAATAATAATAGTATACAAAACATCTCTGCTGATAAATAAATGTTTGTGTGTATGTTGTTGCTTTTTTAAGGGAGGGGCAGAGGATTATTTTTGTACCCTAGAGTTTGTCAGTTCAATTGTTAAAAAAGCTCAAAGTCCCAGACCATCACAAATGGCATTTTCAAGGTTCAGATTGCACCAGATTGCAGCATTTTGCATCCTTGAAAAAAAAATTTCCCGGGGGAGCATGCCCCCGGACCCCCCTAGAACGCTCGGCGATTCGCGCCTTCGCTGAATCTGTAACCCCCCCTTCGACTTTTCCCAGGTCCGGCCCTGGTGGAGTACAGATTATGCGGCATTTCCAAGTACCAATTTCCCATGAAACTGTCCTAGAAACTTGACTTTAATGGAAGTGGAAATGACAGGAGGCAGGGGTGTCTACGAACTTTCTCCAATCCTTAATGATGACGGTAGCTGTAGCTGAGCTGGCAAGATGAGAGAATACGTTTTACGACAAATTGCCATGGCAACATTGAGTTATAAAGTTTCTCCTTTCTTTCCGTCTACTCTGATTTGACTGACCATGATAGAAAGGGCAATAGACCTCACTAATTTGTTATATTTGTTAAAAAAAAATGTCCTTACTCTCCTACTCCACTGAGTCAGCACTCTGTTCCAATTCCACCCCCAGCAACCTCCTTACAAATTGTGCAAAACCCTCCTTAGTCTTTGACATTCTAGACTTATCTGGAATGTGAAATGGTCGGCAATCAGAACAAGCGGTCTGCCCGTCAGCGCCTTATCTCAAGAACCATTGGACATATTGTTCAAACTTCATAGGAATTTTACCAGGGTTAGTGGGTCAGGGTTAGCTTCAACTGTCATCGTATTTGAAAGAAAGAAAGGCATGCGTATGTGTAAGGGAGAAGATGAGTGAGTGACGGATCGTCTAAAACAACGAATTATGTATAGACCTACAATGAAATAAATAAAAAAACAAAATAATTGAGGGTTGTTGTAAAGAAAGTGACTGCTGTCGATTTGATCCCAAAAGTTGCGTGACAGACTGAAAGTAAGTAATACTGCTATTAAAATAACCAGTCACATCTGATAATAGGTGGTCGATTATAACGTAGGCAAGCTGATATCCTCACATCTTTAGGATCTTCGAAGATATTCACAAGTTTGCTACATAGTTAATGACCTGGTGATCAGCTGTGACTTTGCTTACGAGGCGGAGGAAATTCAGTGAGGTCCTAACTGAATATAGTCGTGGTCGATGGTCAGACCACACACATTTGTATCATCTGGACAATGGTCACGGCCACCTAAATTTGATCTACTCTGATCCGACCACTTAACCGGCAGCGGTCACAGAGGGTCGTTTCGCATGTTCTATTCACATGATAATGTACACCGCAATCTACGATGAACTCCTATCTATACAGAACATAAGCCCAATGAATCTAGTGGCGATCCACAGCTGACAGACGCCAAGAAACATCACAGGCATACACACGGACACAAACTATTTAAATTCTTGCGTATACGTTCGTATTTTGTTTGTGAGCACGGTTTAGAAGGTTGCATGTATGAATTATAAGAAGGGGAAGGAGGAAAGAGGAAGAGGAGGAAGA
>CM072515.1:29595221-29617721 GCA_036898135.1 Oncomelania hupensis
AGGAAACGGGAGTTAAGTGTCTTTCCCAAGGACACAACACAATGCCCCGGCCTCGACTCGAACCCGGGACCTTCAGATCCACAAGCCAAAGCTCTACCATTAGGCCACCGTGCCTCCCTACATGACACTCTTACACGATGCTCTGGGTTTTATGGCTAGCTTTTTGGAACGTAATACAGAGAGAGAGAGAGAGAAAGAGAGAGAGAGAGAGAGAGAGAGAGAGAGAGAGAGCAGCAGCAGCAGCAGCAGCACACAGGTAGAGAAAACACACAATGCATTAAAAGAAAGCTGCAGCGACCATAGTATACCTGTCGGCAATAATTATAGTGTCAGTCAGTTTTACTTCGCCCTGAATAATGAACTAGTACGGAACCTCCCCAACTTGTTTTTTTGTTGTTGTTGTTGTTGTATGTACCGTAAAGCAATGAGCAACGAGGTTCATACATGTACGTGAACATGATCTCCGCCGCAAGGAGGGGGGGATGTTAAGGGGTTGGGGGTGCGAGGGATAGATGAAAGGACACACAGAAAGAATATTTGATAAGAAGAAAGTAGGGAATGGGGAAGTTTTAGTCCTTTCAAGAGTGTATTAATTTTCTGGTTTCTGTGCTTGCGCGGTGATTTAGCGGACCTCGGAGGATGAGGTGAGGGACTAATATAATAATAATAATATTGGGTATTTGTATAGCGCACATATTTCGCCGTTCTTGGCGACTCAAGGCGCTGGCCGATACAGGATCTAACTCAAGCCGCCCGAGGCTCCAACTTGCAGCCTTTGGGTGCATCGTAATAACGCTCCAGACAACTGAGCACAATCCTGGGCAGCCAGGGATGGGGGATAAGGACCTAGGCACATGCTGGGTGTGTTCTTGTCACCGGCACTCTAGGACATGAGCGTCAGGATCTTTAAAGTTTGTTATGATGGAATGTATGCGACACAGACTAGACCTCGGTTTATACTGTCATCCGAAGGAGTAGGAAACGGGAGTAAAGTGTCTTTCCCAAGGACACAACACAATGCCCCGGCCTGGGTTCGAACCCGGGACCTTCAGATCCGCGACACAAAGCTCTACAATTAGGTCACCGTGCCTCTTAGAGTGATTGTAAGTGAACTGAATTAATTTCAAAGGTAAAAGATTATGCCTGAACTAAACCATGCATGATGAATCAAACATGTTTATGCATGAGGAATAAACCAGTTTATCATTTAGGGTCGAGAAATGGGAGAGACTCATGAGTTTCAGTGACTTTGCTAAAGTATATTTTTGACAGACACATTTTTGTGTGATCCACATCTGGTATCAAGCGTGAGTTGATCAGACAGCGTGGTGGAAAGAGGGATTAAGAGGGCTGGGTAATTTTTTTTTTCTTCTTTGGCATTTAACTACGCTCCGAGTGCTTTCTGAGATTAAGATTGTGTGTGAACCACAGCTTGCTTTAAGATGTCAGCTAATCATAGAAGAAGGAAATTCAGCTCAGAAAACATATTCTGAAAGGTGCAATGAACCTTGTGTAACACAGTGCAGTGAACCTTAACATGCAGCGTCAATATGTTGTGTAGTGTTGTGTTTGTGCCTCAGGTGCTGTACTAATGGCGACTATAGTCCACTACAGGGTTTACGTAAACAATAGGTTTATACCCTTTAGCTTGGACTATGCTTCAGTGGTCAGATTGCAATACTGTTCTCTCTCTGTGTATAAGTGTATGTGTGTGTGCGCGTGTGCGCATGTTCATTTCACTACGGTACTTTAAATCGCTCGTGCGCATGCATGAGTGTGTGAGAGCAGAGAATATATGCGTTCGTACGTGTGGAAAAAAGTGATTGCGTGTGCAAGTCAAATCAAGTCAAAAAATCTTTATTCACAAAAAATATGGTGTTAATTGGGTCGCTTATAAATACAATTGGCACAAGCAAAGACCGCGGAAACATAAAGAATGGTTTCGGAAGAGAGAGAGAGAGAGAGAGAGAGAGAGAGAGAGAGAGAGAGAGAGAGAGAGAGAGAGAGAGAGAGAGAGGGAGAGAGAGAGAGGGGTAATGTTGCATTTGTATTTCCTTTCCAGAAAGAGCGCAGCAGAAACAGCTGACTCAGTGACAGCTAGAGTTTTTCCAGGCAACCACCGACCAGGGCAGCAAGGTCAATGACCCTTTCGCTGGCTGCTGACAAATCGGTCTGCCAGTCACACAGGCAATGAAAAACTAGCAGCGCAGATTACAGGATTACGTCTCCGCATTAGTAACTCATGGATATAGACCTACCATTTTGCTACACTATTACAAAACTTGAAACTAGAAAACTTCACGTAACCTTTCCGGCGTATGGTAGGGAATGAAAAGCGAAAGGACCCTTTCCTCAATTTCACGATGCCGCCTTGCATGTATGGATCCTGTAGAACTCGCAACGGTCTGCCACAAGAATCAGACATCCTAGCCACAAAGAAGAAGAAAAAGATGATGATGAGGAGGAGACAGAGGAGGATGAGGAGGAGGTGCAGAACAAGAACAATAATTTAACGAGAAAGAAAGAAAAAAAGAAGACAAAGTGCAAACTGAAGACGAGAGGAATAATGTTTAGTTATTACCCTTGTGAGATGTGAGAGAGAAAGAAGACTAAGATGTGTCGTATAAATCTTCACGGCGAGGTTGCATAGCGTCTTAATATAAACTGTTTTTCAGACTAATTACAAGATATCTTACAAGGCTACGCACGCCTACATGGTAATCTCGTTGTACGGTATGTGCATGGCTCAAAACAAAGTCATTATAGCTTTCATCCTGCCATCACGAACCTTTTAATTAAGGCTGTTGCTTCATTAGATTAGTTTTTAAAGCACATGTAGTACGGTCTAAAATAGATGCGGATTTATTTCGGTTCAAAATGGGAATGCTTCCTCAAACAACGACCCCAGAAGAACAAACAGCTGCTAAATCGCCCACCATTTAGAGATTTTAAATTTAAAAAAAAAAACACTAAAAAAAACACAACCACACCTTGGGAACAGATTGTTGCAGCGGTCGAAACAGAACAATAGGGATATTTTTAAAGTTAAATTTGTTTTGGTCAACATTGTCTCTCAGAGGTACAGCTAATACAGCAGCAGCATTTCTTTTAACAGTGACAAGTCTGCTTTAAGACCTGTTGTTGATGACGTCAACGAAAAACCGAAGGCATTCCTCTGTGTGTGTGTGTTGGTGTGTGCGTGTGTGTGTGTGTGTGTGTGTGTGTGTTCTCTCTCTCTCTGAAAAGCTGAACCACCAAATAACAAAGACTGTAACTTGTAAGAATCTGCTCCCTACTTCCCCTCAAACCTCTCATCAGAGAAAGACCTCTTGCTCCAACTTGGCCGTTTGAATCAAGTTCTGAGAGAGGGTGAGAAATGTGTGACAAATCGCTAAAATCCATGCTACCACTTTTTAAAAGTTCTGTGGGAGTCTAACAGTGGATATTTGCTGACGCTGACATTGTACCCGCTATGCAGATAACGTATTGTTCTTCAAAGACACGACGTGTTTTGCACCAGTCTCCCAAATTAACCCACGACCCCATACAGTGTCAGTGATCTAACAAGGTACGCCTTCCCTTCTGCTTCAGGCGAAGACTCGGCACTTTGTTACTAAGTGCGCCATTAAACCCATGAATAGGCTTTATCACTAAGTTCAAGGGCCTGAAACTAATATAACTCAATTGCTTAGTCAAAGTAAAGACAAATAGCAGTCAAACCACAGATGTATGTTTTATCGGTCAGTGCTTATGTATTGCGAATCAATGAATCAGCTTGACTAAGGCATTAAATATGTGAATACGTAAAATCAAGCTGATATTCATTACTATATATATCAATACAACTTACGTTATGAATATAATCTGATACAACAACAGCTGATCTTCAAATATAATTATAGACTACATACAGCGCCGGCATCAGAGCACCACACGGACATGTGAACAGAATTCTGTTTTATTTTTCTTATTATAAATGCAAGGGTGTGATAATGCAGAATCATGTTCCTCTGGAACAAAACTTTATTCTTTATGTAATAAATAGTACGCACGTTCATTTGCAGTGGTTGCACACAATAGCTTGCAGAAGATATGTACCCCCCCCCCCTCTACCCCAAACACTGTGGCAAGGGAGTCAGTGATTGAGCACATAACTAGGAATGTGATTACAACAACAACAACAACAACAAACAACAATGAAATATCTTCGCTGCTTATTTTTCAACAAGTGTTCAATCCAACTGTACGATTTATGGAATAAATGTATAATCTATATCAGTTACATTGGGCCTATAAGTCAAATTTGTGAGAACTTTCTAGATATTCGTCCAGTACAAAGCGATAAGCACAAACACTGTTGTATACTTCTGTAAAGCGATATGAGCTCTAGTGAGGAAGGGCGCTGTACAAATATGTTATTATTATTATTATTATTATTATTATTATTATTATTATTATTATTATTATTATTATTATTACTTCAACCTACAGATTATCAACATAAGACTACATAATATGGACAACATTTCATTGCTGCATGGTCAATGCAATGCGATAGAGATAGTGGATGTCGACTAAGAACAACGCTACTGATCTAATCTAATCATTCATTCAATGTCACTTCGCCCTAATCAACTGATCAAAAAGTAGGTTATAGAATTCTGAGAATAATTATATAGACGTCGATTACTTTCGTTCATTTCCTTTCTGACCAATCCTCTCCCGCTTCCTTATTTAAATGTGTAGTTAAAGTATCTATCTATCTATCTATCTATCTATCTATCTATCTATCTATCTATCTATCTATCTATCTATCTATCTATCTATCTATCTATCTATCTATCTATCTATCTATCTATCTATCTATCTGTCTGTCTGTCTGTCTGTCTGTCTGTCTGTCTGTCTGTCTGTCTGTCTGTCTGTCTATCTATCTATCTATCTATCTATCTATCTATCTATCTATCTATCTATCCATCCATCCAGTCATCCATCCATCCATCCATCCATCCATCCATCCATCTATCTATCTAGATATACACACACATATATCAATCTGGTCAATCTGGAGTTTGTCAGATATAACAATCTGATACCGGTAAACACGCTTGTTCTCCACAAAAAATCCAGACGATGGACATGGCACAGTCCCGGCGGGGAGCATCACTGTCACGACCCACACTCAGTTTGAACTTTATATTGTTGTTTGTAGATAGGTGGTCTTCTCGCAAGTGCCTATGAATCATCGTTTTGTGTGCCTTTGGATAAGCCGGGACAAAAGTAAATGAAAAGTGTGACGTAACTTATTGTCGTAGAAAAGAGGAAATGACGAAAGAGAAAGAAGACAGGTTTTTGGTCGTTACAGGGAGGTCCCAGGAACAGTGAATCTAGGAGCAGTGTGTTGAATCGTTTTTCGTCCCTGCTAATCCTTTATCCGTCAACTGTACGCTTAAGGAAATACGTACGTGATATCCTCACGTAGCGGTGCCCTACGACAAGAACTTGAGTTTTCACCAGAAGTCGTTTGAGAACGATGAGGGAGAAAGAGTTCGACCTTGAAACTGGTGCAAGTTCGACTGTTTGTTTTAGTCAATGAAGATCGAGACGACTAGTAGACCTGACCGTTGACCTACCTGTACCAAAAGGAATGCTGCGGATGAAGAGACGTATCCGACCTTAGCCGCATCACCGTATCCACGGGTAGTTGAGTAAGTGTGGACTTGGGTGTTTTCACTGGCTAGTCGGGTGTCTCTTTGTTGTCATTTATTTCTGTGGTCCGTATTTTGTCGTGTCATTGTTGGTTATCATTATGTTGTGGGGCTAAAATATTATGGGGAAGTATTATACTCGAATAAGTGATACCATATTTATTACAATCATTATTCTTCCAAGCATACAACACATTCAAGGTTGCAGTCATTCATTCATACATGCGTTAGATTTACATTTGTGATTGTTACAATACAAGAGTTAGCGATTATTATTATTAAGGAAAATGGTTGAGTTTTCAATTGCATCAGGAAGCATGTATAAATTGTTACTCAAATTCTTAGAAGATTTTGTATGGGTTATGTTACAGTGTACCTTTCGCTTTTTGCCTTTGGTTTCATCTTCAACTTCGATTTTACCTTCAACTTCAACTTTAACTTCGACTTTGTTTTTGGGTTTACCATCACTTTTCACCGATTGTATTATAATAGACTTTTTGCCAGTGAACTTTTTGCCTTCGCTTCTTCACCACAGACTTTGAAATATTGGATGACCACGGCGGATGCATCTAATCGTAGCAGCTACAGTCCCAGTGACATTCGAGGTGTATGCACTTATCGATTACATCTAGTGCATTGACAATTTTTAGTTTATTTGCCTACTGTGTTCCCGGGACATACATACATTTCACTCCTGCGTTGAGCGAGTTCATGCTCTAGTGTCTTCGGGACGTTTTTGTTATTATGCAATTTCGTATTGCAAAGGTTTGATCGCAGGAGTGTGATATGTATTTGTAAAACGGGACTTGTGAACTGAAATCGTTATAACAGTAGTAGCAACAAATTTGTAAACAGTGCATAGGTTGTGTGCGAACAATGAGTGAACAGTAGAAAAGGAAAACAAAGAGACTGAACGAGAATACTGTGTAGAACCATTTAATTTATTTAAAACAAAGAACATTTCATTCTGTCATTTGATTTTATCACCTTTATAAATTTTAGTTATTCAATTACGACTCCATGTTATGTTCATGTGAATAAATTGTTGTTTTATTTTGCCAACGTAATACTTGTCTCTATCTATTCATCCGTTGTTCACGTATGGTTGCATACACTGCTCAGAGTTCCCCTTTATGGTAAGAGAAACGAAGGACCGTAAGGGGGGGCTTTGACATATTTGGTGGCAGCGGTGGGATCGAACGGATGAATGGAGGAGATAGAATTACGTTGACATTGTTGTGTTATACCATACAATCAGAGTAAGTGACGTGGGTGGTTGGCGGGTGCTGGAGCGTTTTGAATCGCGTGGGCGCACTTAGAGCACCCGACAGTAATAAGGTAGGCAACCAAGCCCACACTTTACTATAATACAACTTAGTGTCATCTGAGCCAAACCGTGGTATAACTGTTGAGTTATTTGAACTCTGAGATATATAGTTGGTAAATAGATTTGTTGTTTACCAATTATAAAAGAAAAGGTGGTCGGCTAGCAAAATGTCCGCCACCCGGAAAGGTACAAAACGTGCTGGAGCCAAGAAAACGATTGGTGGGGAAGGGACATCGATCACCCCTAGCAGCGATTCAGCCGATATTGTACTGGGAGCATCGGGAGAAGCGACCATGTCCAGTTTGACGAGAGAAGAGACTCTGAGTACGTCTGTCTTAGGTTTCCCTCGCATGGCGGTAGCCGTAGAACCGTCAAGGAACCAAGAGACGTCCGAAGTGATTGACGTATCCGTGAAGTATAGAGAATTAGGTATGAGCCTAGGCTTGCGAGAAGAGGCGCTAGCGAGATTTGTCGTGGATGGCATCCAAAAGGAAGAAGAACGAAGAGAGCGAGAAGAAGACAGACGTTTAGTGGAGAGGAAAATAGAAGAAGAGCGAAGAAAAATAGAAGAAGAGCGAAGAGAGCGCGAAGAAGACAGACGGCTAATGGAAAGAAAAATAGAAGAAGACAGACGTCTAATGGAGAGGAAAATGGAAGAAGAGCGAAAGGAAAAAGAAGAAGAACGTCGCCGACGCGAAGAGGAAAAAGAAGAAGAACGTCGCCGACGCGAAGAGGAAAAAGAAGAAGAACGTCGCCGACGCGAAGAAGAAAAAGAAGAAGAACGTCGCCGACGAGAAGAAGAAAAGGAAGACAGACGTCTAATGGAGAGAAAAATGGAAGAAGAACGTCGCCGACGAGAAGAGGAAAAAGAAGAAGACAGACGTCTGATGGAGAGGAAAATGGAAGAAGAACGTCGCCGACGAGAGGAAGAGAAAGAAGAAGAACGTCGCCGACGCGAGGAAGACAAAGAAGAAGAACGAAGATCATTAGAAATCAGAATGGAGGCAGAGAAAGAACGGATGAAAATGCAGATGGAGGTGATCAGAGAAGAAAGCGAAGTTTTCGCTGACCGTTCAACTCGTAGAGAACATCATGATGGTTACCGACTGAAAATTCACCCTTTCGATGGTAGAGAAGACATCGAAGCTTATCTGCGTCATTTTGAACTCATAGCTGAATCACAAGGATGGAATAGAGATTGCTGGGCAGCAAGGTTGTCTCCACTATTGTCAGGAGAAGCGCGCGATACGTATTTGCGTCTGACACCCGAACAGGCTCAAGATTTTGAAGAAGTACGCAACGCGCTGTTACGTCGTTTTCGCCGCGATGCGGAACGGTATCGCCGACAGTTCCGAGAGACCAAGAAAGAACAAAATGAAACTTTTCCGCAATTTCTCATCCGGTTGCAGACATCTGTAGAAAGATGGTTTTCCTTGGCAGACAAAGACATCGATGACGCGAAGTCTGTGTTAGACATGTTTTTGGCTGAACAGATATATTCAGTAATGAATCCTGAGCTCGAGATGTTCGTGCGTGAACGATTGCCGACAGACGCCGCACAAGCAGCCGAATATGCTCAACTGCATTTGGACGTTAAACGAGCCGTATCCCGAGGACCTGTTTTCCAAAGAGCGAGTCCACGAACACCGAGCAGTCAACCCGAGCGTAGACCGAACGAGTCACAAACGAGATTGAGGGAACCTATTAGGAGACCAGTTGTCGGTAGAGATGGAAGAGACAGAAGGAATTCAGACGAGTGCTATAAGTGTGGGGGTAAGGGGCATTTCGCCAGGCAATGCATGAAAACGCATGCAGTCAGTCAGGTTACAATTGCGACCGACACCCTACCGATCTATACTCCGCCAATAGACGTCCGATCTATTAAACCCTATAACCCGTGGAGTGAGGGTCGGATCAACGAAAATACAGTACGCATCATGCGTGATACTGGAGCAGAGATGGGAGCAGTTGCTTCAAAATGGGTCAAACCTGAAGATTACACAGGGAGGAGTGTTGAAGTGTACTTAGCAGACCAGACAAAAACAGGAAAGTACCCTACAGCATGGGTGAAACTTGAATCAGGCTTTGTGACAGGGACTGTTGAACTGTTCGTCCTTGACCACATGGGACCTGACATTCTTCTGGGTAACTGGATTACATTTTCATCTGGTTACAGAAGCCCAGTTACCATTGATGGTAGTGAATGTGCCGTGGCAGCAGCAGTCGAAACAAGAGGACAAATAGAACGTGAAAAACGAGCGACAGTACCTTTGCAGGTATCGAAAACTCTAGGAGTGGAAGTCACACCGACAGAGTTGGCTGCATTGCAAGAAGAAGACGATAGTCTTAAAAAAGTTCGAGCGTTGGCTGATGCCCAGAGCGAACTGAAGTCAGGAATTGCTACAGTAAAATTCACGCGAAAGAAAGGGTTACAATACAGGTTGCATCAGTTGCGAGGAGTGGAGACATCGCAGCTAGTAGTTCCCAAGAAACTACGAAAAGAAGTCATGAGGCTAGCTCATGATCCTCCCATGGCAGGACACCTAGGAGGAAAACGAACTCGCGAACGTATATGGAATACGTTTTTCTGGCCAGGTATGTGCGCAGACGTTCGCAGGTACTGTGCATCATGCATTGAATGCCAGAGAGTGACACCAAGGGGTCGAGTCAGCAAGGTACCCCTACAAAAGATGCCTTTGATGGACGAACCATTCCAAAGAGTGGCTATCGACATTGTAGGTCCGATTGCACCAAAGTCGGAACAAGGTAACCAATACATTTTGGTAGTTGTCGACTACGCTACACGATACCCAGAAGCAGTTCCGTTGAAAAGAATTGACACTGAAAAAGTAGCAGAGGCTCTGTGGACCATATGGTCGAGGGTAGGCATCCCTCGTGAAATACTAACCGACAGGGGGACGCAGTTCATGTCAGCAGTCATGGATGAAATGAACAGATTGTTGGCCATCCATGGAAAAGCCACCACACCCTACCACCCTCAGTGTAACGGGCTGGTTGAGCGGTTTAACGGCACTCTGATGACCATGCTGAGAAAACTGACTACAGAACAGCCACGGATGTGGGACCGGTACATACCAGCTCTTCTTTTCGCCTACCGAGAGGTACCTCAAGAGGCTACTGGATTTTCACCGTTTGAGCTATTATACGGAAAAACAGTCAGAGGACCGATGGCCGTGTTGAGAGAGCTATGGTCGAAGGAGATTGCTGCTGAAGAAGTGAAAGTAAGCAGTGAATACGTAGTCGATCTACGCAATCGCATCGAGGAGACGTGCCAGATAGCAAAAGAACATATGAAAGGTGTTGCAGAGCGCCAGAAACACTACTTTGACCGAAAAGCGAAACCCAGGGTCTTCAAAGCAGGCGACAGAGTGTTGCTGTTGCTACCCACTAAACATAATAAACTCCAAATGGCTTGGCAAGGACCCTATGAAGTCATAGAAAAAGTTGGCGAATGCGATTATCGCATATCAGTAGGACGGAAAACTAAACTCTTCCACGTCAATCTGCTGAAAGAATGCAGAGAAAGAGTGACAGTCGATGCAGTAGTGACAAAAGACGATCAATGGAAAGAAGAACAAGTGGGCAACGACATTCCAACGTGTCCGTTAGTGGCGACCGAGGGTCCGAAAGATGTACACGTTGACCCAGAATGTCCAGAAATTCATGAGGACATCCTAAACATAGTGTCAGACTATGCAGACATTTTCACTGATTTCCCTTTACGATGCACCTTGGATACGTGCGAGATAAAGATGATCAATGAAGAGCCAGTCCGTACAAGACAATACCCTTTACCTCATTCGCAAATGCAGGTGGTGAAGGATGAAGTAGAAACGATGATGAAATTACGGGTCATTGAGAGAGCAACGTCACCGTATAGCTCACCGATTGTGCTAGTGAAAAAAAAAGATGGACAAATACGATTTTGCGTTGATTTTCGCAAAATGAATCGTAACATCGTCTTCGACGCTGAGCCTCTACCTGATATCGATTTTTTGTTCGCGAAGCTCGCAAAAGCGAAATACCTGAGCAAAATAGATTTGTCAAAAGGGTATTGGCAAATCCCAATGAAAAAAGAGGACAAAGAAAAGACAGCGTTCACCACTCCTGAAGGTCAGTTCCAGTGGTGCGTGATGCCTTTTGGATTGAAGACTGCCGGAGCTATATTTTCCCGAATGATGCGGAAGTTATTGGCACCCCTTCACATGCCTGAAATAGACAACTTCATGGATGATTTGATGATAGCTACTCAAACAAAAGAAAGGCATTTGGAATGTCTAAGAGCGTTGTGTCAGAGACTCCGCGAAGTGCAGTTAGCTGCAAGACCGTCAAAATGTTTCCTAGGATTTCAGAGTTTGGAGTATCTGGGACACATGGTAGGGCGAGGTAAGATTCAACCAGACCGTCAGAAAATGGATCGCATCGGAGAAACTTCACAACCAACTACAAAGAAACAAGTGAGGTCGTTTTTGGGGTTAGCGAGCTACTACAGGAGGTTTGTACCAAACTTTGCAGCCATAGCCGCACCTCTATCCGATCTGACGAAGGGAGGAAAAACAGGACCAGTCGCATGGACGGAAGCATGCGAAAGAGCTTTCAACACTTTGAAAGAAAGGTTGTGCTCTAGTCCTGTATGTTGTCTGCCAGATGGCGAAAAACCGTTTGTTTTGCAAACAGACGCGTCAGACACAGGTATTGGAGCAGTACTATGCCAAGATCAGGGTCACGGACTCCAACCAGTGGCTTGTGTCAGCCGGAAGTTAGTTGCCGCAGAAAAGAACTACTCAACGATTGAGAAGGAATGTTTAGCGTTGATTTGGGGACTTCAACGATTTCAGCAATATGTGTACGATCGGACAGTCATCGTACAAACTGATCACCAACCGCTGAAATACCTTCAGAAATCGAAAACTACCAGCAGCAGGTTGATGAGATGGGCGCTGTTGATGCAGTCGTTTCCACTGGTTATTGAAAGTATTCCTGGAAAGGAAAACGTCACTGCAGACTTTTTGAGCAAAAACGTGTAAGTCGTGAACTTTGAGTTTGAACAAAACCAAGGTTTTGTCTTGAGGGGGGGGGTATGTCACGACCCACACTCAGTTTGAACTTTATATTGTTGTTTGTAGATAGGTGGTCTTCTCGCAAGTGCCTATGAATCATCGTTTTGTGTGCCTTTGGATAAGCCGGGACAAAAGTAAATGAAAAGTGTGACGTAACTTATTGTCGTAGAAAAGAGGAAATGACGAAAGAGAAAGAAGACAGGTTTTTGGTCGTTACAGGGAGGTCCCAGGAACAGTGAATCTAGGAGCAGTGTGTTGAATCGTTTTTCGTCCCTGCTAATCCTTTATCCGTCAACTGTACGCTTAAGGAAATACGTACGTGATATCCTCACGTAGCGGTGCCCTACGACAAGAACTTGAGTTTTCACCAGAAGTCGTTTGAGAACGATGAGGGAGAAAGAGTTCGACCTTGAAACTGGTGCAAGTTCGACTGTTTGTTTTAGTCAATGAAGATCGAGACGACTAGTAGACCTGACCGTTGACCTACCTGTACCAAAAGGAATGCTGCGGATGAAGAGACGTATCCGACCTTAGCCGCATCACCGTATCCACGGGTAGTTGAGTAAGTGTGGACTTGGGTGTTTTCACTGGCTAGTCGGGTGTCTCTTTGTTGTCATTTATTTCTGTGGTCCGTATTTTGTCGTGTCATTGTTGGTTATCATTATGTTGTGGGGCTAAAATATTATGGGGAAGTATTATACTCGAATAAGTGATACCATATTTATTACAATCATTATTCTTCCAAGCATACAACACATTCAAGGTTGCAGTCATTCATTCATACATGCGTTAGATTTACATTAATTGTGATTGTTACAATACAAGAGTTAGCGATTATTATTATTAAGGAAAATGGTTGAGTTTTCAATTGCATCAGGAAGCATGTATAAATTGTTACTCAAATTCTTAGAAGATTTTGTATGGGTTATGTTGCAGTGTACCTTTCGCTTTTTGCCTTTGGTTTCATCTTCAACTTCGATTTTACCTTCAACTTCAACTTTAACTTCGACTTTGTTTTTGGGTTTACCATCACTTTTCACCGATTGTATTATAATAGACTTTTTGCCAGTGAACTTTTTGCCTTCGCTTCTTCACCACAGACTTTGAAATATTGGATGACCACGGCGGATGCATCTAATCGTAGCAGCTACAGTCCCAGTGACATTCGAGGTGTATGCACTTATCGATTACATCTAGTGCATTGACAATTTTTAGTTTATTTGCCTACTGTGTTCCCGGGACATACATACATTTCACTCCTGCGTTGAGCGAGTTCATGCTCTAGTGTCTTCGGGACGTTTTTGTTATTATGCAATTTCGTATTGCAAAGGTTTGATCGCAGGAGTGTGATATGTATTTGTAAAACGGGACTTGTGAACTGAAATCGTTATAACAGTAGTAGCAACAAATTTGTAAACAGTGCATAGGTAGTGTGCGAACAATGAGTGAACAGTAGAAAAGGAAAACAAAGAGACTGAACGAGAATACTGTGTAGAACCATTTAATTTATTTAAAACAAAGAACATTTCATTCTGTCGTTTGATTTTATCACCTTTATAAATTTTAGTTATTCAATTACGACTCCATGTTATGTTCATGTGAATAAATTGTTGTTTTATTTTGCCAACGTAATACTTGTCTCTATCTATTCATCCGTTGTTCACGTATGGTTGCATACACTGCTCAGAGTTCCCCTTTATGGTAAGAGAAACGAAGGACCGTAAGGGGGGGGCTTTGACAATCACGAACATATCGACTACATCATGGTCAACAAACGCTTCAGATCAAGCATCAACATTGGCAGGACACGCATTTTTCCAAGAGCAGACATAGGAAGTGACCACGATCTATTGATGATGTCTTTCCGGCTCCACTTGAAGAGAGTAAACACGGCAAAGTGCACTAGACTGAAGTTCGACCTGGACAAACTGCAAGACCTGGAGGTCAGGCCACAAATGGAGGGAAATTTTCACCACTGCTCATTTTGGGAGCATGTGAAATAGATGTCAACTCCATGACCACCACCTTCAACTCAGCTGTGACAGATGCCGCCACTGAGATCCTTGGCAAGCACAGGCCAAAGAAGAAGCTGTAGATCACCCCTGAACTTTTGGACCAGTGTAATAAACGAAGAAAGATGAAAAAGAAAAAGAACACCTCACAGGGAGCTGATGCCTATCGAAAAATCAACAATGAAATTCGAAAAGGCATGCGCACAGCAAAGGATAACTGGATAGAATATCAATGCCAGGAAATAGAGAACAGTCCGAACAAGAACAACAGCAAGAAGTTCTGCGTTGTTGCTAGAAAAAGCTGTGTATAATGTTGATAATTTTCGTTGATCGATATTGTTTCTGGAATTACTGGGTTATTATCGATCGAAAGGTCCAGACCCATCTGGTAATAGCTAGGCAATTCTTCTAAACTGAAGAATGTTCTATGCCGAAAGACAGTTCCAGTGATGAGTTTCATTTTGATTGGGTGTTGTTGCGTCACTCTGGAATGTTCTAAGCTTTACTGGATTTCAGAGAGGCTATATAAGTATGGCATTGTGTGCTTGAAAAAGTATCGTCCCCTATACGCTTATGTGTCCGGGGACGTTAATCTATATAACTAACTAACTTGAAAAAGTGATTTTTGGAGTGGTTTTCGGAAAGCGATATTGTATGCAGTTGTTGGTGTTTGCTGAATAAAGTTGGAAAACAGCAGATCGACAACGAAGAATACAAAGCATGGAGATGAGGTGCTACAGAAGACTTCTGTAATTTCCTATACCCAACACATCACCAACGACGAAGTCCGACAGACCATCACACAAGCCATTGGATTACCTGTGGTCTAATGGTAGTGCTTCGGCTTGCGGATCGGAAGGTCCTGGGTTCGAGCCCTGGCCGGGCCATTGTGTTGTGTCCCTGGGAAAGACACTTTACTCCTGTTTTCCTACTCCTTCGGATGAGAGTATAAACCGAGGTCTAGTCTGTGTCGCATACATTCCATCATAACGGACTTTAAAGATCCTGACGCTCGTGTCCTAGACGGGTGAGTGCCGGTGACAAGAAAACATCCAGCATGCACTTAGGTCCTTCTCCCCCATCCCTGGCTGCCCAGGATTGTGCTCAGTTGTCCGGGCGTCAGACCAGGCGCCCAAAGGCTGCGGGTGGGCGTCTCGGGCGGCTTGAGTTAGATCTTGTATCGGCCAGCGCCTTGAGCAGCTCTTGAGCTGGAAAAGCGCTATATAAGAACGATTAAAAAAAAAAAAAAAAAAAAAAAACACGATGACCTGCTTACAGTGGTGAAGAAACGGAAACTCCGATGGTATGGCCACGTCACCAGATCATCCGGCCTTGCAAAGACCATTCTGCAAGGCACATTGCAAGGAGGTAGAAGAAGAGGGAGACCGAAAAAGAGGTGGGAGGACAACATTCGAGAATGGACTGGTTTGACATTGAGCGAAGCCATCAGGGTTGCTGAGGATAGAAAAAGATGGAGTATGCTGGTTAAACGATTATCTGTGGTGCCCCTACGACCTCCGAGTTACGGGACAGGATAGGATAGGATACGACGACTCCTGCCTTGTTGCCGAGTGAACATGCTGCGTGGATAAACGAATTCGAGTTACACATATCAAGATTCAAGCATCGGGGCGGAATCGACTATTGATAAATACGTGTAACAGTCGTAATATTTCGCTTTGGTCAACAAGCAAATGGAATCTTTCGTCGCTAGAATTTCGGCCAGCTTGTTTAAAAACCTTTGTTCGTTTTCGTTCACATCCATCGTTTGTGGTGATGAGCCGGAAAAGCAAGTCTAGAATGAATAATCGACCGTGGTTTTATCGCGGTTTGAAATCGCAATCGTCACGAGATTTTCGCTGAAGTCCTAGTGATTTATTTTCAAACAAGACACTGGACCTTATCAGGTATGTGCCGATTAACACATCTCAAGGTTTATTATCTGAGCTCATCACATTTTTGTGTAATATAAATAATGCTCTACGCTCGCATGTGCTCTGAAACTTTGCCAGAAGACTTGACCGAGCAAAACACGCATTGACTAAGATGAACAGTTAGTCAATGTGTGTATTGAAGTGGGTCAAATTTAAGACAATACACATATTGATTGGACATTTTAGTCATTACATGTATTGGCTAGTGGTCACAGTCAAAACATGAATTACCTGATTTTTTTAGACAATTTACGTATGGACTGAATACACAGTTAGTTAGTTAGTTAGTTAGTTAGTTATTCATTGGTTACAGGGTCAAGCGGAAGCCAAATAAGGACCACAAAATCAAGACCACAACTTCGCTGAAAGAGGACTCACCCCTGATCCGCATAAAAGATCTGCCGAAACAACCCTAGTGGTAACACTGAAGGCACTCCACCAGCCGGTCACTTTACAATAAAGACATCCCACGCAAGGGACGCTGAGGCTATAAACTAATTTATCGAACACCCGTTTACAAAAACAAAATAGAATACAAACATCATTATAAAATATCAACAAAACACATACATATAAAATGCCTACATTGCCAAATAATAACACCGTAAGAAGCCCATGTGGCCATTTGGCAGAAAGCGTCTAATATTCCCAAGCTGATCCAACAGACCTCACACACAAATGAGGAGCTTTGTCCCGGAAGAGTTTTCAAGAAAAAAGGTAGGTGAATGGTCTAGCGAAGAAGAAGATAGTATAGTAGACTGATAGAACAGAGTAGGAATGAGAAAGAACAAAGGAGAAAGACAGCGACAGCAGGAATTTAAAGCACTAAATTTCCAGAAAGTGGGGATACTATTTATACAGAAACCCCCATCACCCCCACGGAGAACTGAATACACCGTCTGCTATGCGACATGCCAGATCTAAGCAATGTGATAACTGACCAGTTCAGGCATGACTGGTTACTTTGCAACTAATTGACTGAAAGACTAAGTTACTGGCTGATTTGATTAATCGGTGGCGTTTCAACATTGGCAGCGACACCAACAGTATCAACGTTAGCGATATTTCTGTCTCTCATATATCTCTCATGTCCTTTAATCTTTCCAGACAGTTTACATCGCAGCATAATTTAAAGCAGCCAGCTGGCGAGGCCGTAAAAAAATCACTCGCTCTTCTCTGCTGAAAACACGAAAAAATTGTAGATTCGCACTAGATCCGCTGGCAACATGAATAGAGAACTCCTAATTGATTGACCGTGCTTTTTTTTTTCACGTAAGGTCTATAAATGAATGGTCTTTGTCAAACATTGAGTGCAATTCGTATGACGGCCTATTAGCGCCAAAACCCAGAGTTACCAATATCACGATATACTTGAAATTAATACGTGTTCTGTGTAATTTACAGTGATACCGGCAATCCACACTGTTAATTAATAAATATCAGTATTCACACCTTCATAGCGCTAAAATGTAATAACTCACATTTTCGCGTAATAATAACAATTATCGTTTGATAGTTACAATTATTATGATATTATTACAACTGTCACTAAAATGTACAAATATCTTTGCGTGATCAAGTTTAATTTTCAGTTAGGGCTGTATCAATCCTCCAGGAAATGCGCCGAAACCGAATATTTTAATTTTCACCTGATAATTAAACATTTTAGGTGTTAATTGTAAATATGTCATGTTCCACGGAATTCTTCGTTTTGATCTCAACCGTGCTACAAATAGGCATGCGCAATATATAGTGACCAATCAGCGTAGACTTCCGAACACCCGCTTTTTCACCACGTTGCAAACTTATGAAATGGGAGACAATGTAAATGAAAACGGTAAGCAAAATTACATGCTTCGTGTCTGTTTTAGTATATAATTATTTACATCAAAAATATACGCTTTTAACCGCAATTTAATGCTGATGCACATGTGCGGTGCGATGCACATGCGCAGGCACTGTCCAAAGCAAACCTTAGGTTTTGGCTCTACTAAAGCGTGGCCAAAACTAACAATTAGTAATTAACACTGTGAATTACCGGTAACTCTGTGAATTACATAGAACAGGTATTAATTAATTAATTAATAATAATAATAATAATAATAATAATAATAATAATAATAATAATAATAATAATAACGGATTTTTATATAGCGGATACTCCAGCCTATGACTAGACTCA
Organism: Oncomelania hupensis; assembly: GCA_036898135.1. Taxonomy (NCBI): domain Eukaryota; kingdom Metazoa; phylum Mollusca; class Gastropoda; order Littorinimorpha; family Pomatiopsidae; genus Oncomelania; species Oncomelania hupensis. Next base: position 29,613,463 of record CM072515.1, read on the forward strand.
CCACGCTTACATAGTCATTACATATAAGTACATGCACTCGATAAAACATCGCTTTCGCTACAATACACCAAAAGACAGAACAGTAAGGGTACAAATTATTTACACTTATGTACACAAATTACAATTTACAACTATGTACACAAATGACAGAAAAGACAAATAGATTACTATTATCACTGATACCTGTAACTGCAGATTTTGGCGCTAGTAAGCCGCCTTAGCCAGAATTAAGCACGATCCCGTAAAAATTGTAATTATCAAGTGAAATTTGTAATTATTATGTGATCATTACAATTTTCGGTTTTGGCGCATTTCCAGGCGGATTGCTAGACCCAAAACTTACAATTAAACAGAATCACAAGAAGATATTTGTAATTTTTCAAAATTAATTGTAATTATCCCATGATATTTGTAATTAGCAAGTTTTGGCGCTAGTAGGCCGTCATACATTGGCGTTTATTCAAACATTTAGCGCAGCTACACAGAGCACTGAGAAGCACAATCCTATGCCCTGAAATCATTTAAGGCATACAACCGTGTGTGCTACATTCTTGCCGAAAAAACACTTCAACTACTAATTTAATGGAACTGTTAAAACTCAAGTGCTTTCGACGCCAGCCCAATCGCCCAGAAAAATAAAAAAAGCAAAGCAAAGACGTTATAGACTCATTCAAATTGCACTCCCCTTTTGATTATGGTAACGATGCCATTAAAAGACAGTCGTTGTATTTACTAAAAGTATGCCTTCAAAGAAAGAAGATAAAACTAAAGCACGATGCTACTGGAGGAAAAGAGCCAAAAAGGTCATGGCTCTACTTTTAACCAAGGCCAATTCGTTCATTTCTTTTAACGGCACACTTCTTCGAGGCGTGTAAAATTGCCGAGGGTACTCAGTGACGTCACCGCTTTCGTCACGGCTGTAAATCATGTCAGTAGGAACAAAGTGCGCCTTTCATGGACGGAGACCTAAAAATTCCGATTTGTTACAGGACCACTCTCACATCACGGGTATTTACTGCACTTTGGTTCAGATGTAACGCCCATAATCTGGAGGGCTACTGACGAATGAAGATTGGCAGTGTCCACCTCCCTCCCTGCACTGTTCTACTCCTCCCTCACCCTTTCTCCTCTTGATTCAGTGCTAGGCCTACTGTCACTCCACATGGAAAATATAATATGAATTTCGTGCTGTAACGTTTTACCCCGAGGAAACCTTTTATCTAATAAAGGCAAACATTCGGAAAATTGTATACGACTTGTTTGCCTTTTATTGTTCCTTTTCTTCTGCTATTATGAATTGCATGGGTGAGCTGTTCTTATTTTAATTGGTTTTGCTGTTGTTGTGAAATTGTCATATGAGGTAACGGTACAGATGATGGTGATGAGGTGCGGGGCTAGTTCTTAGTTTTGATCAACACTTGACAAGTAATTCATCAAAAAAGGCATTCATCAACTTCACCTTTATCTGAACTTCAGAGAATAGTTATTTAATTAATTAATATAAAACACAACAACAACGACAACAACAACAACAAAACCTATGACCGTCCATGCCAGAACACTTTTGGCAATTATAAATTAATTCTACTAAGTGAGCCTTAAAGATTCTCACCAAAATAGTGTAGCGGTATTCATGGGTTAAGAAGTAACATCTAACTAAACATCAAAATAACAATAATAATAATAATAATACAGGATGCTATATACGCGCCTTTCCCCAAATCAATCAGGCTCAAAGCGCGGCGATCTATACCAACATACACGCTCACCTGTCTCATCCACCCACACACACCAAATACACATCCAGCACTCAAACAGGTGGTGTAAAGGCAGGGAGATCGCTATTAGAAGACGGAAAGAAAATCGAATTTTTATTTTTGAAATTTTTATATTGACTGCGTCCTGTACCATTATTGAAGGGAGGGAGGAAACCGGAGTGCCCGGAGAAAACCCTCGGTGACCTCAATAGTCTCGTACCTAAGTCACATACGTTCGCCCCTTGCGGGAATCGAACCCGCGACCTTCGGCATAGGAAACCGGCGACTTATCCACTGCGCCACGAGGCCACCAAACTGATGGAAGCAGAAGCAAACTAAGACGAGTTCTATAAGGACAGCCATTCTTACTACCTCAATAATTATTTCTAATGCCTAATTAGGTCGGTGGTAAGGACTCTAAGAAAACGTGTCTGCTGGTTTGATTTAAAAGGTAGCGCCTGCGTCCGACATCTAATTAAGTAGCTTCATCTTAAGGCCTAATTAAACGTATCATCTCATTTCATCTCCATCGCGTGTCATTTACGAACGTCTTTCCGAGGCATTAACATGACTTCATTTGACTTTCAATTAATCTCTAGCATCGTTATGTTGAACCAATCATTGCATTATTACCCATTGCTGTTCACCGCTTTTAAACCCATTGATTGACTTTTATTGCCCCGATTGTTGATATGTGTGCATTGGCTTTCATCAGAGGTGAAGCAGGTGCGAGAATAATTAATTTTCTGTAATTTCTGTGCATAGACAAATCTTCTGTTAAAATAAAATTGAAGAGAAAACAACATGGTAGCCTAGGTACGTAAAACTATCATTCGTCATCTACGTCAGGGTCTGACGCTTGGCTAATTACATGGGTAGACACGGATCGCTTCAAAGAGATTAGTTTTGTTTGTCAGAATGATAAAAAAAATTAATAACTGTGAGAATATGAATTTCTGAATAAAACCATAAAACATAACCTCTTTCTATTGAAGGAGCCGGGTAATAGAAAGGGTTACCTGGATTATAAAGAAACGGATCTGGGAGGGAGGAAAGCTAGGGGGAGTGGAGGAGAAGAGGTGTCTTACCTTAATTTCAGAAAGAAACGTAAGCTTAGGTATTTGTGAAAGGGAATAAGATTCTAGTAAAGAACGGAAATAACCTATTGAAGTTATTTGTGACTTGAAGAATAACGCAGAAATCAAAAAGAGCTTCGGTTACGTAGGTACTGGTCAAAGGGAATAAGATTCTGTTAATGTACGGAAATAACCTATTTAAGATATATGTGACTTGGAGAATAATGCAGAAATTAAAAAAAAGAGCGTAGGTTCGATAAGTGAGAAGAAGAAGAAGAAGAAGAAGAAGAAGAAGATTGATTGATTGATTGATTTATTGTTGCTTTAGGTCCAGCGGACTCTTCCGAGCCAAATCAGGACCGGACAACCCCCGATCCGCATAAAAGATCTGCCGAAACAACCCTAGTGGGAAAATTGAATGCCCTCCACCGGCCAGTCACTTTACAATAAAGACATCCCACGCGGGGGACGGCTGAGGGTTGACCTCAACTACGCGAACACCCCGGTTACAAAAACAAAATAGAATACAACCATCATTATAAATCATCAACAAAACACATACATATAAAATGCCTATAGTGCGAAATAATACAATCATAGGAAGCCCTAGTGACCACCCGGCAGAAAGCGTCCAACACTCCCAAGCTGATCCAACAGACCTCATACACAAACAAGGAGTCTTGTCCAGGAAGAGTTTTCAAGAAAAAAGGTAGGTCATTGGTCTAGCGAAGAAGAAGAAAGTATAGCAGAGTGATAGGACAGATCAGGAATGGGAAAGAGCAAATGATGAAGACAGCGACAGTGGGAATTTAAAGCACTAAATTTCCAGAAAGTGGGGATACTATTTATACTGAAACCCCCGGCACTCCAACGGGGGGAACTGTTGCCGCAGTGAATTAGTCATGCCTACAAAGGCAAGACAGGTTTTCAACTGGGGCTTTCACTGTTCCCTTTATAGGTTAGAACAATCTATAGTGACAAGATTGCTCATGACCCCAAGGGGTAGAAGAAGAAGAAGAAGAAGAAGAAGAAGAAGATTAAAACTGACCCAGGCGTATTACATTCAGAAACACATATCCAGCCACATTCCCCACACCCCGCATATTCTACTCCCGACTTCAACATAATATGAAACCCAGACCTGACAAATCCAGGTTTATCATGCGAGGTGAGGAAAGATAGAGTTGGGTATAGTTCTTCTTAATGAATGTTCAGCAATCACAGTTATTGCATTGCACTGACCTGCCGCCCACGGGAAATGACAAACTGGCAAGAGTGCTTGTTTGCGCAATGTGCAAAGAATTGAAACGGAAAGGAAACGCTCTGAAAATCAATACATTAGCGCACCCAAATGAAACATGATGTATTTTTATTGCAAAAATCTGTTTTGTGATGAGACGTGCGTGTTTGTGGTTCTCCTGTAATT
>CM072515.1:29620221-29842543 GCA_036898135.1 Oncomelania hupensis
TTATTATAGTAGCCCAGCGAGTTCACCTCAAAACGCCGAACATTTAAATAGAGGGAACACAATAAATGCATTAAACCCATATTCATTCACTAAATGATTGTTGCAGGTCCTTTAGTCATAAAATCATAACGTTTTATTATAAACTCAGCAAGCTTAAATAAGCCCGTCCCGAACGCGTCAAAAGGTGTGATTATATGCACTCAATATAAATGTTAAAAATATAAACAAGAACGCAGTGATAGTTGTAGCTAGTCCGTAAGATAAAAGATACTCGTCACAGGGCAATCTTTATAACGTAAAATAAGATGGCAAGCCATTCAAATGTATTTAATTTCTAGACACTCACACAATTCTGCCGTAAACTGACAAAACCGAGCAAGTCCACAAAACCTACTTTCGAGAAAATCGACGTTTTGTGTTGCGCTATATTACGCGATCGTTTCTGGAAGTTTAAGGGCATATTATAATGCAATTCCTCGATTTAAGAGTGCATACCTTGAATGTTAAAGAAATATTTGATAGATTTGATGTTTTAAGACTATTTGTGGACTTGCTTTGTTTTGTCAGATTATTCGTGAGATAGATCTTTGTTGAGAACATGACAAAACCAAGCAAGTCACCCGCTTGGTTTTGTCAGTTTATTATTGAATTAAATCCTTGTTAAAAAAATTCACAAAACCAAGTAAGTCAAATCCGCTTGGTTTTGTTAGTTTATTATTAAGTAAATCCTTGTTTTCAAAATTCACCAAACCAAGTAAGTCCCATAGGCCGTTTCGTTTCTTTGTTAAAAAGTCTGACGAGATGAGTCACATAAGTTGGGTTTTGTAAGATGTGGGTGCGGCAGTTACAGTGAGTGTATATGTGTGCCTGTTTATTGTTTTAGCCATTCTTCACTTAATATTCCTGGGTTGGTATGCAGGAGTCATGGGGTTTTTTTGCTCTCCCTTCAAAATAATATTAGATGCAGCCAATTTAATTTTAAAAATACAAAACTATTTTCCTTTCAGTTTCCTATTGTAGCGATCTTCCTGCCTTTACACCACGTGTATGTCTTGTATTTTGTTGCCCTTGTTGTGTGTCTGTAATATATTTGTTGCTGTTTGTTTGTGGGTTCGGGCACTGAATAGAATAGGCCCAACGTTTCCCGGCGTGTCGTAAGAGGCGACTAACAGGGGTAATGTTAGCACGGCATCACTGGGCGAAAGTCTTCTACACAGAAGTCACCGGCCAGGGCGAGGAACCTCACGTTGCTACATGTTCAACCACCACGTGCTCGGGGCCAAGGCGAGCCACACTGTATTCGTGGATTTCGGCTGTGCCCAACAGCCTGGAGAGGATTGGGCACCGCCAGGTCCTTTTTTGCCCAAGACACACTACATGCATAATGACACTATCCACTAATTCCATACCGGATAGGTCGTCGCCCGGCTCAAGGACCGCGCCTTCCGTTGGCCACCAGGACGGAGGTGTTAAGTATGCTACAGATGGACAATTTAGCAAGATCCGCACGAGAAACAACATCGTCATAGGAACCTGGAATGTCAGGACCCTAACTGCGGAAGGAAAATTAGAAGAACTGGCCCACGAGTTGGACCACTATCGATGGAACGTTCTAGGCATTAGCGAACTGCGCTGGAAAGGCCTAGGTGAAACAACGACAGACAAAGGCCACAAGCTCTATTTCAGCAGTAGAGATGACAGGCACGAACACGGCGTTGGATTCCTGGTCCACAAGAACATTCTAGCCACTGTCATGGGTTGCCGCCCAGTAGACTCATTACCATCCGCCTGAGAGCAGCCCCTTTCAACATCACCATCATCCAGACCTATGCCCCAACATCAGACTATGACGACAGCGAAGTGGAGGATTTTTATGAAAATCTACAGGCGGTCCTTGACCAAGTGCCGAAGAAGGACATAGTCATAGTGCAAGGCGACTGGAATGCCAAGGTTGGCCAAGATGCGCACCACAACTGGGGAGACACATGTGGACCCCACTGCAACAACGAGACAAATGACAGGGGTCTGAGATTCTTGGAGTTTGCCAGATACAACAATCTGGTACTGGCAAACACGCTTGGTCTCCACAAAAACTCCAGACGATGGACATGGCACAGTCCCAGGGGGGAGCATCACAACCAAATAGACTACATCATGGTCAAGAAACGCTTCAGATCAAGCATCAACATTGGCAGGACACGCACTTTTCCAGGAGCAGACATCGGAAGTGACCACGATCTCTTGATGATGTCTTTCCGGCTCCACTTGAAGAGAGTAAATACTGCACTAGACTGAAGTTCTACCTGGACAAACTGCAAGACCCGGAGGTGGCAGAACTATTTCAGGCCACAATTGAAGGGAAATTTGCACCACTGCTCATTTTGGGGGCTGGTGAAGTAGATGTCAACACCATGACCACCACCTTCAACTCAGTTGTGACAGATGCCGCCACTGAGATCCTTGGCAAGCACCGACCAAAGAAAAAGCCGTGGATCACACCTGAACTTTTGGATCTGTGTGATAAACGAAGAGAGATTAAAAAAAGAAAGAAAAAGAACACCTCACAGGGAGCTGATGTCTACCGAAAAATCAACAATGACATCCGAAAAGGCATGCGCACAGTAAAGGAGAACTGGATAGAAGATCAATGCCAGGAAATAGAGAACAGTCTGAACAAAAACAACAGCAAGAAGGCCTACCAGACTGTAAAGCGGCTGACAAGTTTCAAACAGCCCAAAGTCTCCACGATCCAAAGCAAGTCTGGCATATGCCTTACAGAAGAACAAGAAGTCTTGGACAGATGAACAGAGTACTGCTCTGACCTTTACAACCATACACCAAATGGAGACCCATCAGTTCTAGCATGTCCCGAGAACAGAGAAGAAGAAATCCTCCCAATTCTCCGGGAAGAAGTTGAGGCAGCAGTGCAATCGCTAAAGAAAGGGAAGTCAGCGGGAGTGGACAACATACCCGCGGAACTGCTACAAGCAGGAGGAGAAGCGAAGATTGATGCCCTCACCATTATCTGTAACAAGATCTGGAAGAGTGGAGAGTGGCCTATACCATGGGCCCAGTCGCTTGTCATCACTCTTCCCAAAAAAGGTAACCTTCAGGAGTGTGAAAATTACCGCACCGTCAGCCTCATCATCCATCCCAGCAAGGTCCTCCTGAAAATATTACTTAACAGTTTGAAACCCCAAGCTGAACAAATCATAGCTGAAGAACAAGCAGGATTCAGGGCAGGGCGAAGTACCACTGAACAGATTTTCAACCTCAGAATAATCGGTGAGAAATACCTACAGCACCAACATCATGTGTTCATAGACTTCAAGAAAACGTTTGACCGAGTCTGGCATGCAGCTCTATGGGCAACAATGAAAGCGTACAACATCAGACCTAAAATTATTGAAGTCATCAAAAACCTGTATGACAAGGCTACCAGTGCAGTCCTCCACAACAGCGCCATCCGGAACTGGTTCAGAACAACAATCAGTGTGCGTCAAGGATGCCTACTCTCTCCAACACCCTTCAACATCTTCCTAGAGCGCATCATGTCAGATGCTCTTGCAGATCACGAAGGCACAGTCAGCATAGGGGATAGAGCAATCTCCAATCTTCGTTTTGCGGATGACATTGATGGATTGGCTGGAGAGGAACAAGATCTTGAACAGCTGGTACAGAGGCTTGACACCACCTCCAAAGCTTGTGGAATTGAAATAAGTGCAGAGAAGACCGAAATGATGACCAACAACACCAATGGCATCAACACGGACATCAAAGTCCAAGGCCAATCCCTCAACACAGTGCATAGCTTCAAATATTTAGGGGCCATTGTATCAGACAATGGGTCCCGACAGGAAGTCCTGTCCAGGATCGCACAAACAACTGCTGCCCTGACAAGGTTGAAGCCATTTGGAAAGACAGGACCATCATTCTACATTCCAAAGTAAGACTGCTGCGCTCCCTTGTCATCTCCATCTTCCTATAAGCTTGCGAAGCATGGACCCTCACAGCAGATCTACAACGAAGAATACAAAGCATGGAGATGAGGTGCTACAGAATACTTCTGGGCATTTCCTATACCCAACACATCACCAACGACAAAGTCCGACATACCATCACACAAGCCCTTTGACAACACGATGACCTGCTCACAATGGTGAAGAAACGGAAACTCCGATGGTATGGCCACGTCACCAGATCATCAGGCCTTGCAAAAACTATTCTGAAAGGCACAGTGCAAGAAGGTAGAAGAAGAGGGAGACCGAAAAAGAGGTGGGAGGACAACATTCGAGAATGGACTGGTTTGACACTGAGCGAAGCCATCAGGGCTGCTGAGGACAGAGAGAGATGGAGTATGCTGGTTAAACGATCATCTGTGGTGCCCCTACGACCTCAGGGTTACGGGACAGGATAGGATAGGATAGGATAGGATAGTTTGTTTGTTTATTTCCACACCTCGTGGAAGTTGCCGCGTAGGCGGAAGATCTACAGGATCCTTCATGGTGGGCAGGAAAGTACATGAAGAAAACTCTTTTTCAAAAAGCCGAACACGTCCTTTGCTGACCGAAATTTCGTCATCATTTTCACAGGAAAATAATATTGCACAGCAGCAATAACATCGGGAGGACTTACTTTTCTTTGTCAGGTTATTGTAGAAAATGACGTCATCATGCCAACTCGAGCATCAGCCAGAGGATCGCCGAAACAAAATCGCAGGGGACTTGCTTGGTTTTATCAGTTTATTCCCCCACTTAAATATTTTTTAACAAGGACTTACTCTATGATATCTCCAAATCTAAACATAGTTCGGATTTGATTTTTACAGGTAAGATGCGTCATTCTCTTGCAAGTTTGATGGCGCAAAAAACTCATTTTCGACCTTAGGTGGACTTACTCGGTTTTGTCAAATCACGGCAGAATTAGCTAGAAAAAAAGACGGATTTTCAAAAGTGCACATTTTAGTTCTGTCTCGGTTTATACATAACGAAGCAAAATGAAAATGTGGAACGACTGATCACTCCTTGAACAATCCGCAAGACCAAACGTATTTAAACCGGTTCAGCGAATTTTTAGATACAGCACAAAACGTGTTTAGAAAATGATGGACCTTGAGTTTTGAAAAAAAATCAGATATGAATTACATAAAAGGCTAACAGTACATAAAATGTCTGCATAGTAAACATAATTTTAAAAAATCGGTAGTTAACCTTGAGAAAAAAACCTTGAACATAAAAAAATCTTGTTTTGAACAGAAAAATCACACTCGGACTGCCGGAGCGACAGACAAACAAAAATCAGCAAAATCGGTTCAGCTGTTTTTGAGATGTAGAACAAAAGGTGTTTAACAAGGAATTGACCCCAGCGACAGGCAGAGCGACCGACATTTGGTTCGCTCAGATTCGCGACTATTAAGAAAACAATTACAACATATTAGGCAAGTTGTTGCTGAAGATCCATTATTGTGACGTGGAGTTTTATTGTTACTGGGCTCTGCACAATGGAATGTTGTAACCCTCTCGTCTTATTCTATGGGGACCGCTAGTGAATCACCCCGGTGAATTACTTTAATACATTTATTTGTTTAGCTCGGTCTGTGTTAAGGCTGGGGTACAGAGATAGATAGAAAAATGGTAAAAGATCACTGTCACACTAGCTTTCACACGGCTATGAATCATATGTAGTCCAGCCACTTGATAACAGTAAAAATCACACATTTATTTCTTCTACTCTATACACGATCTTCGATGTACGAAACTAACTTAAAAGTTCAAATGTCAATGCGAATGGTTCGCTCGCTGATAGTCTAGGCAGCTACTTTCTCATCATCAGGCACTGGATACTTTCTGCCCTAATGATCAGATCTTGACGAGTGGACTACTGTGGTCCTGTTTATACAGAATTTGGTGCACTGAAGGCTGTGTACTTAGCTCAGTGTCCGAAGAGCTGTGTTGCTGTTGATTCCTTGACACGCTGTGTTGTCTTGGAGTGTTCGACGGGTTGGCTATCTGCGCACAATGCTAGATGCCTCCGCAGGCAACTGGAAGCGTAGATTAGGTTCTGTTCTTTGCTGAGTTGAGCTCACGATATACCGCCTGCTCATCTGTAACATATGAGACGAAATTCTGCACAACCCTGAATAATAGGTCTGTGCAGAGTGTCTCACTGAAAGCCAAAGTAGCCCTCAGTGATAGCTCCACATCTCTATACATAAGCAACGAACATTCTGCTAAGTCCGTGGTCCACTGGAATCTCCACTCTAATTTCCTATACATATATAAATATAAATCGTAGCTAACTACACACATAGAGAAATACTAATATTATAAACATTCTCGGGTACAGCCACTGGTCTGCAAGCATACATATAGGTTAAACAACAGTGGGTCCGTCATGGATACAACATGGCTTGCCTCGTGGTCGGATTCTTCCACGTGGTCACGCAAAGTCGGACTAACAATTCATTCTGTACATAGCAAATTTTACAAACATAATTCAACAATAATATAAATATATCACGATGAAACAGAAGTATGTTCATTTACCTGTTTGACAATGTCAGGCCGTGGCTACTTGATTGAATTCGAGTATTCAACAAGTACTGCTTCCCTGGTCTATCAGTGGAGAGATTTCTGCTAGGAAGTAGCTGTGTACTGCCCAAAGCTTTCAACACAAATGGGCCTTGGCCTACCCAGTCAGAACTGGTTCTACCTACCGTTGCTGTGTTCTGATAGGCTGAAGAAATCTGAGTGGCTGTATAATTCAAAGCCTTCTACCGTCAGCTGCGATGATGTCACTGCTATGCGAGCGTCAGGCTACAACTGTGTTACGCATGATCACTTCTGTCGTCTTCTAGAGACTAACAGTAACCTTCTAAGTCTAACTGACTAAACAAGCCAAAATCTCAAAGGGTGCAGGGTAAACAGGCCCTCTTGTTACAACTATATAAACATTTTTTCTTGACAACATCACTCTGTAAGACGTAATTTGGAGGGGCAAAGGATCAGGGGCAGAAGTAGAGCACAGTTATCTCAATGGTACCGTGTACTCCAGTGTCAGGCAATAACATCGCAGCCTGTACAAGCAGTAGGGTTCAAACCCTGTAAACGGCCTGAAGTTAAAAAAAACAACTGAGACTCTGCGCTCCTACTTCTTCGAATGAGAGTATAAACCGAGGTCTAGTATGTGCACGCACGCATTCAATCGCATGGACTTTAAAGATCCTGACGCTCATGTCTTAGACGGTTGTGCCGGCTAAACACCCAGCTCGCACTAGGTCCCTTCTCCCTATCCCCGATCGCCCAAGATTGTGCTCAGTCATCCCAAAAGCTGCAAGCGGACGCCTCAAGCGGCTTGAGTTAGATCCTGTATTGGTCAGCGCCTTGAGCGGCTTTTGAGCTGGTAAAGCGCTATATAAATAAATAAATAAATAAAGCCAGAATTCCCTCCTCACCCTTCTCCAACAACCGCAAACCACCGTTCTTTTGGTGTTTAGGTGTGCACACGTTATGCGTGCCATCATCAATATTTTTTTAGATGCATCCAACAGCTGAGCCGGATGTTTTAATGCTACTAACTGCCAACAACAAAAGGTGTTGGCGTTCTCCGGTATGGAAAATTTCTGTTGGGAGAATCTCCTCCCCACTTTTTTTCTTTCTTTTTTTCCCGCCTCTTGCTGCTTCCTATCCAGCAACATCAAGGGTTTGGGGATCAATAATGGGTTTATCTTTTTTCTACGCATCTCACGCTCGATTTACAACTCATTCCGTCTCAGGATCACAGAAGTCTAGCACAGTGTACATGTACACGTACTGTCTGGAGTCCGTCCGCACAGAGCATGCGATAGTAACATACATATTTAGGATAATAATATACGAAACCCTATTAAATCAGGCAGTCAATGAATATAACCTCCCCCCCTCGCTTTCCCCGTTCCCAGCTCCTCTCATTCCTTCCTCAAAGACAATGGGGTATCTCACGTTTGGGTCACAACATACTTTTATCGGTAGCGATAATTAGCAATAGAGATTAAAGTTATTCAAAACACACAAGTACAATTGCTAATCTATGCCGTTTTATATAAAGAAGGAAGGGGGGAGGGAGAGAGAAGTTTATTTAGGAACGCATTTCTTTTATGACATTGGGTTATCAGGGGCGTGGCGGGGGGAGGAAAGGAAGGAGGGAAGATAGTATTGCAGTAGAGGACGCATACATAATAATTATAATTAGAAAATTACGGATAATGGTAGGCAGGTGTGGTATGAAAGTCACACGCCTCTAAAACGGAGTCGTAGCGATTGTATGATACGTAAACTATTGTCGCAGAAACCATAGTTTAAATGATATTCTGTCGCAACGACCCAATTCACGGCGGGCATAGTTCATACTACATAAGCTTAGACTTTCTCTTATTCCATGAGCCTCGTTATTACATTTAACATGCTAATGGAAGCTGACGCGTTCCACGAGAAGACAGCCCAAATTTCTTACAAAATGCGAAAATGAAATGCGAGGAAATTAATCTCCTTTAGTTGGGGTGGGTGTGCCAGGAACAAAAGTTCACAGCGGATTTGTCCCAAATCAAAACCAGCTTTACCAGAAATAACCAGCAAAAGCGAGCAACAAACAAAGCACCCGATCAACTACTTCGACCACTTGGGCAACAAAGGCCCGAGCGTGCCACATTATGAAAAATTGCCTCCCCATCTCCCATATGTATCTACCACACCACTCTTTCATTTTATGATTTGGCAGCTAATTAAGGAACCGTTATCCTGGCAGAACAGACAGTTCCAGAAAACGGCCGTAGAGTGCAGATATCCCTGCTAGCCAACTATGGATCGCGAAAGAAACATAGGTTTCTGAAACTTGGCCAGGAATCCAATAGAGTGCTTTTTCCAACGCTTGGCCACCGTAAGGGGACTGTTGTGCATATTTAGTACACCACAGTCAAAGATCGAGCCCGTTCTTATTTAAGAGGCGTCCTAATATTAGTTGGCGCACAGTCATAACAAAATATAAAGTAGTTACTCTTTGAAGTTAGTTTTGTTATTGTTGTCCTTACTATTCTTCTGTGGTCTTCGTCTGCTTTTTTTCCTCGCCCTCATCTTTTTTTTCTTCGTCACCTTACTCCTATGTCCTGCTCCTCAGCTTCTTTTGAATTTCTCTTTCTCTCATTCTCGTCACCTTTCTCGTCTTCATCCTTCTTCTCCTCTACTTCTTCTTCTTCTTCTTCCTGCCAGAGTCCCTAGTTTGAGATTGAGAGTTTGAGTTCACTCGGAATGGGCAAACTAAGATTCTTTGTTGTGTAAAGGTGCAGTGGTGGTTAGCGCTACCCTGAAGGTGATGAAGTGGCAAAAGGTGAGTCTGGGCAACCACCTCCTAATGGTTTCATTACGGGAGTCGCTGCTTCTGTTTTGCCTCCAGACTGTAAAGCTTTTAATTAGTGTCAGTTGGCCAGAACATCAGGATTACTAAATGCTCGCAGTTACTGTAAGCTGATGAGATACAATTTTCTGAGTATCAAAACCTGGATGTCTGCGCCCTCAACTGTTCAGCGCTTAGCTCTATTGACAGACTGGCTTCTGATAGTGTAACTATAGGCGATCTGCAAAGCGATGCTACATATATAATCCTTGTCGTTGCCGTCTCCGTCTTTCTTCGCTGTCGTCGTTTGCGTCTTCGTCCTTGACGCTGTCATCTTCATCAAAGGGCCAGGGTATCAAGGTTGTTTAATTTTTGTAGCAACGAGTTTACTTGGAAGATTGCTATGTTGTCTCATTAAAAAAAAAAGAGAAAAACCGTGTAATCGCTGCTCAAACCTACAGCTAAGCTTTGAATGTTAGGCGTCTCATCCTTGTTCTACTATGCACACTTTCGATGCGGTGGTATATTTAGAATCACCCTTGATGCTATTAATAGACACATAGTTAAATGAATCTATCGATGTTTATCAAAATCGTACTTTTGAAAGAGGTCACTGTTTGGTTTAATTTTATTTTTTGTCCAATAGGGCAACACTCACTGTGAACTTGAAAAGGATATGTAGCGCTGACATGTGTGATCTTGGGGCCCTTTAATATTCAGTCAATGTTGCGTTTAAAATGATGCCATTTACTTTTTCTTTATTCTTTTATTTTCTTCTTCAATTATTGGCGCACTTGTGATCACGAATACTTGATGCCTGCTTTAAAAAAAATCTCTCAGCATTTACGCGCTATTATAACTCTGAAACGGCTGGGGCGAAGAAGACCATTAAGAAGAATGAGATTCAGATAGATTAGTTAGTGGTTTTGGGTGGCCGCTGTAAGCGCGGTAAAGGGGATAAAAAAGCGCGGGACAAATGAACAGGAACAATACAGAGGTTGAAGAGACAAAAACCCATTTGAAACAAGATGAATGAATGACTGGATGGGAAGTAGCCAAGCAGCCGAGGCTTCGTAATGGAAAGGGAAGGCCAACAGCTCGAAAAACTGCAGAAACAAAGGAACGTTGCAGGAACGAAGTGCTATTATTATTGTTTTGGCTCTGGCAGGAAGTGTCTCAATTATATAAGAAGCATTGCCCTAAAGCTGTCGTGCTTGCAATAAGGGTGTGACCGATATGTTATTTTGTGGGTGATTATAATAAGGTCACACTATTAAAGTCACGTAATCTACAGAAATCAATCTTTATCTTAATCAACTTAAGAAACTTAATCAAAGAAAGCTGGAAGAAGAAAGAAGAGAAGAAGAAACTGAGAAAGAATGAAAGAAAGAAAATCTATACAGTAGTAGATTCGCAGGGTAAACCCTATTCTCTCAACACACAGACACAGACACAGACACACACACATATACACCCCCCGCCCCTCACACACACACGTTATACAGTGACTAAACATAAGGCATTCTTTCAGGCTGTTCTTTGGCTTTGGTTCTTCCGTTTTTTGTTCATCATCATTTTGGTCTCGCCTGTTTGAAGCTTTATCCAGCATTTCAATCTCCAAAATGGGCACGCAAGCGGCGCTGGAAATATACAGTGTTTCACAAATAAATCATAGCGGGGACGATTAGCGCTGAGAATCGGAGACCTTCCGACCGTCCCTATAAACAAAATGAAACGGCCAACTCTCAACAGCCTTTTGACCCAACTAAGCTGATTACTTCTTTCATCTTCCTTAACGATGTGAAATCCCAATATCAAAGAACGCATCGGCTGAAATCTGTACGCGTGCAAGGAAAGTTTTCTATACATCAGATTCAGTCGCGCGCACATCTTGGTGAGGAGGTCTAATTCTGAGCTCAGAGAGATTATTGCTACAATCGTTCCTTGATAGAGCATAACTCCTCGAGGGCTCATGGTGGAGGTCTGTGTGGATCATCGCACTGAGCATGCTACAGAAGCATGCATATTAATTTAGGGGTGTAGGTGACTCCAGTCATCATCACCACAGAGAACTTAGTGATGTATCTATACTCAACCCTACACTCCGGCGCCCAGAACATTTCAGTCGAAGATACTCTGTGTGGGGAGACAAGTTAGATAACACCTAAGCTCCAGATAATCAATCACGCAAAACTTGATAAAACAAGGTATACACTCGCGTTTGGCATGTAACAGCTCACCGCTGTTGCTATTGCACCAAACGGAACCACCACACTTGAAATCCCTCAAACATATGACGCCTTCTTTCAGTGTCATAGACCTACTTATTGTCTATTTGATTCCCCACAGAAACCATCTTTTTCAATTCAGACACACACACACGCACACACACCCACCCACCCCACACACACACCTGTATCTCCCTCTCCCTTTCCCTCTCTGTCTCTGTGTCTGTCGGTCTGTCTTTCTGTCTCTCTCTTACTCCACAGTAAGCATCTAGTTTCCCACCAAAGCTTACTTTCTTTCTTCTCAGGAATATTTCTACATCCCTGCCGACGATTATCTAATCTAAATTTTATACCAAACGTTTACGCAGCATCTGTGACTTTTCGAAAATATTCAGCATGGCTTTCCATGGCCCCCAACTTCGCTGTCAAAGCCTACTCGCAGACTTCGATTACCTATAGGTACAGAGAGACTATGGATTACCTAACCTGAAACACCTAACCTGGTACACGTGGGTGGTTCTCTCTTTTTCCCTCACATTCATTCACCCCCACTCACACATATACTATTCGAGTAAAGCAATCCTCTACTGAACGTGTGCTGCCTTGCCAAATAATTTCAGAACTGGAGCACCTGACCCTAAACGACTTTTCTCTATGCAAATTCAACCACTTCCTATCATTCTAATGCTGGTATTTACAACCGCACAAATCCTTGATTACAGTATAAAAGTAATGAATACACTTTCTTCAAGGTTATGCCACGCGTGCATTCTGTCCTCTATAACCAGGACATACTAATAGGTCTACGATTTTTCTATCGCAAACCACACAAAGAGTTTTAGGTCCAAAGAACAAATCTCAGACGACGGCGAAGTGCTCCATACCCCTCCCGCATTCAAATCCGACCCTCGCCCAAAGGAAGAGTGATAAAAGGTTGTGATGAGGTAAAAGGGTCATGAAGAGGGTAGGTAAGCCTGACCTTAAATCTCAGCAAGGGGTTAAGATGCTGATAGGTAAAAAGGTTGGCAGGCAAAATGACCTCACCCGAAGCACCTGTTTAACGACCTTTGCAAGCAATCTTCATATTTCACCCCATCCACTTTAAACCTAACAGCATTCAATCGATGCAGAAGAAACCCTTCAAGTCAAGCAAAAGTTTAAAAAAACAACATCTTGCTTTAAATTTAAAGAAAAAAAAACAACTAGCCTACATGCAACCTTCTCTCTACTTTAACCGTCAACAGTTGATCAATCAGTTTGGGCAAGTCAGTAAAGCCAAGAGTTTATTTAAAAAAAAAACCTCTTCCTCTACAACAGAGGTTAAGAAACAATCTCTTGCTTTTAAGTCTAAATGGCGTCACTCACCTATCTTCATAGCCATTTTCCCAAACCACCTACATAATGTGTAGATTGATATCTAAAGAAGTTCACAAGTTCCCCAGCCTTTCATTCTCCAAAAACTCGCATTGTCTACCTTTCTTCCCACTTGTTTCTGCGTCTGGTCTTTCTTGCTGTCAGTCTGGACTATTTCCTCCTTTTCCCCCTACTCCAGTCCTCCCCCCCCCCCCCCCATCACCACATGCTGTCCATCATCTATTTAAGTCTGTATGACCCTGCTCTTATTTTCGCTCTCAAGCTCTTTGTCCAGCACCGAACAAAGGCGTACTTGACCACTTTGTCACACGCACGCTCACTCCGATATCTCCACTGCACTAACTTCCAAACACCCCCTTCCTACCACCCCCATCATAACTGTCTCTTCCTTCCCCTCTCAAACAAACCAGCTCCTCGATCGAAGCTCCCTCCCCCTCTCACTTTCTCCTAACCATCACTGCCATTGAACCTGAACCCAACACCTCCTCCCTGCACACCTTGGCTTTTTTCCATTTACCTGGAGCGGTAAATACCGACCTTTCTTGCATGGGATTTTTACCTGTCGGCTGCTGTAAAAATAACAGTAACCGAATACGTGTGGGAAAGATGCGAGAGAAAGAAGTTGCATCTATCTATCTAACAGTTCCAGACACAGCCAGGGAAAAAGTCAGGTAAATAAGGGTTGTTTTTCTTTACGACTGAAGGGGTCTACTACCACCACCTCTCACTCCTAAACAGGCCTTCTAGGTAGACTAACTCAAACAGTTGAGCATATACATTTAATACATTTCCCCCACCACGCGCACCAACACAGAAACATGTAAAACGTGGGACAATACCTGTGCCGCAAAATAAAATGTAAAATGTAATGAATGAACTGATCAATTTTATTTTAATGAATAATGCTAGGATGAAACAACTGTCTGAATGTCTCCATTTGAACGTTACAATACATAAACAAACCACAAACGATTGCACTACAAATGATGTAGTTAAAACAGCCTGGCAAAAACAATTCAACTCGTTTTCACTAAAAAACAAAACAAAACAACATATAAAAGTATACCAAACCAAACCAAATTTAAAAAGCCAACATAACAGTACTTACAGTGCGTCATATGCTGTCATCATGACGTTGCTGTTATTGCTTATGATGATGACGGTGATGCAGTCTTGGATAGCTCAGTTTTCATGTTCGCAGACATGCTCTGACTGACAGAGCATAATATGCGGGAAAGGGAAAAAACGGTAGTTAAACCAGCCAGTTAGAAGATGAACTTTATTTACACAGAACGAACATCACACTATCACTATCAAAGTCGCTTCCACTTGTGGTGCGGTTGAATTTTTCTTTAATGATATTCCATGTCTATGGTATCAAATGGTATGGTATCAAGACTTTTGAAAAGGCGAAGTGGATTTTTGCTGCACAGTCTTCCACAACGAATATGAGCTGGGTTTCGCAATGTTGTTCACAATGTGTTCAAAGCACCTCTCCCCTGGACAAAAATAAAAATAAAAATATATTTATAAAAAAAAGGAAGACGAAAAATGAAAGAAAGAAGGGTGGACAAGCAACTTAAATTGAAACGCCTCTGGAAGATTAAAAAAAGAAGACACCAAAAAGGTACGCAGTAGACCGTATCAGCGAAAACTTGCTATGGGATATATTACACTTTAGTTAACAAACACAATTAACCGATAATGACAAGTACACTGATCTAGAAAGTTAATTTTTTAATGATATTATTGTTATTATGATGTTGTGGAAATGAAAACACGTCAATGGCACCATCAATCCAAACTGTCATGGATTATTAAGTAATGAAAGCTAACCGGTGTTATTTCAGAGCCATTTGTTGCCAGACCCAGAGGTGCGTGGTGAATGATGTACACCACACGTGTCATTAATGACTGTCCTTTTTGTCTGCTCTTTGACCTCTTACCGGTATAAAAATACAATGCAGTTACAAGAACTGGTTGAAATTGAAGTGCTACTTGTTATTCGGCTATTTGATTTAACAAAATACAGACAGCACACACAAATTACCGCAGATGGCCGTGGGAATTCGTTATTTCCATAACTGTTCTGGATAGCTCAATGGTCTATGCAGTTACCAAGGGCGCAAACCTGAAGCAACTATGCATCTTGAGCATGTGTGGATTCGATTGTGGCTTCGACATACATTACTTGTACATATAGGATTGTGGACCAGAGCCAGCACATTGGGCAGGACTTTGGGCTATAATGTACGAAATGTATAAAAGAAATAGTTTTGTTTCACTATTTTCGTATTTGCTTTAGTTTTTACCCCAACTGCCCGTCCTTCTCTTTATGTTCCTGTTAATGAAGTTTTGTGTGGTGCCGAAGAATGGGGAAACAATACAATTACAATACACAATTTAATTACGATACACGTCTGAATTTAATTAACTGTCCTTATAAACGCAATTGCAAGCTCGGGGAGCTGCTCAAGGCGCGATGAGAACTTTAACAAACTAGAAGGGCAAAGCCCATATGACTCACACGCTCTTTATGAAACTTGCAATATTCTACATGAAAGTGGGTGCCAAGAAAAACTTAAATAGAGCGGTGGCATCAAAATGCAAATACTGACCTTGCGATGACCTTAACATTGAGATGATCTTGACCATCGGATTCAAATGGACACTCAGGTATGATCAAATAAACTAGATCTATAGCAAACTTCGTATTATCACCCCTCCCAACCCCAAAAAAGGCAATACACAACAAAAAACAAAACAACAAAAAACCAAGAAAAACAAAGAAAACCAAATAAACAAACAACAGTGACTTTGATGACCTTGACCTTCGATGAACTTGACCTTGACAGAACCGATGGTGCTTATGTATGCTGAAATAACCCAACGTTGATGCATACTGTGGGTCAAATATATTGCCATTGTACGATGACAATTCTTTTTATGTTTTTGTAAGGCCTAAAATGACCTTCAACTGCAAAAATGTCAAATATTTAAAAGCTCAAGCTATGATCTCTACATATAACAAGTTTGGACTTTTTATCTTATAATTTAAGGTCAAAGTCACTTCAAAACATCCATATGTACCGACTTTGGACAGCTCCAGGGACTTTGACCTTGGAGCAAGGTTGACCAAATTTTCATGGTATGTGTGTATATATATATAAGGCCTTAAACAATCATGATTTCAATATCAATCACTGTGAAAAAAAGCTGAATTTTTTTAAATTGTTTCATTTTTTAAAGTAACATTAATTTTGTTGACCCTGTGACCTTGATTTTGAAGTGAGATAATTAATTCACTGACCATTTTTGAGGTCTTATTTGGTTGTGATAGATGAAATAGGTTGCGAGTACTTAGCCACTTTGACGATTTGCGCAGACGGACGGACGCAACAATCATTTTTGGACTATTCGAACGCATCTTGCACGTAATTATTATTATTATTATTATTATTATTATTATTATTATTATTATTATTATTATTATTATTATTATTATTATTATTATTATTAATTAATTAATTAACTTTTTAGGGGTAGGGTGGGGAGCAGGGGGAGGGTGAGGGGGAGGGTGAGGGGGAAGTACATAGACATTGTTGCACGCACGTGTGTCCACAGGACCCAGGTTTGCCTCAGCAAACAGACCAAGAGATTTAACCACAAGCCACATAAATCCCGCTTTTAGAATGAAAAGAACAGCACTAAGTCTCAGTCAGAGACATTGGGAGCATTTCAACAGAAAGTAAAGCAAGCTTTCGTTTAAGCGCTGAGCTGAAGGCAGCAGCAGACACTCTGCGTGGCCGTAATAAACATTGCCGTACGACAGTGTGCAGACAATAAACAGTACTGTGGCGTGTCTGGCATCACGTCTTATCCACACATTATCCTCCGTGTGTCTTACCCCGTTCTGACCCAAGCCAAACGTTAAGGTAAGAATACTGTGGAACATGTAGGAATTTCGAAGCTTCTACTTTGTGATAAGGTGAGCTACGCACAACAAACAGCATTAAGGCGGAGATGCTCGTCTTCATCATTATAGTCTATATTATGTCGTAAATTACGACAGTTATATTCAATAGGGCCATCATCATCATCATCATCATCATCATCATCATCATCATCATCATCATCATCATCATCATCATCATCATCATCATCATCATCATCGTCATCGTCATCCTCATCATCATCAGCGTCATCCTCTTTCTCCTCCTTATCATCATCGTCGTCGTTGAGGTATTGTAACAGCAGAAATATTACGACAAAATGTAGTAAATTAGCTTAGCGCGAAATAGATAACATCGATTAAAACTTGACGTTAATTCACGAGTTATCTAAAGAGAAACCCACACATGTTAAATTAACTTCCTTCAGACAGACCTGGCTAAACCAAGAATTTTAACTAGCTCACTGGCCAAACTGTCCAGGGTCTTCTAAAGCACTAAGTAGCTTACGCGACTCATATCTCTGTTTGATCTAGCCTGTGTGGCCCTGACACGACATCAGGCATAGCCCAGGGTGTCTCCCAGGTATAACAGGTGGGAAGATTGGCAAAGAAAGAATATTCAAATGAGGTCCCGGAGAAACGAGATTAAAAAACGAGAATTAAATGATTGGTCAGAGGAAATAGAACCCCGTGCATATTATCCTTGGTACCCCAACGTTAGCTCTTCAGTCGAATACTAACTACGAAGCTGCGAAGGTCAAATGAAGGAACAAACTCCAGTGAACGTTTATCCTCAGCCTTATCATCAAGATAGACTAGAGACGGTTTCACGAATCCCAGAGTCTAGAAGTAAGTTAACACTAGTAGTTTGATACGTGTATGTTTATATATTTAAAATAATTTTATATTGATTGCCATGTAGTAATAATATGTTCATGATATATATATAGTTACAGAAACCGAATGTTGTTTCTGACACATTGTGCATGTGGACTGATGTATCTTAGCCTTAAAATTCGGATCGAAGTGTGCATATGGGAACCTTGCAGGTGTCTGATGCTATGGACACTTTGCAGAGGAGACCACACACTCATATCGATCTGACGAGAATGTTGTAGCAAGAGTTCTGACTTTTACAGTTCAGCTCTGTGACGGTTTGTGGAGACAAACGTATGACGCTTGCTCCCGTGGTACAGAAGGAGAACAACCTAGATTCTAGCTCTCCACGTCCGAACCTCGTAGCTACAAGACTCACCCGACTCACCAGATCAACCTGAGGGCCAAGACTCCCTCAGAGGAACAAGGACTCAAGCACACGCAGCAGCAGTGCAGCTAAGTCTCCCACAAATGCAACTGAGATCTAACACTCGCAAAACATAGTCGACCACTATAACATTTATTAAACTACAAACATTCGAATCGTAGACTCGCTTAGAAAAGGATGAAGAAGACCTGCTGACAAACTTTCCCAGCACATTGAACACTTTGAATTATTAATTTAATTAATGAAGTAAATGTAAAAGTTGTGTTGAATATATAAAAAGTGAAATCACATACATACGACTGGTGTCATTCTATTTGTATTGTTGTGTATCTCTTAGTGTGACAGTCGGACTATTAGCTCTGGCTCTGCTTGCGCCAACTTTCCCCACTCGCCGGCTGACCACACGGTCCAAGCCCCGCCCAGCTATTACAGTCCCACGTGACCCTGAGACTAGACCCTGGAACTGTTAGACTTAAGTTGGTCAGTCCAATTCCGCTAGCCCGAGCGAACACACTGCTTGCCGAAGACACGTCTGCACCCACGTTGCGACCGCTGAGCTTCGCCAATATTCTTGTGTTTCAACCCGTTCCTTGGTCCAGGTAAGAGTGGTGACTTATTTAATATCATTTAGCATTCCCATCACCCGTCGATTTTCCCCACATGTTCGTATGTCTTGTAGATATTTACGTCCATGTCTGTGGTTTGTCTTGATGTATTGCTTGTGATATGCATTTTACTTCTTGTATCCATTATCTGTAGTTTGATTGTTGCTCATGCCATGCTTGTATTTATATATGTATATCCCCCTGCCTAGACTCTTGTATAAATCCCCCATGCCATGTTGCCCTGTTACTTAGATTAAAGTCCCCCAGTAAAGCACCCTTGCATATAATAGCCATTGCCCTGTATTTATCCCTTTTGCTTCTCCCCTGATCCTATTGTGTAAATATCCACCCCTGCTGTCCATAACCCCATCTTAGGCGCTGAAACTATCATCCATTAGCGGCCGCCAGTAAATTCCCTCAAACCCCATAGCCATTGTTGATATTGTTGGACAGTTGGAACACACCGGTCAGTCTTGGCCGGCGTTTCCAGATTCAAAATCTGACTGGCATGCGCGCTGAATGGCGCGGCATCCAGAGTATGGATGCACCTCTGATACTGAGTCAATACTCCATTGCAGAACGGGTCCTTATACCGGGCTACTGCGAGACTCAGACCCGCTGCGTGCAACCCATATCCCCTGGTTGACACTGTGAAGCGTGAGAGAAGAAATACGGCCCAACCGGCAAGCACCGTTGACCGGTTGTACCACAAGCCTCCTATTACTCAAGAACCCGACCCAGTGACCTGGACTGGACGACCGAAGCCACCCCACTGACCAATTACGCAACCGCTATCCAGACTCCTGAGGCAACCACCGCCTACGTCCTAGCAGATAAGTGCGCACCCTGCGCACACCACAATTCTCGGAATATCTGGCTACCCAAGCTAAAGCAGCCAGATACCCCTTTGCCACATGATGATATCAGTCCATATTCGCCCCAGTGACTCTCAAATAGCTAAACCAGAATAACTCCAAGATACCCTGGACGTTAACAGACTATCACTAGTGACTCAGTCGTAAGCCTACCCACTACGTCTGACCTACATCAATGTAATAAATTGTCTAATATTGTATTATAACACCCGACTTCCCCTTGTTCAAATTTTCCACTAGTTTAGTTTGTATTCTTCTCGTCTGTCCTTATAGCTTTCTATCATTCTTTAGTACTCCCAGCATTATTTCCCTGAACGTCACCTCACGTTGGCCTAGTCAAGGGAGGCAACACAGCGCAGGGGAATAATTGCTAATCCTCATCCCCCCAACCCCCTATATTCGTGACACTTAGTTTTCTTCCCTTGAGACACAGTAACCTAGTCTTTTGATTAGTAATAAGCATTTCTCAAATTGAGCCAAATGATACTATAACGCCCGAGAACAAATATAAATTTTATGTGACCAAGCACCGTGATCAGTCTCTCACATCGCTTCGGAATTCTGGTAAAAGAACGATCGATAGTGGTAGCCCATCGCCCATCTATCAATAAGTCTTACCCCCTAGTAAGATAAAACGTATCTTCCCCATATCATCACAGGTAGGCCTATATACTAAGACATAAAGAAGTGTGGGACTAAACCTGAGACAACTATCGCTTACAATGCTTTTTGAACTAGGACAACTGTTCTTGTCAAGGACAATTAATTGTTGAAGATCGCTCCATGCAACAGATCGCAGAATGTGTTAATTTCTTACGATCTCTGGAGAAAAATCCTATTACTGTTTTAAAATTAAATTAAAGACGGGGAAATGAACAAGACAAATAAGATCGCCACTGCCACAAGCGGTAGCCAGTGCAGGAAGAACACACACAGAGACAGAGAGAGACAGAGAGAGAGAGAGAGAGAGAGAGAGAGAAAGAGAGAGAGAGAGACAGAGACAGAGAGACAGAGAGAGAGTGAGAGAGAGAGAGAGAGAGAGAGAGAGAGAGAGAGAGAGAGAGAGAGAGATTTTAAAACATTTTTATTATGGATTAAGGTTTTTGACTAATTGCAAAGTTTAATCTTCCAATCTGTCCTTTAACATAACCAAAACCTTTAACATTGAACTGGAAATCATACAACACACAAACACACACACACACACACACACACACACACACACACACACACACACACACACGCGCGCGCGCGCGCGCGCGCGCTCACTCACCGTCATCATCATAATCATCATCTTTAAAGAATACGAAATAATCCCTCTTCCCATCCCTCACTAACTTTTATCATTAATTCAACAGATGCTTAGAGATTTTATTTTCTAAAGAAAATATTATGTCCGAATGTTGAGAGAGAGAGAGAGAGAGAGAGAGAGAGAGAGAGAGAGAGAGAGAGAGAGAGAGAGAGAGAGAGAGAGAGAGAGAGAGAGAGAGATGAGAACCTTCAGGAACATTGAGGTTTAACGTCTACACCCACAATTGGCGATATGGCAGACGGGGATAACCATCCCAGGGAAAGAGGGGTAAGGACTTGAATCAGCACTGAACCACCAAAGCAATCATACTGCTAAAATGGACAGTAAAAATGGCCACATTTTATATCGCCCACCACGGGATTCGAACCTGGGTCATCGGTGTGCCAGGCGAACGCTCTACCAACTGAGCTTCAGGATGAGACAGCCGTACTTTTCGCTCGCGAGACATTGGCCGATGGCTGCTGGGAAAGGAGGCTGAGTAGATTATGGCGCAATGTTCGCTATAAAATAATAGTAATAGTTATTAACCTCCATTGTCTTCATGGTATTTATTAATGACGTAAACAGATAGGCGCAAAGCTGCATTCAGCCTTTGTGAGGGTTGGCAAGCAGAATGCCTACGTGCTACGTACTCGTTGCATTGTAGGTGCCCTTCAGTGCTGTGTATTCATGAATGGTTCGACTTACTTCTCTCCTCCATTGTTTATGTGGCCTTGGAATTATAGGAACACTGCCACCACATAAACTTCCCAACCATGCTCACGAGCTTCCAAAAGTTACTGCTGTCGCACACAAGAAAAAGCATAACAGTAAAGTGTGAGCGAGAGAAACGGAGACAGGGAGAGAGAGAGAGAGAGAGAGAGAGAGAGAGAGAGAGAGATACGTGATACGTGATACGTGATACGTGATTTATTCCATAGGGCACACCCCATCAGGAAGGGATGTGTGATACAAACAAAATGTACATAATAATTTATAACAAACAAAATATTGTTTGGTTTAACAAATAAATGGTCACAATATCATAATAATCAAGAAAGCGCCATTTCCCTTGCCTTGAAAGCCTTATACAAATAAATACAGACATTTTTAATAATATTCATGTTTGTTGACGACAAAAGTAAATGCATATGAAATGCACTGGGCCTTCTATAATACTTTCTAGGAATCAATTCCATCCTTAAACATTCATAGAAAGGACAACAAAAAAGGATATGTATTTCGTCTTCAGTTCCAACATTACATAATGGACAAATCAAATCCTGCAGGCGATTATATCTATATCTATAATAATGGACTCTAAGATCAGAAACGCCGAAGCGAAACTTGCTCATAATATATTTTAAATGGCGATTAATATCACAAAACAGATACGTGGGAATTTGATTTGGTGGGCAACAAAAGGATCTATAAGTAGAGAACCGTTCACTTTCATTCAGATGAGCGGTTACGTTTTGCCATCTACAATCAACTAAACGCTGTTTGAACAGACGTAAAAAAGCTTTATCACAACCAACACCTTGTTCTTGCCATACAAAACCAAAACCATTTTCATATAAACAAGTTCTTACATTAGAAACCCAAGTTTTCTTTCCTCGAGAGTCAAGATCTTTTAGCATTAGGTAAGCCTTCTTTGGGATTCTGTCAACAGACATTTGCAGCAATTTTATCCAGTATCGAAGACAATTAACAACAGAGTTAATAACTATTGGATACCTGTTCAATTCTTTATAAACAAAATCGTTTGGAGTACGTAAATTTACATTTAAGAATTTCTTTAAACCAAACAAATGTACTTTCTCACATAGATTTGCAGCCTTTTCAAAACCCCAAACTTCAGAACCATATTGCAAAATCGGTTGCACCTGACAGTCGAACAGTTTTATAAATACATCTAAAGAATGGTTATTGAGAAAACGCAGCTTTTGGATAATGCACAATAATGCTTTTTTACCTTTAGCTGACAAATCTGTACATGCAGCAGAAAAACTAAGTTTTGTTGAGAAATAAATACCCAAATACTTATAAGCATTTACAACAGGCATAATAGCTCCATCAAAATACCAGATTTCTCTAGCAGCCAAATACCCCCCTTTTCTAAACACAATAACATTGCTTTTTCCCAAATTTACCTTTAAACGCAATGCGTGGGCTGTATCTTGTAAATTTCGTAACTGATTTTGGAGGCCTATTACAGTTTCTGAAAACAGAACAACATCATCTGCCAGGAGAAGTATAAAAAGTTCAAAAGCATCGATAGTAAATGTTACACCATGGCGCCCCTTTCTAATAACTTCTACAGCAATTTCATTGATAAATAAAGAACATAAAATAGGGCTGCATATATCCCCTTGTTTCACTCCCTGAGAACAAACAACGGAGTGAGTCAATTCTGCACCACATCGTACACGCGCTTTTACACTCACATACATACTTCTCAAACAAGAAAACAGTTTACCTTTCACGCCGTTCTTAAGCAATATGGGCCACAATAGATTGCGATTAATCGAATCAAAACATTTTTCAAAATCGATAAAAGCAACGTATAACTTGCGATTCTTAAGAAATTGTTTCTGGACACAGGACAACAGTGTAAATAAATGATCAGTAGTTGAATAGCCGCGCTTAAAGCCAGCCTGACATTCACCAGTTAAATTATTATCTTCGGCCCATGTTTGTATCCGTCTATTAATGATAAACCCATATACTTTGCTACTAACATTACAGAGACTGATACCTCTATAATTGTTAGGATTATCTACATCACCCTTTTTGTACAGTGGCAAAATAATTGATTCGGTCCAACTGTCAGGATACAACCCCTTGTCAAAAAGAGCGTTCAAAAATTTTACAAGAAAAGGCATAATATATTCGGCCGAAAATTTAAAAAATTCACCACCAATACCATCAGGGCCACTTGCTTTATTTAATTTTAGTTTACGCAATGCTAGTAAAATTTCTTCTGCACTAATTGGACGATTAAAGAATAGATCATTATACAAGTTATTGTCTTCATCATCATTTAGAACATCATCACCCAATACATCTTCTTTCTCAAGCAGATTTTTAAAATGCTTATACCAGTCGTCAACAGAAATATTATTTCTAACAAAATTACGTTTGGGAATAATTTTATGAACAGTATCCCAAAAGTTTCTTTGGTTGTTAACAGAAGCAATTAAAGTTTCGATCATTTTCTGATTATACATTTTCCTTTTACAAAAAAGCAAGTTCTTATATTCCCTTCTGTTTTTACAAAACAATACACGATCTTCATCTCGCAAAGTGCGACGGAATTTCTTTAAAGAACTACGCACAAGTCGTCTGTGCGATTTACATTCATCATCAAACCACTCCCCTAACTTTCTTCTCCCATTCACACATACTCGTGTTTTCATGCACTCGGCAGCTTCTTTTAAACATTCATTAAGCATAAACAGTGCAGCATTTATATCAGTATCAATGGCACCAACAGCATCATCCAGTTTAACAGCAATCGCCGGTGTAACAAACATATTTTGAAACAACACATTTTTATTTGAGTTCCATATATATTTATCAACAAACACTAAGTTCTTATTTGCATTTAAATCAGTTACACTTTTATTAGGGAATTCGACTGACAAAACAACAGGCATATGAGCAGATTCAGTTCTGTCACAAACAGTAAGAACACAGTTATCAGACACGGTAGCAAATAGTTCCGAGGACATTACAAAATAATCAATGACACTGCTGCCAGTCTCACAAATGTACGTGAAGCGTCCATCAAGGTCGCCAGAACACATACCGTTCAAAATACACAACTCCAAGGCAGTGCACATACTTATCAGTGATTTACCAAAACTGTTCAACACAGAGTCCTGAGAATTTCTAATTAACACATCATCATCATTATCCGCGGTTTCAAAAACGTTAGCACGAGTCGTTACTCTCTGCGCAACATTTGAAGTACGGGCGTTTAAGTCGCCAGATAACAGAACAAAATAATCATTATCTAAAAGTGCAGCATCTAACATGCAGTTTTCCAACAATCCGATGCCATCACCGTCACAATCAACAACATTATAAAAACGCGAACCTTCAGGTGGTGTATACGCACACACATACAAAACATCTTTTTCTAAGCCAAACACACTTTTATCAATTATAAAA
Organism: Oncomelania hupensis; assembly: GCA_036898135.1. NCBI lineage: Eukaryota > Metazoa > Mollusca > Gastropoda > Littorinimorpha > Pomatiopsidae > Oncomelania > Oncomelania hupensis. Next base: position 29,645,353 of record CM072515.1, read on the forward strand.
ACAAGAAAGAAGCCAGTTTGACCCTTGACTTCTTTGACCAAAGGCGCATACTCATTTTTTACAAACACCACCACCCCACCCGAAGGCCTTCCAGCATCAGTCAATTTCACAGCAGGTCTACAAAACACTGTATAGCCAGGAAAACAACTAGCATTCACTGAGTCAACAAACGTTTCTACCAAACAGACAAAGTCGTAAGAAGAAATAAAATGAATAAAGTTTGGATTTTGCATCTTTGACGACAAGCCATTTATGTTCCACAGTAAAAAAGTGAAAGAATTTTTATTTACCAAACTTTCTTTGTCACTATCATCTGACCACCCCCCAAACACCGATTCATTATACACCTCAATAGGCCTACAAACATCCCCAAGACATGAACTTGTAGTAAACAAAGTGTTTAGCCTCTCATTGACATTTTCATTCATACCCTCAAGTCTAAAAATAACATTCTCGTCACAAACGTTTGAACCTGCTTTACTATTGGTTACACGCAGCTCGTGTATATCGGAAAACTCATTGCGTGGCATAACAGTGGTGTGCGACAGTGTTTCAATTTCACAAACGTTACTACTACTGAGGCAGTTACACACATTAGGCCTATTTATACATGTAGGGCAAACATTAAAAGACGACCAATCAGACAAAAAATTAAGTTCAGCATAGATATTACAACAATTGTCAACAGTTTTACCATTTTCACAAACATTTTTCATAGCACTGGGGCTGCCGTACCCTTATTCCGGCCCTTCATCCCCACCCCTTTGGGCCACGCCCCTCTCTACCAACCTGTTCCCATCGGCCGACAGAAAAAATCGTCTGCCGTCAGCGATCAAATGATCGTACACCATTGACACGTTCTGACCTGCCTTTCTCTTTTCTTTCAAAAACACATTCAGCTTCTTTCTAACTTCTCTGACAGCAAGAGAAAAATCTTCGCCAACAAAAATGTTAGTACCCTTCAGATTTTGCTTCGCTTTCAAAATTGAAACTTTGTCTTTGAACGATAAACACTTGGCTATGATAGGAGAATCATCCTTGTTTCCAACACGGTGCACTCGTTCAAATACAATGTCATCTACAATATCCAATTTATCAATAATCAAGTCCCGTATTCTTCTTTCACAAGTGGCACTGGTCTCATTTTTCTCTTTATTTAAGCCATAGAAAAGTACATTGTTCCTCCTTGATCTATTTTCGATATCGTCCGTCTGTTTCTCCAGTTTGTTCACCCGGTCAATCAAATCTTCATTCTGCTGTTTTAGTTCCTGATTCTCCGTTTCTAGCACCCCCATTTTCTCTCGCAAATCACTCACCTCTCTCTGCACCAACGATATACCCTCGCTGACGAACTGCATCTCTGTCTTCACCTCCCTTAGTTCTGTGGTCAGGTTCTCCATCCTGTTGTCCAGCCTGGCATTTCCTTCGTTGAAGCGGGCCGTCATCTCCGCCAACAGCATGTTGAGGTCAGTAACACCCGCACCATCTCCTCCAGCGGCACCACCAACACCAACACCCTTCTCTTTGCTCGTACTGAGCCTGGTCTGCGCCTTACCACCAGCATGGGCATTTTTGTTCTCCACAGGGCCAGGATTCATCTCCACATCTCCGCTTCTCAATAAAAGCTGACTGCCCCAAAACAGGTAGGACAACAGAAATCCAAACAGGACCGCGTCGAGTGAACACTTCACTGTCACCACACGAGCCGCCATCTTTCTTACGCACATTTCTCTCTTCTGCATGAACCGCAAAAACGTCCACATAAAGCAGCCACAAACAGGCCGAAAATCCAACGAAGAGGATGGCATCGTTACACACAAACACCCAACAGTACACAGCACACAAAAAAGACACTGTCACTAAACACTAACAAGGCAAAACATCGGCAGTACAATCGAAATTCGAGAGCGCTCAGTGAACACGTCTTGTCAGCTTGAAATCTCGCCACATCTCCAGAGAGAGAGAGAGAGAGAGACAGACAGACAGACAGACAGAGTGTTACGTTGAAACGCGAACGAAAGTATGTCGGAAGCGTGTACGATAGATCTAATCGTTTCGATTTGCAAAGTATTCAATAATGGAGTTTATTTACCTTTGATTTGAGTTTGCATTGTTGTTAGGAGAGGCTTTGTATAACGTTGATAATTTTCGTTGGTCGATATTGTTAGAGAATACTCTGGAACTCCTTGTTTACCATCGATCGAAGGTTCGGGACGATTGTCGAAGTAAGAGAAGGTTCGGGGTATGTGTGGAGAGATGAATGACGTAAGTCAGTGATGACGATGTTTAATTCTGATTGGCTGTAGTGCGTCATTTTAGTCTACTGGGTTCGAAATTTTTCGAGAAAAGAGAGAGAGGTTATTTAATCGTGTGCCGAGTTGCTGTTGGGACAGTAAAGTTGTTGATAGTGATTTAAAGAGTTGCTGTGAAAGTTGTTGAGTTGAGTTGAGAATTGTATGCAGTTGTTGATGTGTGCTGAATAAAAGTGGAAAACTTCATACGTCGACTTTGTGATTTGTATGCTGTTTGGACGGGTTGCGTGAATAAACGAATCTGAGTTACACAACTATCAGGAATTCAAGCATCGGGGCTGAATCAGATACTGATAGAAAACACCAACATCAAACTGAGTGTAACATTTTGGGGGTCAAGCCGCGATTCACGCCATAGCCAAGGGTTCAACTGCTACAACAAGCGAGTCAACGTTACGAGAGGCAGTCATCGAGGGTAGCCGCCAACGAGTTGCGTCGAGAGGGGCCAACATACTGGGACTACATTACCGATAGGTTCGGGTTGACTGCAAGGGCGTGTAGTCGCTGAAGAGTTGCTTCGTGAGCGAACAACACATCGGGACTACGTGGCTGCCGTAAGACTACATCGAGGGACAGTCTCGGAGCTACATCGCCAGTGTTACAGCGAGCGTCGAGCGGACGTCGCGTCTACTTCAGCACAGGAGCGTATACATCAACACCAGCGTGGTGCAGCGTCGCATACGACGAGGACAGCGGGGCCTGCGTCAACGAAGGCGACTAGTGACAAGCATCAGCGCTACTGCAGAAAGCGTGCTGTTCTAGAACAGTCTAGAAAGGTACAGCACAGTCAAGAACTTTCCAGAAAAAAAGAACTCTACAGTCAAGAACTTTCTAGAAGAAGAACCTTCCAGAAAAGAACTTTCTAGAAAAGAACTTTCTTGAAAAGAACTTTCCAGAAGCATCAAGATGGCTGACTTCTGGCAGAAAGGGGTTGAACTGAATCTAAAAGGCAAGCAGCTGACGGAGTACGTCAAATCTCAGGAGAGAATACGAGAAAGAGAATTGGAAGAGAAGCGTCTAGAAAAAGAAATAGAACTAGAACAGAAGCGTCTAGAAGTAGAAGAGCAGCGTCGCCGTGAAGAAAGAGAATTAGAACAGAAGCGTCTAGAAATAGAAGAACAACGTCGCCGAGAAGACAGAGAGGAAAGAGAGGCTGAGCGTCAGTACCAGCTAGAGTTGGCGCGTATCCAGAACAATCAGCATGCGCCACAAGTCACCAACGACCATACGGCTCCAAAATTGCCAGCTTTCGTCGACGGGAAGGACCAGATCGACAGCTATCTGGCGAGATTCGAAAGGTTCGCCGAAAGCTCCAATTGGCAACCTCGAGACTGGGCGATTCGACTGAGTGCACTTCTGACGGGGCAAGCTCTCGAAGTTTACACCAGACTGTCGAACGATGACGCCAAAAACTACGACGTCTTGAAAGAGGCCCTGTTGCAGTGCTACAACTTTACAGAGAAGGGCTACCGTAAACGCTTCCGTGAATGCCGGCCTAAGTCAGACGAGACGCCAAAGCAGTTTGTGGAGCGCCTGTCATCATATCTACACAAGTGGGTGGAGTTATCAGGCGAAACGAAGTCTTACGACAGTCTCCATGACCTGATCGTGAAGGAACAATTTCTCAATGCCTGTCACAAGGACCTAGCGACCCACTTAGAAGAACAAAAGCTGCAGACGCTTAAAGATGTGACTGAGGCTGCTGAAAGATATCTCATCGCTCATGGGAAAACCCTGGGGCCACCCAGCGCGACGAAACATTTTCAGAAGACTGGAAACCATGTGAACCAGATCCAGGGAAGCCAGACGAGCCAGAGACAGACAGACTCCACACCTCCTCCCAGGGAAGGGCATTCAAGGGGCTGTTTCACCTGCAACGCTACAGACCACAGAGCGGCTAACTGTCCTCAAAACAAAAGTAGCGGACAGCGGAGCAGTACGGACAATTCAGCGGCGGGCAACCGGCAGAGGCGGTTCTCCAATCAACGGCAAACCAGTAGATCTGACCATCAAGTGTGCGGCGGGAGCGTCATTCTTCCGAGTGAGACCGAGCGCACAGCTACCCCTGCGGACGTGCAAGAGTGCATGACTGATGGCCAACTCCTCCTTGCCAACGGGAAATCCATCCCCGTCGTCGCCAGCGCAGCTGTGACCGTACAGAACATGCCTGTTTCCAAGGGACGCGTCGGAAATCATGAAGTGACTGTTTTAAGAGACTCTGGCTGCAGTGGGGTCATCGTCAGAGAAGACCTAATCGCTAAAGAACAGTTCACTGGCGATTCAAAATGGACACTTATGGCCGACAGCAAATGTGTGAGAGCGCCAGTTGCGAAGATTCATGTCAACACCCCTTTCTACATAGGCGAAGTCGAAGCGGTTTGCCTGAAGAAGCCGCTGTATGATTTGATGATCGGGAATATCGACGGCGCGAGACGACCCGACGACCCCGATCCAGAGTGGAGTCCTGCCTCAACTCAACACGTCGAAGTTGTGGAGGAGGATCCATTGCCATTTCCCGATGGAGACCTTACAGAGCTGCTACGGGACAATGTGGTTACTCCGGCTCAGCCCTGCCGACCAGAGATCGTCGGTGCTGTCACCATCAGGGCCCAGGCCAAGAGAGACAAGACGTCTATGCCACTGAAGGTCGCCGACAACTCAAAAGCTGCCATCGTGGACAGAGATAAGCTGATCCAGCTCCAGGAAGCTGATAGCACTTTAAACAAGTATAGGAACCGCCAAGACTACGTGACCAAGGGCAGTGGCACGGTCTATTTTGAGGTGAAGGCCAAGATCCTGTAGAGAATCTTCCAGCACCCGAGGGTCAACGGAGGTAAACCACTACGTCAAGTACTGGTACCATTACCCTTAAGGCGCCAGGTGATGGCAGTAGCACATGACTCAATTATGGGAGGTCACCTAGGTATCAAGAAGACGTCAGACAGAATCCAGGCGGTGTTCTACTGGCCAGGACTTCATGCGGACGTCAGCCGTTTCTGCCGATCGTGTGACATTTGCCAGAAAACCATACCTCGAGGAAGGGTCCCGAAAGTGCCTATGCAGAGGATGCCTCTGATCGACCGACCTTTCAAGAGGGTGGCCTTAGACTTAATCGGCGAAATAAGACCTCCGAGTGAAGAAGGTCATCGGTGGGTACTGACTTTAGTGGACTATGCGACTCGGTACCCAGAAGCAGTGCCACTGAAGAAGATTGACACTGAAACTGTAGCAGAGGCACTGGTGGACATGTTCAGTAGACTTGGAGTGCCTGAAGAGATTCTGACAGACCTCGGGACACAGTTCGTCTCTGACTGTATGAAGGAGGTCGACAGACTGCTGAGCATCCGGCATTTGACTACGACACCCTACCATCCGATGTGCAACGGGCTCGTCGAAAAGTTCAATGCTACGCTGAAGTCCACCCTGAAGAAACTGTGCAGCGAGCAGCCCAGACAATGGCATCGCTACATCAACGCCTTACTTTTCGCCTACAGAGAAGTACCGCAGGAGTCCACCGGCTTCTCTCCGTTCGAGCTGCTGTACGGAAGAACCATCAGAGGGCCGATGCACATCCTAAAAGAACTATGGACGAAAGAAGTAGAGACCCCGGAGGTGAAGAACAGCTACCAGTACGTGTTTGAGCTACGGGAGAAGCTGGAGCAGACTCTCGAGATAGCCAGAGAAAACCTGAAGAAGTCCCAAGACTGGAAAGCACTACTATGATCGTAGGGCTGTGAACAGGAAGTTTAAACCTGGCAACAAAGTGCTGGTGCAGAGATAGCAATTATGGGCTCTGAGCCCCAAAGCTCATAGAGTTACTAAAGGAGGCCTTTTATTGCAATTTATGGCTGTTTTATGAGCTTTTAAAAAGCGCTCCAAAGCACTCTGGGAATCCGCAATTTGCTAAATATAATACATATTCGTATATCTTGCGTCTTTGGTCTCCCCATCAACTCCAAAACTTAGCCAGTTAATTAGTTATTTGTCAAAACTTATTTCAAAACTTAGAAATAAAACTTAGAAAAAATACCTCATTTAGAAAGTAGAAAACTTACAGAAAACTTACTTAGAAAACTTAAATTAAACTTTATACTGGAATTGGAAATTTTTACAAAAACCGGTGGTAGCACTTCCCGCTTGGACTCTCTCCCTAACTTGGTGGAGTGGGACGGACCCCTCGACCTTTTGCACGCATCTCCCACTCCACCAAGTGAGCCCAAGCGTTGTGGCATGTGTTGTCATCAAACCCCAAATGGGGAATCTCTACGAGACGAAATTAGAGAAACCCACGGAGGTGTACTGACTGAACTTTGGCTGCGAGCCGGACAGTTGGATTAAGGACACTGCGCGCATCCTCCAGTCTTACCCAATGTCATGCAACCATTCGTTCTTGCGTTCAATATCTGTTTACTTGTTGCCTGAGGCTTGACAATTGGATTAAGTAGGAAGGGATCGAGAGTTAGCGTGCACCTTCCAGTCTTATCCATTGTCATGGCAATTTTTAACATGTATCCAAGCCACTTGCCACTTTGTACACTGTGTCTATTATTCGCAATAGGACAGACATTTGGCCTTAATGCCTTAGCAAATTCAACACATGCCACAGAAGTGACTAACCACACCGAAAATCTATACTTCCTTTTTCTTTATATCCCCAACCAGATCGCTCATAAAAGAAGATTGGGCTTGGGAAATTACATACAACAAACCAGCATTAATATTCGTTATTCTAAATGTACAATTCTAAATAATACACCATTAAGTGCAGCAATCTTTATTACATATTGTTCATATTAATTTTTAAAAGTGTAACAAATAGATATATAAATAAAAATTTATATTAAAGCATGTGTTTCCCATTTACTAGCTGTAAGTTAAACCAAGGGAAATAATTTGTGTGTATTTTAAACATGCATTAAGCATGTGATCCAGTTGAAAAACAGAATCGGAAATTCCCCTTTATTAGACCAGAGGAAATAATTTGTGTACAGGAATATTTGTGTGCTTTCTCTGTGTGAATGTAAAATCCTTAGTAAGTTTTTTGCCTTTGCTTAGATATATAAAAAGAAATTTATATTAAGCATGTGATCCATGTGATCCAGTTGAAAACAGCAAATAGAAATTTATATTAAGCATGTGATCCAGTTAAAAACAGAACCTGGAATTCCCTTTGCTAGAACAGTGTGAAATAATCAATATTCTTGGCCTAAGCCCAGTTTATTCAATCGGGAATTCCCGCAAACATTAATGTTACAACCTTATACAGAGTGTTTTTAATTTAAATTTAATTTAATTGCTATCAAAACAGCCAAATATTGTACTAAAAAGGCCTTTTAAGAGTTTTATATTAAGCATGTGATCCAATTAAAACAGAACCTGGAATTCCCTTTGCTAGGGGGCAGTGTGAAATAATCAATATTCTTGGCCTAAGCCCAGTTTATTCAATCGGGAATTCCCGCAAACATTAATGTTACAACCTTATACAGATTCAAATGTAGAGTTTAAGACAACAACTGAAACAGCAAATAGAAATTTATATTAAGCATGTGATCCAATTAAAACAGAACCTGGAATTCCCTTTGCTAGAGGCAGTGTGAAATAATCAATATTCTTGGCCTAAGCCCAGTTTATTCAATCGGGAATTCCCGCAAACATTAACGTTACAACCTTATACAGATTCAATATAAGTCCCATTCAGTTAAGGGAAGTAATAAAAACATTACTACGCATTCATAAGTAAAGTTGCGGTTGCTTCCCTTTGACTGTATTTGGTGGTTTGAAGCCTAAAAATCCATTTTTTTAAATAATTATTTTTAATTTAAAGTTTTGTTATCAGTATAAAAATGACGGACACAAAAAGTCTTTCGCAATCTCCTTTGTTTAAAGACATCTTTCAAACTTTACAACTCCCTATTCTTGACAGTCAAAATGTTATTAAATCTGTCTATAATAATTGGCCATTTGTACTTAACAATTTTACTTACAAATCCCCTGTTAAAATTCGCATTCACGCTCAAATAACTTTTATTAAACCCGGCAGTATTGATGAAACGATGACTGTGTGGATTTCTTCAAGTCAAATTGAAGTGTTAAAATCTTCAGACCTAGACAATGCTTATAACAACATCTTGATCAACCAGTTACAAGACAGCATAGATCGCGCAACTTTGAAAGGGTCTGGATGGGCAGAGGGAAATTTAGAATCATTAGAACTGAACATTGCAAAGTATAATCCAATCAAAGGGAAATCTTACATCCCTCTTCCCAAAGAAATTCTTGACAAAAAGGCTGTATTGAATATTAAGAACACTGACGACAAATGTTTTGTGTGGTGTGTTTTGGCTAAATTATATCCTATTCAGTCGAAACAACATCCCGAAAGGGTGGCACTGTACAAAGATAAAATAACTGAACTTAAATCTCAAAGACATTAATTTCCCTGTTAGCCTTGACGCCATTGACAAATTTGAATCCCAGAACTCTCCTATAACAGTCAATGTATATGTTTGGGACCCTGAATCAAAACTTATGCCTTTACGAATCTCTCCTAATGCCCCATCGTTTTCAGACCTCAATCACCACGTTGATCTTTTACTAATAACCGACCCGCAAGATCCTAGCATGCAACATTATACACTGATACGAAACATATCTAGATTATTAGGACACACTTCAAAACATCATGGCAAACAATATTTGTGCAGACGCTGTTTAACTAGAGTCTCTAATCTCCAAGTGGCTGACAAGCACAGTAAAATTTGCAAAAGTATGACAGACATCCAAACCCGCCTTGTGTTACCAAAGCCAGGTTCTCAAGTATATTTTAAAAACATCAACAAACAATTCAAGCAGCCTTATATAGTTTATGCCGACTTCGAATCATTGATTTTAAAATACCAAGGTCCACAAGGATTTAGTAGGCCTAACTCATTCCTCACACACCTTCACGAAGTCTGCAGTTTCGGGTATGTAGTTGTTAGAGCCGACGGACAACATACAGAGCCGGTAATTTACAGAGGGCCTGACGCAGCTCGGAAGTTCTTAGATGAGATGAACAAAATATACAAATTGTGTTTACTGCAGCTAGATAATCCGGTGCCCATGATATTTACTGAATCTGACTCCCATAATTTTAAAGCAGCTACACATTGCCACATTTGTAATAAAGAGTTTGACCCGAAGGACACAAAGGACACGAAGTCCCAAAGGGTGAGAGATCATTGTCACATAACAGGGGCATTTAGAGGTGCAGCTCATCAGAAATGCAACTTAGACTATGGAATCAAACATTTCTCTCTCCCTATTTTCATTCACAATCTTCGAAATTACGACTCCCATTTAATCATGCAGGCAGTGACGAAAGCATACAGAGTGTCATGTATTGCCGAGACAGAAGAAAAATATAAAACTTTCACTCTGAATAAATTAAAGTTTTACGACAGCTTTCAACATTTGTCTTCCAGTTTAGAAACACTAGCTAAGAACTTACCCAGCTATCCTATCACTAGCAAATATTTTCCAGACGTTACACTTATTCGGAAAGGTGTGTATCCTTATGAATACATGGATTCTTGGGAAGTGTTTGGAGAATTGGAATTGCCACCTAAAGAGAACTTCTATTCTTCACTCAATAAAAGCTTCATAACTCATACCGATTATGAACATGCTCACAACGTCTGGAATGCACTCGGTTGTAAAAACCTTGGTGACTACCACGACATATATTTGAAAGCTGACGTCTGTTTGTTGGCTGATGTGTTTGAAAAATACAGAGAAACGAGTTTACATCATTACTCCCTCGACCCTTCTCATTATATTTCTTCGCCAGGAATGAGTTGGGATGCTTTCTTAAAACTTAGCGGTTCTAAAATCGATCTCATAACTGACCAGGTAATGATGACAATGATTGAGTCGGGCATTCGTGGAGGAATAAGCGTGGCAGCTCATAATTATTGCAAAGCCAACAATAAATACCTGAAGCACTATGACCCCTCGCAGAAATCTAATTATATAATGTACTTTGACGCCAACAATTTATACGGCTGGGCAATGAGTGAGCTTTTACCAGTTTCAGATTTCAAATTACTTGTTAATCCAAACCCCGCAAACTTGACTTGGTTAAACAGTATTTTAAATCACCCTAAAGATCATACTATAGGGTTTATTGTCGAAGTTGACCTAGAGTATCCCAATGCTTTACACGACCTACATAATGATTACCCATTAGCACCAGAAAGATTGCATGGTACAGACAAGCAACTTAAACTTATTCCCAACCTCTATAATAAATCTAATTACGTCTGCCACTACAGAAACCTGCAGTTCTACATCAGACACGGCATGAAGTGCACAGCGATTCACAAGCTTTTATTCTTTAAACAAACGAATGTCTTGGCCGGGTACATCAATAAAAACACAGAGCTCAGAAAACAAGCGCAATCTACGTTTGAAAAAGATTTCTTTAAGCTGCTGAATAACAGCTGTTTTGGTAAAACTATGGAGAACCCATACAAGCGAAAAGACGTCAGGCTAATTACATCACCCAATCAAGCAATTAAATTAACATCTAAACCTCAATACCTTGGTTACAAAGAGTTTCATGACTCCCTGTATGCAGTTACCATGAAAACCACGCAAGTTAATCTAGACAAACCAGTGTTTATGGGGATGACTATTCTCGACCTTTCTAAATTATTAATGTTCGAATTTTACTACGATTACTTTAAACCTAAATACCCGGAGGCCAGAGTTTTATACACAGACACAGACTCCCTTATACTTGACATCCCTACTGAAGACATTTATAAAGACTTAGAATCGGAACTGCAACATTACGATACTAGTGACTACCCTGAAACTCACCCTTTGTACAGCAAAGCAAACCAAAAGAAAATAGGTTTGATGAAAGATGAAATGAACGGGAAACTTATTGAAGAATACGCAGGACTGCGATCTAAGCAGTACAGTATTAAACACGAATCTGGAGAATCTTCAAAAGCAAAAGGCACCCAAAAAGCTGCAATAAAAAACAGAGATATCAGACACGAAAACTACCTGGAAGCCTTAGATGGGAAAGAAGTTAAACCATACCCTAACACAACTATAAAGTCTAAAAACCATATAGTGTCCACTGCTGTGACGACCAAAAAAACATTGTGCGCTAATGACACAAAGCGGGTAAGGGTAACTAAGGAGTTCGCATACGCTCTAGGCCACTATAAATTACAGGTAGAAACAGCGACTGCGACTGCGACTATGAATAAGGTGGAAGTCCTGGAAGGCTTGAGTAAATGTTAACTGTATTTATTCTGAAGCGCCAAGCTTTTTCTTCAAAGCATCTAGCTGCTCCTTCCGTCCCAGTAGTCTCCCTTCTTCTATTAATTTTTTTTTTAATTTCTTCAACATTAACAGGTGCAGACCTAGATTTAGATTGGATGTCGTGCTTCAATTTTTTATATTCTTCAAAATCTCGCTGGATAATTACAAACTCTTGGTCTGTAATCTGAGTGTCTTCTAGAGCTTTTGAAATTATTAAGTTCATGCTAGTAAGTTTAGCTATCGCCAGGCTAGAAATGAGGTCGTGTTTTTCTAGTTTCTTAGATACTTTAGTATTAATTACGCCAAGTAAAACTGACATTACTGAAGATAATCCGGCAGCCACTCCTAATCCAATACTAATTGGTATACCGATTCCAGTCACCAATAATCCCACGCTGACAGCAGCTTCCGCTGCATTAATAACATTTAGACCAGTAGACACGTAATTTATTGTGCTATAAGCGCCGGAATACCTTCGTCTGCATCTAGAGTACTTTTGGATATCTGATTCAATTTGAGTCCTAACTTTTCTTATTTCTTCCAGCCTGAACGTTTGAACATTACTTAAGTCTAACGTTGGAGCACTGGGCTGTACAATTGGTTGTTCATCCACTACTGCTTCCACTATAGCAGGATACAATTTTGTCGTCATATTTTTAGTGTGAAAAAAAAGGGTTAACAATAATTAACTTGATTTTAGTTTATTAGCAAAATATTCTATTTGACTATCAGAAAATATCTGATCGCTGAAATAAAATGCTAACAGATCTACGTTGTCTAGGCTAATTTGCGCTATTCTGTCAATAGGATTTGGAACAGGGACAAAAGTTATCTTGGGTGATGAAGTAAATACGGAAAACTGATTTTCATTTTCTCTTTTCTTCATAAATACTGTAACTCGTCTAGGATCCTCATCTAAATCAACCCAACTTAGAGACACTTGCGGAATTACATTAAAATTTCTCTGCGTAGGCCTGTGAGCAATTATGTCCAGTACTATCATAGCTGTGCTACCTAGCTGTAAAGGAGGCTGCAGAATAACTCTAACATTTTTCCCTGCGGTTTCACGCTTATGTAAAACATAGCTGCTTTTTTTGTAGGCTTTGACTTCTATGGTTTCCCGATTGTTTTCATCCGGCACTAGACTAACTAACATAGGCCCGGCGTTAATAATTTTCTTAAATTTATTGTCTGGTCCCATAAAAGTGTAAGGGCTTTCGCACTTGAATTTAATAAGCCAATCTAATTCTGTGTCTATAGGTGTTAAAGACCAGATATTTTCTCGTTTAGTAATAGCATACTTAAAATCGGGATCTACTTTACCGGCATTAAAATCCTTTAGCTGATCGATAGACGGTTTTTCTGGCGGTACTGACGGCGGCACTTGCGGCACTTCAGGCACTGCCGGCACTAGCGCTCGTTTATAATATCCATTTTGTGTAAATTCGAAACCGTAAATAGACCCAACAATAGCATTCGCATCAAAGTCAATTGTGTCTGCTAAGTCTTTCAGTTCAATGGTAGGACAGGTTACTGGAATTTGAGGGCCGATTGACATTGTATTTTAAAATTAAACTTTATTTTATCTCAAGAATAATTGTAAGATCTTCAAAGTCTACAATTTCGTTGTTTTGGTTAGTTATTTTGAAGCAGAAACTAGTATGATAGTCCTGACTTAAGGGGCGTTTTTGAGGCAGAAATTTCAATGAAACTGGATCGCAGTAAGATTCTCTCTGAGTTGAGATTATCCTTAGCAATGTACTAGGAGTTCCGTTTACTAAGTTTTCCGATGTCTTCAGTTGATGAAGGTACACAAACAATCTATTATTAATTAACAAATTCATAGGGTTTGATCCAATAAATCTTATAGAACTGCCGACAGTGCTGGAGCTGTCAGATAAAGATAATTCATTGCCACGGAAACCTAATATTTCTGCCAGCTTTGGCGCAAGTGTAACGCTGGTAATGTCTTTATGCAGGGTTTTATGGAAAGTTAAAGTTACTATCAAGTTTGCAGGGTTCATTTTTGCTTCAATCGAATGAGGTTTAAACAATTCTTCAGTAAGTCTGCAGAAGTCATAATAGCCGGCATGAATAAAGTGCCTTTTTTTATTAATCATTATCCAGTTGTTGTTTAGATCATGACTAATATTTAACCATTTAACCGTGAAGAATATTTCGTGAAGGATTACGTTAAGGTCCCTGTTTTTGTTGTCAATAGGATGCTGAAGTTCAATGGGCACACCTGATTTTACGAATTCGAAAGTTACAAACATATTTTTTAATATAATAAAAATGTACGCGCCTTATAAATATAACAAAGCTGCAAAGTATACTACAGGGCCTTATTATTACGAAAAAGCAGTCGACCTAACCAAGCTGACAATAGCTGTGGCAGCCAACGTCCATTTCGAAACTATCCCCCATAATATTTTTGATCATTACCTCAACCCAGACATTACGAGCGACTTTTTAGCTAACCAATGGCTAAACAACGGGGGTATGCAGTTCTTTCAGAATCAAATTAATTTTGCTGTGTCATGCGCTACAACTGGTTGCGGAGTTTCTTACGTTCATCACCTTAATCACCCAGATCCTATGTTGAAGTCTATTTATCTGTTCCATTTGTATTATCAAGTGAGGCGGGTGTTGTCTGAACTTCAGGCTCCGTTACCTACCGACAAAAACTTTAATCCCTTTAACAACGGCTTTGACAAGAAAGCGTATCAAAGGTTGTGCAATGAATTCGGAATTGATACTAAAACAGACTTCAGACAAAAACTAGACCTCAATCACGGAATGGGAACTTTATTTAGATACGCTGTAGGTAATTTATACACGGGGCCTTATGTACCTGGATTTACATCATTTAACCACAACAGCCAGGTTCCTTTACTGTATATCAGACAAAAACAAAGTACAGCATACAGCACTTTTATATTGGACACATCAAACGGATTTACTCAAAGTGGGGTGGAAAGGCTGAATGAATCTATTCGTACGTATGCGTGGTGCATTTTGGGGTCTCAAGCACAAACACGAAGTAATATCATTGGGGAAGGAACTAGCTTCGATGCACAAAAGCAGTTTCTAGCCAACATTGAAGATTCTATTAATTCGGCAGTAGATTTGCCCGCGAGTATTAAAAGATATCAGGACACTTTAAAGTATGCTAGATCGAAAGTAGATTACGTAATAGGTTTAGGACTGTATATGTTGCCTTCAGACCTTCAGCTTAGGATAGGAACTATATCAAACTACAACAACAATATAGTGATTGCCGACCCACAGTTTCATATAGGCTACAATCCTACAATAAATACAGTGAATGCAGTGAATACAGTGAATACAGCAAATACGGTATTTACTGCTAGGCCTAATAATGAACCTTTAAGTTCGCCACCACTTCCAAGCCTGCCGGAACTGCAAATGCCGGTAACTGATCATGGAGTTTCACGTCTAGCGCTTACAGGGGGTTTATTGCTTGCTGGGTTAATTGGGATTTACTATTTTAAGTAACCAGAGTAATATTATTATAAACAAAGACCACAGATGCTCAGACGCCCAAACCACAACTTTAGAAGCAGTATTAAATATCCATGAAAATACAGAACCTAATATTCCTGGAAGTGCGTCTACAAGTTTGTCACCTAAGCGTTTCAATAAGTTAGCTATGCTTTGTAACGTCTTCTTAATCCATTCTTTAACCGGACTACCGCCAGGTCCACCAGGTACGCCAGGTCCACCGGCACTGATGCCTACGGTTCTAGTCAGTGCTAAGACTAGTGTGCTTATTGTCATCCCAACAGCTGTAAGAATGCTAAATATTGTAACACCTTGCTCTCTGAACAGTGTTTGAATTCTTTCTGCAAGTGTAGTGTCTTCGTGTAAAATTTTATGCACCGTTTCTTTTATTCTGGCGAAATTAGTTATTAATTTTTCTCTGTTTATGGATAAGGCTTCTAGCCTTGCAGCGCGTTCTGTGTAAAGGTCTGCAATCCTTTTTTGGAGCATCTGTTTTACCTCAATGCTTAAGTTCGCGTCATCAGCTTCTGCTAGTTTATTTTTTTGTTTTTCTATATGTTTGTCGAGCTCGCCGAGCTTGGCTAAATTCATCATTGTCTCCCCTCTCACAGATTGTAAAGCTTTATCTAAGCCCTGAAGTTCACGCAGTGGCAATAATGGCGTGTCATTGATAGTTTCCATAACCTGATCAATATTGGTGTCCTCATTTGTTTGTAAGGTTGTTAACTCTTTATTTACTTCTAATGCAGAACTAGTTAAGTTAGTTAAGTCTTGTAGTTCTATTTCTGAACTTAACGATGCATCTATTCGTTGAAGTGAAGCTACTGCTTGGCGATGCAACGCTGGCACTCTATTATCGGAAAGCCCTAATGATCGTATTACAGTCACTGGGAGTTTAGTTTTCAAAGTAGACCACGCATAAAATTTATCAGGATTCTTTAACATAGTTAACTGTACTCTCACTTTTTTACCGGATACACTAGTGTTTATAAACAAGTGATTATTTTTGTCTAGTTCGAAGTCGCTGGGACTAACATAATCAGGTAACTCGCGCCCGATGTAATTGTAAAATTTATTGATTTTTCTGGCTTTTTGGGTTTCAGTTACTTGACGTAATTCTTCTCCTATACTTAGCCTTGTTTGGCTCATGTCGTCTCCTACCATAGAAAGAAGTCTGCTGGTTGTGTCAACGTTGAGGTCTTCATTAGGCTCATTTGGTTTAAACACTTCATCAAGAGCTTCACCACCTGTTGCCATTTTTAAATATATAATTTTTTTTATCACATTAAAAATGCAAAGCTACGGAAACTTGTTAGACCCTACACGTCGATTGAGGACGCCTTTAGGCATTAAAGGTGAGAAAAGCACAATAATCATTACAAACAATCCAAGCAGCATAGAGCCTAATCAGCTACTAACCATAAGATTTCCAAATTTAGGTCCTGATGATGTAATAGTTCCGGGCAGTCCTAAACTAGGATTTAAAATTAGTCTGAATTCTGACGACGATCCTAACAGAACCATAGTCAACAATCTAGGTAGAGCTATAATTAAAAGAATGGTTATTAAACTTGATGGGCGAGAAATCCAAAGTATCGATGACGCCGGTGTTTTGTTTTGTTACACAGATCTGTGGTTGAGTAAATATGAAAGGGAAGATTTAGTTGGTCAGGGGATTCAAGCCGCCAATGTGGCAAAACTTCGAATCAAAGCTGGCGATGCTGTCGTTTCTAACAAAGGTGAAAATGCATTAGCTGCTGTATACAAAAACAGGTTTTATTTTCCACTCGATTTTGAACTGCTACACAGTCATCTGCCATTTCATCAAGGTTCATTTAACGACAGGCTTTCTTACGAAATTATTTTCAATGATTATTCTCAAGTAGTAATTAGCTCTGACAATGATGCTAGGTATACAATTACAGACATCACGCTTGAATACGAAGTGGTCACTCACGCTGAACTCAGTAGGATGATTAGGGGCCAATATGACAAACTAGCAATTTATTATGATAGGATCGTTCGCTACAGACAGTTTAATAAAGATTTATTAGATGCACTATGGACCATCAACATAAATTCACCTGCTCGAAGTTTTAAAGGTGTACTGTTGTTGTTTGTGAAAGAATCTAATTACAATCGTGACAGCGAGAATTTTATCAACCCTAATATTTCAAAAGCGTCTGTTGTGATTGAAGGTAAACCTAATCAATTATTTGCTAATGGAATGATGGGGTTTCAACAGTTTGATGAGATTAGAAAAATCTTGGGTGGAGGTAGATTGCGGACTGACACTGTGGATTTGATTTCAAAGGATCTTCATTTGCATGACACAAGACTGCAAGATTATCTGGTGAATAAATTTGCATTGTGGTTAGACTTTCGAACCATACCCACCAATGAACTTCATGGATCTGGAAGAAGAATTGAAAACGGAACAGATGGTATAACAATTGAATTGCATAGGGAAGCAAGTGCTAAGTCAGAATCAGTTACAGTATACATGTATATAATTATGGATGCTCAGCTAAACATTGAAAATGGAAGATTAAAAGATTTAGTATATTAAAAAATGCCCTCTTTGTTACCTCGTGATCCTCATTGTGGAATGATCGTTGGCATGACATCATGCGGAAAGACTGTCTTTGTTCTGGATTTGTTAGAAAAATATTACGCAGGCCACTTTGATTATATAATAATTTTTTGCCCAACTATTCAATATAATAAAACGTACTTAGAAAGGTCATTTATATGGACAGATGACAATATCTTTGTTGTAAATCCCAATGGCAAGCTCAATGAACATTTAACGTATTTTTATAACCTGTTTGAGAATGAGGGTAATACGTTATTCTTAATCGATGATTGCAGTGCAGAAAAAGATATTGTATTAAAACGGAACATATTGAGCAAGCTGGCTTTCAGTGGACGCCATGTGAAAATTAGTGTCTGGTTAATCACGCAGAAATTTAATTCAATATTAAAGGATTTTAGAGAACAAGTAAAATTCGTGTGCCTGTTTTATTGCAAAGATCGAGACAGCTTTGATAACTGTTTAAAAGAAAATGACGTAATTGAATCAAAAGAGGAAAGAACTAAATTAAAAGAACAGCTAAAAAAAGGCAAGCACTTAAAATTATTATTAAAAACTGACCAACCAACTGGCTATACAATACTTATGTAAGTAAGTAAGTTCTTTTATAATTTAATTATTGTAAGTTATAAGTTTTTTTTAAAAGTCGACTTAATTAAGTTAGATGTAAGTAAGTAAGTTCTTTTATAATTTAATTATTGTAAGTTATAAGTTTTTTTTTAAAAGTCGACTTAATTAAGTTAGATGTAAGTCACTAAGTCAAAAAAAAGGTTGAAGGTAAGTAATAGTGGTGATGATTATAGTTCATTTATCTTAATGGCTCTGTGTCTGGCGGAACAATCTGAAGTTCTTCTTTTACAAAGTTTCTTTGTGGTGTTCTACGATCGCTTCTCGGTCTTAAATAATATACGGGTGGATCAGTAGATAATGCTCTGTCAACTTCATAAACGCTTAATGACCAAATTGGGTCTGTAGCTCGTCTTCTTGTGTCATTAGCAACTTCTCCAGGCTGATAAAGGTATCTAACAGTTTTGTTCATCAAAGTTAGATCCGGCTGACCAGGCTTTGAAACAGTAACAACAATCTGTTTCTTTTTAATAGCCTCAACTGGTTTTAATCCTGTAACTCTGGTTGGTTCTGAATTCATTTCCCTTAAAACTCGAGGCAGCCTAACAACCCATTCTGTATTAGTGGTTTCAGTAAACAATTCCTTTGAATACTGATAAGTGAATAATCTTTCTGCCAGTTGCCGATTAAAGTTTTCTACAATACCCTGTGATCTGTGCAATCCAACAACTCCTCTTCTGACAGTTACATTATGTTTTAACAAAAGCTGGTTAACAGCTCCTTTGAATTCAGACCCTTCATCGCATTGAATAAGTCTAGGGAACCTTAGAGGCCCTCTTGAATAAATCGCATTTAAGGCTTGAGCGACCTCAGCTGAATTTTTTGTCCTAAGAGCATGCGCGTCTTTAAACCTGGTAGCTATATCAATAACAGTAAGGGCATACCTGTATTTCTTTCTATATATTTTGTCATGGGGAAGATATAACAAATCTATTTGGTGTGTGTCATTTGGTCTGGAGTTTTCAAATTTTGGTCTTATTATTTTCTTCGGGGGTGGAAGATAGATTTGCCATACAGCTTGCTTCGATAACCATTGTTTAACTGTGTTTGCTGACAAGCCAGTCTTTTCTACTAGTTTATTAACTGCCGTCATCCCTTTCCAATATCCGGATTGAGAATAATATAATCTAGACAAACGCGAAGTCATATTTTATTTAGATTTATATTTTTGTTTAACAAGGTAATAAACTACTGTTATTCCAAACACAATTAAAATTAATTCTCCGGTCTCTGACATTGTAGGTGTAATGTTAGGTGTGTAGTAATCAGATAACACTGGCTGCTTTAATGAAGGTAGTGTTGTGCCGGTGAATAAATAATATTGGTGCAAAGCTTCATCAACGTCTTCGAATGTTTTATCAGCATGACCTTCTTCTTTCAATCTTTTATTAACAAAATCAAGCTGCATTAGTCTGTTTTTCTCGTATTCGGCCTGATCTTGTTGTAATTTTTCCATTGCTAAGTTATGCCGTTTTGATTCTTCTTTACTGTCCAGTTTTGAAAACAAATAATTTGACCCTGAAAAGGCTAAGGCGTTGACAGCAGCAGAACCGAGCACCATTGCAGCACCAGCCATTTTTTAATTTTGTTTTTTATTTTATTTGTACTTAAAATGAATTGTGATGACTTGTTAATGCAAGAAGCTATTAATGTTACAGTTACAGGTGTTGACAATGAGAAAAGAGACAGGCTGGTTGCATTAGTAGCTTCTGGAAAGTCAAAGTATTATCTCGGTGTTGACTTAACTACTGAACAAGTGCAAAGACTGAGGCCAGAAGAGATCATTATATTACATAATAAATATGATAAAGTTCTCGGCGCTTTAATGGTTAAAAGTTTAGGGCGTTCGATTGTGAAATTATATACCAAAGCTGTGTCGGCCTTTGTTACTTTAGATTGTGAGAATGATTTATTTGATGATTTGATTAAAGATCCAGTTATTGTTAATGGGATTAGTGAGGCATCAAGAAATTTGTATTATAAGTTTGGAAGCTTGTTGACCCCATTTTCAGCCGGGCTAATTACTTTTCAACACATAAATTTCTCTGCTATTAAAAATGGACTCTTCCAATCCAGAGATGGAGAAGGAGATGGAGGTGAAGAATTCAGAGAATCAACAGAACCCAGTGACAGTCACTAAACAAAAGAGCCTAGGAAGAATTGCAGCTGGAAAGAAGTTAGCAGAATTTAACAAGTTACATAGATGGAACAAACAAACAAAAGCAAACATATTAGGAAAAAAGGAATCACCAAAAGAAGAAACAATAATGCAACAAACATTAACAACAAATAAAGAAGAACCAATACAACCAATACAACCAGTACAATCTTCAAATAACATATATTATTTATGTATAGCCGGTGTAGTGGGTGCAAGTGGGTACATACTATATAAATACCGCCAAGGAAAAAATAAACAGAAACCCTCAAAACCACTTGTAGAAAAAGAAATTGAATTATCTCCATCGTTGAAGCCATCATTGAAGCCATCATTAGATGTGTTTTCAATGCAGTAATAATTTATTATTATTTTTTTATTATATATAAAAAATGAGTGTACCATATGAACAAACAATTGTTAATCTTGGATACCATAGTGTTGTCTTAGTGGGCTTAAATACAGCTTATGCTATGATTGCAAAATCTCTTTTAAAAATGAAACCTATTGAATTGGGGAAAATGGATCTTTCAGATGCTGGTAAACTGGTTGGTATCTTTTCATTATCGTTATTTACTCGGGACTATCTTGTTAAACAAAAGATCATTCCAGCAGATATTAATGTGTAATGTTATACAACCATAATGTAGAAGGGTTGTAATTTTTTTTTGTTTTAACCAAAGACGCAAGATATACGAATATGTATTATATTTAGCAAATTGCGGATTCCCAGAGTGCTTTGGAGCGCTTTTTAAAAAGCTCATAAAACAGCCATTATATTGCAAAAATAGGCGCCAGAAAAACAAGGGCGGTCTAAGCCCATATTTACTATCTCTGGTGCTGCTACCTACTGATCATAATAAGTTGCTGATGCAGTGGAAAGGCCCGTACGAAGTGGAGACCGTGGTGGGAATCAACGACTACAAGGTGAAGGTCGGCCAGCATTCCAAGATATACCACGCCAACCTCCTTAAGCTGTACGCGGAGAGGCCGCCAGAGACTGTACACGTAGCAACAGCAGCTGAGATCGACAACAGCTTTGACAGCGAGGAACTGTTAGAACTGAGAGACTTCCACAGCAAAGAAGGCATCAATGATGTTAAGCTAGGACCGAGCTTGACGGAAGGTCAAAAGTTGGAGCTCAAGGACCTTATGGGCGAGTTTCCCCATAACTTCAATGATGTCCCAGGCTCTACGACTTTGGTCGAACATGAAGTCCACACCCAGACCTGGAAGGAGCATCTGCAGACCTTGAGGGAGCTGTTCCACCGTCCCGCAGAAGCCAACCTGACCGTGAGACCCAGCGAATGCATTCTGGGAAATGACAACGTCGACTGCGTCGGACATCCGATGGAAGAAGGAGACAACGGAGGACGCACTGATTCCAGGGAAGCCCACGTGATCATCGTCTTTGACCCTGGGCCGATGACGACCGCAACTGACGAGGGCGTCGTTTCCTTGCGAATGAAAGAACATTGACTGTGTGGACGAACTAAGAATATTGGTAATGACAGACTTGAAAATGAAAAACGTTGACTGGGTAAATGCTCTGTGAACATTGACTGTATCCAGAAAGACTTGCAGATGAGAAACTTTGACTCTGTGTGAATGAACTGTGAACATTGACAATATCCAGACAGATTTGAAGATGAAAACCATTGACTCTGTGTGAATGAACTGAGGACATTGACAGTATTCAGACAGTCTGAAATAAGTTTTAATTCTGAACTTTGTTTGTGCATTACGTTTCAACGTTGTTGAAAGAAATTGGGTAAATTTCTTCTTGAGTGGGGGGTTATGTTACGTTGAAACGCGAACGAAAGTATGTCGGAAGCGTGTACGATAGATCTAATCGTTTCGATTTGCAAAGTATTCAATAATGGAGTTTATTTACCTTTGATTTGAGTTTGCATTGTTGTTAGGAGAGGCTTTGTATAACGTTGATAATTTTCGTTGGTCGATATTGTTAGAGAATACTCTGGAACTCCTTGTTTACCATCGATCGAAGGTTCGGGACGATTGTCGAAGTAAGAGAAGGTTCGGGGTATGTGTGGAGAGATGAATGACGTAAGTCAGTGATGACGATGTTTAATTCTGATTGGCTGTAGTGCGTCATTTTAGTCTACTGGGTTCGAAATTTTTCGAGAAAAGAGAGAGAGGTTATTTAATCGTGTGCCGAGTTGCTGTTGGGACAGTAAAGTTGTTGATAGTGATTTAAAGAGTTGCTGTGAAAGTTGTTGAGTTGAGTTGAGAATTGTATGCAGTTGTTGATGTGTGCTGAATAAAAGTGGAAAACTTCATACGTCGACTTTGTGATTTGTATGCTGTTTGGACGGGTTGCGTGAATAAACGAATCTGAGTTACACAACTATCAGGAATTCAAGCATCGGGGCTGAATCAGATACTGATAGAAAACACCAACATCAAACTGAGTGTAACACAGAGAGACAGAGAGACAGACAGACAGAGAAGGTTTGAGTTGGGTGCTGTGACGGTGGGTCTATTGATGCTGGGCTCTGCACAATGAGGTGCTATTACCTACTCGTATATCGTCTGCGGAGATCGGCTAGTGTAATCACCCTCTTAATACATTTATAAGTTTAGCTGGGTATGTGTGCGGATAGGCTTATAGAGATAGGGAGAAAAAAAAGTAAAAGTAACAGTAAATATCACACATTTATTTCCTCTACTCTATACAAAATCTTCTAATCTCTACACTAACTTAAATGTCCAAATTTCACTTCAAGTAGTTCGCTCCTTGATGGGTCTATGCAGCTACGGTTCTCGATATTTGTTACTGTCTCATCATTGGGCTATGAGTTCTTTCTGTCCTATTATTCGGTTTTCTGGACGAGTAGACTATCGTAGATCAGTGTTTGTGCTCTTCTTTTGTGGACTTAACTGTATAGTCGAGGTGCGGTGTTGTTGGCTCTTCTTCTTGGTAGTTGACCACGGAGCTAGCGGAGCCCAATGCTCTCGCTGCTCAAGGGTGCAGGCCACGTGTCATGGTTGCCTCTCTGTGGAGTTCGTTCCCAACCGTGGACCAAGATGCCTGCTCGTCTTCTTGACTGTCGATGAATTATTTTCATCCGTCACCTGCCGAGTCTTCCGCTAGAGAAATCTATCAACGTGCGTCTTGCTACGATGATGTTCGGACAAAGACTCACTCTCCTCCCGCTGGGGTGGGCTATCGTGCGAGTCTACGAGAATAGTAACGCCACCTAGTGGGGGTTGCGGGTGATTGGTCAGCTGGATGAGGTCACGGTTTAATTTAGTGAAACTGTAGCCTACACATGTGTACAACCACCTAACTTCGGTCGTCTGCTAGTCAGCGGCTTAACTTACATAGGTAAAAGTAAACTGAACGTGTAGGCATGAAGCCTTGGTGCGGGGTTAAACGAGCCTCTCGCAACAGGTGCGGTTCTGGAAGTCTTTGTGTGCTGGATAATTATCTTCCTGTATGACATTACACGCCTCGCTTTAAGCATGCCCGCTAGGGCAATAACTGCTGAATCAACTTGACCCAGGATCAGAGGAGACAGACCATTTGAGCCGCACGATTGGATCCGAGTTTGACATAATAATAATAATAATAATAATAATAATAATAATAATAATAATAATAATAATACTTGATCCTATCTGCGCCTTATTCCCAAATATGACTCCAAACACACCAGCATACGCTCTCACATGTTGCATAAATAAGCTCACAATCACTATTCAAACATGTGGTGTAAAAGCCAGTCGCTGTTAGAAGACGGAAAGGAAACGGAATATTTATTTTTGAAAAATTAGATAGACTGATGGCCTTTGATAGTTACTGTCTTTAGTGCAATTTCAAACCCTTGCGAAAAAAGATAGTCTCTCTGTATCAGTACACTCAATTACAATCGTCTAAAAAAATCCACCTTTGAGATCCAGTTTTAACTGCAAACATCGATTATACAATGCTATAATAAGGACCAGACAACTCGTTAACACTCGTCAAAAATACTAATAATAGTAACAATGCAACAGCGTCAGATGTAGGCGGCCTATATTACTTTTATCTAAAGTGTCTGCTAGCTAGGGTCTATGTCCTTGTTTCGTGTCAATTGCAATGCGAGGAACATGCCTTATCAATAACGATACTTTCGTTGATAAGTATTTAGTTAATAATTATAGTATGCCCGAACTTGACGTTGTGATAGTTTTGAACATCGCTGAAGTGCAATACCAAAAGGTTGAAGAAGCGCAGATCAGGTTCTCATAATACTGGTTATCAATGCGCATGCGCCACCTGTTATTGCGTAGTAAGCTCCATGCCCTTGGACGAAATTGCTTACTTCTTACTACCGTGTACTCCGTACGAACAGGTCACGTATTCCGGAGTTTAAAAGTCAGGGCCAAGTTGTCAGTGTGTGTTTGTCCCTGTAGTTTCATACCTCTTGCCATCAACATCGTGAGCTACCTCTTACGCAATCATTGCCTTCATACTGATACGGAGCAGGCTGAACTGTGGATGAGATTAGATGTATGTCAACTGGGCGGGTCTCGTGTTCCCTCTTATCCTAGATGGCACTGTGCTGCAGCTGCAATTGCGTTTGCTTAGACAGCATCTTGAATTTTACCCCCAAAGAGCTAAACGTCCGAACCAAACCAAGCCAACTCTCAAATATGAATCAACTTATAGATTCAAAATGTTACCTGCAATTGAGAAATATTCATAGAGGGTGAGGTTAACCTAAGAATAGATTCACATACATTTAAGAGGGGTTGGTTGGTGGGTCCTATTCCTCCTTGTTTCGGGTAACGATGCACTAGGGTTTCCGGACGTTTCGTTCAAAAAATCATTCGAATTTGGACATAGAGGGTAAATTAGCTCCAAATTCCAATATATTACTACTATAGTTATAATAATAATAATAATAATAATAATAATAATAATAATAATAATAATAATAAGAGTAATAATAATAATAATAATAATAATAATAATAATAATAATAATAATAATAATATTACTACTACTACTACTACTACTACTACTACTACTACTACTACTACTACTTATTATTATTATTATTATTATTATTATTATTATTATTATTATTATTATTATTATTATTATTATTATGTTTTATGTGTACTTTTGTGTGTGGTGCTGCAGCTTTGACCAAAAGCAATCCTTGTGTATTATTTACTTATCAATAAATTATCTTGTATAATAATAATATTAATGTTAATAAAAATACACCGTTTCTAAAGAGGGCGCTTATAAGCTCAAAGAGCTGCTCAAAGTCACAGAAGAATCGGCTACGGCATGCGCAGTTCCAGAGCTAGAGGGCAACGTCTGTGCGCAAATCCGGAGTATTGTTTTGCTTTCTGGCACCGCTATGTTTGACGTCATTGCTGATCCGTTTTTAGTGTGGTTGTTTACTGCGGGAACACGTGGCTCTCCTTCATAACAAACCCCCCACTACATCCTCAAAAGAGTCTTCAAACCAGCAACCACTCCCAATAACCCTCCCCTCCCGCCACCTCATCCAGCAAAATATAAGTGTACAACAGGTGTCAGTGTGCAGAGGTGTTGCGGTAATACGAGTATCAACAAATCAACTACCATCAGTATGTTTTAAATACATGGTTTGCACCACCGAGGCGTGGGACGCTGGCTTCTATTTTGGCGTCGGTAAAGGATTTCAAGGTTTGGGCGTGATTTGCGGCAAAAATAGTAATCCGTGTGCACTTTCCATTGAATTTCCCCTACCCCTCCCCTTGCCTCCTCTCACAGTAAAATAGCAATCCTATCCTATCCTATCCTGTCCCGTAACCCAGAGGTCGTTTAACCAGCATACTCCATCTTTCTCTGTCCTCAGCAACCATGATTGTTTCGCTCAGTGTCAAACCAGTCCATTCTCGAATGTTGTCCTCCCACCTCTTTTTCGGTCTCCCTCTTCTTCTACCTCCTTGCACTGTGCCTTGCAGAATAGTCTTTGCAAGGCCTGATGATCTGGTGACGTGGCCATATCATCGGAGTTTCCGTTTCTTCACCACTGTGAGCAGGTCATCGTGTTGTCCAATGGCTTGTGTGATGGTCTGTCGGACTTCGGCGTTGGTGAAGTGTTGGGTATAGGAAATGCCCAGAAGTCTTCTGTAGCACCTCATCTCCATGCTTTGTATTCTTCGTTGTAGATCTGCTGTGAGGGTCCATGCTTCGCAAGCATATAGGAAGATGGAGATGACAAGGGAGCGCAGCAGTCTTACTTTGGAATGTAGACTGATGGTCCTGTCTTTCCAAATGGGCTTCAACCTGGTCAGGGCAGCAGTTGTTTGTGCGATCCTGGAGAGGACTTCCTGTCGGGACCCATTGTCTGACACAATGGCTCCCAAATATTTGAAGCTATGCACTGTGTTGAGGGATTGGCCTTGGACTTTGATGTCCGTGTTGATGCCATTGGTGTTGTTGGTCATCATTTTGGTCTTCTCTGCACTTATTTCCATTCCATAAGCACTGGAGGTGGTGTCAAGTCTCTGTACCAGCTGTTCAAGTTCTTGTTCCTCTCCAGCCAATCCATCAATGTCATCCGCAAAAAAAAAATCAAATCAAAATAGCAAACGGCAGTATAAATGACAGATGCGTTATTTGAATAGAAATAACGCAAACATCAAACATTTTCTCTTTATCAAACCATCAAAACAATAAGTATGAAACGACACATCTGTCTTAATTGTCTAAATTACCTAGCCTGAAAAGAAACGCAAAATACATATAAAACAAAATTCGAAACATCAAATGTGATATTTCAAAAGAATGTAGACTTCGCGTAACAACGCCATGTATCAAAACAACGAAAACACAATACAAGTCATACAATAAATGTCACATCGTTCCATTTCTTAATTACCGAACATGAAACTTTGGTAAGCCCCGAAAATAATTCGTATCCGTGATCCTGCGCGACATTGCGTCTTACAGAGTATCTGTATGAATCTTGCCAAACACGAGGCGTATAGAGTATCTCAGTCTTTGCCAAAATGTGTTAGAACCCTTGTGGTCTCTGGTGCTCAGCATGACCCAAGTCAAGGCTGAATGTCACAAGGTTGCGCAGGAAGAAAAGCGAAACATGAAACAGAAGTCGCCACCTTGCTTGTTTATTCTGTGCGCATTGTTTAGGACCCCAGCGTGCTTCTAAGGTCACTCAACACGTTACAGCTTTCGAAACATGACAAAGGAGGGTGGGGTGTGGAGGGGGAGTAAAGGCGTCAGGAGGAAAGGAGCGGGGTACATACGGTATCAAAACCCGTTCAGGGCTCCGCACACACAGCAGATACCCATCTCCTCTCCTTCGCTGTCTTACCTTTCCTGGTTCTAAACCGAGCAAGGTACCCCATTCACAGCTGGGTG
This sequence comes from Oncomelania hupensis, assembly GCA_036898135.1. Classification (NCBI taxonomy): domain Eukaryota; kingdom Metazoa; phylum Mollusca; class Gastropoda; order Littorinimorpha; family Pomatiopsidae; genus Oncomelania; species Oncomelania hupensis. Next base: position 29,673,276 of record CM072515.1, read on the forward strand.
GAATGGGGATACCGGGTATGTTGTGCGCTAGTTTTATTTATTTATGTCCTTCAGTGGTTGCCTCCAAGTATGATCATCCATCCAAGTATTAACCACGCTGGACTTTGCTAAAGGAAACATTTCTAGCATGTGCCCAAACCACTACGTGACCGCGTCGTCAGCTTGTAATATAGGGTGGCCAGGCCAAGGTGAGAGGGGGGGGGAGGGGGGGGAAGGGGAGGTAAAACTTGTAAAACACAATATTACTTCTCTAAAGAAGTATATACTAAGACCTTTCTTTGACATGAAGCAGTGTTCGACTTTGGCTTACCGATTTTCATGCGCACAGCGAGAGAAGGTGAAAGGACGAATAGCACAGAATGACAAAGAACTCAAGTCAAGCCTAACAACAAAGAAAGGAAAGAGAAAACACAAGTGCTGGACCCTCACGGGTGCAGAGTTCCCTTCCGTGCTATCTCTCGCACACACACACTCTCTCTCTCACTCACTCACTCACACACACACAAACACAAACACGCACCTACACACACACGCATCTATACACACACCCTGTATTTCAGACAATAAAGAAGAAGAAAGACAAAAACTGAGAAGAAGGAGGAGGAGGAAGTGAAGGATTATTGTATCAGTGGAAATGTTGCAGGCGAAAATGTAGTAAATTAGCATAGCGAGAAACAGATAGTATCGAATAAACTGGACATTAATTCACTACTTATCTAAAGCGAAGTCCACGTGTGTCCAATTAACCTTCTTGAAGAGTTCGTTCCCCAGACCATCAGACAGACCTGGCTAAACCAAGAATAGTAGCCTATGCGACTCATATCTCTATTTGATCTAGCCTGTTGGGTCTCTGACACGACGTCAGACATAACCCAATGTGTCTCCCAAGTAGAACAGGTGGGAAGAATTTTCAAACAAAGAATATTCAAATGTAGTCCCATAGAAACGAGAATTAAATGATTGGTCAGAGAGTGTAGAACTCCATGGATATCCTCGGACCCCAAATGCTAGCAAGTCAGTTCGGATCAAAGTGCGCACATGGGAAACTCGGCAGGTGTCTGATGCTATAGACTCCGTGCCAAGGGTACCGCATACCCATATCTGAATAAGAATATTGTAGCCAGAGTTCTCAATTTTATAGTTCAGCACAGGGACGGTTTATGGAGGCAACGCATGACGCTTGCTCCCGTGGAAAAGAAAATAGACCATCTAGAATCTACCTCACCACGTCCGAACCCCGTAGCTACAAGACTCACCCGATCACCCGATCATCCTGAGAGGCAAGAACCCTCAACGTGATCAACAGACTACAGCTCATGCAGACGTAATGAAGCTAAGTCTCCCTACAATGCCAACTGAATCTCAACCTCCTCGGAAAACCCATAGTCAACCACCAACCCAATAGTATTAGACTACGGAAACCAAAACATTCTTAGATCTGCTTAGCAAATGATGAAGAAGACCTGCTAAGGACATTCATTACCCAGCACATTGAACAATTATAATTATTAATTTACATTTTAATGAAGTAATGTTAGAATTTGTGTTGCCTATATAAAAAGTTGAAATCACATACATACGACTGGTGTCATTCTATTTGTAATGTTGTTTCTTCTCTTGAGACCAAGTAACCTAGTCTTTTGATTAGTAATAAACATTTCTTAAATTGAGCCAAATGATACTTTAAATCCCGAGAACAAATAAAATTTTTTATGTGACCAAGCACCGTGATTATTCTCTCACACCGCATTGGAATTCTGGTACAAGAACGGCCGATAGAGGTAGCCTAACGCCCCATCTATCAACAAGTCTTACCCCCTAGTAAGAGGAACATATCTTCCCCAGAATATCATCACAATTATGAAGATACTATTCCCGGATTTTAAAGATACTGACGCTCATATCCTAGGCGGGCGAGTGCCATTTACATAAATACGACTATTGAGGCGTTAGACAATACACCTAAGATTACAAGCTGGCGCCTCGGATGGCTTGAGTTAGATTCTGTATTGACCAGTGCCTCTTGAACTGGAAAAGCTCATTATATGAAAATTACTACTACTACTACTACTACTACTACTACTACTACTACTACTACAACTACTACTACTAAATACGACAAACGAGGCATTAAACAACGTGCATAAGAATGCAAGTTGGTGCCTCGGATGGCTTGAGTTAGATTCTGTATTGGCTGTTAAACTGGAAAAGTGCAATATAATAGTAGTAATAGTAGTAGTAGTAGTAGTAGTAGTAGTAGTAGTAGTAGTAGTAGTAGTAGTAGTAATAATAATAATAATAATAATAATAATAATAATAATAATAATAATAATAATAATAATAATAATAATAATAATAAACAGATGACGTCATTATGATTGCAAAAGTTTCCTTTTGGAGGCATTGGTAAAGCCTAAATTTATACCAAACTTAAACCAAATCCCTCCAATTACTTTGGGAGAAAATAGGATTAGAAAAAAAATATAAGAAATTATGACGTCACCATGATGACGTCACACGATGTTGTCACTCAATATACCATAGTTTCGTTTAAGGCTCAAGGCATCTGTACTTCACTCGATTTGCATAAATATGGTTTTACGTTGCATGCATACGTAGTACGTTTGAGACGCGAACAATAGTAGGCCTACGTGTGGGACGCACTCGATAGATGTGATCGTTTTGTTTTGCAATGCATTCAATAACAGAATGTATTTACCATTGATTTAATTTTGGTTTGTTGTTATAAGAAGCTTGGTATAATGTTGATAATTGTCGTTGGTCGATATTATTGGAGAATTCTCTAGAGTTGGTTGTTTACCATTGATCGAATGATCTAGATCGATCCAATAGTTTGTTTGTTTGTAGATTATAGTCACACGACACTTTCGCATATAGGTGACTACTGGACCGATTTATACTGACACCAGCGGGCCAGTTGTTGGTAAAGGGGAAAATAATATGATCACACGTTGACCAATCCGGGATTCGAACCAGCGACCTTTCGGTTACTAGCAAGACGCTCTTACCAACTGAGCTACCCGGCCCCACTTGTAGAAATAGAAGCTGAGAGGTTCTTTTATGATGAAGAAAGTTGTATGACGTAAGACAGTGATGACGAAGTTTGTGTTGATTGGTTGTGGTGCGTCACGCTGGAGTGTTCTAAATTTTTCTGGAGTATAGAGAGACTATATGTACCGCACTGTTTCAAAAGAAAGTTGAAGAGTTGAAAGTTGTAGAGAGAAAGTGAAAAGCGATTAAGCGATTGTATGCAGTTGTTGATGTACGCTGAATAAAGTTGGAAAACTTCATACGACGACTCCTGTCTTGTTGCTGAGTGAACAGGTTGCGTGGATAAACGAATCCGAGTTACACTTATCAGGATTCAAGCATTGGGGCTGAATCAACTACTGATAAAAACCAACAACGAGTGTAACAATGCGTAAAGTCTAAGTATATACCAAACTTGAACCAAATCCCTCCAGTAGTTCGAGAGCAAATAGAATTAAAAAAAAATTATGATGTCACCGTGATGCAGTCATCCGCTATGCAAAACTTTTTGTCGCCTGGTAAGGTTCATTATTTGGCAATTAAGTACCAAGTTTCAAAAAGAAAAGTGTGAAAATGTCACCTCCGATGCTGGGCAGACGGACAAAGCCAAAAACAAAAGCTCCGGAGCTCGGCTTGAAGTTTGTGAACTAATAAAAAGAAAACAAACCGAAGAAGGGGAACGGAGGAAGGGAGAGGTATAATGAAAGAAGAAGAAAAAAGAATGATGGTGTAGACTTTGAAAGGTATGTTGGCAAAGTGCTTAGGGCGCTCGGGATCTAAGATCGAGAGAGAGAGAGAGAGAGAGAGAGAGAGAGAGAGAGAGAGAGAGAGAGAGAGAGAGAGAGAGAGAGGTAGACAGAGACAGACAGACCGAGACAAAGAGAGAAAGATAGAGATTCATACAGACATACATAGAGAGGAAGAGAAAGAGAGGGAGAGAGAGAAAAAGAGAGAGACATAACTACAGACAGACAGACAGAGCGAGAGAGAGAGAGCGAGAGAAACAGTCAGAGACAGATAGACAGAGACAGAGAGGCAAAAAGAACAAACAGTGAAAGTATTTTTAAAATACGGTTTTAGTTTCTACGTAGGCTACAGATGCTACATATGCTAAACGGGTGTCCAGAGAAATATGACGAAAGATCTCAACAAGAAAGCTTACATTTTTTTGCGCATTTGCAATGTCTGTTTTACAGTTGTGCTATTTATATATCATGTTTTTACTGAATACAATTTACGTTTAAAGCAAACTACAAATCAGAAGAGAATAAAAATGCCAAGATGCATGGGTGTTGTCTTAACCAAATAAAATGAACACAAAATGTCTTCAGTTTATAAAAAGGACAAAATGGGAGTTTGCTTTATTAAGTAAAACATTCACAAACTATCCTGGCACAAACAAAGCAAAAAACGACACAATTGAAGTCGTCTTGACCAAATAAAATAAACACGAAAGCATCTGTGTGCCAAAAAACAGTTGGCAAGATGTTTGCTGACACGACAGTATCTTTTTACGATGCGACACAAACTCAGGCAGTGAACAATATGTGAAGGCGGGAACAACAATAAACCGATTTTCATTATCTCGTTTGCCGCAACCAAAACTTTTCCTTCCACCCTTTCCGTCCACTCTCCTTCCGCTCTCTCCCCTTCACTCACACCTTCCGGGGAAAAAAAGGACTTACGCAGAATAACTATACACAGAGTTTGTCAACGTACCATGGACCAGCTCACCCCAAAACCCTCAACATCTCCAGTACCAAGCTCTGGTGCTCTCTCTCTCTCTCTCTTTCTCTCTCTCTCCTTCTCTCCCTCTCACGCACACAAACACACACACACGCACGTACACACACACACACCCACATTAATCATTACTCGTCGCGGTAGTGAGTACATCTGGCAAGCAGATTTACAGCAATTGCACCAGCAAGTGGATCCAGTGTTGTTAGCAACTGATGTAATAATTGTAATAGAGAATTGTCCAGTTAAATTTTTTTTTTTTAATCAACAAAGCTACATACAGGTTTAGCTGTTTGTGTTACGTTGGCGCGGTGGTAAAGAAAATGACGGCACAATTCAATCTTAAGCAATAACATGCAGACAGCGGTTCCAATCTCAGATTGGCGTCCTGGCGTGCCGAGAAACACAACCCTGATATACAGGCAAGCGCAGTGCTCCTTCCACTCTTCCGTACTGCTTCGGATGAGAGTATCAACCGAAGTCTGGTCTCTGCACGCATATATTTAATCGCATGGATTTTAAGACGTTTAAGATCTGAAGTTTGAAAAAATCAAAACAAAAATCTAAACGGCTCTAAAACTGTTTCTCAAGTATTAATATATCTGCGAGTGAATGCTTTTTTTCCCCTCTTGTCATTGGACAAAAGTGACCAGGTTGACAGGAGACAGATGCACCTGAAATCTGGCGACAACAGAACCCTTGCAGTCTGGAGGCTAAACCTGGCTTACAGGACATACAAATCACCGCAGAATGGAGTTTTGCTGACAGGCGAAAAATAACGTCTCTTACAAAGCATGTGTGGAAGAAATAAAGATATTCGATATAACTTAATTCAGTGCTTTTAATGTGTGTGTCCAAATGACGCTGGCCATTGAGATGCAGATGCACAGAAGAAGTCAGGGTGGAACTCACGTAAGCCAAGACTGATGTACAAGTTGTACACGTTATAAAGTCAAGAACACCGACTCTCACAAATCGGTCAGTGGTGTTACTCAAACATGATCGTCTTTGCCTGGTTGCGCAGACGACTTTTAACGCCCCTGGGCACATCGTGTAATCCTATAGAGACTCCAGATAATAGCGTTAAAAGACATCCTATGCTCAAGACCGATATTTAAGCTTAAACGACCTCTGCTATACGCAATGTGAGTTTGTGGAGGAAGGAGGCTTGACTTTTAGGTTACTACCTTTAAATCACTTCCACGTCAATGAGCACAACGACCATTAACCTACATCCCCGCCTGTCTCTTCCCTCCCCACCTCCACCCCCCTCTGTGGAGGTGTCTGTTGCAGCACGGAATAGAGCAGTAGTCTTGAATGTGTGTTGACCACAAAAAAGCAGCCAAGCATAAAAAATACAATCTGGTTTATATACATGCGGCTTTTAAAAAGTGTTCCCCTTTTTCTTGTCATACGCCCTTATAATCACCCCTTTATAATTATTAAACCAGGGGTATTTCATGTCTGAACACCACTACATCTTCATTCCTCGTATGTCCTTTTTTGACGCATTTTTGTATCTGATGCGGTTTCTTGCTGTCTTTTTTGGTACATTTACTTGGTCTCTGAATCATGTGTCAGTGTTACTGTACAGTCTGTGCAAGACAGTGAATGCTTGTATATGTATGTGTGCGTGCGTGTGTTGTCACTTTGTGTGTGTGGATGTGTGTGTGCGTGAGTGCAGGCGCGCGCGCTTGTTTGCGTTAGAGAGAGAGAGAGAGAGAGAGAGAGAGAGAGAGAGAGAGAGAGAATTGGAGTTTACGGAGGTGAATATGGGGAAGGAGGAGGGGCAGAATCAGAGAGTTAAAATTGAGTAAATTACCTAGACGAATTAGTTATTAGTTATTCATTGCTTACAGGGTCCAGCGGACTGCAAAGAGCCGAATCAGGACCACAAAATCAAGACCACTGCTTGGTTGAAAGAGGACTCACCTCTGATTCGCATTAAAGATCTGCTGAAACAACCCTAGTGGTAACACTAAAGGCACTCCACCAGCCGGTTACTTTACAATAAAGGCATCCCACGCAGGGGACTAATCGAATGGATTTTCGTAAGAGAGAGAGAGAGAGAGAGAGAGAGAGAGAGAGAGAGAGAGAGAGAGAGTTTATTTTGTTGTTGTTTATTACCTTTAACTTGCCTGAGGGCTGAGCCTATTTACACTTTAAATATCACCACAGGAGCAAAACCACAGCTATTCGACTACATAAAAAAGACTACACAAAAATGCTGATTACAGATGTCGACAGCCATAAAACAATATGCGGTGCTGAACGAAACTGTTTAACGCACCCCAATCTTGCGCCTATTTACACATAAATATCATCACAGGTCTTTTGGGGGGAGTCAGCCATTGCACAACAACAACAGACAAAAAAAACCACACAAAATAAATAAATAAATAAAATAAAATATTGTCTACATATAATCCTGTCTTATCCTATCCTATCCCGTAATTCGAAGGTCGTAGGGGCACCACAGATGATCGTTTGTTTAACCAGCGTACTCCATCTTTCTCTGTCCTCAGCAAACCTCATGGCATCGCTCAGTGTCAAGCCAGTCCATTCTCGAATGTTGTTTTCCCACCTCTTTTTCGTTCTCCTTCTTCTTCTGCCTCCATGCACCGTGCCTTGCAGGATGGTTTTTGCAAGGCCTGATGCTCTGATAAGGTGACCATACCATCGGAGTATCTGTTTCTTCATCACTGTTAGCATGTCATCGTGTTGTCCAATGGCTTGTGGGATGGTTTGTCGGATTTCGTTGTGGTGATGTGCTGGGTATAGGAAATGCCCAGAAGTCTTCTGTAGCATTTCATCTCCATGCTTTGTATTCTTCGTTGTAGATCTGCTGTGAGGGTCCACGTTTCGCAAGCGAATAGGAAGATGGAGATGACAAGGGAGCGCAGCAGCCTTACCTTGGAATTTAGACCGATGGTCATGTCTTTCCAAATGGGCTTCAACCTTGTCAGGGCAGCAGTTGTTTGTGCGATCCTGGAGAGGACTTCCTGTCGGGAGCCATTGTCTGATACAATGGCTCCGAAATATTTGAAGCTGTGCATTGTGTTGAGGGATTGGCCTTGGAATTTGATGTCCATTTTGATGCCATTGGTGTTGTTGGTCATCCTTTTGGTATTCTCTGCGCTTATTTTCATTCCATAGGCTCTGGAGGTGGTATCCAACCTCTGTACTCGCTGTTCAAGTTTTAATTCTTCTCGAGCCAATCTATCAATGTCATCCGCACAACGAAAGTTGGAGATTGCTCTACCGCCTATGCTGACTGTGCCTTCGTGATCTGCAAGGGCATCTGACACTCTGCAAGATCTTGTTACAAATAATGGTGAGGGCGTCAATTATCGATTCTCCTGCTTGAAGCAATTCCGCGGATATTTTGTCCACTCCCCTTGACTTCCCTTTCTTCAGCGATTGCACTTCTGCCTCAACTTCATCTCGGAGAATTGGGAGGATTTCTTCTTCTTCTCTGTTCTGGTGACATGCTAGAACTGATGGGTCTCCGATTGGTGTGTGGTTGTAAAGGCCAGAGCAGAACTCTGTCAATCTATCCAAGACTTCTTGTTCTTCTGTAAAGCATATGCCAGACTTTTGGATCTGTGTGATAAACGAAAAGAGATGAAAAAGAAAAAGAACACATCAAAGGGTGCTGATGCCTACCGAAAAATCAACAATGACATCGAAAAGGAATGCGCCCAGCAAAGGAGAACTGGATACAGAAGATCAATGCCAGGAAATAGAGAACAGTCTGAACAAGAACAATAGCAAGAAGGTCTACCAGGCTGACAAGTGTTAACAGCCCAAGGTCTCCACGATCCAAAGCAAGTCTGGCATATGCCTTACAGAAGACTACAGATATTAACGGTCGCAAAACACTTTTAAGTTTAAAGCAGACAGTAGACATTTCTTCAAATAGATAATAAGTCGATTTTTTTAAAAAGTAAAAATACAACGACAGGAAGACTTTTACAATTGAGATGTTCTTTTCGATTTCAAGCGGCTAGTGTATTCAGGCACGAGGCGTGCAATAATAGTTTTACTGTTTCTTTGATCTATGCTGTTGCTGGAGGGGCCTCATCTGTAATGTTTATTTGGTCAAAATATTGTAATTGCTTGTTCGAATCTTCGAGATGAATATAGAAAGTATTATGATGTAAGAAGGTGCGTAACTCCGGACGAGTTTTATTTCGATTGGTTGATTATGTCTTTCTGGAACGTTCTGCGGTTTTCTAGCTTGTTGATAGATTCTATATAAAAAGCGTGCTGTCTGCTTGTTTGTTTTTGTTGCTGTAGTTACTTTGGAAAGAGCTTGTATGCTTGTTGGTGCTGTTTGTTGCATAAAGTTTAAGAACCTCATAACGATGACTCCTGCCTTGTTGCTGAGTGAACGGGTTGCGTGGATGACAAATTAGAGTTACACAAAATTCAAGCATCGGGGCTCAATCGACTATTGCCGTGTAACAAAGACAAAGGCGGATGAAAGAGTCCAACGAGTAATAGCTATTTTTAAAACTTGTAGACGCCTTCCAACATTTTCACCTTTTTCAAATCCTTTCTCCCCAGTCGTTATTGCATGCTTTCGAGATCTTTCTTAAACGTTTTAGAATACAATATTTAACTGTTTCCCAACTTTATTCAGGTCTTGCAGCCTTACCGGGTTTTATGTAAGATAGCAAACTTTAAACATCGGGATCAACGTTCTCAGTTATTTATTACAAAGCCCTCTCCCTTTCTGGTATAAAACTTTATAACGGGCTCATCATTCATAACTGTGTAACATTATTCTTACAAATCGTGCTTCCGTTTTTATTGTCAAACACATTTCTCACTTCAACCGTGTATAAGTGTTATTTTATGATAATACTTAAAATATATTTCTACTAATGGTATAAATGTTCACTGGTATTAACGATTTATGACAGCTGTTTTCACATGAATGCCTAAGCAATCACAACATATTGGGGATCATCATACCGTCATTTTTACGATGCTTTCCTTTGCCAGTTATTTTTATTATTAAGATCTATTCCAAGTTTTAGACGAAACTAATCAAACTGCTATTATGTGTTTTTATTTTCTTCAAATAATGGCTTTTTTAAATCTTTAAATTACCCTGTTGAATTTTTTTTTGTTTCCTCGAAAGCCTACCCGTTCCTCACACCCCCCCCCACACACCCCCACACCCACACACACCCACAAACACACACACGCACGCACGCATACATACGCGCGCGCCCATACCCGTTTATTTATTTTGACAGCTTTAGTTAGCCTGCATACCGTAATATAGAATTTAAAAATTAGATTATTGCTGCTTTCATTTATAACGGGCTTTTGCGTAGTCTAGTGTTTTACGATAAGCCAAGGTTGGAATCCCGTGGTGGGCAACATAAAAGGGGCCATTTTCGCTGTCCATCTTAGCAGTATCATTGTTCAGTTTTCATGTAGGTCCCTATCCCTCTTTTCCTGGTATGCTTATACCTATCCTATCCTATCCTATCACGTAACTCGGAGGTCGTAGGGGCACCACAGATGATCGTTTAGCCAGCGTACTCCATCTTTCCCTGTCCTCAGCAACCTTGGTTGTTTCGCTCAGTGTCAAACCAGTCCATTCTCGAATGTTGTCCACCCACCTCTTTTTCGGTCTCCCTCTTCTTCTACCTCCTTGCACTCTGCCTTGCAGGATGGTCTTTGCAAGACCTGATGATCATACCATCGGAGTTTCCGTTTTTTCACCACTGTGAGCAGGTCATCGTGTTGCCCAATGGCTTGTGTGATGGTCTGTCGAACTTCGTCGATGGTGATGTGCTGGGTATAGGAAATGTCCAGAAGTCTTCTGTTGCATCTCATCTCCATGCTTTGTATTCTTCGTTGTAGATCTGCAGTGAGGGTCCATGTTTCGCAAGCGTATAAGAAGATGGAGATGATAAGGGCGCGCATCAGTCTTACCGTGGAAAGTAGGCTGATGGCCCTGTCTTTCCAAATGGACTTCAACCTCGCCAGGGCAGCAGTTGTTTGTGCGATTCTGGAGAGAACTTCCTGTCGGGACCCATTGTCTGATATAATGGCTCCGAAATATTTAAAGTTATGCACTGTGTTGAGGGATTGGCTTTGGACTTTGATGTCCCTGTTGATGCCATTGGTATTGTTGTCATCATTTTGGTCTTCTCTGCACTTATTTCCATTCCATAGCCTCTGGAGATAATGTCAAGCCTCTGTACCAGCTGTACAAGTTCTTGTTCCTCTCCAGCCAATCCATCAATTTCATCCGCAAAAGGAAGGTTAGATATTGCTCTTTCCCCTATGCTGACTGTACCTTCGTGATCTGCAAGGGCATCTGACATGATGCGCTCTAGGAAGATATTGAAGAATGTTGGAGAGAGTAGGCATCCCTGACGCACACTGATTGTTGTTCTGAACCAATTTCCGATGGCGATGTTGTGGAGGACTGCATTGGTAGCCTTGTCATACAGGCTTTTGTTGACTTCAATAATTTTATGGATGATGTTGTACACTCTCATGGTTGCCAACAGAGCTGCGTGCCAGAATCGTTCAAACGCCTTTTTGAAGTCTACGAACACATGATATAGATGTTGTTGGTGCTGTAGGTATTTCTCGCAGATTATTCTGAGGTTGAAAATCTGTTCAGTGGTCCTTTGCCCTGCCATGAATCCTGCTTGTTCTTCAGCTATGATTTGTTCAGCTTGGGGTTTCAATCTGTTGAGTATTATTTTCAGGAGGACCTTGCTGGGATGGCTGATGAGGCTGATGGTGCGGTAATTTTCACATTCCTCTTTTGGGAAGAGTGATGACAAGCGACTGGGTCCATGGTGTAGGCCACTCCCCACTCTGCCAGATCTTGTTACAGATAATAGGGAGTGCCGTCAATCATCGATTCTCCTCCTGCTTGAAGCAGGTCCGCGGGTATGTTGTCCACTCCTCCTGACTTCCCATTCTTCAGCGATTGCACTGCTGCCTCAACTTCTTCTCGGAAGATTGGGAGGATTTCTTCTTCTTCTTCTTCTCTGTTCTCATGACATGCTAGAACTGTTGGGTCTCCGTTTGGTGTGTGATTGTAAAGATCAGAGCAGTACTCTGTCCATCTGTTCAAGACTTCTTGATCTTCTGTAAGGCATATGCCAGACTTGCCTTGGATCGTGGAGACCTTGGGCTGTTTAACACTTGTTAGCCGCTTCACAGTCTGGTAGGTCTTCTTGCTGTTGTTCTTGTTCAGGTTATCATATGATCTATGGCGGTGTGGACGTTAAACATTTGGTTCAATAATTACGATATCCTTTACCTCTTCAATACTTTGCCCCTTATCCAAATTCAAGATATATGCTTTATATAAAAACAAAAGTCCAGTAATAGGTGAGGGGCGGGGAGAGGGAAGAAATCTTTGTAATTAAAATCTCGAGAAAATTTTTCTGCGAGGTTGAATAAACCACTAAACAAGAAACGACGACTATTCACAAAAGTTCAAAATGATTTACATGCTTGAATAAAATTAACTAAAATTAAAATAAACCGCACTTTGTAATCATGGAGAGAGAAAGAAGAAGAAAAACAACGAAACATTCCGACAAAAAGGGAAATAAATATAACATGAGATGTCAGAGTTGGCACGATTTCTTCGCTGTTCTCCTCACCGACTTCAAGAAAAGCTTTGTACCTGTGTTCCGTGCGTTCACCGATTTTAGCATCCTATGACGTGTTGACGTGAAGACAAAAATTTGAGGGAGGGGGGGGGGAATGGGTAAGGGGGTGAAGGGGAGAGAGAGAATGAGTGTGCTTAGGTGATTGTGTGTGTATGTGTGTGTGTGATTGCGCGCGTGCGGGAGGGTGTGTGTGTGTGTGTGTGTGTGTGTGTGTGGGTGTGTGTGTGTGTGCCGTTTGCGTAAAAAAAATAAAGGTGGGGGGGGGGGGGCAAACGTGGCATGTCAAATGCATGTGTTATTCACTGTATGATACTAAATAACCACGTGTATGGGTCTGCGGGGTTTGCGGTAGGATACCAGTATGTCAGCAATCTGACGAATTTGCCAGAAAAGCAGAGCAAACAAAGAGAAAGTTGGCAGCTCTGCATGTTTAGTCATGTGTAATATGCTATCGTAATGGCTCATTATTCTACACAGATACTTGCACTGAGAACTTTCCCTGCAACAATTGTCAATCGCATTTATTTAAGCTCATCGAAAATATCCTGGTGGTACAACGGAGGACCTTTCTGTACTGGCTCCTCACTTCCATCCGCGTCCCTAAACACGTTAAAGAACTCGGTTATTGTGCTATAGAGCAAGTGACAGGATGAATGTGATATTTATAATCTCTCATCTCCATTGTCTACAAAGAAATGTAAGCATGCAGAACGAGTGGCGTAGCGCCATAACAAAACCAAATGCCAGCTGGCTGCCGCTACTCAATATTCAGTTACAAACACCATTGCAAGTGGTGTGGAAAGGGGGGGGGGGTGGTTGGGGGTTGTGGTGGTGATTAGGGATGGGGGTTGTTAAACTATAGGAGTGTCGCAGAAAAGTAAGAAGATACCGCACCGACCCTGTATTTGTAGGTTTTCACCATATCTAAAGAAATACCAACGCACATTTGCAACAATTTGCACCAGGTTAGCTAATTGCATCGCATGTAAAAAAAAAGGTAAAGGTAAAGGTAGTCCCGTAGCCTTGTGGCCGTAGGGGAGCGTGATGTTGGAGATCACACTTATCTTGGGCCAGCGTAATGAGGGTGATGCCCAACTCTCTCCCTCGCTGCTTTACCTTCCCCACCCTCAAGAGAGTAGGTACTCAATCACAGTTGAGTCAACTGGGGGCGTTGTTGTTTGTCGCTTCACACCTTAGCGGTCACCCATCCAAGTGCTAACCGCATGTGGTGCAGTGATATTTGTTTTGTTAGTTTTCGAGCTATAAGCTCCAGCTCGGGATCTTTATCCGTCCGTCCGGCGCCCGGGGGTGACATTTGGCATTTTTCTCTGAAACTAAACAGATTTCTTTGAAACTTGGTATTCAGTTAGGAAATTGTGAACCCGGTCAGAATACACAATATTATGCATATTAGGTGACGTCATCTGGGTGATTTCATAATTTGTTGTGGTTTTTTCCTTTTTATTTACTCCCATATTACTGGAGGGATTTGGTTCAAGTTTGGTATGTACTTAGACTTTACGCTTGCTTCCAACGTATGGAAATCAAAAAATGTAATCATCGTGGCTTAATTGTTAAAATAAATTTTTTTAAAAATCTCCGTGTGTCTTGAGCCTAACAAAACTGACAAAAGACTATGACATATTTAGTGACGTCATCGTCCGACAACATCACGACATAAATTGTGGTGTTTGTTTTTTTTTCTCATTCTAATTTTCTCCCAAACTACTAGAGGGATTTGGTTCACGTCTGGCATATACGTAGACTTTATCTATGCCTCCAACGTAAAACCAAATTTCTGCAAATCGATTGAAGTAATTTTTTCCCCACATTTCTTTTACATTTTGTATATATGAAAGTCTACAGATGCGTTGAGCTTTCGTCAAAACTTATGTATATCGAGTGACGTCATCGTGGTAAAATAATATTTTTTAAATTTATTTTGCACACTTTCCCCAAAACTATGGGCGGATTTCTTTGAAACTGGGTATTTCGTTTTTAAAAAAAAAAACAAATAGTGAACCTTACCAGACGACAAAAAAATTATTCATATCGAGTGACGTCATGATGTGACGTCATACTTTGTTGTGCTTTTTTCTAATCCTATTTGTCCCGAACTACTGCATGGATTTGGTTCCAGTATGGTATCTATTTAGATCTTAACTGTGCCGCTAAGGTAAAACCAAACTTATGCAAATCGAATGACGTAATCATCGTGACGTAATATTTTAATTTTTTTTAAAACTAAAAACTCCGTAACCCCACAGAAGCTTGACACCACCTCCAAAGCCTTTGGGGTGGAAATAATGACCAAAATGATGACCAACAACACCCATGGCATCAATGCGGACATCAAAGTCCAAAACCAATCCCTCAACACAGCGCATAGCTTCAAATATTTAAGAGCCATTGTATCAGACAATGAGTCCCGACAGAAAGTCCTCTCCTGAATCGCACAAACAGTTGCTGCTCTGTCAAGGTCGAAACCCATTTGGAAAGACATGACCATCAGTCTACACTCCAAGGTAAGGTTGCTGCGCTCCCTTGTCATCTCCATCTTCCTATACGCTTGCGAATCCTGGACCCTCACAGCAGATCCACAACGAAGAATATAAACCATGCAGATGAGGTGCTACAGATACTTCTGGGCATTTCGTATACCCAGCAAATCACGAAAGACAAAGTCCGACAAACCATCACACAAGCCATTGGACAACACGATGACATGTTCACAATGGTAAAAAAACGGAAACTCCGATAGTATGGCCACGTCAACAAAGACCATGCTGCAAGGCACTGTGCAAGAAGGCAGAAGAAGAGGGAGACAGAAAAAGAGGTGGGAGGACAAAATTCGAGAATGGACTACTTGACACTGAGCGAAACCATGAGAGCTGCTGAGGACAGTGAAAGATGGAGTAAGCTAGTTAAACAATCATATGTGGTGCCCCAACGACTTTTGAGTTATGGGATAGGATATGATAGTGTGTGTGTGCGTGCGTGCGTATGTGAGTAAGTGAGGGAGCGAGTGAGAAAGAGAAAGAAAGAGAGAAAGATAAGATAACGATTTCATTTTGCAAGGGTAAAAGAGTAGTAATAATAATAATAATAATAATAATAATAATAATAATAATAATAATAATAATAATAATAATAATAATAATAATAATAATAATAATAATAATAATAATACAGGATGCTAAGTACGCGCCTTTCCCCAAGGCTCAAAGCGCGGCGATCTATACCAACATACACGCTCACCTGTATCATTTACCCTCACACACACCAAATACACATACATCACTCAAACAGGTGGTGTAAAGGCAGGGAGATCGCTATTAGAAGACGGAAGAAAATCGAATTTTTATTTTTGAAATTTTTATATTGACTGCATCCTGTACCATTCATCCATTATTGAAACGCTGGATGCGCCTATTTATATCTTGCCCTGGGGGCTTTAACAATAACTATTAAATACAACTCAATGTTATAACATTCACATCATGGAACAATAACAAATAAACAAACTCATCATTAGAAAAAATCATTTTCAAACAATTGAAATCAAATTAATGTTGTTAATATCAATCAACAACATTAACAATTAATGTATATTTAATTTTTAATGTTTTTTAAGAGATGATGCAAATTTAGATACTAGAGTGCGGAGATCTTCAGGAAAGTTATTCCACAAAGTGGAACCGGAATAAGCTACATGACATGTAGACTAGTTTTTAAGCGATCAATTCTTGGAATTGGAACATTTAATTTTGTGGACGATCTGGCTTTTTTTGTTGTTGAAAAGATAGGGAGGTGCATTGCCAGAAAGGAGAATATTGATCCGTTTATAGTCATCTGGAGATACATTTTTGTTTAACTGCACGTTTGTGAATTCTAATTAAAAACTTCATTGCATTACCACTAGGAGAATCCCAAATAGTAGAAGAATAATCAATAAAATAATGATTGAATATGACCGGAATAAATTATGAGAAGGTAAATTTTATAAATTCTTTATCCTTGATAATTGATAAGTCCTTTTAAAAATAGTGTTACTAATATTTGAAATATGTTTTACCCAGGACACCAAGAAGCTTATGACATTGTACTTCATCAATTAGTGTATTGCAAATTTTTAATGGAGGAAGTTTTATAGATACATTTTGTCTTTTCTGTCTTGTTGTAAGTAGCATGTGTTTTGTTTTGTCTGGATTGAGGGCCATGTGGTTGTATTCAGTCCATTCCTGTAGTTCACTAGCCCCTTTTTGTAATGAGGAGGAGAGATTATTCAAGTCTGTATTTTGGGAGTGTAATGTAGTGTCATCAGCGAAGAGTTCACAAGAAGTAGAAATAGAAAGGGGGAGATCATTTATGTAGATAGAAAATAACAAAGGTCCTAAAATTGATCCTTGCTGTACTCCAGCTGTAACAATTTGAAAATGTGACTTTTGGTTATTTACATAAAGACACTGCTCTGTGTCAGTAAGAACTTGGAACTTTGTCCTTTTATTAGCAAAACCACATATAATTCCAAGAATGAAACAAGGCTCATAGCCCAGGGGGCATTTTAGACAAAGGTAGGGGAAAAAAATGGGGGAGGGGAATTACAGACATTAAAAAACAATGAATGGCACAAAAAAGACTGCTCCATAGGCATCACATGACATAACCCTGAAATGTCAAACACCCATTTTAAGGTTTACATTGGTTCAGTATGGAAAGAAAAGTGTACAGCATTGCATGGTTCACAGAAGCAGACAAATGGAAATGTACAATATATAAATAGTGACATAACTCCAATAAAGCAGCTCAAATTTAGCAATATGCTCTTTGATTCAGTACTCATCAGCTGGTTACATTTAAAGACATTAGAATGAGTCCAAAAGTATTTTCTAAAAAAGGTACTTTTCCAAAGATGTTTTCTATCAGCAAGGAATATTACTGTTACATGTAAATAAATAATGAAACTCGACACCAATTTCATCTAAGTCACACAGTAGTACAATAGTACACAACCGTTGTTTTTAAGGTACACTATTGTATTTTTGAAACTTTTGAACTTTGTAACTTTGTCCTTTAAGTTCATAAAATCATCATTAAACAATATTAAATAAGGCTCCAAACCCATAAGGGGGAGGCCAAAGGGGGGGGGGGGCGTGAACCCAAAAAAGGGGTGGGGTGGGTTGGGGGTGATGGGGATACAACAAAGATGCAGAAGTCAACAAGAACGGCATAACCGTGTACATGAATATTGCACACACACACACACCAAAATGACATACTAACATTAAGTTAATATACAAGCACCAGATGCAGAAAAAAGATATAAATAAACAAATCGATAATATTTAAGAAAAAGGTAATAGACAAGTGAAAAAAATACCCCCCCCTTCCACCCCCCACCCCCCAAAAAAATTCAAATAGCTCTCAGCCAAGAAAATAGAAGTTCGAAATAAAATTAAAAGAGAACTGTGCGTCACTATTGGAAAGAAATACTGTGCGTCACGATTGGAAAGAAAAAGAGAAAGAGAAGAGATAGAGAAGAGAAGAGAAGAGAAGAAAGGAAAGAGAGAGAGAGAGAGAGAGAGAGAGAGAGAGAGAGAGAGAGAGAGAGAGAGAGAGAGAATCTGCACCCGTTATGTTCCAGCACTTATTTTAACTCATTTTGACAGTTGTACATGTAGTCAAAACACACAGTACACCATGCTTTCGCATTACACTATGATGATGATGATGATGATGATGATGATGATGATGATGATGATGATGATGATGATGATGATGATGATGATGATGATGATGATGATGATGATGATGATGATGATGGCATGAATGATGATGATGATCACGTGTTAAATGTCACATAATGGCAATCATGATGATGCTGATGATAATGCTGATAAATGTAATAATGATGATGACGATGATAATTACAACGACGATGAAGACTGTTACAAAGATGACGAGGATGCACCTCGATGATAACTGTGACGCGCAGACGACGGTGACGATGAAATGTTAAATGTAATGTCAAGTGGGTGATGAGACTGTGGCCTTTTTGCAGTTTTCTTGCATTGTTTCTGGTGTTTTTACCTACCGTCATTACTGCTTTCATACTGACTGACATCCCGAAGGTTCACACAACCTGTGTGTCGATTTATCGTCGTTATCCATAAAAAGACTTACAGATTTTTGTAGCACGATAGCAGATGCTTTGGCACAAGCTTGCAATTTCCATTACTCGTTATAGGGGGAAAAAATCGGCTTTCTTCTCGCGCTCCCCCTTTTTTGCAACCCATTACTCCACTCTCCCAGTACAGCAGTTACATGATTTTAGCCAACGTCACCGTCGTAAACCCGAGGATTTGGATAGCAATTTCAGTTGTAAATAACATTAACAGACTGGAACAGGTGCAAACAACACTCAATGATGTACGCAAATGTGTTTTTTATGATACAAAATACAATAAAACCTTGCATTACTGTCTCGCATAGAAAAACAAAAATTAGAACATGCTGATAAGATACGTGAACTTTTCTGAGTTAAGTGAAGAACTCATCCTATAGATGGTGACGGTGTTGTTGGTGGTGTGTGCTGCTGCTGCTGCTGCTGATGATACAGATGCAAAACATGTTCAATACAATAATATCTCTTCCCCCACCCCACCCCCATTCGAGTATTACACCCCCTTCCTCGTAAATGAAATAACACATTTAAAAATAAATTACTTAACATGCAATTACAAAATATTATTGTTACTATAAAAATATAATTTATTTTGTGGTTTATTTCTTGGGTCTCCTTCTGGCAAGCATACAACCTACAGAAGTCTTTGATTGCATGCACGGGTTGCACAAGATTAATGGATTCAAAACTAGTTGGAAATCGCCATGTTGAGACAAGTGATGAAGGGGCAAAAGGGAGGGATGAGGGTGTCCAAAAGAAAATTAACAAATGCTGGACCATAACATGAGCAGAGTTCCCTCACGTGCACATTCACACACACACACGCACACACACACACACGCACACACACAAAAGCAAGCAGTCACCTGCACACTCATATCATTCCCACATTTAAACCTGACGGACAAAGCCAAAAACAATAATTCCCCCAGCCTACAGTTCGGGAACTAATAATAAATGGTGAAATATACTGATAGTTTCAATTTCGAATTTGAAATTTGATTTAGTAGTGCAGTATGCAATTCTCTCTCTGAGCCTTTCCATCGCCTGTTTGTAGTGTCTGCCCCCTTTTCTCCTATAATTTTTACACACACGCGCTCGCACAGACATAGACACATAGCCATTGACATGCGTTTTCCTGTACGGTTTTTTGTCTGCCACGTGTGAAGATTGACTGACAGGTTCACGGGAGTTCAGAGGCGCGTGCACTGTGACCCCTGACCTCTTCATGCACGTGTTGACTTGTCAGTCCAAAGCCAGTTTTATTTCCCTTTCCTTCTACTCATCATAACGACAATAAAAAGTGCCGTGTCCGATGGCAGCTTGTTAAAAACGTTCATTAGGACGGCTGGTGGGGTTTTGTGTTGCGATTGCTGCGTTGGCAATTGGTCTTGACTTGAATAGATTAACGTCCCCGGACACAAAGCGTATAGTAAACCAATCATCCCTTTATAAACGAAATAACCAACTAAGCATCTGTTTGGCATAATGGCGGCGGAAAGTACTAGGACATCTTCAATAAGCGCGAAAAGGCAGCTGAACTTCTTTGACCCAGTCCTATACCCTGAAGTCGATCATAGTCGATTTCCGTTCGTCCATCTGAAAATCAGAATGTCTTTCACACCTGTGTGTTTCCCTCTTCCCACTCCTCAATGCGCAAAGAGAGAGAGAGAGAGAGAGAGAGAGAGAGAGAGAAAGGTGAGCAAGGAGAGTGAGATAGAAGAGAAGAGGGAAATATATGAAGAGAGAAAGGAGCGGGGGAAGAAAGAAAGTTTTTAAAAAAATAATGGATGAGGGTAGGGGAGGAGTGGGGTGGAGATGGGGATGGGAGGAAGGCGTTCGGGGAAGAATGCACATAAGGCAGTTTAAGCCTTTTGAAACTGGCACCTTGAACTCCCAGCGACCTATAACAAACCATAACGGATCGAGGTGCTAAATAACAGTATTTTCTTTGTTTTAAAGCTGTATTGCGTGGGTCAAAACCTTGTTAAAAATAAATAAATAAATAAATGAATAAAAGAAAGAAAGAAAGAAACATTGACAAAACGTCAAACTCACGAACGCACACACATATAACACACTCTGTTCCCTCTAGGCAAGAATAATTTATCAGTAACTCGAGATAATTTATAAGAAAATCGAGATCGTTTATTTAAAAAAAATTCGCATAGTAAAGCTGAAAATAGAGATAAAGTGTTAAGTGTTAATCAGTGATAAGCTGGCAAATTTCCTTACAGAAAAATGAAAGTACGTTGCCAATTACTAATGGGGACAAATTGCGCTGAAAGCCGAAAGTTAGATTGAAGACCTGTCCATCCATATACTTCGGGTTGAAAAGAGGGAAGAAGAAGATGAACAAGAAGAAGAACAAGAAGAAGAAGAACGATGATGATGATGATGATGATGATGATGATGATGATGATGATGATGATGATGATGATGATGATGATGATGATGATGATGATGATGATGACGATGATGATGATGCCGACGACGCGAAGAAAAAGAGAGCGAACGCGGCCCAATCAATCAATTACGTCCTTTAGGGTGGGAGGAAGAAGAAGAAGAAGGAGTAGGTGGTGGAGGAGACTATTTATTCTCACCTTCATACCCATCTCATCAGTGCCGTCATTTCCTAAACGGCGTTTCTCAGGGGCGTTTCTGTAAAATCCCCCACCTCAGCATCGTTTGCATTTTTTAGAATCTGTAAAAAGACAGCCAGCAAGACAGGGGAATACATTTCGAAAATACGTACTGTAACCACAATCAAGTTGGAGAGAATACACACTACATACAATGCAAAACTCACTCTGCTGCCAAAGCGGTTAATGCATGTTGCCTACAGTAAATCGTCTCTGAACGTTGTTCTCTTCTGGATGTGCAATTTGTTTTTTGGCGCACGCGACAGCCAGAAGTGATACTGCACTCACAAAATTTGGTCTTTAAAATGTGAGGGAGTAGCTGATTCCCAGCAAACAATTTGTCAGTATACCCAAGAAAGAAAAATCTTTACCGAAAGTCGATTCCTGTTGTGACAATGCCCTCGCAACCCAAGTTGCTGTGCATACAAGCGAGCAACTTTACAGACTGAGCTGATTCTCCTTTGTGCTCAGAAGGAAAACACATTTCTCTTAATCTTTGAATAATAAGGCTTTCTAAGTATTATCACAGATATAATCAAAATAATAAGAAACCTTTCCACATATTTTAATGGAAAGGGAGAAAGAAATGTTGTATACCGATATTTTATTGTCATGTAGACCAGCAACAACAGAGTCCCCTAACATAAGCGTATTGGCATCTGGCTGGAGGTCTGTAAGTTGTTGCCATTTCAATGTTAGCATATGGAGTGGTAGCTTCAGATGGATAAGGGCTACTGCATCGATTGAATTTTGTTGATTCATCCTTGGTAGCTATTTTGGAGGTGTTGTTGATCTTCAAACAAACTGTGCCAATTTCACCATCACCATCATCTACGGCTTTTTGGTGAAATCTATCCAGCATAGATTTGGGGTATACGTAATTTGTGACCGGCAGCTTGGACCGAGGCTTTTGGTGTGGGTCGTTTGACCTTCTCAAGAGATTTGCAGGGAGGATTCAGTTGTGTTTCAGGCGTCGGCCTCCTTACTGTGTGCACTGGACGTGAGCCAGGTGGTGCAGGCTGACACTGAGCGCTAGAGTTATTAGTTACCACAGTTCTCACGTCGTCAATTTCATTTTAAAGTTGTTTCGCGTTTCTCTCAGCATTGACCTGAAGGCAAATATTTCATCTCGTACAACTTTCACAACGCGCTGAAATTCTTCAACTGGAATATATTCTTCATTCATCTGAATCCCGATCTCGGCTGTGCTGATGTTGGTGAAGAAGACAGTAGTAGCTTCATTCATGCAGCCAGCTTTATTACCTAATGTTGCAGGGAGAGGACCAGCATACGTAATTTCATTCACTGGTTGCGGTGCATAATCAGAGAGAAGTATTTATGATACATTTTTCACAGACGAGATTGCATCGTCCTTTGGTATTTCTGCAATGAGATCTGCAATCAGCTCCATCACCACGCTTGCCGCTTCATCTGATGACGTGATGAGAGGGCTGGCGAATGAATCAGGTATTGCGGGAGAAAGACCGATTACAGTCGTGTCAGTAGGTGAGGAAGCAAGACTTGTTGCCACATCAGATTGCTAAGGTGCAAGAACGGGGCTGACAGTTGTTTCAGACGGACTATCTATATATCATGTGTTCGTAGACTTCAAGAAAGCGTTTGACCGAGTCTGGCATGCAGCCATGTGGGCAACCATGAGAATGTACAACATCCTATTTTATCCTATCCCGTAACTCGGAGGTCGAAGGGGCACCACAGATGATCGTTTAACCAGCGTACTCCATCTTTCTCTGTCCTCAGCAACCCTGATTGTTTCGCTCAGTGTCAAACCAGTCCATTCTCGAATGTTGTCCTCCCACCTCTTTTTCGGTCTCCCTCTTCTTCTACCTCCTTGCACTGTGCCTTGCAGGATGGTCTTTGCAAGACCTGATGATCTGGTGACGTGGCCATACCATCGGAGTTTCCCTTTCTTCAACACTATGAGCAGGTCATCGTGTTGTTTAATGGCTTGTGTGATGGTCTGTCGGACTTCGTCGTTGGTGATGTGCTTGGTATAGGAAATGCCCAGAAGTCTTCTGTAGCACCTCAACTCCATTCTTTGTATTCTTCGTTGTAGATCTGCTGTGAGGGTCCATGTTTCGCAATAAGTATAGGAAGATTAAGATGGAGATGACAAGGGAGCGCAGCAGTCTTACCTTGGAATGTGGGCTGATGGTCCTGTCTTTCCAAATTGGCTTCAACCTCGCCAGGGCAGCAGTGGTTTGTGCGATCCTGGAGAGGACTTCATGTCGGGACCCATTGTCTGATAAAATGGCTCCTAAATATTTGAAACTATGCACTGTGTTGAGGGGTTGGCCTTGATCTGATGTCCATGTTGATGCCTTTGGTGTTGTTGGTCATCAATTTGGTCTTCTCTGCACTTATTTCCATTCCATAGGCTCTGGAGATGGTATCAATCAAAGAACTTCACAGTGTGCTCTGCATTGTTTACAAGGCACAGCCGCACGAAAAAAGTGAAAGAGAGAGAGAGAGAGAGAGAGAGAGAGAGAGAGAGAGAGAGAGAGAGAGAGAGAGAGAAAGAAAGAAAGAAAGAAAGAGAGAGAGAGAGAGAGAGAGAGAGAGAGAGAGAGAGAGAGAGAGAGAGAGAGAGAGAGAGAGAGAGAGAGAGAGAGAGAGAGAGAGAGAAGGAATAAAGAACGACGACGACGACGAAGAAGAAGAAGGAGAAGAAGAAGAAGAAGAAGAAGAAGAAGAAGAAGAAGAAGAAGAAGAAGAAGAAGAAGAAGAAGAAGAAGAAGAAGAAGAAGAAGAAGAAGAAGCATGATATAATAAAAACGACCAGAGGAAGAAAATAAGATGAAATCCGCCAGCACAGCAGCACTCGGTAGAGTCGGACTTCTAACCCAAATAAAACTAAAAGGGCAAAGTCCATATGACTCACATGCTCCTCAAAAAACTTGCAATGTTTAACATGAAAATTACTGCCCAGAAATAACAAAAAATGAAACAGTGGCATTAAAATGCAAAGTAATACCGACTTTGATCTTTTTATTCTCTTGACCTTGAGATGACGTTGACCTTCGGTTCCAAATACACTCACGTAATATTAAATAAACTACAGCTAAAGGTGTATTATGCCCAAAAAAACCGATGATCCTGGCATGACCTTGGCCTTCAGTGACCTTAACCTTGGGATGACCTTGACCCTTACGTGACCTCTCATGCTCATGTATAATCAAATAACCCAATGTTGTTGCATACCAATGGTTTCATAAATAGAGCCATCACACTGTACGATGACCTATTTTTGTATGTTTTTGCAAAGCCTAAAATGACCCTGACCTTCAAGATCAACTCAAAAGCGGAACACAAAAGAAAGATCAATCTATCATCTCTAAATACAGCAAGTGTGAACTTAATATCTTTTATTGTTTATGGCCAAGGTCAAGGTACATTTACTGACTTTGGAAAGCTCCAGTGACCTAGACCTTGGAGCGAAGCTGACCAAATGTGCATAGGATGTGTGTCTCATTGATATTTATCATGCCTCAAAGAATCACAAGTTCAATAATAATAATAACTTAGAACAAAAGTGAAAAGACAGGCGGAGGGACTGACCCCCCCCCCCCCCAATCCCTCCCTTAAAAAAGGTCAGTTTTGGACTATTGTCACGTGAGGGGCGACAACTAAATAAACTTAAGGAAATAAAAAATGTTCCCCTCTCGTCCCATTCCTAGAACAGGGGTAGGAAGTAGCGAAATGCATGAAAGGTTGCAGAAAAGACCGAAAAGTAAAACGAACACAAGGTAGTGTCTTTCTTCTCTTTTAATTACAAATTTACACATAAGGTTCAATACTAAAAAAAAAAAAACCACAACTAACGCGAATAAGACGAATCGACGTTCCCCAACGAAAGTTAGTTTTTGCTTCCTATATCTTTTCGAAAATCAATAGTTCTTTTAGTCTCAGCTTTGATGACACCCCGAATGGTGCTCACACTCGCAGCTACATTCAGATTACACAAAGTACTTAGCTTCACCAAGCGTCTATGCGCAGAATAGTCACTGTCTATGCTGAGAATCTTGGCAACAACGTCATCGTAGTGGAACGCTGGTCTGCTTGAACGCCCAGCTTGGCCCGAGGTGGAGATAGCTGATGTAGCCTTGACTTCACTCCCGTGTCCCCGTCTGACTCGCCAAAACCCACAATAAATCTGAAACATAGCAAAACGAGCTAGAGCACCGGAGTTAGGCAAAAATGCCCGACTCCCTTGGAAGTCGGGTGCCATCAAAACAAAAATAAAAAATGCAAAAATGCACACACAATACCCAACGCATGAACGACGGTAAACCGTAACAGCAACCCTAACTTTATACAACTAGTAAAATTTGGCCTATACTGATTTGAGAACAAACGATGGCGTAAAAACAGGCTAGGCATAACAAATGAAACGACCAAACTAACCGACAAAATAAACAGATAAATAAATGTGTCCATTTATCTTCACACTGCTATCAGTGCTCCTTCATCACCCTCACCCTCACCCCCGCCCTGCTTACAACTATTCTTTCTACGTGAAGACAGAGGCAAAACGGACAAGTGGGGTGACAAAATACCTAAGAGTATAACAATAATGCTTACAGCAACGCATTACCAAGCACTCTCGCTTACCTCAACAGATTTATGCATGTAGCCCCAAACCGGACTCCACAACCGAGTCGCCCCTCGATGACCTTCAAAGAACAACGCTTCTCCTTGTCGACCACAGGAAAAGAAGAAACCGCCACAATGGCTTTCACAGACTTGCAGAGAAACCCTACTCCGAAGTCCAAGTCTAGTAGTTTATTCACCATGAAACTACACTATTGACCCTCGCCGGTCAACCACTAGTACAATTACTAGCCACTGTAAGTATAACCAAAAAGACATCTTAGAGTAAAGAAAACTAAAGCTTGCTGTGCTTCCACATGCCCTGCACTCGCCCTCGGTGCAAACAAAATAATAATCTGCCTCGCTTCATAGCACGCCGGAAATCGGTCACATCCGGGTAAAATACCCGTGCAGCACGTAAAACTTAGTGAGCGAAAATTGAACAACACACAAAATGTGAAAGTAAGGTTGACAAAACAAGCTGGCTGTGCCACTCCAGTGTGTTCCCAGTCACAAACAATGAAAAAAACGAAACATGATAACATTTGGTCGTGACAAATACCCCCTGACTTGAGTTGAAACCTGGGTTTCATACAGCAAAACCTGAAAAGTTCACGAACAATGCCGGACCCAACTCACTCAATAGAACGACTCAAGAAGTCGGCCCCCACATTATCTCTCCCAGGGATAACTCTGACAACAAATTGAAATGGTTGAAGTATCATGGACCACCGCATGAGACGACCGTTGGCTAGCCGTGCTCGCTGCAGGTACTGAAGAGGGTGATGATCCGTCTCCAGAACAAATGGTCGGCCGTACAAGTAGGCCTCAAACTTTCTCACCGCCCAAACCACTGCCAAACACTCGCACTCTACTGTAGAATAAGCCCTCTCTGCATCCGTCAGCTTTCTGCTGGCATATGTCACAGGATGAAGCTCTCCGCTAAACTCCTGTAAAAGAACTGCTCCAAGGCCTGCTTGCGAGGCGTCAGTCCTCAAGACAAACTCTCTTTCTACATCAGGCAAATGAATGACCGGCTGACTCGTAAGACGTTGTTTAAGCGTCTGGAACGAAAGTTCGCATGCTTCCGCCCACTCAACCATGTTTGGCTGTTGCTTTCTGGTCGCATTAGTTAGCGGCAATGCAATTTCCGCGAAATGAGGGATGAACCTTCTGTAATAACTGGCCAGGCCCAGAAAAGAACGAACTTCTTTCTTTGTGCGGGGACGGGGTGCATCCCTGATCTTGCTGATCTTGTCCTCTTCTGGTTGAATGCAACCGTGTCCGACGACATGCCCTAGGTACGATAATTCCTTGAAGCCCCAGAGGCATTTGGTTGGCCTCGCTGACAGGTTGGCTTCATTCAAACGATCGAGCACAAGTTTAAGTACTTCAATGTGTCTCTTCCACGTTTCTGTGGCCATCAAGATGTCGTCCATGAAATTGGACACCTCCTGACAATGTAGAGGATCCAGGAGTTTGCGCATCATACGAGTGAACACCGCACCCGCATTTTGCAGCCCAAAGGGCATTACGGTCCACTGGTACTGCCCGAAGGAAGTCGAAAATGCCGTTTTTGGTCGATCCTCCTTCCTGACTGGTATTTGCCAGTAACCACGACTGAGATCTATTTTGGACAAATATGTCGCCTTTGAGAGGCGACTGAACAAAGTATCCACGTCTGGCATTGGTTCGCCATCAAACACTGTGACCTGATTCAACCTCCTGAAGTCGATACAGAAACGAATTTTGCCGTCCTTCTTGCGAACCAAGACGACTGGAGAGCTGTATGGTGAATTGGCTGGTTCCACAACTCCCAGTTTCAGCATTTGATCTAACTCTTCCTTGACCTGCTGGACCTTGGCATGAGGTAAAGGATAAGATTTTACTCTTATAGGTTCTGCCTGAAGCAAATCAAACGAGAACTCCTCCAGATGCGTAGCAAAGGTAAATCGGTCAACACTCGTTTCGCCCCGCCGGCAACATCGCGTAAATCAGCCTGTTGCTGCTGACTCAACTCGGGTCCAAAATGAATGTCAGCTGGCCCTTCCTCTGACTGCAGCTGACAGATAGGAACCTCGGAACCTGAATCGGACTCAGTTTCCTCCATCACGATGGCGACTGATGCGTGCTGACGACTTTCCTCACTTGGTATTGCACGCTGGGTATACCTGCGTAACAGATTGGCGTGATAGAGACGTGTCTTGCCCTTTACGACGATGCGGTAGTCCGCTTGCCCTACCCTCTCTGAAACTTCGAATGGTCCTTGCCATTGCAGCTCTAACTTGTTGTGCTGTCGTGGCAGCAACAACAAGACTTTGTCTCCAGGACGGAAAGTTCGTGGAACTGTCTTCTTGTTGAAGTGCTGTGCATACCGACTTGCTGCCTTCTTTAGGTTTTCCTGGGCCAATCTGACCGTTTCTTGAATCTTGTTTCTCAAATCTACTATGTAGGTGGCAGTGGTCTGCACCACCTCTGGTGCTTGCTCGTCGGTCCATGCCT
This sequence comes from Oncomelania hupensis, assembly GCA_036898135.1. Taxonomy (NCBI): domain Eukaryota; kingdom Metazoa; phylum Mollusca; class Gastropoda; order Littorinimorpha; family Pomatiopsidae; genus Oncomelania; species Oncomelania hupensis. Next base: position 29,701,670 of record CM072515.1, read on the forward strand.
GCCGGAGGATAGCCATCGGCCCACGGACTCGACGCCCGTATAGGAGCTCAAATGGGGAAAACCCAGTACTTTCCTGTGGTGCTTCTCTATAAGCGAACAATAGTGCTGGAATATAACGATCCCAACAACGAGGTTGCTCTTGGCACAACTTGCGTAAGGACGCCTTTAAAGTGCCGTTATACCTCTCCACAAGTCCGTTTGTTTGAGCGTGGTACGGCGTGGTGCAATGATGCCGTATAGAAAGCAATCGGTTAACTTGCTGCATGACGTCACTAGTAAACTGTGTGCCACGGTCAGTAAGAACCTCGACGGGAATGCCGAGTCGCGACCACATCTCGAGTAGAGCTTCTGCGACTCGAGTAGCCTCAATGGAACGGAGCGCAATGGCCTCAGGGTAGCGCGTGGCATAGTCTACCATCGTAAGAATGTACCGGTTGCCGGCTTCTGACGCTGGGGTAATCGGCCCGACGATGTCCACTGCAACTCGTCTGAACGGTTCGTCGATCAAAGGCATAGGTACCAGCGGGACTTTCTTCACCCGGCCCTTCGGTGACATCTTCTGGCATAGGTCGCACGATGCACAGAATCGGCGGACGTCAGAACAGATTCCCGGCCAATAAAACTGCTGCCAAATTCTGTCCAGCGTACGCTTAGCTGCCATGTGACCTCCAAGAACTGACTCGTGAGCAACAGACATTATGCCGTGACGCAAACTCTTTGGCACCACTACTTGTTTATACTCCTCTTGGCCATCACTGTACCGTCGGAAAAGAACACCTTTCTCCCACAAATAACTCACTCGGCCATGTTTGCCCGATTTCTTTACTACTCCACTTTCAGCAAGAGCTCGCTGAGCCTTCAAAGACGGATCTTCTGCTTGCTTTAGCCGCAGCGACTCTGGTGTGACCTCCAATCCCGAATCTGCCACAGGCAACGGTCGTAACTGACGACAGTACCGTTCTTTCTGCGCTCTAGTCAACACCGTCACTTGAGCTGGAACCCTATAGACAGGAATATCCATGATAGTGCCTTCCACCAGTCTTGCCCTATTGCCGATAATAAGATCCGCTGGAGGATTCTCCATCACCACTGCTTCAACTTGACCCTCAAACACAGGCGTCCCTATCCTGATATGAGCTAGCGGTAAGTCGTTAGTCAGCGAGGTCTCCGCCAAAGTGACTGGCACAAACTGACCTGTGTAAGCTTGGGGTGGCACAAAGGAAGCGCGCACGACTATCATGTCGGCGCCGGTATCGCGCAACCCCATGGCTGGCCGCCCATCTATACTCACGTTACAACGAGGATTAAACTTTTTCTTTGAGCATGAAACACATAACTCTGGGATGGTTGCCTCATCTTCTACCCGCTCGTTCGCTTGAACGCAGTGTACACCCGGAAAATCTGCTTTGTACTTTTTGCAGAACTTCTTCACATGTCCTGGCTTCTTACAATAAAAACAAAGCTTGGAAGTCCCGTCACCCGAAACGTTGGTAGGTTTATGAGTGGTTGAAGTACGCGAGCCTTGGGATACAGCTTGGTTGGTTTGCTGGGGCCCCTGTTTGAATTTATGCTGCTTCGGATGAGCCTCCGAGTACACCTGAGCGAAATGAGCTGCTTCTTCGGCGTTCTTCGGAACTCGCTCTCGTACGAAGGTGGCTACTTCCCACGGTAAACTGTTGGACAGCTGCTCCATGACACACAAATCCACCAGGTCGGCGTACGACTTGTTCTTCCTTGACATCTCGATCCACCTGACCAAATACAGCTGTAGACGTGCCACGAACTGCATATACGTCTCTCCTTCTTGGAGCTTAGCATGACGCAACCTACTACGATAGGTGTCGGCGGTCAACTGAAAACGCACCTGCAAAGCTCTTTTCAATTTCTCGTAGTCAGTGGCAGTCTGAGTGTCTAGTGAATTGTACAGCTGTAGCGCCTTCCCTCGTAAAACAGCGCTGAGCCTGACAGCCCACGTGTTCTCTTCCCATCCATGGACACTAGCGATTCTTTCGAACTTACGCAAAAAGTCATCCAGATCATCGCGCAGTTCGTCAAACTCTGGCAACCGAATATTCTCCACGGTCACACGGTTAGGCACCAATCCCCCACCAGCGGCCTCCTGTTTCAACTTTTCCTCCTGCAACGCTCTATGTAGCTCTCTATTTTTGTCTTTCTCGCGCTCCTCGCTCTGCAGACTAACCTTCCTGATTTCGTGCTCTTCTCGTTCACTGATAAACTTCATGACGAAATCCGCCAAGTCAGTACTTGATAAACCAATGTCGCGGCCTAGCGCCAAAGCCTCACGTGAAAACTTCGACTGAGTGTTCATCGCTGCTGCTTGACCCTGTACCAAAGGCGAATTTAAAGCAATATTTCTCCCTCGTGTGCGAGAAGAAATGGGAGTAAACACTTTAGTTTCTTTGTCCTCATCTCCCATCATGAACGCCATTAAACAAATCACAGTAAGATAAAGGCACCAAGCATAAGCGAGACTGCTGGTAATACTATTACTGCGAGAATACCATAAAACAATACAAAATAAAACTACAGGAGTGCCCACCCAGACCGTTGTACCCACGACCTGGAAGAAAATTATGCAGTACAATCAAACAAACTGCAAATATGCAAAAATACAATTTGCTATTTACATCTTACCCCCCACAACATTTTGTTTTATAAAAAATAATAAAAGTCTTTTTATAGGACAAACAAGACGAACAACCAATCACACCTCCTAAAGCTACGCCTACGACAAATAACCTAACGGAGATCTGGCGTAAGTAAACCTAACGACAGAACTGTTACATGCGATCCCGGACGAGCCCCCAAAATTTGTCACGAGAGGGGCGACAACTAAATAAACTTAAGGAAATAAAAAATGTTCCCCTCTCGTCCCATTCCTAGAACAGGGGTAGGAAGTAGCGAAATGCATGAAAGGTTGCAGAAAAGACCGAAAAGTAAAACGAACACAAGGTAGTGTCTTTCTTCTCTTTTAATTACAAATTTACACATAAGGTTCAATACTAAAAAAAAAAAAACCACAACTAACGCGAATAAGACGAATCGACGTTCCCCAACGAAAGTTAGTTTTTGCTTCCTATATCTTTTCGAAAATCAATAGTTCTTTTAGTCTCAGCTTTGATGACACCCCGAATGGTGCTCACACTCGCAGCTACATTCAGATTACACAAAGTACTTAGCTTCACCAAGCGTCTATGCGCAGAATAGTCACTGTCTATGCTGAGAATCTTGGCAACAACGTCATCGTAGTGGAACGCTGGTCTGCTTGAACGCCCAGCTTGGCCCGAGGTGGAGATAGCTGATGTAGCCTTGACTTCACTCCCGTGTCCCCGTCTGACTCGCCAAAACCCACAATAAATCTGAAACATAGCAAAACGAGCTAGAGCACCGGAGTTAGGCAAAAATGCCCGACTCCCTTGGAAGTCGGGTGCCATCAAAACAAAAATAAAAAATGCAAAAATGCACACACAATACCCAACGCATGAACGACGGTAAACCGTAACAGCAACCCTAACTTTATACAACTAGTAAAATTTGGCCTATACTGATTTGAGAACAAACGATGGCGTAAAAACAGGCTAGGCATAACAAATGAAACGACCAAACTAACCGACAAAATAAACAGATAAATAAATGTGTCCATTTATCTTCACACTGCTATCAGTGCTCCTTCATCACCCTCACCCTCACCCCCGCCCTGCTTACAACTATTCTTTCTACGTGAAGACAGAGGCAAAACGGACAAGTGGGGTGACAAAATACCTAAAGAGTATAACAATAATGCTTACAGCAACGCATTACCAAGCACTCTCGCTTACCTCAACAGATTTATGCATGTAGCCCCAAACCGGACTCCACAACCGAGTCGCCCCTCGATGACCTTCAAAGAACAACGCTTCTCCTTGTCGACCACAGGAAAAGAAGAAACCGCCACAATGGCTTTCACAGACTTGCAGAGAAACCCTACTCCGAAGTCCAAGTCTAGTAGTTTATTCACCATGAAACTACACTATTGACCCTCGCCGGTCAACCACTAGTACAATTACTAGCCACTGTAAGTATAACCAAAAAGACATCTTAGAGTAAAGAAAACTAAAGCTTGCTGTGCTTCCACATGCCCTGCACTCGCCCTCGGTGCAAACAAAATAATAATCTGCCTCGCTTCATAGCACGCCGGAAATCGGTCACATCCGGGTAAAATACCCGTGCAGCACGTAAAACTTAGTGAGCGAAAATTGAACAACACACAAAATGTGAAAGTAAGGTTGACAAAACAAGCTGGCTGTGCCACTCCAGTGTGTTCCCAGTCACAAACAATGAAAAAACGAAACATGATAACATTTGGTCGTGACAACTATTTAGTTCTCATCTTGCATTTTTTGGGGGGTCAATACCTAGACTCACATTGCTATGCATGTGAGTCAATAAATGTAAGTTTGGGAAAGGAAGAAGATGATGGATGTGGGTGTTGGGAGGGGAGAAATGCGACATCAGGCAGAAGTGTCAACGGTGACCCGTAAGCGATCGATTGGGGCCCAATTCTTCACCCCACGCACTTTTACATGACTCAGCTTGGCCACCTTCCTCTTCATTCCACAAAGAGGGATCATCATCCTTCGCTATCCTATCCTATCCTATCTTATCCTATCCCGTAACTCAAAGGTCGTTGGGGCACCACAGATGATCGTTTAAACAGCGCACTCCAGCTTTCTCTGTTATCAGCAACCCTCATAGCTTCGTTCAGTGCCAAAGCGGTCCACTCTCGAATGTTGTCCTCCCATCTCTTTTTCTGTCCCACTCTTCTTCTGCCTCCTTGCATCGTATCTTGCAGGATGCTTTTTGAAAGACCTAATGCTCTGATGATGTGGCAATACCATCGCTGTTTCCGTTTCTTCACCACTGTAAGCATGTCATCATGTTGCCCAATGGCTTATGTGATGGTCTGTCGGACTTCGTTATTGATGATGTGCTGGGTATAGGAAATGCCCAGAAGTCTTCTGTTACACCTCAGCTCCATGCTTTGTATTCTTCGTTGTAGATCTGCTGTGAGGGTCCATGTTTAGCAAGCATATAGAAAGATGGAGATGAGAAGGGAGCGCAGCAGCTTTCTTTGGAATGTAGACTGATGGTCCTATCTTTCCAAATGGGCTTTGTTACACTCCGTTTGATGTTGGTGTTTTTCTTTATCAGTATTTGATTCAGCCCCGATGCTGAAGTCCTGATAAGGTGTAACTCTGATTCGTTTATCCACGCAGCCTGCTCACTCATCAACAAGTCTGGAGTCGACGTATGAAGTTTTCCACTTTTATTCAGCACACATCAACAACTGCATACAATCGCCTTTTCACTCTCAACTTTTTACTTTCCAACTCACTATCCACAACTATCAACAACCACACACAGAGCATCGAATATATAATTTTTTCTCTAGTCCAGAACAAGGTGGAACGATCTCGTTTGACGCAATTTACCAATCGCTTTAAACTTCGTCATCACTGTCTTACGTCATACATATTTCTTCTCCTTCCGGGAACGTTCTCAACTTTCTACATTTATCGGGAGGTTTCTATTGACAGTAAACACGCGAGTCTAGAGAATTCTCCAATAATATCGACCAACCAAAATTATCAACGTTATACAAAGCTTCCTCTAACCACAACGCAAACTCAAATCAAAGGTAAATAAACTCCATCATTGAATACTTTGCAAATCGAAACGATTAGATCTATCGTGCGCGCTTCAGACATACTATCGTTCGCGTTTCAACGTAACAGGCTTCAACCTAGTCAGGGCAGCAGTTGTTTGTGCGATCCTGGAGAGGACTTCCTATCGGGACCCATTGTCTGATACAATGGCTACTAAATATTTGAAGCTATGCACTGTGTTGAGGGACTGGCCATGGACGTTGATGTCCATGTTGATGCCATTGGTGTTGTTGGTCATCATTTTGGTCATCTCTGCACTTATTTCCATTCCACAGGGTCTGGAGGTGGTGTCAAGCCTCTGTACAAGCTGTTCAAGTCCTTGTTCCTCTCCAGCCAATCCATGAATTTCATCCGCAAAACGGAGGTTGGAGATTTCTCTACCCCCTATGCTGACGGTGCCTTGATGATCTGCAAGTCCATATGTCATGATGCGCTCTAGGAACATGTGAAAGAGTGTTGGAGAGAGTAGGCATCCTTGACGCACACCGATTGTTGTTCTGAACCAGTTTCCGATGGCGCTGTTGTGGAGGACTGCACTGGTAGTCTTGACATACAGGCTTTTGATGACTTCAATGATTTGAGGGGTGATGTTGTACACTCTCATGGTTGCCCATAGAGCTGCATGTTAGACTTGGTCAAACGCTTTCTTGAAGTCTACAAACACATGATATAGATGTTGCTGGTGCTGTAGATATTTCTCGCAGATTATTCTGAGGCTGAAAATCTGTTCAGTGGTACTTCCCCCTGCCCTGAATCCTGCTTGTTCTTCAGCTATGATTTGTTCAGCTTGGGGTTTCAATCTGTTGAGAATTATTTTCAGGAGGAACTTGCTGGGATGGCTGATGAGGCTGATGGTGCGGTAATTTTCACAGTCCAGAAGGTAACCATTTTTTAAAAGAGTGATGGCAAGCGACTGGGTCCATGGTGTAGGCCAATCCCCACTCTGTCAGATCTTGCTACAGATAATAGTGAAAAGGTCGATTATTGCTTCCCCTCCGGCTTGCATCAATTCCGCGAGTATGTTGTCCACTCCCGCTGACTTCCCCTTCGTTAATGAATGCACTGCTGCCTCAACTTCTTATCGACGAATTGGGAGGGTTTCTTCCTCTTCTCTGTTCTGGGGACATGCTAGAACTGATGGGTCTCCGTTTGGTTTGCGGTTGTACAGATCAGAGCAGTACTCTGTCCATCTATCTACTCTGTTCGTCTATCCAAGACTTCTTGTTCTTCTGTAAGGCATATGCCAGACATGCTTTGGATCGTGGAGACTTTGGGCTGTTTAACACTGGTCAGCTGCTTTACAGTCTGGTAGGCCTTCTTGCTGTTGTTCTTGTTCAGACTGTTCTCTGTTTCCTGGCATTGCTCTTCTATTCAGTTCTCATTTGCTGTGCGCATGCCTTTTCGGATGTCATTGTGGATTTTTCGGTAGGCATCAGCTCCCTGTGAGGTTTTCTTTTTCATCTCTCTTCGTTTATCACACAGGTCCAAAAGTTCAGGTTTGATCCACGGCTTCTTCTTTGGCCGGTTCTTGCCAAGGATATCAGTGGCGGCATCTGTCACAGCTGAGTTGAAGGTGGTGGTCATGGTGTTGACATCTACTTCACCAGCTTCCAAAATGAGCAGTGGTGCAAATTTCCCTCCAATTGTGGCCTGAAATATTTCTGCCACCTCCGGGTCTTGCTGTTTGTCCAATCGAACTTCAGTCTGGTGCACTTTGTGTGTTTACTCTCTTCAAGTGGAGCCGGAAGGACATCATTACAAGATCGTGGTCACTTCCGATATCTGCTCCTGGAAAAGTGCGTTTCCTGCCAATGTTGATGCTTGATCTGAAGTGTTTCTTGACCATGATGCAGTCAATCTGGTTGTGATGCTCCCCGCTGATATTGTGCCTTGTCCATCGTCTGAATTTTTTGTGGAGACCAAGCGTGTTTGCCAGTATGAGATTGTTGTATCTGGCAAACTCCAACAGTCTCAGACCCTTGTCATTTGTCTCGTTGTTGCAGTGGGGTCCACATGTGTCTCCCCAGTTGTGGTGCGCATCTTGGCCAACCTTGGCATTCCAGTCGCCTTGCACTATGACTATGTCCTTCTTCGGCACTTGGTCAAGGACAGCCTGTAGATGTTCATAGAAATCCTCCACTTCTCTGTTTGTCTGACATTGGGGCATAGACCTGGATGATGGTAATGTTGAAAGTGGCTGCTCTTAGACGGATGGTAATGAGTTTACTGGAGACTGGACGGCAACCCATGACAGTGGCTAGAATGTCTTTGTGAATCAAGAATCCAACGCCTTGTTCGTGCCTGTCATCTCTAGCGCTGAAATAAAGCTTGTGGCCTTTGTAGGTCGTTGGTTGACATAGGCCTTTCCAGCGCAGATCGCTGATACCCAAGATGTTCCATCGATTGTGGTCCAGCTCGTGGGCAAAATTCTTCAAATTTTCCCTCCGCAGTTAGGGTCCTGACGTTCCATTTTCCTATGACGATGTTGTCTCTCGTGCGAATCCTGTTAAGTTGTCCATCAGTAGCACACTTATCACCTCCATCCTGGTGGCCAACGGAAGGCGCGGTCCTTGGTGACCCGGCCGACGACCGATCCGGTATGGAGTGAGTAGTTCTTTTCATCTTGCAGTGTGTCTTGGGCAAGAAAGACCTGGCAGGGCCCAATCCTCTCCAGGCTGTTGGCCACAGCCGAAATCCACGAGTACCGTGTGGCTCGCCTTGGCCCCGAGCACGTGGTCGTTGAACCTGGCCGGTGACTTCTGTGTAGAAGATTTTCGCCCAGTGATGCCGTGCTGATATCACCCCTGTTAGTCGCCTCTTACGACATTCAATTCAATTCAATTCAACACATCTTTATTACCACAGGAATGGAAATATTGTACAAGTTTCATCACATTATGTTATATAATGGCTCCACACATCAAGACAGTTATAATGAACAATAATAAGACACAGACTAATATAAGAGGTTCAGAAAGCATAGAATCCGTACGCACATCATCGTACATAATTTAACTATGCATTAATTGAGCGAACGCCTCTTGCAGGTAAAAATATTACAGGTAAGAAATAGGACTAAAGAATAGGCACTATTATTTCAGTCATAAAAGCCTCGCGCAGTTACAACACACTCACGCACTACATTTGCCCACTCATCACTGCAGCCGTGCACTCATCCACACAGAACACATCATAAGCAACTATAACAACGAGATAAAAAATACCAAACAGTCCTTGACAAATAAGGTAATACACTCACACTTACAAACACAATAATTATCAATGGACATGTGGGTAATAGAATAAAATAAAACATACAAGTTTGATTATAAAAGCAATTAATCAGATAAAAATAAATGATGGGGTTATTAATTTGAGGGTGGTGAGGTGTCCTGAGCAGAGCCATCAGCGTTTGTTGGTTGAATTGAAAAGGGTAATTGCAGTAGGGATGAAAGTGGAACTAAAGCGAACTGTTCGGCATTGCATTGTCCTGAGTCGAACCCATATAGAGCTCAGTGGTCGAACCCCGGACGGAAGACACTGGAAGAGGGGGCACATGGGGTGGGTGGGGTCTTTAATGATGCACATGGCCTTGCTCAGGGCCCTTGTTTGGAACAAATCGCAGAGACGGGGGAGATTTCTGCCTACAATCTTGCTACATGTTCTGGAGATACTGTTAAGAGAATTTTGGTTTTTGAGATTAAGAGACTGATAGAAACAGATGAATGAGAATGTTAACACAGACTCAATGAAAGCAGTATAGCACTGCTGCAAAATTCTTTGCGACACCATCAGTGAACGCAGTTTGTACAACATATACATCCTCTGTCTGCACTTCTTGAACACTGCCTCAGCGTTAGCTGTGAACTTTAACTTATTGTCAATGAGAATGCCAAGATATCTATAGGTGTCTACTCTTTCTACCTCTTCTCCCTTTAACAAGAGTGCCGGCAAATCTGTCCCATTCCGCCTAAAGTCCACAACCATTTCTTTAGTTTTTTTGACATTCAGTTCAAGATGGTTCCTATCACACCAGTTGACAAAAGAGTTGACACTTTGCTCGTAACATGTCACAGAGTCTGAAAGGTCGACAACAGCAGCATCATCAGAAAATTTGATAATATGTGTGTCATCTCTGGAAATTTGGCAGTTGTTTGTGTAAAGGGTAAAGACAAAGGGGGCTATCACAGTACCCTGTGGCGCACCTGTGTTGATGACCTTGACAGAGGAGATACAGTGGGATGCTGCTGCTGCTGCTGCTGCTGATGATGATGATGATGACGATGATGAGGATGATGGTGTAGCTGCAACTGCTGCAGATGATAATAGTGATGACGTCGGTGATGACGAAGACGATGATGGTAATGAAAGTGGCGGAGGGGGGGCTTTAATGCACACTGTCTGTGTTCGGTTAGTGAGGAAGTCTGTGACCCAAAGGGTAAGAAAAGGGTTGATGTTCATGGTTTGAAGTTTTTGAGCAAGAATATGGGGCTGGATGGTGTTAAAAGCCGATGAAAAATCAGCATAGAGAATGCGGACGTACGCGCCGCCGTCTTCCAGGTGGGAGTGTGCACGGTGTAACAGAGTTATCACAGCATCCTCAACACCCCTGTTCTGCCTATAGGCGAACTGCAAGGGGTCGAGGGATGGCTGTGCTTCCACCTTCAGTTTAGACAGTACAAGACATGCCGGAAAACGTTGGGTCTATTCTATTCAGGGCCCGAACCCACATAGCCTCCGTTAAATATCTATTATTGCATTGAAGCAGAGAGAAAGGAAGAAGAGAGAGATCACTTCGCGATATCGCCTCTATGAGAAGTGATGTACGGTGGAGGAGTTACGTCCCTTCAACCTCACATGGGCTTGCTTTCGGTTCTTAGTCTCTTGTCTATATATGGGGGTTTTTAATTATATTTTAAAAAAATGTTTTAGACCGCGATTTTCACCTTTTGCTGTTGAAAATGTTTGAAATAAGGCTTTTCAAATTTGAGAATTTTTTTTTATGCACATCTGTTTATTTTTTCATGACTTGCTGCCTCTTGACCGTAAGGGTGTTATCAGCGCTTCCTAAATTGTAACCCGTGATATGGGTGGCTTTTGCACTGTTTTGTTGCTTGAAATAAACAGTATGTGTAAGATAAATTGAGTTAAAATAAAAATAATAATAATATTTTTTTTTAAAACCGTCTAGAATATGTGTCATACATGCGTCATTTATTTTTTGTTCCGTATGGGGTCACACAGCATACGGATTGATTGGCAGTTTTAGTGTGTATAATTTATGTGTGTGTGTGTGTGTGTGTGTGTGTGTGTGTGTGTGTGAGTGTGGGTGTGTGTGTGTGTGATATAGAAAGAGATGGAGATCGAAATATAAATAAAGATATTGACTAATTCGAAACGTAAATCTAGTTGTGCACACGGAAATTCATTTATTTACAAAAATATGCTTCGATTGATTTCAACATAATAATTAGGGTACGTAATAATTATACTCTCTCTCTCTCTCAGTCAGTCTTCTCTCTCTCTCTCACATTATTGTGTAAGTAATTCTTAAAACCCATTCAATAAGTTTGTTCAGTTTGTAGTGTTCTGCCATTTTTCGAATTATTTGATGACCTTGATCGGTAGTCTTCGTTGACTACTCGAATGATCAAATTTGCATGTTTTGAAAGGACAGATGTTGCATTTGTCCTGATTATAAATTCAATGTCAATAGATGTTTTATGGGGTAGTGTTATATATATTTAGCAAATTACTTAAATGCACAAGCTTATTTTATACCTAAGATACAGAAAAGCCGGTGTGCTTAGACAGAGGATGACACATGACAGCAAACGGCCAGAGGGCACCCCTTTTTAGTTCTACTGTGGCTTAATTGACACTGACAATGACAGTAGTGAGTAGGCGTACTTTTTATTGATACTGAACTAAATTCAAGTTAATTATCACTAAGTACTGACCCTACACACAACCTTTATTAATTCCTTGGGCTAATCCAAACCGTTTCTTACACGAAACATTACCTTAGTTCCAATCCGTCTTGTATCATTGACAACCATTCATTGACAGGTCTTGGTCATCATAATTCATTCATATCATGATTCTTGTCTGTCAGAATAGATCTACAATTTCTTCAAGAATTTACCGTTCTTGTTCCTTTGGGAAACGAAAAAAACTCTTCCCCTTGCATGCAGCCTTTAATCGTGCATTTGTGCAGTTCAAAGCTGCACAGTGGTCACCGTAACTGCTCCTGCGATTTTTTCCCCCCTCTCCATCAGATCTTCGCTCTGTGAAGCAGGCCTTTTCACACATGTTACAATCAAGTCGCATAACTCTTGACGCGTCATCACACCGATGGCGTCACTGCGCGGTCTATATATTCCTGGTCTATGATTGAAGCTCCATGGAATAAATAAATATTTATTTCTCGTGTGGCAACTGTATGGAATAAAAATGTTATAACTGAGTTCCACCATCTTTGCACTCTCGGGTATATTCACAGTAGGATATAGACTATCTATGGAACATTCACAATAGCGTATCTGTAAATTAAATTTCCGTATTAATGTTACAGACGCATAATATCTGTAACGTCATTAAGACCTCTGTATATAACTGACTAGTACTAGAGATCCAGTCTTTTAGTTCACCGCATCTAATAGTGTCATCGTCTCTCTTCATATTGTCACTGTCAGAACCGTAGAACTAGAGACTTAAGGATGTGATTTTACAGTCGGTAAAAATTACGCAATAACAAAAACAACAACAACGATACTACTACTTATTTATCATTCTTATTTAGCGCTTTTTCAGCTCAATAGCTGCTCAAGGCGCTGGTCGATACAGGATCTAACTCAAGCCGCCCGAAGAGCCCACGTGCTGCCTTGGGCGCACAGTCTGACGTTCAGACGACTGAGCACAATCATTATCCTAGGCCACAGGGGAAGGGGGAGAATAGAAAACTATACATTGAAACAACCATCAGACTAATAGCAATAGTAAGATGGCCAATGCTTACAGCCAAAGTTTATGTCCGGGATACCGGGAGTCGAACCCGCAACCTTTGTAACACGAGCTCGCCGCTCTATCAACTGAGCTATCCCACCATCCCACTACTACTACTACTACTACTACTACTACTACTACTACTACTACTACTACTACTACTACTACTACTACTACTACTAAATGTATATACAGCGATTCTCCATTAAAAGGAGCTCAGAAGAGCGTACCTCTAAAACCGATTTTTAAGAAGCCCATTCTCCTTCGGATGAGAGTATAAACCGAGGTTTCGTTTATGCACGCACGCATTTCATAGCACGGACTTTAAAGACCCTTTAGCTCATGTCATAGACGGGTGAGTGCCGGCTACTAAGAACGCACTATGTCCCTTCTCCCCATTCCGGGTCGTAGAGGATTGAGCTCGGTCGTCTAGATCAATGTTAAGGAGATTTGTCTTATTTTGCCTAAGCTGCCAGACAAGCTATAACGCCCAGCCATTCCTCGTATTCTAAAACACTCCAGACAGCGCAAAATATTAAACATGTAGGCTGAAACGCACAAGTCCAGGTTCGCCTGTAGGCGTATAATCAGACTTACAGACCACAACAGACTCAAACGCGCGCACACGCGCGCACACACACACACACACACACACATTCTCTCTCTCTCTCTCTTTCTCTCTCTCTCTCTCTCTCTCTCTCTCTCTCTCTCTTCCTCTCTCACACATTAAGGAAACAGATTTTAAAAGGATTCAGCAGGATTGGAAAAGTTCAGTCAATAGTTCATCACACACACACCCACACACACCCACACACACTCACACACACGCACACACACACCCAAACGCACCCTCACACACACACACACACTCACCTACACGCACATACACATTTGGCAAAACAATTGGAATGGACTGAAGTGGAAAGAAAAAGTTCCAATCAATAGTTCATCAGATAAGAGGAGGGCCCACTTCACATGACGTCAACTACATGTAGGACGTGCAGACTGTCAAAGATAATTCTAGAAAGTTGCATCCCCTTTCTCCTTATCCTTCCCCGCCTTCTTTTTCTTCTTTTTAGACCAATAATGTGGAAAACACGGCCAGCGTATTGTGGTGCAACAAGACTCGAGCAATAGATGCCTCATACACAAACACAATAGGTGGTAAAGGTTTCCCCATAACTTTATGTCGTTGGGGAGGGAAGCGTTTGGAACCTCCAGTTTCTCTAAGCCAGCTTAATGAGGACGGTGCATATCTCCTTTCCCTTGGTACGTTACCCTTTCCGGTTGTAAAACAGATCCATACGCTACTAATTTTACACACATTGTGCAATGAAATAATCACCTGACACACTGAATGAATCAGAAAGAATGCAGTTCAATAATTATGCTGGGCAATCTGCTTCGAATTTGCGACCCTCTGAAACACGAGTTCGACGCTCTACCGATTGAATTAGTCTGCTTGCCCTTAACCAAAATCTGCGCCGCCCTCATACAGAGAACTTATACAGTTACAGCAACATTCCCCATGATCACTTTTCTCCCTCGGAAATCATAAAGGCAAATGTACCGAGTCCATTTATTTTTCTAGCTTTGTCAACAATTTTTTATGGAAGCTTTCGAGACTTCTATAATTATAACTCGAATCATTCGACAACAGAACAACTTTTTTCATTTTCCCAAAGCATACATGAACATTATCACGACCTCTGCAGAATTATGTTATTTACAAAAATCGCAATATTGCAATACCTTTATTCCTTCATTATATCCTTTGATTCTTTTTTTCCCCAGCATGCGATGAACCCTATCATCAAAGGCATCAAAAGTTTCAATTCCACAACACATACAATTGATAACTTGGACGGTATTTTTTTATATTATTTAGAAATATCGCAATAATCAATGTAATTATATGTATGCATACATCCGTTTATTAATTTCAGTCAACTATGCGTCAAAAGCATCACCGTTTTATTTTTATGAAGCATAAATGAAACTCTTTCACGGCTTCGAGTGATTTTGACTGAGTAAAACAAAAAAATTATAGCAAACTCGTTCTTTCATAAATTCATCCATAATAATTGATTTTCATTTCCCATCCAATAACCAACCCTTCATCCTTAGTGGATTTTATAAAAGGGATGGAAAGTTAAAACTAATAAAAGGGACAATGTACTCCAAAGGGCAGTGTCCTCTTAATCTATGCCTCAGAATGATATCATCTAACGACAGTCTCGTGTATCTCCAAGCTGACACGAGACTGGTATATTTTAATTTTTAAAAAAGAATAAAAAAAAAAGGAAGAAATAATGAATGTAAGGACAAAACAGGGCAGCAATCAGTTGAAATTTCTATTTTTTACGCTTACTGGTTCAAATTTCCGCAGATGGTGTCATGTCAGGTGAGGGGCCGAGGGTATGTAACATATCGATTACTTCATGCGCAACAACTCTCTCTCTCTCTCTTCCCTCCACCCTCACCCACCCCTCCTTCTCTCTCTCTCTCTTCCCCAACTCCCGCTTCATCCTCTCTCTCTCTCTCTCTCTCTCTCTCTCTCTCTCTCTGTAATGTTTTAAGCTTTTTATCTAGTGTGCAAGTCTATCCATATTCGTTTTTAAACTATATAAATCGTTTAATATAATGAATGACAAATGTATCCTTAACTAGTCTAAGTGACAGGAACTATGCAAAACAAAACAAAACAAAACAAACAAACAAACACACACACACTCACACACTCACACACACACACACCCACACCCACACACGCTCGCGCGCGCGCGTCGTTCAGAGGTTATCATCATCGTCGTCAAAAACACCCCCCCCTCTCTCTCTGTCTCTCTCTCTAACTGTCTCTCTCTCTGTCTCTCTGTCTGTCTGTCTCTCTCTCTTTCTCTCTCTCTCCCTCTCTCTCAAATGTTACCGATGTCGTGCGCCTGTATGCATTAGTAATGCCTCTTCCGACACCTCTTCGATGACAGACCTTGGTGACCTAGCTTGACGTCAATGTCTCCTTTTAGCACTGTCAGAAACAACAAGAAGGAAATCACCGTTTTACCACTCTGATGTGTGCCCAACTTGTCTATCCACACTGGGCGTCAATCAGCACCATATCCTATTCAAATGGCCCCTAAAGGGACTCACTTTGCCCACGCCCCCTTGGCAGGTTCGTTTAACATTCACAATGGATATTACCTCACTGGAAAAAAAAATTATCTTGAAACAAAAACCAACTCTTTCGTAAGTATATATCTATATCTATATATCTATATATATTTAATCAATACATTCCGCAATTTGTTGTTCCTTTTTACTGATAACCGCTAGCTACCCCTCTAACGCTAAATATATCATCTAATAGACCGTAGAGCTTATTGCCCGGGGTGTACCGTTAAACAGGGGAAATCACTCCCTTTCAGAACAGGAATGAACAATTCTAACTTTAGTGGTCGGTTAGAGCAACGAAAGACCATTTTTATTATTGTTTTATGTAACAAAACAATTTCGCCAAAATAAATAAAGACTTCGAATTGGTACCCATTCACACACAAGCAGAAGCCTGAGACAAACATGCATATACATGCACACACAAATGTGAGATGTAGATCTATTCATTAATTCATTAATTATTCATTTTGTTAATTTCAATTTGTTCATATTATATTATATTATATTATATTATATTATATTATATTATATTATATTATATTATATTATATTATATTATATTATATTATATTACATTATATTATATTATATTATATTATATTATACTTTTTGTCCAATACCAATTTAGTTAGTCCTGATTTGGCTCGGAAGAGTCCGCTGGACCTAAAGCAATAACCATGTAATGTAATACCAATTTAGTGAAGACAATACAGTAAATTCTGAAGAACTGAACATTCGCAATTGCAAGACATGTGACAAAACAGCTTTAAAAAAATCAACAGCGTAGTCCATAATAAATCTACATAGTACAGGCAACGTATTCAATCTTATACAGTGCAGGTATCTGATGATCAACGAGCAGCTCAAGGCTAAGGTAACAGCGACAGCGAAACAAAGTCAAAAACGGACCGACGCATGCTAACAACACCAGTGACAGTAAATAATATATTCCCTGCATTATTTGAGCACTTAAGAACATTTTCATCGCCTTCGATCGATAGTGGGGGGAAAAAGATGCTGACAATGCACGTCTTCAATTCTGCCCACCTTCTCTGGTGAATTTTCATGCTGGCGGCGGAATTTCAGTTTTTCTTCTATGGATATCAAAGTCCAAGGCCAATCACTCAACACAGCGCATAGCTTCAAATATTTAGGAGCAATTGTATCAGACAATGGGTCCCGACCGGAAGTCCTCTCCAGGATCGCACAAACAACTGCTGTCCAAATATTTAGGAGCAATTGTATCAGACAATGGGTCCCGACAGGAAGTCCTCTCCAGGATCGCACAAACAACTGCTGCCCTGACAAGCTTGAAGCCCATTTGAAAAGACAGGACCATCAGTCTACATTCCAAAGTAAGGCTGCTGCGCTCCATTGTCATCTCCATCTTCCTATACGCTTGCGAAACATAGACCCTCACAGCAGATCTACATCGAAGATTACAAAGCATGGAGATGAGGTGCTACAGAAGACTTTGGTGCATTTCCTAAACTCAGCACATCACCAATGACAAAGTCCGACAGACCATCACACAAGCCATTGGACAGCATGAAGACATGCTCACAGTGGTCAAGAAACGGAAACTTCGATGGTACAGCCATGTCAACAGAGCAACAGGCCTTGCAAAGACCATCCTGCAAGGCACGGTGCAAGGAGCCAGAAGAAGAGGGAGACAGAAAATGACAGAAAAAGATATTACTCTTATATAGCGCACTTATAAGCTCAGAGAGCTTCTCAAAGCGCTGGCCACTACTATCCAGCAATCACAAAATAGTTTGCTGAAGTCAGGATTCGAAACCACGTCGCCCGAGACGCGCGTACACAAGTCGAGGGAGGACAACATTCGAGAATGGACTGGCTTGACACTGAGCGAAGCCATGGGGGTTGCTGAGAACAGAGAAAGATGGAGCACGCTGGTTAAACGATCATCAATGGTGCCCCAACGACCGTCTAGTTACGGGATAGGATAGGATAGGATAGGATAGGATAGGATAGGATAGGGTAGGATAGGAAGAACGAGCAGTAGTTCATTAAAGACTATTACATCTAGGAGAAAACAACCAATTGCAAAATTTGGGTTAAGGCAGATTAGGCTCTGCAACTTACCACCTACACCTCCCTCCACCCCTCTCACCCGCACTCCTCTTCTCCTCCTTAGCAACACAACCATGGCGACAGTGAAGAGGTCAGTTGGTCTGAGCGGCTAAAACCAGCATGTTTTAGACCAATGTTCTCGTTGTTTACTTGTCAACTGACCGGCAAATAACGGCGAGGATAATCGTCTATCATGTGACCAGGTACAATTCGCTGTATCACTCACTATCAAAAATATGTCACGTCACCCGAATGGGTTCAGCGACTTCAGCTCAACAGCGAGTGCTGGGATACAAACTCAAACTAAAAAAAACTAACACAAATGCCAGATGAACATTTACACTCTTTTATTCAACATACAATCACACAGGAAAATGGGAAATCGAACCCTACCTCAACCCTTATCCGGACCCACAATCCCAACAATTAACAAACAGTTACCTCCCTTGTCTAATCCGTACCCCTTTGACTGGACATAGATGCCAACACAATAATAAACCGATTTTCGTTAAAAACAATAATAAAATGATTTCCGTTAAACAAAGACTTATTCGCCTCATCTTTTTTTTTTTTTTTTAAAGAATGCTGAAGTGATTTTCAAAAAGTGCAAACAAAGAATATACATACTATACCAGCTAATGTCCTTGATGGTGTCTAGTAAAACCATAGAACTTTGCTATCATGCTTTTGTAGAATAAATCCTAACATTTTCAATTATATATTGGTACAGGACACAGTGTGAAGAGCAGAAACTCTCTGCCTGGCATTGACAATGTGTACAGCAAGATAGTTGGCAAGAAGCAGGACTGTGTCTCTGGAACAGCTGTTCAATCAGAGCCCTCAGTAAGGCAGTTTATGACGGTCTACTAGCGCCAAAACCGAGCGACCAGTATAACGAGATTATTGAAATTAACACGTGCTCTGTGTAATTTACAGAGATACCGGTAATCCACAGTATTAATTAATAATTATCAGTATTTGCCACGCCTTCGTAGCGCCAAAACCTAATAATTACAAATACCATGAGAAAATTACAAACATAATAGGATAATTGCAATTATGAAGGGATAATTACAATTATCATTGAAAAATTACAAATATCTTCGCGTGATTATGTTTAATTTTCAGTTTGAGCTCTAGTAATCCGTTTGGAAATTGGCCGAAACTGAAAATTGTAATTTTCACTTAATAATTACAATTTTTACGTGTTAATTGTAAATATGTCGTTGATATTTGTAATTGTCCCATGATATTTGTAATTATCAGTTTTTTTGGCTAGTAGGCCGTAATATATGTGAATTACACAGAACATGTGTTAATTACCATTATCACTGATACCTGCAAATGCAGGTTTTGGCGCTAGTAAGCCGCCTTAGCCAGAATTAAGCATGATCACGTAAAAATTGTAATTATGAAGTGAAATTTGTAGCTTAATTATTATATGATAATTACAAATTTCGGTTTTGGCGCATTTCCATGCAGATTGCTATAGACAAAACTGAAAGTTAAACAGGTCACACGAAGATATTAAGACATTAAAATAAACTGAGAAAGAGAGAGAGAGAGCGAGAGAAATAGAGAAAGAAATAGCGAGAGAGAGAGAGAGAGAGAGAGAGAGAGAGAGAAAGAGAGAGAGAGAGAGTGGAGGGAGAGAGAATACTGCATATAAAATAAAAGTATTCATTATATAACAATGTGGTTAAAATGATATATACGGTAGCAGGAACCTTCACGAGAGAAAGAGAGGGAGAGAGGGGGAGAGAGAAAGAGAGGCAAAGAGAGACAGAGACAAAGACAGACAGACAGATAGACAAAAAGTTAGACACGTAACTGCATAATTATGAAATAAAGTCTTTTTTACATAATAAGAGGTGAACAAAACAAACAGCAACAACCAAGTTGAGGTCCGAGGCAATATTTCGATTTGTATTCACATCTTTATCAAGCCAACATAATAATGCGGTTGAAATGTCCATTAATGGTGGCAAGAACCTTCACCTTGTCAAAAGAACGTAAGCCATCTGTCACGTGGGGTTTATGGGCTCTGCACAATGGAATTATGGACCCTCACGTTTATTCGGTGGGAACTGCTAGTACGTCACCCTATGAATTACTTTAATAAATTTATTTGTTTAGCTCGTTCTGTGTTAAGGTTGGGGTACATAAATAGATAGAAAAATGGTACGAGATTACTGTCACACTAGCTTTCACACGGCTATGAATCATATGTAGTCCAGCCACTTGATAACAGTTAAAATCACACATTTATTTCTTCTACTCTATACAAGATTCTCTAAGTACTAATCTAACTTAAAAAGTCTCAGTCACTGCTAATAGTTCGATCGCTGATAGTCTAGGCAGCTGTTATATCTTCCTCGGGCACTTGCTATAATATTTCATGTAGATTTGGACTACTGTGGTCCGTTTTACAGTTTCTGAAGAGTTGGACTACTGTGGTCCTGTTATAATCAGTTTAAGTGCACCTTCGTGTTATGCACTTAACTCATGAGTGGGGGTTCGAAGTCCTTCTGTGAGGTAGCTTCTGGTCCACCTGTGTCGTTGTGTAGTTGGGTTCCCTTGCCACGCTGTGGGGTCTGACAGGGAGTTTTCCGGGTCGCTCTTTCCGTCTTGTGCGGTAGAGGATACTCCGCCAACTAGTCGTTTCTGTGGAGTGGTGCGCCCAGGATAGCTCGGGATAGCTCGGGATAGCTCGCCTGCTCGTCTGTAATATAAGAGACGAAATTCTGCACAACCCTGAATAATCGGTTTGTGCAGAGCGTCTCACTGAAAGCCAAGTAGCCCTCAGTGATAGCTCCACATCTCTATACATAAGCGACGAACATTCTGCTACTTCCGGGGTCCGCTGTAATCTCCCTCTAAATTCCTATACATACATAAATATCAATCGTGTCTAGCTATACACATACAGAATCAATAATAATATAAACATTCAGTGGTACAGCCACTGGTCTGCAAACATACATATAAGTTAAACAACCGTGGTTCCGTACAGCATACAACATGGCGGCGCAACCGGTCGTGTTTCGCCTCGTGGTAGGCTCTTCCACGTGGTCCCGCAAATTCGGATTAACAATTCACATTTATGCATAGCAAATTCCACAAACATAATTTCAACAATAATATAAATATATCACGATGAAACAGAAGGGTGTTCATTTACCTGCTTGACAAGTTCAGGCCCGTGATGACTTGAGAGAATTCTAAGATTTCTAAGTCCTGCTTCCTGGTCTATGAGTGTAGAGATTTCTCTAGCTGTGGAGATGTTGACTCTACCTCTTCTCACACACGACTGATTCAAACTGTGTTAGGCTCTGACACATTCAAAACTGCTCTACCCACTGAGCCTGCTCTGATTGGTTAAAACGGTCCGATTCAAAGCTCAAGTGCTGACTCACTGCGCTAGCGTGGGTGGCTCGCTCGCCGTGTGGGGTTTGTTGTGTAATTTACTTGCTGCTGTGTAATAGTCTAACTTCTAAAGTTACAAAGACTACACATGGCTAAATGGTCAACAAGCAGAGTTAAAACTAGCCAATTCGTGACAGGCTCCCTCAACTGAAAAAAGGCGATGACTACTGGATTCGACCTTTTTCTACTACAGAGCCTAGTTTAACACTGCACTATCCTAGGGTCCTATTTACAAACTAAGTAAGTTGCTCTACCTGAGCTGCAATGCTATGCCAGGTAGCTATGGACACTAGTGACAGGGTATTACTGGGCGGGGACGAATTCTGGTGCTGTGGCCCTTAGTTGTGTTGGGTGGGCGACAGCTGCTGTGTCCTCCACGAGATGGCGACTGAGGTAGTCGGCTCCGTGGTTCTCTTTGCCGGGGATGTACTCGATCTGGAATGAGTATGCCTGAAGGGTGAGTGCCCATCGCATCAGGCGAGAGTTCAAAGACTTGGAGGCTGCCAGGAACGATAGTGGTTGGTGGTCCACCTGAACTGTGAAGTGGGTCCCATACAGGTAGAGTTGGAATTTCTGTATGGCCCAGACTAGTCCAAGACATTCTTTCTCCGACGTGGCGTAGTGGGTCTCGGCGGGTCTCAATTTTCTGCTGGCGTAGGCGACAGGGAATAGCGTCTCTGCATTCTTGGGGTCGCGCTGTAGCAGTACTGCTCCGAGGCCTAAGTCGCTTGCGTCGGTGCGAAGAACGAATGGCTGAGTCAAATCGGGTAGGTGGAGTACTGGCGCCGATGTCATTCTGTCCTTGAGTGTTTGGAATGCTGTCTCACATTCCGCTGTCCACACTACTTTGTCCGGGGCGATTTTCCGGGTTCCATTTGTCAGTGGTACGGCGATGCTGTTGTAGTTGGGGATGAACTTCTGGTAGAAGCCGCAGAGTCCTAGAAACGACTGCACTTCCTTCTTTGTCTTGGGCCTAGGAGCGTCGAGTAGGCGTTTCACTGTCTTCTCTACCGGTCGCAGGCTTCCTTGACTGATGGTGTGTCCCAGAAATTCTAGTTCTGTGAATCCAATCTGACATTTGGTGGGTCTTGCCGTCAATCCCGTGTCTCTGAGGCGAGCGAGTAGTTGTTGTAGGAGCGTGACATGTTCCTCCCACGTAGGTGTTGCGATGAGGATGTCGTCCATAAACGAATGTAGGTGCTCGCTGCTCAGGGGTGCCAGGAGTTTTCGCATCATGGCGCTGAAGATGCTGGGTGCGTTGTGGAGTCCGAATGGAAGTACGTTGAACTCGAAGTGTCCTTCCATAGTGCTAAACGCTAGGTACTTTCGGACTTGTGGTTGTACTGGTATCTGGTAGTATCCTTTGCTGAGGTCGATGCGTGAGAAGTACTTCGCTCGCTGTAGCTTGGCAAATAGGTCTGTCTGGTCCGGGAGTGGCTCTGGCTGGAATTGCGTTACGGCATTCAGGAGTCTGAAGTCGATGCACAGTCGGTGCTCTCCGTTGGGTTTTCGCAACAATACCGTGCCTGCGCTGTAGGGTGAAGTAGACTCTGAGATGATTCCGGCTGCCAGTAAGGTGTCTATCTCTTCCTTGATGGCTCGCTGCTGCGACAGTGGCATCGGGTAGAGCTTCTGGCGGACGGGTGTTGGGTCGGTCACCGTTAAGGTTACTTCGACGAGGTCTGTCCTCCCTGGTCGGTCTGTTAGCACAGTCTGATGTTGTCGAATGACCTGTCGTACTTGCTGTTGCTGTTTAGCGGCTAGGTCTCCGTTGAGTATCACGTCTTTGTAGGTTTCTTTGGAGTGCAGGGGATACTCTACTGCATTGGTCTCCATGCTTTCTCCTTCTTCCGCGATGGCGATGGCTAGCAAGTTGTGAGTGCTGGGGGTCGCTGGTCGGTCCGTATACTTCTTAAGGAGATTGATGTGGTGGTATCGGGCTCTCCCGTTCACCTCTACTTGGTAGACTGTCTTGGATTTCTTGGCAGTCACCCGGTACGGTCCTCTCCAAGCGATGTCCAGCTTGTTGGTTCCACTTGGAAGTAAGAGTAGCACTTGCTCGCCGACTTGCAGTTCTCTGTCCTTCGCGTGGCGGTTGTAGTACTTCGCCTGACGGGCTCTTGCCTTCTTCAGTGCTTCACCAGCTTTCTTCCACGTTGCTTTGAGGGTTTCCTGCAGGTCTGCGACGTACTTGGTGGCACCTCTTGGTGTGTCGTCTATCTTGGCCTCCGTCCAACTTCTGCGTAGGGCTTCTAGCGGTCCTGCTAGAGGTCTGCCGAAAAGCAAAGTTGACGGGGTGTAGCCTGTGGCTGCATGGGGCGTTTCTCTATACGCGAACAGTGCCGCATTCACGTAGGTGTCCCACGCTTCTGGATTGTCGTCGGCGACTTTCCTGAGGATGGTGAGAAGGGTTCCATTCAGTCTTTCTACTTGTCCGTTGCTGGCTGGGTGGTATGGGGGGGGGGTGCGAATGTGATGCACTTGTATCAACTCGAACACGTCTTGCATCAGGCGGCCGGTGAACTGAGATCCGTTGTCCGTTCTAATGCTGTCCGGGAATCCGACTCTGGTAAAGATGGCGATGAGTGCATCTGCAATCTTCTTGGTGTCGATCGCTGGCAATGGGACTGCTTCGCACCACATCGTACATGCGTCGACGAGTGTGAGTAGAAATCTGTTCCTCTTCTTGGTCATGGGCAGTGGTCCTACTATGTCTACTGAGACTTGCTGGAATGGCACGCCGACTACTACCGATGGTCCTAAGGTAACTGGTACGGTGTGATGTCGCGGGGAATATCGTTGACATTGGTGGCAAGATTTCACGTAGCGCTTGACATCCTCCGTGATTCCTGGCCAATAGTAGTGTGCGCTGATTCTCTGCACTGTGGCTCCAATTCCCATGTGTCCGCTGAGTGGCATGCTGTGGCCTAGTTCTAGTACTTGGGCTCGAAGGGTGGCTGGTAGTACTAGTTGGGTGTGATCTCCATCTCCTTGTCGATGTAGAACTCCCTGTTCCATGTAGAAGTCTCCTTTGTGCGGGGGTGTGTGCGCCTTGGGTAGCTTCTGGAAGCACTTCGCTATCGAGGTGTCTTCTTCCTGTGCTGTTTTGATCTCTTCGAGTCCTGGATTCGGAGCTAACTCGGGCTGGGGTGGTTGGGTTTTAGCTTGGGCCCTGGTTTGCACTGCAGCTATCTCTACAGTTTTAGGGGGCGTGCCTAAGAACACATACCTACAACCTAGCACTAGATCATACAGGGGTTTCTGTAAAACAGCTGCTTGGATTCGTCCTGTGACGTACCTACTCTCTACTTCTATCCATGCTATTGGGCAAGTAGTCGTCGGTTTCGTCAAGTCTGCTCCTTGTAAGTCGACTGTCTTGTCCGTCAAGTCCGCGCGCGATACAAGAGATTCGCTAACTATCGCGTCGTATGATAGACCTGTGTCATACAGACAGTTCGCTTCTTTTCCGTTGACCTTGACCGTGTCTGTCACCGATGGGTGATCTCCGATCGTGTGTGGCTTGTTACCGCTGCTTTGAGTTAGAACTCTGTGCGCTGGCCGGCTTTCGCGCTCTTCCCTACGTTGTGCGGCCAACTTGAAACATTCTGCGGTGGAGTGATTGTTTCTGTTGCAGAACGAACAATACCGTCTCTGTTCTGCGGGACCTCTTTTTCCGAATTCCGTGTTGGGTCCTTTATTCTGCCCAGGTCTGGGGTTATTCGGCTTATTCGCGGTGCGCTCTTCCCGGTTAGGGCTTCGTTTCTGTGCCTCTTTCCCGTTAGGCTTTAGGTCTCGCCTGAAGCTCTTGGCTTCTCCGTGTGCGGCCACGTACCTATCTGCGACCTTGACCAGATCTTCTAGTCTTTCCGCGCCCTGCTCTACTGAGAATGTCCTCAGCTCGGGGGTCATGGTTTCCCGTAGCTGTTCCCATACTAACAGTTCTGTCAGTCCATCATACGTCTTAGCCGTGGCTGACTGGCTAATCCACTTATCCAGCGTTGTGGACAACCGATCCGCGAACTGCGCATAGCTCTCTCCTTTCACTCTCCGATTGGTGCGGAACTTTTGCCGGTAGCATTCTCCTGTCAGTTCGAATCCCGTTAGGAGTGCCTCTTTTACTTTGTGATAGTCAGTCACTCTGTCAGTCGGTAGCTTACTGTAGATGTCATAAGCCTTTCCTCTAAGCCCTTGGCTAAGCTTAAAAGACCAATGAGTGGGATCTAGTTTATACTCTGTTGCTAGACGCTCAAACCTAGTCAGATAGAGATCTAGACCTTCTTCTCTCTCATTGAATGTTCCCAGTGGAAATGACATTCCTTGTACAGGGTTGGATGCTACCTCTAGCTGATCTGAGTGGGAAGGGGTTGAGGAAGAACTTGAAGCTCCTGATCCCAATCTTCTTAGCTCTAACTCATGCTGTCTTTCTTTTTCCTTTTCTTCCCTCTCTTTTTCTTTTTCTGCCCTTTCTTTTTCTTTTTCTGCCCGCTCATACTCCCATCTCCTAACTTCTGCTTCTCTCTCTGCTGCTAATGCTGCCTTCTTCTGTTCTCCTTCTAATTCTAATTTCTTCTGTTCTCTTGCTGCTTCTAATTCTAGTTTCTTTTGCTCTGCTTCTAATTTCTTCTGCTCTGCTTCTAGTTCTGCTTTTTTCTGTTCTCTCTCTGCGGCTCTCTCTGCCGCTTCGAGTTTCTTCGCCTCTCTCTCTGCTGCTCTCTCTGCCTTAGCCTCCTGCTTCTCTACCTCTGCATTGATATACGCAATTAGGTCTCCCCCTGCTAAGTGTAAAGCTTCCCCTAATTCCTTGAAGCGCAATCTCAAGGCCACTGGGTCCGACATTGCCAAACGTGTCTATGAACCACCTCTGAATCACGTGGAATACCAAAACACTAGCAATATTGCAATTCAATAAAAACAATGCAAAGACCATAAAATTCGCAATCAATACTAGAATAAACCAAGAGTCAAATGGCATACAACAGTTACTTAAGCAAAACCTGCAAAAGAACAATGCAACATACAGGCACAAAAATATTTGAAGCAAAAAAGTTTTTAAGTAAAGAATAGTGCACCCAACTGATCAGTCCTTGTTACCACTATTCTAAGTTATTCTACTTCTACTGTTATCTAATTTTATTGTACTTAGGTCCGGTTATACCCAATTCCTATTATACACAGATCCTAGCTAGGCTCGCCAGTTAAAGTGTCACGTGGGGTTTATGGGCTCTGCACAATGGAATTATGGACCCTCACGTTTATTCGGTGGGAACTGCTAGTACGTCACCCTATGAATTACTTTAATAAATTTATTTGTTTAGCTCGTTCTGTGTTAAGGTTGGGGTACAGAAATAGATAGAAAAATGGTACGAGATTACTGTCACACTAGCTTTCACACGGCTATGAATCATATGTAGTCCAGCCACTTGATAACAGTTAAAATCACACATTTATTTCTTCTACTCTATACAAGATTCTCTAAGTACTAATCTAACTTAAAAAGTCTCAGTCACTGCTAATAGTTCGATCGCTGATAGTCTAGGCAGCTGTTATATCTTCCTCGGGCACTTGCTATAATATTTCATGTAGATTTGGACTACTGTGGTCCGTTTTACAGTTTCTGAAGAGTTGGACTACTGTGGTCCTGTTATAATCAGTTTAAGTGCACCTTCGTGTTATGCACTTAACTCATGAGTGGGGGTTCGAAGTCCTTCTGTGAGGTAGCTTCTGGTCCACCTGTGTCGTTGTGTAGTTGGGTTCCCTTGCCACGCTGTGGGGTCTGACAGGGAGTTTTCCGGGTCGCTCTTTCCGTCTTGTGCGGTAGAGGATACTCCGCCAACTAGTCGTTTCTGTGGAGTGGTGCGCCCAGGATAGCTCGGGATAGCTCGGGATAGCTCGCCTGCTCGTCTGTAATATAAGAGACGAAATTCTGCACAACCCTGAATAATCGGTTTGTGCAGAGCGTCTCACTGAAAGCCAAGTAGCCCTCAGTGATAGCTCCACATCTCTATACATAAGCGACGAACATTCTGCTACTTCCGGGGTCCGCTGTAATCTCCCTCTAAATTCCTATACATACATAAATATCAATCGTGTCTAGCTATACACATACAGAATTAATAATAATATAAACATTCAGTGGTACAGCCACTGGTCTGCAAACATACATATAAGTTAAACAACCGTGGTTCCGTACAGCATACAACATGGCGGCGCAACCGGTCGTGTTTCGCCTCGTGGTAGGCTCTTCCACGTGGTCCCGCAAATTCGGATTAACAATTCACATTTATGCATAGCAAATTCCACAAACATAATTTCAACAATAATATAAATATATCACGATGAAACAGAAGGGTGTTCATTTACCTGCTTGACAAGTTCAGGCCCGTGATGACTTGAGAGAATTCTAAGATTTCTAAGTCCTGCTTCCTGGTCTATGAGTGTAGAGATTTCTCTAGCTGTGGAGATGTTGACTCTACCTCTTCTCACACACGACTGATTCAAACTGTGTTAGGCTCTGACACATTCAAAACTGCTCTACCCACTGAGCCTGCTCTGATTGGTTAAAACGGTCCGATTCAAAGCTCAAGTGCTGACTCACTGCGCTAGCGTGGGTGGCTCGCTCGCCGTGTGGGGTTTGTTGTGTAATTTACTTGCTGCTGTGTAATAGTCTAACTTCTAAAGTTACAAAGACTACACATGGCTAAATGGTCAACAAGCAGAGTTAAAACTAGCCAATTCGTGACACCATCCATAACAATGACAATTATAGAGCTTACATTTCTGGATGCACCGATGACAGTAAATGCGCCGTTATAATCTGGATAATTTGTGACTGTTGCCGCGTTTTCAATGTAGTTAAAAATATACACCTCGCTATTACTAAAGTTTGAGAAAACACTATCCTATCCTATCCTATCCTATCCTATCCCGTAACTCGAAAGTCGTTGGGGCACCATAGATGGTCATTTAATTAGCGTACTCCATCTTTCTCTGTCCTCAGCAACCCTCATGTCTTCGCTCAGTGTCAAGCCAGTCCATTCTCGAATTTCGTCCTCTCACCTCTTTTTCTGTCTCCATCTTCTTCTACCTCCTTGCAAAGTGCCTTGCAGGATTGTCTTTACAAGGCCTGATGCTCTGTTGACGTTACCATACCATCGGAGTTTCGTTCTTCACTACTGTGAGCATGTCATCTTGTTGTCCAATGACTTGTGTGAAAGTCTTTCGGACTTTGTCGTAGGTGATGTGCTATTTAAAATGTCCAGAAGTTTTCTGTAGCAACTCATCTCCATGCTTTGTATTCTTCGTTGTAGGTCTGCTGGCCAAAACTGAAAAATGTAATTTTCATTTGATAATTAAAATTTTTACGTGTTAAGTGTAAATATGTCGTTGATATTTGTAATTGTCCCATGATATTTGTAATTATCAGGTTTTGTGGCTAGTAGGCCGTAATATATGTGAATTACATCGCAAGCGTATAGGAATATAGAGATGACAAGGGAGCGCAGCAACCGTACCTTGGAGTGTAGACTGATGGTCCTGTCTTTCCAAATGGGCATCAACCTTGTCAGGGCTGCAGTTGTTTGTGCTATCCTGGAGAGGACTTCCTGCCGGGACGCACTGTCTGATACAATTGCTCCTAAATATTTGATGCTGTGCACCGTGTTGAGGGATTGGCCTTGGACTTTGTTTCATGTTGATGCCATTGGTGTTGTTGGTCATCATTTTGGCCTTTTCTGCACTTATTTCCATTATGAATGGTCTGGGGTGGTGTCAAGCCTCTGCACCAGCTGTTCAAGTTCTTGTTCCTCTCCAGTCAATCCATTAATGCCATCCGCAAAACGGAGGTTGGTGATTGCTCTACCCCCTATGCTGACTGTACCTTCATGATCAAGTGTATCTGACTTGATGTGCTCCAGAAAGGTGTTGAAGAGTGTTGGAGAGAGTAGGCATCCTTGACGCACGCCGATTGCTGTTCTGAACCTGTTCCCGATGGCGCTGTTGTGGATGACTGCGCTGGTAGCCTTGTCATACAGGCTTTTGATAACTTCAATAATGTTAGGGCTGATGTTGTACACTCTCATGGTTGCCCACAGAGAACACACTACCCCTCAGTTATGCAAATGAGAAGAGATATACTGCTATATGCACAGCGAGTTCTGTTTTCCGCAATAGTTAATTTAGATCATGACCCCCTGACAAATTAGACAGGTCCGTAATAAAACCTTTCACGACACTTACACTGTAAAATATACTTATTAGACGTGGTTAACCACCTTTAAATGAAGATGGGGTCTTGTTTTTGCGAATGGGGGCGAGGAATGCGGGCGCTGATTAACAGATAAAAGCTGGCATTCAAGGCTTCAGGACACACGGAGTAGCCTAGACATATGTGAGAGCCGTTAAAACACTTTTAGTAAGTCATGCACTGACGCAGGCTCACAAGGTCCCTAGTCTTATCTGGACACAGTGGCCCCCTCGACCAGGTCGGTACAGAATAGTTAGGGCACCCACGGTAGACAAGAGTTAACATTTATTGCTGTGTTTCAAGATAAGCAACGTGGGTAGGAGTAAGTACTTCAATGGGTAAAAATGCTTGGAAGGCAACCACCACAAGACACAAAAAGATTGAAACAAGCGCACGACACACCCCAATCCACCCAGCTGTGAATGGGTACCTGGATCTGTTTAGAACCACAGAAGGTAAAGCACCAAGGGCAAGGATATAGGCACCGCCCTCATTAAGCTGGCCTAGAGAAAACGGAGGTCTCAAACGCTTCCCTCCCCAACGACGGAAAGGTTATGGGGACATCTTTACCTTTTTTATTTTTTATTTTAGGTGTAGGGTTACACTTTTGTCCAGGACTTTTATATTTTAGAAAACTTATGCTCCAACAATGGGGCTTACTAATAGTAATACCAAAGAGCTTATATTTATAGTCTTTGCTAATACTGATCACAGAATCCAATTTAAAAAAAAATCTTTACTTAACCCTGAATTACAAGAAGACGCATAACCTATTTTGTTCTTGGCATTTAAATCTTTCACAGCAGTTTCTATGTTTTCCAAGGGTTGTGAAGTCATTGCCTTTAAACCTTTAAAAAACAAAAAACCACCAAATTAAGTGTGTGCACAACACCCGCAAACACAGGCTAAACAAAGGGCTGGAGAGGAATTGGGTTAAACGAGAGAGAGAGAGAGAGAGAGAGAGAGAGAGGGGGGGGGGAGAGAGAGAGAGAGAGAGAGAACGTAGGCTTGAAAAGGGGGATTAGAATGTTTAAATGCAAAGCTTGGAAGGCCATATGCCATAACAACAAAAACTGTGCATGGAAGCTTCGCTTAGACCTATACTAGAATGACATTGACGGACGAAGGAAGGAACAATGCGTGTTGCATGTTAAACCTATTTCTAAGGCTGAGGACAGAGATAATACTGGGCCATGACTCAGACTCGATGACCTTCCAGCGAACTGCACACGCATTATTGCCAGCTTTGCAGGCCGCAGGTCGCTCTTGCGACAGCAATAGCCCCAAGAAATAACATGCACAGGGAAATTATATATAGAGGGGGAGTGGGAGAGAGAATGGTTTGTGATTAGAGTTTAGAGTTTATGAATGTAATCATCATAGATTTATGCGAAGACTTTTCATCATTATAATTACAATTAATATTTAGGTGATTTCGTTTCTCTGTATTTTTGTTCACATATCCATATTTTTGTTCACATATATCCATATATATATATAGGTGTGTTCCATTTGACATTGATTTCTTCTTGAAGAAGCTTATTGCGAAAATTTGAAAAGTAAAGGGCATAAAAAATACAGCTGGAGTTTTTTGTCTTTCCTCTTTAATTAGAGAAAATTTGACTTTATTTCAACTATATATAGATCTATATAGAAAGAAGGGAAGCAAGAAAGAGCCGAAGAAAAGGAAAAAAGAAAGAAAGAAAAAAATCTCCCCAAGCTCAGTTGTACCGTGTACGCAAGAAAATCTGTTTTGAATGACGAGAAGTGCAGTAGATAAGTGGTCCTGAGTCGGCTCTTTGCAGTCCGCTGGACCCTTATAAACAATGACTAACTAAGCAGTAGATAAAGAAGGGGAAAAAATAATTAAAACTAAATACCTTACATAAATGTAAGGTATTCAAAAATCAAGCGAATCCATTTAATAGTGCAAAGTATGCAATTCATAGTTCTTAACTTGAAAATGACTCCTGCATATCCCTGTGGGCTATGCCTGGCTGATGTCAGGGATGAAAATATCTAGCTGCTCTTTAAACATTGTCCCTTCCTGCCTAGTGTTTTTCCAATGCCTGTGTCACGTGGGGTTTATGGGCTCTGCACAATGGAATTATGGACCCTCACGTTTATTCGGTGGGAACTGCTAGTAAGTCACCCTATGAATTACTTTAATAAATTTATTTGTTTAGCTCGTTCTGTGTTAAGGTTGGGGTACAGAGATAGATAGAAAAATGGTAAAAGATTACTGTCACACTAGCTTTCACACGGCTATGAATCATATGTAGTCCAGCCACTTGATAACAGTTAAAATCACACATTTATTTCTTCTACTCTATACAAGATTCTCTAAGTACTAATCTAACTTAAAATGTCTCAGTCACTGCTAATAGTTCGATCGCTGATAGTCTAGGCAGCTGTTATATCTTCCTCGGGCACTTGCTACTTGATTTTATGTAGATTTGGACTACTGTGGTCCGTTTTACAGTTTCTGAAGAGTTGGACTACTGTGGTCCTGTTTCGATCAGTTTAAGTGCACCTTTGTTTTTGCACTTAACTGCTAGATGGTGCGTGCGAAGTCCTTCTGTGAGGTAGCTTCTGGTCCACCTGTGTCGTTGTGTAGTTGGGTTCCCTTGCCATGCTGTGGGGTCTGACAGGGTGTCTTTCCGGGTAGCTCTTTCGGACTTGTGCGGTAGAGGCTCCTCAACCAACTCGTCGTTTCTGTGGAGTGGGACGCACAGGATAGCTCGCCTGCTCGTCTGTAATATAAGAGACGAAATTCTGCACAACCCTGAATAATCGGTTTGTGCAGAGCGTCTCACTGAAAGCCAAAGTAGCCCTCAGTGATAGCTCCACATCTCTATACATAAGCGACGAACATTCTGCTACTTCCGAGGTCCACTGGAATCTCACTCTAAATTCCTATACATACATAAATATCAATCGTGTCTAACTATACACATACAGAATTAATAATAGTATAAACATTCAGTGGTACAGCCACTGGTCTGCAAACATACATATAAGTTAAACAACAGTGGTTCCGTACGGGATACAACATGGCGGCGCAACCGGTGTGTTTCGCCACGTGTTCGGCTTTTCCACATGGTCACGCAAATTCGGATTAACAATTCACATTTATGCATAGCAAATTCCACAAACATAATTTCCACAATAATATAAATATATCACGATGAAACAGAAGTGTGATCATTTACCTGTTTGACAAGTTCAGGCCCGTGACGACTAAATAGAATTCTGAGATTCCTAAGTCCTGCTTCCTGGTCTATGAGTGAAGAGATTTCTCTGCTAGCTATTTAGATGTTGACTCTTCCTCGTCTCACACACGACTGATTCAAACTCCGCTAGGGTCTGACACAGTCAAACTGCTCTACCCGCTTAGCCTGAGCTCTCATTGGTTAAAATGGTCAGATTCAAAGCTCAAGTGCTGACTCACTACGCTGTGTGTGGCTGGCTCGCCGTGTGTGGCCTGCGGTGTACCTTAATTGCTGCTGTGTAATATACTGACTCTCTACTGTTACAATTACTACACAAGGCTGAATAGTAATAGGCAGAGTTAAAACTAGCCAGTTCATGACAGCCTGCATCTGCTCTCTTTCCACTATCTTTGTTTCAGCTTGGTTTATTCATATTGCTGATGTCAGCATGGTGGCAATAAGCACAGAAATAGGTTACAGAAAAATGGAAGGGAGTGGAGGGGAGAGGATGAATGATAGTGCGCGTGTGTGGGGTGAGTGGGGTGGGTGGAGGGGTGGTTTAAGGAGGAGGGGAACGAAGAGGCGAGCGTATAACGATTTTCCCTCGTGTCATTTGTGCAACTTCAGCGATTAACCGAAGGCCCTGACATTTTATCGCAATGGATTCGTTAACAGCATGCGAACAGCCGATTTAAACTTCCGCCTATATTCCACAGATTTAAAATCTGTTCAGTCCTAAGTTACATAAAATCGACACAATTTGTCCACTTAAAACTGAGAGTTGGGGCTGGAAAAGGAGGAAGGGGGGGGGGGTGCTTATTAATACAGATGATACAAAACAAGTCCATTCAAGATAGTACTCCTTTTATATATAAAGTGAACTGTCTCCCCCTCTGCCTTCCCTACGCCCCATCTCGCTCCTTCCCCCCCCCCTCCCACACATACGTACCAAGATTAAACGCAGCTGAACTCCATCCACAGGAATCAATCGTGCGTGTACAGTGAAACGCAAGACCCTTTAGGTCATCTACATTGACGCTGGAGGCGGATACGAAAGAAGAATAAGAAGTTTGATTTAGGGACTGGACAGAGGAGTAGAGAGTCGGGAGGGGTTTTCGAAGGACAGAAGCCGAAAAGTGGAAACGGAAGGAAGAAGATTTTTCTTCAAACGCAAACTGTGTGCACCAACAGGTGGTTGATCCGAACACACATGGGCTATTTGCATTTTTTAAAAACGATAAATTACTTGGCACTATTGAAATCTATTGCAATACAAAAGGGAATAAGAGTACCTCAGTGTCCACAAGATGTTACGAAGTTATCCAACACATAGAATAACCACACAGCGTAGCTGAGACTGGCCGACTACCTCTCACAAGTGGAGGGGCGACTGTAAGCCTCGGCTAGTCTCAGCTACGTAGTGTTTCATAATACGTGTATGCAAAGAGGTCACCGAGATTATCGAAATTCGACAAATTAACAGCTAGGTTCAAGTTCCCCACACAAACAACTGCAGCTGTACAATTTTAAGGCCTAAAGGTCACCAGTTTAAAGGTTATCAGTCCATCCAAACACATTTCGGATACGGGAGACAGCGCGCACGAAATATCACTCACTTCCAGTGCAGAGGGAAAGACTCTCGTGTCTTGGAGAGGAAGCCTAGGATGAATAACCATCTCATTTCCATAGCCTTTCATTCTAAATATTTTCTTCGAGTGATCGAATAGTATGGTTGAATTCTTGAAACAAGAATGTTGTTGTTGTTTGTAGATTATAGTCACACGACACTTTCGCATATAGGTGACTACTGGACCGATTTATACTGACACCAGCGGGCCAGTTGTTGGTAAAGGGGAAAATAATATGATCACACGTTGACCAATCCGGGATTCGAACCAGCGACCTTTCGGTTACTAGCAAGACGCTCTTACCAACTGAGCTACCCGGCCCCTCGAAACAAGAATAAATATACTCGGTATTTTTGTTCCGGCCGTGAAAAAGGTCACGCAGACCTCATTTGCATTCAGCCCCCCTCTCCCACCCCCCTACTATACTCTCCCTACTCCTCTCTCTCTCTCTCTCTCTCTCTCTCTCTCCACTTTCCTGTCTCGATCATTCATTTTGGGGTAATAAAGATGTGTTGTATTTGTATTGTACTGTATTGTTTAAGTTGTTTTATTTTCTTAAAAATCTTGATTTTTCAGACCTTTCCGTTTGGCACTGTGATTTGCATAACATTTAGGTCCAGGCATGGATTGCATCGTAACAGACAAATGGAACAATGTTGAGTAGCTTCCGGTAGTCGCGGGAAGCCACTTAATCATACAGAGTATCACAGACTAAGCCAAGTGCGCTTCAAAAATCAAACAAATAATAACGAATACGATCTTGGTCAAGGTAACTCGGATGGCCTCAGTACTCTCCGTAGCTACTTTAAAACCCAATACTTATACTCTTGGTCGAGGCACTAAATGTCTGCATTCAATTGTCGTCCAAGGTCAAGGCCATTGTTGTAAACAAAGTCATTAAATCAACTGCGCAGAATATAGAATATTTAAACAAAATCTGACATACTGATAGTAAAACAATGATAGCATAGACTATATCTAATCTATTTTGTAGTAGACTTACTGTTTTCGCACTTGGTGATTTTTATTTGAGGAAAATAAAAACACATTCACTGATAAAGCAAACGCAAGAACATTGATACCCAGCAAGTCAGGAAAAGACAGCTTGGTCATAATTTAAATAATACTAATACATCCTCGCTGCATAAACTTGTTAGACTAGTTATCTCGCACAGTTTCTTTGAAAATCACCGCATCAGTCCACGAGCAAAGGTTTGTTGTGACACGTGTCGCAACTATTGAATATTTCATCCACAATGCAGAGCCCAAACTTTTGAACCAGCTACTACATGAAACTTCAACAAAAGCAGCTTAGCGCACTCCCGAAATTTGCAAATAATGTCAGGATGAAGTGTAAAAATATTGGACTTAAGTCGCCGTGGGTTCGGAAAAAGACGCATGATGTCGAAGACATAAGCGAAAGGAGGCTCACTGAGGACCGATAGGATAAAATGCGATAAGTAGCTGTAATGGGGTGGGGATTAAAGAGGAGGCTAAGGGGGTGTGATGAGAGAGGGATCAGGGTGGAGATTAAAGAGGAGAGGGGATGGAGAGTATTCATATTGTCAATTACGTAGAGTTATTTGTGTATCTTTTATAAGCAGTGGCAGGAATCTGAGGCCCTTGACCTTAAACTTTGGCTCATGAAAATACTTCCTTGATGACTGAGTGGATACACAAATTTCCTCCAATAATTGGGGAGAAGCCCAGCCTTTTGATCTTGTAATCTGTAATTATTGGGGAAATAGATGGAATAAGGTACGGGGAATTAGAGTGATCTCATAGAAGGGCAGGAATAGCTCACTGTCAGAACAATTCCACAAAAAAGACTGATGTGGATGGGGTTAAAGAGGGGTGTGGTGGGGGGGGATGATGATGATGATGATGATGATGATGATGATGATGATGATGATGATGATAGTGATATGATGATGATGATGATGATGATGATGATGATGATGATGATGATGATGATGATGATGATGATGATGATGATGATGATGTAGTTCTATTTAGCGTCCATCTTTGTGTGAACATGCTCAATGCACTTGCAGCTAGCTGCTATAAGATGTTTCAAAATTACGATAAATATATAAAGGGTATTTATAGTCGTCAAAAGCCTGTATGACAAGGCTACCAGTGCAGTCCTCCACAACAGCGCCATCGGAAACTAGTTCAGAACAACAATCGGTGTGCGTCAGGGATGCCTATTCTCTCCAACACTCTTCATTATCTTCCTAAAGCGCATCATGTCAGATGCCCTTGCAGATAGATCACGAAACCACAGTCAGCATAAGGGGAAGAGCAATCTCCAACCTTCGTTTTCCGGATGACATTGATGGATTGGCTGGAGAGGAACAAGAAGTTGGTACAGAGGCTTGACACCACCTCCAGAGCCTATGGACTGGAAATAAGTGCAGAGAAGACCAAAATGATGACCAACAACACCAATGGCACCAGCACCGGCATCAAAGTCCAAGGCCAATCCCTCAACACAGTGCATAGCTTCAAATATTTAGGAGCCATTGTATCCGTCAATGGGTCCCGACAGGAAGTCCTCTCCAAGATCGCACAAACAACTGCTGCCCTGGCGAGGTTGAAACCAATTTGGAAAGACAGGACCATTAACCTAAATTCCAAGGTAAGACTGCTGCGCTCCCTTGTCATCTCCATCTTCCTATACGCTTGCGAAACATGGACCATCACGTACAGCAGATCTACAACAAAGAATACAAAGCATTGAGATGAGGTGCTACAAAAGACTTCTGGGCATTTCCTATACCCAGCACATCACCAACGACGAAGTCCGACAGACCATTACACAAGCCATTGGACAACACGATGACCTGCTCACAGAGGTGAAAAAACGGAGACTCCGATGGTATGGCCACGTCACCAGATCATCTGGTCTTGAAAAGACCATCCTGCAAGGCACAGTGCAAGG
The DNA here is from genome assembly GCA_036898135.1 of Oncomelania hupensis. Classification (NCBI taxonomy): domain Eukaryota; kingdom Metazoa; phylum Mollusca; class Gastropoda; order Littorinimorpha; family Pomatiopsidae; genus Oncomelania; species Oncomelania hupensis. The sequence continues at coordinate 29,739,118 of CM072515.1, forward strand.
ATGTAGAAGAAGAGGGAGACCGAAAAAGAGGTGGGAGGACAACATTCGAGAATGGACTGGTTTGACACTGAGCGAAACAATCAGGGTTGCTGAGGACAGGGAAAGATGGAGTACGCTGGTTAAACGATCATCTTTTTTCCCCCGTTGGGGTGCCGGGGGTTTCAGTATAAATAGTATCCCCACTTTCTGGAAATTTAGTGCTTTAAATTCCCACAGTCGCTGTCTTTCTCATTTGCTCTTTCTCATTCCTGCTCTGTTCTATCAACCTGCTATACTATCGCCTTCTTCGCTAGACCAGTCTCCTACCTTTTTTCTTGAAAACTCTTCCGGGACAAGACTCCTTGTTTGTGTATGAGGTCTGTTGGATCAGCTTGGGAATATTGGACGCTTTCTGCCAGGTGGTCACTAGGGCTTCCTATGATGTTATTATTTAGCAACGTAGGCATTTTATATGTATGTGTTTTGTTGATAATTTATAATGATGTTTGTATTCTATTTTGTTTTTGTAAACGGGGGTTCGATAAGTTGGGGTGAAGCCTCAGCCGTCCCCTGCGTGGGATGTTTTCATTGTAAAGTGACTGGCTGGTGGAGAGCTTTTCGGTTTTCCCACTAGGGTTGTTTCAGCAGATCTTTTATGCGGATCAGGGGTTGTCCGGTCCTGATTTGGCTCGGAAGAGTCCGCTGGACCTAAAGCAATAATAATGTAATGTAAACGATCATCTGTGGTGCCCCTACGACCTCCGAGTTACAGGATAGGATAGGATAGGATAGTATATATTTATTAAATATTTACAGTTTCAGTAGACAGAGTTATCATTCCACGATTTGATTGAGGTTTTCAGGGCCTTCTTGAAAGCATATATGCGTATACACACACACACACACACACACACACACACACACACAAAGAGTGAGAGGTTGTTCCAGAGACATGGAGCATTTTGGGGAGAAAAAAAAAACGAAGAAGAGTTAAGTCAAGTTTTGTCTTTGATACTGCCATTATTTAATTGAACGGAACATTTATGATCAGACCATGGGACCCCTTTTAGTTTTAAAATTCACGCTTGTAAATTATGCTAGGGATAACACATTTTTTTAGCATTAGGACTGTCACACCTGTCAAGTAGCGATCGAATAACAGTGATAGGCTTTGGAACTGTAAGACAAAATTACGACGAAAGTGTTTGATGGAATTAACAAATATTTAAACAATGTAATAAATCTGATATAATAAATACCTCCAAACTTACGGTTTAAGAAATGTTCAGTGAAGAATTTGCTGACCAAGTTACTAAAAATTGAACTCACTTGCACTCCAAGGGAAGGCACTTCTATCACACCGAGAAGACCGCGCGGTTGTGCCCCTTTATTTCTAAGCCGTGAATTCTGGTAAAAAGGAGAAGATGGGTTCAACATCTTCAAGTCATCGATTTTTGAGGAGAAGAAAGGTCTGCCTAATTTGATTAATGCAAAATGCATGCAGTTATGTTTGTTTAATTCTACAAGAACCAGTTGAAGGAAGTGTTAATCAAATATGATTGAAATTTGCTGGATTATTATTTGTGGCGTAGACAGTATCGCGATTACAGATTGCATTCATGATAAAGTGAATTTTAGATTTATCTAATATTAGGCCTATTACTTGATAAGCATAGCACTACATCCATCCAATCTTAAACATGAGAACAAACTGCACCGGTTAGAAATTTTTAGAATTAACTGAGGCATCATCACGAAAAATATTTGATCAGCAATTCTCCAATGAAGTCTTGTACATTTTTGTCAAAGAATTTAGATCTATGAAGATATGTAGATCATCTACAACAACAATAACAACAACAACAACAACAACAACAACTACTACTACTACTACTACTACTACTACTACTACTACTACTACTACTACTACTACTACTACTACTACTACTACTACTACTACTAAAGTTTTTGGATAAAGCGCGATTCCCCGTAAAAACTGGTTCAAAGCTAAGTACAAAGATTGTGGAGCACAGCGTAAAAATCCAATTGACAAAATTAATCACTAACAAATATGAACCTTTTTGCTATTTCTGCGATATTATAAAACCTGGGCAAACTTCACTTTACTCTGATATTATATAATATTAAATGGATAACGAAAACAAGCAGCATTAAGGAAAACAATCTCTTTAGCTATTAAAGGTACATATTATTAAGATCAAAATCAATCAAACGTTTGAAAAAAAAAATAAAAGGTACGACCACATGATTACTTTGAGAACATGTAAGATTTTTCAGTTAGCTCTTTTTTTTTCTTCTTGTAATTAAATCAAAACATTCAGAGTTATATATCGAGACTTGGCCGATTTGATCGGTAACCAGCTGATCTAAGGGAGAGAATCATGTAATATAGCAGACGAACTCTTTTCCACGCATGCGCTCAAAGACATAAACAGCACCTAACATGGCGGAGAGGACTTCATGAAAGAGAAATAGTTGTAATTCTTTCGGAAAATCAACGCATTCACGCTGCGTTTCAAACGCGATTGGTAATCTGACTTCTGCCATTTAAGCAAGCGGTAAGTTGGATATATTCCGATTTCACGTATTTGTATTGTATAAAAACCAAATGACCGTCGTCATGGTCGAATACTTGATCTCATCTGCCATCACTTTCCGTAGTAAACCACAGATTTAGATTTTTACGGGAAAAGTGCTGCCGTTGCGATTCTTGTTGTCCCCACCCATTTCAGTTGGCATGGTACATTACGCGGAAGTTTTGGTAATAGTTTGGAGGCATTTCCTACATAATCATGCATTATTTTTGTCCGATGGGACAAAAGAATTCAGGTTCCCCCAATCCAATAAACTGCGTTTTGAGATAATCACTTATGAACAAGGGTGGAGATCACGCCCCCCGGGAATGTATTAGATAACACTACCATTGAGAAAATGAATACTGGGTTAACAACACGGTTGCTGGTGACACATTTGACATGAGAACAGTTGTCTATTGTATCTTACAGAAACAGGAATTAGTGTTAAAGTATAGATTTAGAGGACAATACACTTTTTAGTTAAACAACTACGGTTTGTTACTATGTAATTTATATGGCAATAATTTTGCCAGCAGTGATTTTTTTGTTTGTATAGAGAATAGAACTAGAAAGTGTCCCTTTGACTCAGCTCAGGGTGTTTTACTACTAGTAACTAAGACAGAGTTGACAACATGATCTTAGACCTAGCTATACAATATCCATTGTTCTGGTTAGCAGTAGTGCTTAAGTTTATATTGTGTGATTAAGTAACAGTTTACACCACATGACATAAAATTTGATATTTGACTGCTTTCTTGACTTAGTTGTTCAAAATATTAGAAAATATGTACTCATAAATTCATGGTACACTTTTACTGTTTTAGATTTTAAAAACTTGCACACACAACTTGCTTGTAGTTTTCAATATTGTACTAATGTCTTATTGTCTTATTGATTTTGTTATTAAAAAAAGAAACTTTCTATGTAACTGTAAATGAAGTGCAAGTATTATGTCTTGTATACACCCCTTCCTGTCCCTTACAGCTTCACTCTTTTATAGTTGCCGTTTACAGTTGCCGAGTTGTTTGGAGTTTTTTTTTTTTTCGTAGTTTAGTTACTTCAATAGTTTTCATCAAAGAGGTTTTTTGTTGGTTGCTGTTCCACAGAGTAAGGTGTAAACAAAAAAGGTCTGATAATAATCAAGCTTATTGGTATGTAAAACCCCAAAACACAAACAAGTCACAGTCTTTATGAAAGGGAACTCGTAGACATAACCGTTTCAAATGATAGCATCTAAGCATGTTATACTGAGATTAGACACATATATTGTGAACACAGTAAGTAGTAACATTACATAGGGTTTGACAAAAGGAAGTTGGGATTCTGACACAAACCCAAGTTACCGACAGTATACTTGCTGTCCTGTCTCACCAGGTGGGTTTTAGGGAATTTGGAAAATTTGGAAAAAGTCAACAGCCATGGTTTCAGTAAGTTAATAGACCTTGACATTGCTTAGGAATTTAGTCAGCTGATAGAGTCATACTGTGTACAGAGCTGCTATTGTAATATTGACTTTAAAGTACAGGGCTAAGTTCAGTACAGTATTAGGATAATTCATTGTTAACTGAAAACTACACTGTTGGGAAATGAAGGGTAAGGGATGGAATGTTTGTGTATCAGTAAAATTAGAAAAGGCTTTTAATCTCCCTGTCATTTTATTGTTAACAAACTATTTGCAATTTTGACTCTCATGCATAGCAATGTGAATCTATGTACTCCCTCAACCCCACCCCCACTCCTCCCCCCCCCCCCCCAAATTTTTTTTTTTAAAATCAAGAATTTTGAAAATTTATGTGAAATGAGTCCTAAATAGTTCTAAAATGACAACAACAACAAAATGTTCCGTCTGTCTGTCTACCCGCAAGTCTTGCTAGTGGATTAATGTCTCAGAACTTATTTCAGCTATCACAACCAAACTTGGTAAGATGGTGTATATATCCATGAGACCTCATCAATGACCAATGAGTGAGCAACTTCACTTTAAGGTCAAGGTCACAGGGTCAACAAATGTTAGTCAAAAATGACAACTTTTAACAAAATTTCAATTTTTTCTAAGTTAGTAATACTGAACTTATGGTTCTTTGATGCATGATAGATATGGATGTAATGCACATCCTATGCTATTTCAAACTTGTTGTATTTAGAGATGATAGATTGATCTTTTATGTGTTCAGTTTTTTGCATTGATCTTGAAGGTCAAGGTCATTTTAGGTCTTGCAAAGAATAGGTCATCGTACAGTGGAATAGCTCTGTTTAACCAGTAATGGTATGCAACAACATTGGGTTATTTGATCATACATGAGAGGTCATTTGAAGGTCAAGGTCATCCCAAGGTCAAGGTCACTGAAGATCAAGACAAGGTCATCCCAAGGTCACTGTTTTTTTGGTTTTATAATACAACTTTTGCTGTAGTTTCTTTGATATGACATGTGTATTTGGAGCCGGAGGTCAAGGTCATCTGAAAGTCAAGAGCATAGAAAGATCAAAGTTGGTATTACTTTGAATTTTAATATCACTTTTTTTCCCCCTATGACTATGAGCATTCATTTTCATGATAAATATTGCAAGTTCCATAAGGAACATGTGAGTCATACAGGCTTTGCCCTTCTTGTTTGCAAGAAGTCTTATCAATTGGGTTGGCATGAGAGAGGTAGTTCAGACACTCAGGATGGGACCCATTATTCCCTTCATCCCACCCCCGCCTCACTCCCCTTTTAAGTTTCAGTGACAAGTTTGCAGTGATAGTCAAGGAGACTTTTGACAGTCACAGTAAATACAACCCCCCCCCCCCTCTCTCTCCCCTCCCAAGAAATCACAAGCTACTTGGGAGAGTGTAGAGTAGAATAGCTGGTGTGTGCATAGATTTAAGTCATTACCTTTGCAGTTGACACAACATGCTGTAACATTTCATGAGTGAGTGACCAAATAGTCTTCTTTCAGCCTTAGGTTAGAAAAGGGACCAGTCACATAGTTTGAAGTGGTCAAGTCCTCAAAATCTGGCAGTTTCTTTGTTTTGCTTCAATCTCTGGCTGTCCTTCCTAGTTGAATGTATTTACTGGAGTATAAAGTTCAGCTTTTGAACCTGCTTCATTTTCTGTCTTTTTGTTAAATTATCATCATAATTGTCAGCATGCCAAAAGAGATTACTCATCGTTTATATAGTATAAGTGAAAGTTCAGAAGAGGTAAATAATTTGTTGCAAAAAATGTTTTCTGTGAATTTCACATTTTATAGGTATATACATATTGCTTTTTGAATCAACGAAAACCACTTTAGTTTGAGTTGATACATTTCTTTGTAAGTGAATCTGCACTGTCCATTCTTATGGGTGCTAATGAATGAATGTAAACAACACTGGCATAAATTTGACAGTGTCATGTCAACTGTGCATTTACTTTTTCTCTCAATATTCCATACACTTTCTTTGTCTCTCAGTTCACTTGGAATTTTTACTATCCGTGTGGCATGGCTTTCTTGGAAAATTACTTTTAGGCAATGATTCTTCTCTGTATCAGAAAATTGCATAGAACAACAAACTATGGATTGTTTTGGTTTGTGACACATTGTATCACTCTCAGGCATATTTCTATTTTTAAAAAAAATCATAATTTTTGTGTTATATTTTTCTTGTGCAGGTTACATCATGAATGCTTGTGTTTTGTGAATCCACATCATGTATCTTTTACAAGTGAAATCATGAATTTTGGCATATGTATATTTCTATGGCACTATTATTATGCAATTATCTTTCTGTTGGTGAATGCACATGGTTGACTGTGCCTTTATGTTTATCTCAATTAACTTTTCTGCTTGTAAAACCACAAGGCATGACTATCCGTAAACTGTGACAGCAGTTTATTTGTCTTTGATAATGCACGTGATCCATCACTATGGGGTGATTGCTGTTGACGTTCCATTAATATACCATATATGCCTATCAGGCACATGATTATGTTAGTACATGCATACAATACTGATATATATAGCAGTGATGGAGAAAGTTTTTAAGCTAGGAGTATTTATACCCTCAACCAAAACATGTGGGGGTTTTCATACCCTCAATGCAAACATAAGGGGTTTTTTATACCCCCTTTCAGTTTTTTAGGGAGTACACCAACATACGTAATAAACACTTTGCGTGGAACCAGGAAAGTCTTTTCATCAGTTTGAGTTTCTTCAGCCGGGCCCGGTGCGGCTTACCTTTTTCTTCTCTTACCGAGCACTCTAAGCCAAAGGCTGACAAAAATGTTTGTTTTTTTTTTCCTTCATTTGTTTTAATTTTTTTGAGCAATTAGTTTTGTCTGCTTTATTTTTCCTTTTCTTCGGCTTCCCCACAGATCGCTGCTTGTCGGCCATGTTTAATGTTGGGTTGTTGTCAGTCTTATATAGCCAATCAAAAGCGTCGAGAAAAGAATTGATTATTATCGTGCATATGATTGGCTGTTTCTCGGAAGCGACAGAATGAATAGGAGGGGGAGAGAGGGTGGTAGGCGGTCGCGCAGGACGCACAGGCACACGATCCAAATCGAGCAAAAGCTGTACGCACGACCGAAATAGTTGTACCTGATGATACCTCCCAGCAACTTAGCTTTACGTTTTCATACCCCTTTGGCACTGTCTTTGTGCGTGTTTATACCCTTTCATTACATTTTCGTTACGTGATTTCCCAACTCAGTACGTGAAACACGTACGATTGTACGTGATCTCCATCACTGATATAGTATACCTTCCCCACACTTTACTCTAAATCATGCTGTTCTGCAGGAATGATGATGGAATTATATAACGAAACGCACTCCTATTTATTTGATTGCTCTTGTTTCTCTTTTTAGGAGGACAGCATGTCACAGAGCTCCTCTGCAAGCACCTTTGTGGTGCAGACCAGTGGTGAACCTGTGCAAGGCAGCCCCACCACAAATGGTCACAGCAGCAACCACCGATCACCTCAAGTGCCACGATCGCCAGAGGTTATCCTCTCAACAGCCAGCATCAATGAGAATAGCCTTTATCAGCCTGGCAGTCGAGCCCCGGTCCTTGTTTACCAGAGCAAGAAGACCATGGGTCACAGAAGGACTGGCAGTGATGCTTCACAGAAACGCCAGCAATTTGCTGAGACCCTTATTGCAGGATTTCAGCCTGTCCTACCTAGCCCTCAGTCTGCAGCTCCTAGTGGCCAAGTGGCCAGGTAATGTTTTCCTAAAACATCACATTGAGAAATTATCTACCATTCTTTGCTGGAAAGATTGCAAATCATAATGATCTTACTTTCTGTGCAGAAGTGTTGATGAGCTTAATATTCATTCATTCATTCATAGTACTTGCGACTGAAGTAGTGTTTAGTTGACAGTTTTAGAGTATGGCAAAGCATTACATTTGCGATATCAGTAGGGTTTGGTTTATATTTTTTATATTTTTAAAAGGACATTTGTTTAAGTTTTTAGATTTTATTTTGTTGGTGGTGGTGCAGATGATTTGCTGTTGCAGGATGTTTACAATTATTTAAGAGAGTGACTATGCATGGCATACAATGTGAGATGTTACTGTTTTGTCTATTGCAGTGCTACCCCAGTGCCCACAGCCATAGATGCTACAGCTTCAGAATCTCCACAAATTAATCAACAGAAATCAGTGATCAACGGAGCTCATGGGCCTTCATCTCTTGATTATTCGGGCATCCCAGGGACAGTTGTCGACTCTCATCCCATTGAGCCCAGTATTACAGACGATGAGACGAGTACTGTAACAGAAGCCATTTCTGGAACAGAGGACATTTCTAGAGCTAAAATCACTCGAGCAGAGGAGATTTACGATGAACCTGATGAGCCTGATGAAGAACAAGAAGACATTTCAGGGCCCAACACTACATCTGAGCCTGATGCTGTTTGTGCAGTGTCAGAACCCCTTGAAGCCTCGGCACCCGCGTTGGCAGATACATCAGATGATGCAACTGCAAGGTATGGAAAATGCCATTTAGAGATTGCTGACACTGTGAGAAAGTATTTGATTTAATGTTATTTGATTTAGTTATTTTATTTATGGACACCACATTAGATGAAGTAATTGATAGGTACACTGTTAGGTTTTCCAAACCATGTAAATGTTTAGGTATTTTGGGCATTTATTTTTGGTAGACTGTAAAATAAAGCAGTTCCATTATTGTCATCTGTTTTAAGCTTTGTTTCTAACGAGTTGAAAATGTATTTTTATTTGTCTGTCTTTAATAATACATCACTTGAATGAACAGTGACAGAAGTCACTAGTAAGTAGATAAAAATAGTTTGTAGCAACAACAACAACAAAAAATGTATTGAGGCATTTTATTTTTTCTTTGATACAAAATATTTCCAGGGTGGAGTCTGAGGCAGAGGCTGTTGACCTGAGACGAAGGAACTACTCATTGCGTCATTGTCAGAGTGAGTTTGTGCCCGGACTTAACACAGAGTACCCACAGTCTATGGTCAATGCCAAAGACAAGACCATTATGCACCTCCAGATACAGCTCAACAAGGCTCAGGAGGTAAACAACAGCATGGGTGACGTGACTGAAACACTTGAACGTTCTGACACAGGATTAGTGGAAATCACGCTAACCGAAATCTGATTTTGTACACTGCCATCGAGCCTAAATAATCATAGAAAGCTATGAACTTCTTAGAAAGTCTTCTGATCATTGACACTGAGGACATCTTTGATCTGTTTGAAACTTTGAAATGTGAACCTTCTTCAGCATTTTTATAGTTATTTAATATTTTGTTTTAATAAATATTTTGACAGTAAGGAAAGGGCAAATTTATGGCAGAAAACTGATATATTAAGCTTACATTTCTTAGTACGAGTATTCTATACATCCTGTAGTGGTTGCAGCACTTGGATTTTTATCAGATTGTGTGCCCATTGCACAGTGCTCATATTTTATTTGTTCTAAAAGGAGCTGAAGTTGAAGAGTGAGGACTGCGATAAGCTGAGCCAGCTTCGTGTGCAGATTGATAAAGACCTGGAGGAGCTGACTGCAGAACTCTTTACAGTATGTAACATTTTCATGTAATCAGTAACACAACTGTTTTCCATGAACTTAAAGGTGTTATAATCACATATAACACTATATCTAGGTTAGTCCACATGTGATGTTTTAATATTATTAACATATTATACTACTTCATCATTATCATCATCATCATCATCATCTGCATCATCATCATCTGCATCATCATCTTTTTTTTTCATTCTCTATCTTTCTAGTCACGTTATTGACATGGTTACAGGTTGTCAGTGCCTTGAGCTTACAATTAATCCTAGAAAATTTGAATTTAATTCATCTTTAAAAAAAGAGAAAAGTATTTGTGTTCCAGGAGGCGAATAGGCAGGTGCAGGAAGCTATGGCCAAAGCATACAATTCACACAAGAAGTATGAGGATGAAAGGAAGATAGTAAGACCACAATTCGTCAACATTTTTTACACACATAATATTAATAGAAATAGGGTCAAAATTGTTTTGAGGTTTTAAACAAAAATGTGTATTTTTATGTTCTAAGTAACATTACCAAAGTGAAAAACAACAGGAATCTCGAGAGAATACAGGTGAATATCATTGTCAACAATATTATATTTTTATCCCGATATAATTGGGGTGTTTGCATTTACTTAATTTTTACAGCAAGTCAACTTCTCACACAACTGTTCAATTTTTTATTTTAACCTGATTTGTGATCAGTCAACAAGAATTGTCAGATGTAATTATGCCTGCGGTAATACAAATTCAATAGAATTCAAATATTGAAATGTTTTCGTTGCAGTTACAAAGAACATTGTATGCTGCACATGTTACATAATTATGTATTGAATACAAGTATTCTGTTCAACATTTTGCACCTATCGTGACACATTTGTGTGTGTGTATGTGTGTGTGTGTCTGTGTGTGTGTCTGTGTGTGTGTTTCTGTGTATATGTCCACAGAGGGAAGTGCTGCAGCAGCAGATTGATGCCATGAAGGAGTTGGTGGTGCACTCCACACCCAGCTCCCCGAACCACCATCTTAACCCCCAGCTAGCCCCTCCCACACCAACCCTGAAGGAACGACTGACCAAGAAGTCTCATCGCCGATCTACCTCACACCATGACTTCACTAAAGAATCCAGAGAGAGGGCGGAAGAAGAGGCCAGGCAACAAGACATTAAAGAGGTGGGTGGTTGTTTTGGAAATGTAGCATGCTTTGGTTGCTTACTTGGTAAAGTCGCTTGCTTGGCAAAGTCACTTAAAAGGTCAAGTCGTAATAAGAGTGTTTTAAAGGTTGCAAGATGACATCTTGTTTACTTACAGTTAGCTTCTTTCTATCTTTTATTTTGTTTTATTTATTTTTTAAATTTATTTATCTATTTTTGTCCACTCTGAATTGTAAAACTAGTTTCCTATTATATCTTATCCTATCCCGTAACTCGGAGGTTGTAGGGGCACCACAGATGATCATTTAACCAGCGTATGCCATCTTTCCTTGTCCTCAGCAACCCTGATGGTTTTGCTCAGTGTCAAACCAGTTCATTCTCGAATGTTGTCCTCCCACTTTTTTTTCAGTCTCCCACTTCTTCTACCTCCTTGCACTGTGCCTTGCAGGATGGTCTTTCCAAGACCTGATGATATGGTGACGTGGCCATACCATCGGAGTTTAAGATTTTTCAGCACTGTGAGCAGGTCATCGTGTTGTCCAATGGCTTGTGTGATGGTCTGTCGGACTTTGTCGTTGGTGATGTGCTGGGTATAGGCTTTCGATGACTTCAATAATTTCAGTGGTGATGTTGTACACTCTCATGGTTGCCCCCAGAGCTGCATGCCAGACTCGGTCAAACATCTTCTTGAAGTCTAAGAACACATGATATAGATGTTGGTGCTGTAGGTATTTCTCGCAGATTATTCTGAGGTTGAAAATCTGTTCAGTGGTACTTCGCCCAGCCCTGAATCCTGCTTGTTCTTCAGCTATGATTTTTTTGTTCATCATGCATTGTGTATTGGGCAAGAAAGACCTGGCAGGGCCCAATCCTCTCCAGGCTGTTGGCCACAGCCGATAACCATGAATACAGTGTGGCTCGCCTTGGCCCCGAGCACGTGGTCGTTGTACCTGTAGTAACATGAGGTTCCTCCGTCCTGGCCGGTGACTTCTGTGTAGAAGACTTTCGCCCAGTGATGCCGTGCTGACATCACCCCTGTTAGTCGCCTCTTATGACACGCCGGTGTGACATCCTCACAGTTCCTAGTATCTTAGCTGGGCTGGGAGGGAATGGGAGCATTCTGATTGGTCGACGCGTTACAAAATTCGACGCATGCGCACAGTGCTATCATAGTCTTCGTAAGGGTTAGGGTTAGGGTTTGGGTTAGAGTTAAGAGTTTAGGGTTTGGGTTAGGGTTAGGGTTATGACGCCTAAGAACTTCGTGAAAAAGCCGGCCCGACATGACCTAGCGCATGCGCAAATGCGCTCGGATAAACTAGGAGACCCGGAACTTGAAGGATGTGACACCGGGAAACGTTGGGTCTATTCTATTCAGTGCCCGAACCCACAGGGCACATGTAAAAACTAGCTTAATGACACTCAACCCCGACAACGACTTGTCCGATTACAGCAACTGGATCAAGGCAGACAATCTTACACACTGCCCAGAACACTGTATTGCACACTAGCTCTAAGTATTTACATGTTTACATTCTCATGTGCAGATTGATGACACATGCTTTGATGAGTTCCAACGATGGAAGCAGAATCCCAATCTGATGGATGAGACTTCCCCATTTTTGCGGCGCTTGTTTGTGGAGGATGTCCAGCCATGCCTCAACTTCAGCAACAGAGAGGTATGTCTGTACAAAATCAAAAATATACTAGACCAATGTTCCCAATTAATAAAACTGCAGATCATATTTTACACACGAATATGATAAAACTTTTCATACTCATCGGGTTTTATCTGCATTCGTCAAGCCAATTTACCACATCACAATCTTTTGAAGATACCAGTTTTATAGTTGATACAAGTCATCAGGGATGTATGCACATGTTATTCATTCAGTGATTCACATTTGACTGGCTAGCACCTGCTTTCAGTCCCTTAACGTTTGTGGGAATACACTGATTTTAATTTTGAATTTTGAATTTTATTGTCAACATTTATGCTTTTGTTTCAGCTTGTTGACACTGTTGTGAAGGGAGCCAAGCTGAACTCAGTTTCTATAGAACCCATCAATGGAGACAACTCTTTTCCCAGGTAAATAAGTCAGTCACATTGAGCAATCTTTTGCCCTGATTTGGATGATGATGATGGTGATTTTATAACTTTCTTTATTGTATTGATGGCTTAGTGTAGTTGAAAGGAAAAACAATTGACAGTTTACAGTCAATGAAAATTCTTGATATTTTAACGTACATCACAATATGCGAGCCTTGAAACTTTGTAATAGTTTGCAAGCTGTACTCTTAAAGATTGCAACATCATTATTATTCTCCCCTTTTAGTACCTTCCCCTTCCCAGTCATTACTCCCTCCATCATACCTTCCTCTCCCCACTCCTACCCATGTGCTGTAGAAAGCAGTTGAATGTTTTGAAATGATGTATTTACATATTCATTTGCTAGAACCTAAGCAGCAGGAGTTGAGGGAGCTGAAATAGGAGAGAAGGTGATACTGTTGTAGAAAGTAGTTAAAATGATGTATGTATTCTAGGTCAAACTGATTTATTTTTGTATTCCTCCCTAATAATACTATGTTTAGAACCTGTTCTACCTGATCCTGTCTGAAACATTGCAGCCTTACTTGAAAAAGATAAAATAAAATGCTTTTCTTAAGCGTTATTGTTTTTAAGGCACCATGTTGAAGAGAAGGGAATTAACCATTGTTCAAATTTAAGTGTGTGAACCATGACAGGACGTGGATATTCAGCCTCACAACATTCAGCCTTTTAAACCAAACTATATTAGCATTTGTATATGTTTGCTATGCTGTCTGTGCTGCTTGTCTTCATTCAGTACTTGTGTGCACTACCGTCATCATGTAGTTTGATTTTTGCACTGTCGGTTTGCTTCCTTTTTGTATTCCGTTATTGGTTTTTTGCTTCTAGACTTTATTTATTTGTTGTTGTTTTTTTTTTGTACATAGACTATTGTTGCCTTCACTTGTTTGGTTTTTGCTAGTTTCTTCATTTGCCTGGCTCAGGATACCAGTACCTTTAGTGCATTCTGGAGATAGTTTCATTGAGTGATTATGAAACGACATATATATGCTGTATAATTACTACCTTCATTTAAGTTTATGTTAGTTTACTATCATGTTGGGGTGGGTTTCTTTTCCTTCTGGTTTATCAGTTCCATTTCTCAGTTTTATCTCATCTTCATTCATATTTGCTTGCTCAGTTTTACTTTGTCAGTTGTGTGGATTTGTTTTATTTGTTTGTTTTTATTCATTTGTTCAGTGGCTTTTTAAAAATTTTTCTTTTTTTTGTTTCCTTTTTTTTTGCGCTGCTTTTTGCTTATTTTTGCACTGTTTGGTTTTTCTTTCTGTGCTTTTGTTTTTTGTGTACAAGTCCTTGCTTTGTGCCTTTTGTTCAAACAGAACCTGCAGCCTGACCAACAGAAGGAAACTGTGCTCGTACAAGATCAAGCTTCCTGATAGTGACGACTTCCATCCCATTTCCAACATGTGCCGCATACGAGTATGCTGCCAGACTGATTTAATTGGTTGAATGAAGGACTTATTTATTGATGTGTTACTGATTGAATGATGTAGTGTGTTCTGCTAATCACTTGATTGATGTAGCAAATGCAGGCAATATTTATGCCACCGTAGTATAATCAGTGTGATTAGAACTATTTAATGATGCGTTACCCATATATTTATATTTGTATTGCTAAAGCAGTGAAATATTATTTATAAAGAATTGGATTAAGTTCAGCTATTGAAGTGCATTTTGGTCAACAATCAAATTTTTTTTTTTTTTGAAACTATGTCTTATCTGTTCTTTGCATTCACTTATCAGTGAAATCTTTTCTTTATCTTCCATGCAGGTGGTTGCTGTCGTGGAATTGTACCGCTTCTTAGAGTATGTTTCTAAGGACTTGATAAAGTGGGCAGGTATGTATTGAGCTTGTTGTTAATTATTTAAAAAAAAAAAAACTAAACTATGCAGATGTTGATAACAAATGAAGTAGGAATGTGAATCTTAATGATGTGAACTGAAAAGTTAGTGATTGAAGCACAAATGCACATTTTCAAAGTATTTGCTATCAGTTCACCACATGTTTTACTAACAGCTGAAAAAAATACAACTGCTTTTCTAGTTTTTATTATTATATACTGTGCTTTCAGAATTCTATGCAATAGTGGAGAGGGAAGGCACATGGATGCAACTTAATAAAATAATGTGTTTGTTTATTCTGATGTGCAGACAAGGAGATGTTTGTCCACATCAGTTCTCTACGGTTGAACATGGCTAAGGCCAGGTTGGGCTGCTGAGCCAATGCTTTGTCTTATTTTGCTCTCGTATGTACTCCACAAAATCAGGTTGAATAAGCATGTGTTCATGAATCGGGGTTTGTTGAAATCTACATGTTTACTCTATGGTGATTTTCAGACTACTGATAAGAATGCATAGACTCGCATTGTCACATACATGTGAATCAAACCTTAGATCTGCTGCTGTGGGCATATAATCTAGTTTTGAGAGCCCAGTTTGTTTTTACAGTTGTGTAGCGTGTGTGCTGTGTTGATGTGTTTGTTTAGAGGAGTTTCTTTTTTTTTTAATGTGTAAAACTTTGCAAAATAGGTTGTGATACAAGCTTCAATGTGATGCAGGCGTCTTTCAGGCACACAGCAAAATTAGGCCAGCCATGACTTATAATTTTTTGTCTCTTGAGTTGCAGAAAGTTTTCATATTCATTGTTATTTCGACTTGAATGCAGCAGGCAGTAATAGAAGTTTAGATAGATTTTAAAAAGAAATTCTTCCAGGATATTTGATTCCAAACCCCTTCCTTCTCTCCCTCACCCCTCCCCCTCCCCCCCACTACCTCTCCTCCCTACCCCAACCCCCCCCCCCCCCCAAAAAAAAAAAAAAAGGAAAAACACCTATGCATATGTTAATAAGAAGTGTTATATTTAGTGCAGTGTTTGTTCTTTGTTATTAACACTGTGATTTTTCATTATCGGAACCATATAATTACGCAAAATGCAGCTCTTTTTATCAACATCTTTGTTCTATCTGTAAAACTATTATGTTTGTTTAAAAATGTTAAACATTTGGTTGTTGGAATTTTAGTATGATAAATTTACACGAATAGAATTATCATTCAACGACTAGATATTCAGGCAGCAACAATAAACTTATTCAGTCCAAAGTTGTGTCCCTTTTTTAAACTTGTTGAAAAAAATTTGTGTAGCTTGGTGGTTAATTGCCTTTACTTATATTATTATTTTTAATTTATCATTATGATTTTGATTCAAAAGACCGTTTTTTGAAGCAGCAGTATCAAAATCAATCTGCTACAGTGTACAGCTTTAATTAGTCATAGTCCAGTTTTAAGTATCTTTTTTATTCAATGTGTGTGTTTATTGGAACTTGTTTTCATCAGGTATGTAGGTAGGATAATTATTTGTTTGAAAACAGGTTGTGTGTTAAATGCTTACAATGAATTTTTTGCAAGCCATTGCTCAATAGTTTTTAATACTGGTGAAATTATTCTGTATGGAGATCAGGAGTGAATCAGATTGTGTGACGTATTTGTTGCACTTGATGAGGAGTTTATTTTTGTATTTACCAATCAGAATGGATTTTCCGGAGAGGCATGATGTACTTAAAATGATCAAACATGCAACAAATTTGCAGCACAGTATTACAATGAATTTTCTTACAATTGTATTATTCGCTGTTTAAACAGAGCAGTAGTGTACTTTATTTGAGATTATCCAATATTTGTCAAAATCAAAAATATGTTTATATTTGTATAATTCTACATTTTTGCGTCACTATAGGCTGATGATTTTTCCCTTCTTGTTTGCTGGCTTCTGTTGTATTTATTTTATTTTTTTTATTTTTTATAAAGTTCTACCATACTGTTTTTAAAACCCACTTTAGTCACAAAGATGATTTTGACAAATGTGGCCTCTATTATATTTGACTCAGAACTTATTCTTGGTGTAAATTTTTTTTCTTTTAATTTTGATATACATAATTGAAGAATATTAGGTCTATGCATTTTGTTATGAGAAAGTTTGTGTTCTTTTTGTGTTTGCGTGATTGGCACAAGTACACAGTGTTTATTCAAGTACTGACCGAAACATTTTGTTTCTTAATTTAAGTGGCCATAAAATGTGAAGGAGTTTGTAAAATCTTCACTGGCTTTTGTAAATAAATTTAAAATTGTTTCCAATAATCTGGATTCTGTATGTCATGTCATTAGTGTTTTATTAATTTGTGGATGTTTCAACTGGCAACAAGAACATATTTTGAAAGACTGGTATGAATATGGATGACAATTCCATGTACAGAAAAGAAGTGAGGTAGTTAAGATATGTATACCTCATGTATGACGACACTGCCTGAACTTGGATATTCAAACAGAAAACTGGACATAGGCATGTTATCTCATAATGTGGGCACCTTGATGGAATCGGCAATTCATAATCAATAAACAGTACATCGTTAAACTTTATGACTGTGTCAAAGTGTTCAAGAGATGTAGCAGAGCATCATGAAGATGTTATATAGGCGGCTGTCAGCTCTCTTGTGTAGAACATGGCGTTGATCTATTTTTCTAGGTTGGAAGGTAGAGGTGCCCTGTTTGTGCATTGAGGTCTTGGTATTGCAAATATTGAGATTAAGATGTCTCTGTCAAACTGATTCTTGCCACTGTATTTGATGTAATGTCTTAGTGCTAGCATGAAAAGGCATTATATTGTAAAAGAAAAAAAAACTAATGCCAGATTTTCATAATGCGAAGAAACTGATTTTAATGGTGAGGCAGGATATAACCAGTTTAATTTTTTGTGTTGAGACTTTGCATTTGGAATGGAAAATTACATACATGCTTATTTTCAAACTGTATACAAGTTCTTTCATTTCTGATTTGTGGGAGTGTGTGATCGAATAGTGAAGACAATTACTCCTACTTTGTAAGAGTGTTTGCTCGAATCTGTGTCAAGAGAGTGCCGCATGGAATTGTGCACACAGAAAGCTGACATCATTATTATTATTATTATTATTATTATTATTGTTATTATTTATCATTCTTATATAGCGCTTTTTCAGCTAAATAGCTGCTCAAGGCGCTGGTCGATATAGGATCTAACTCATTATCATCCAGATCCCATATTTATATGCTTTTATATGTTTGTAGTGCATCTAGACATTGGGTTTTCTTTACATGGTTTGGATTTTTGTTTAGGTGCATTTGTTTATCAATATAATCTTCTTTTTTTTTCAGTTGCATGTATCTCATAAAGATATGTTTCTTTTTTAAAAAATAGATCTTCCACATTGTTGAATGAACATTGCATGTCTGTCAACACACGCACATAATATATACACACATATATAATGTATATACCAGAAAGAGAAAGTGAAGTTTTTTTGAATTTGTAAGTGTCTTGGAAATTCTGTGCATGCAGATAAATCACGTTGAGGGTGAATGTACATGTCAGAATATATGGTTTTGTTGTTGGCAGAATCTTTAAGCTTTACGAGGAATACAAAATTCATTTAGTTTTTGCATACATAGTATCTTATGTTTTGGATTTAAAGCTGAGATTGTTACATTGCGCATGCTGACGATATGTTTGTGAGTGCATCACCTGTAGCGGGACTGTAATTATTAGAAAGTTTGTATGGGTGTGTATGTGTGTGTGCGTGTATGTTGTATGTTTCAGAATAGTAATCTCTAAAGATGTGTTGATGTATTATGGATTGTTCTGTTTATATTGTGTACAAAATGATTTTTCTTATAATGTAAGTACATCGTTTCACTCCTCATTTCTTTTGGTTGTGGTTTTGCACTTCTCAAACATGGTTGTTTTTTTTTTTCTTTCTTTTTGATCCTAACAAAAATTACAGTGGGTTTGTTTGCGGACAGATTTTTTGAAAAAAAAAGGTTTCATTTGCAGATTTTTGTGATGTGAACGAAATAATTTCACTTGCAAACTTATTTTGTGACAGAAATGGTTTAGCTTGGGAACAAAAATCATAATTAGGTTCATGGTCACGATATTTGTTGTATAGCAAACACGTGGAGGTGCCGGGGGGGGGTCTTTATAAATAGTATCTCTACTTTCTGAAAATGTAGTGCTTTAAATTCCCACTGGTGCTGTCTTTCTCCTTTGTTCTTTCTCATTCCTACTCTGTTCTATCAATCTGCTGTACTATCTGCTTTGCTAGATCTGTCACCTACCTTTTTTCTTGAAAACTTCCAGATGTCTTTATTGTAAAGTGACCGGCTGGTGGAGTGCCCTCAGTATTACCACTAGGGTTGTTTCAGCAGATTATTTATACAGATTTGTAGTGGGTCCTCTTTCAACCAAGTTGTGGTCCTGATTTTGTGGTCCTGATTCAGCTCTTTGCAGTCCGCTGGACCCTGAATAACTAATTCATAATGCTCATAATTTGTGTAGTGTTAGTACTGTTGCTGCTCATGCTTACAGAAAGAATCCTCAAAACTTCTTGATCGTCATACAGACATGCATCTCTTTTGTATTGTGGTTTCTTTTACAAACACCCCTTGGGGTCATGAGCAATCTTGCCACTGTAGATTGTTCTAACCTATAAAGGGAACAGTGAAAGCCCCAGTTGAAAACCTGTCTTGCCTTTGTAGGCATGACTAATTCACTGCGGCAACAGCTCCCCCCGTTAGAGTGCCAGGGGTTTCAGTATAAATAGTATCCCCACTTTCTGGAAATTTAGTGCTTTAAATTCCCACTGTCGCTGTCTTCATCATTTGCTCTTTCCCATTCCTGATCTGTCCTATCACTCTGCTATACTTTCTTCTTCTTCGCTAGATCAATGACCTACCTTTTTTCTTGAAAACTCTTCCTGGACAAGACTCCTTGTTTGTGTATGAGGTCTGTTGGATCAGCTTGGGAGTGTTGGACGCTTTCTGCCGGGTGGTCACTAGGGCTTCCTATGATTGTATTATTTCGCACTATAGTATAGGCATTTTATATGTATGTGTTTTGTTGATGATTTATAATGATGGTTGTATTCTATTTTGTTTTTGTAACCGGGGTGTTCGCGTAGTTGAGGTCAACCCTCAGCCGTCCCCCGCGTGGGATGTCTTTATTGTAAAGTGACTGGCCGGTGGAGGGCATTCAATTTTCCCACTAGGGTTGTTTCGGCAGATCTTTTATGCGGATCGGGGGTTGTCCGGTCCTGATTTGGCTCGGAAGAGTCCGCTGGACCTAAAGCAACAATAAATCAATCAGCTCATGCTTACAGAAAGAATCCTAAAAACTTCTTGATCGTCATACAGATATGCATCTCTTTTGTATTGTGGTTTCTTTTACAAACTGGTGTACATTGTTCTCTGGGACAAGTTTGTGTGATTTCTATGATCTTCAATCAGGTTTTCCCTACCTGAAAGCCCTCAAAGTCTACCATGATGTGTGTAACTGTCAAGTGTTTGTACGTTTCATAGATGTTATATAATTATAGTTGAGCGTTTAAACAGGATTTGTAATTGCAAAAAACAGAGCTTCCTTCTTGCAGAACTATTATGGCCAGTTCATATCTATGCAGACAGAACGCATAAGTATCTTTTCTGTGATGTATTTCATCGTTTTTGTGATGTTGAATGTTGTGATGTGTCTTGTCTCAATGTCATCATTGCTCAATCGTTCACATACTCAGTAGATTAGACTTGAAAAAAAAAACTATTTTGGATATTTTGTTCCTTTGTCATGGATGTTGTGAATAAAGTGATTGGAACTGGAAATGTCATTTTGAATATTTAATGAAATGTTCAACTTTTAATACAAATCTTAGTCTAATCTAGTCCAGTCCAATCTAGTATAATGTAGTATATAGTAATATAGTATAGTTGGCATCATAGGCTGTTCCCCTGTGGGGGTGCCGGGGTTTTCAGTATAAATAGTATCCCCACTTTCTGGAAATTTAGTGCTTTAAATTCCTGCTGTCGCTGTCTTTCTCCTTTGTTCTTTCTCATTCGTACTCTGTTCTATCAATCTACTATACTATCTTCTTTTTTGCTAGACCAGTCATCTACCTTTTTTCTTGAAAACTCTTCCGGGACAAAACTCCTCATTTGTGTGTGAGGTCTGTTGGGTCAGCTTGGAAATATTGGACGCTTTCTGCCAGGTGGTCACTGGGGCTTCCTATGATGTTATTATCTGGCAATGTAGGCATTTTATATGTATATGTTTTGTTGATATTTTATAATGATGTTTATATTTTATTTGTTTTTGTAAACTGGGGTTTGAGTATAGCCTCAGTGTCCCCTGCATGGGATGTCTTTATTGTAAAGTGACCGGCTTGTGGAATGCCTTCAGTGTTGCCACTAGGGTTGTTTTGGCAGAACTTTTATGCAGATCTAGGGTAAGTCCTCTTTCAGCGAAGTTGGGGTCTTGATTTTGTGGTCCTGATTCAGCTATACTGGTCCTGATTTGGCTCGGAAGAGTCTGCTGGACCTAAAGCAATAATCATGTAATGTAATCATAGATTGTCAGTCTTTTTTTGCCCTTCAGTTGACGTGCTTTATCAAAATTACCCTAGATCTTCAGGCATCGGAAGTCTAAGAATTGGCCTCCCAGGAACCTTGTTCAGTGACAGCAAAGATCTTTATTGTACCCTCTTTGGTGACAGCAATGATGATGAACAAATGAATGAATAATATATATAACGTGAGAAAATAATGCGTATAAAAGAGAATGAAATATGTAGAGTTTCCCCTTAAAGAGTTTGGAGTTATTAATAGCAGCGCAATTGAAATTTCAATAGGAAATATAATGTGCGATTCTGGGGCACTTGCTGTATTATAAAAAAATACCACATCCCTCTTACAGCGATTATGAAAACATATATTTATGTGACAGTTCAAACAAAAATGTAGTATAGAAAGCTTATATTTCTGTAGGCCTATCTCAAGAGATCACATTTTACCATTGTGTGAAAACAGGATGTAATAGAGAGCTTCTTTTCATGTTGAATATACATAGGTCCGGTTAGTATTTGATTATGTTTGTTAATTACTTTGAACTAGGAAGAAGATATAGTGGTCCCGGAACTGGTGTTCACTACCATCATGATTGTGGTAAAGTTTATATAAAGCCGAACTTCCCTGGTAAAGTTTATGTGAAGCCGAGCTTCCCTTTTAAGTACACGTTCAATACCCAGTGCTCTCCATTCTTTCCCATTGTGGGGAAAAAATCTTAACTCTTCTCGACGAACTATATTATAATATAGGCCTTACATTTATACTGGTTAGCTAAAGTGGTTAGCAAATATCTTCGTAACAGCCAACGGTATTAACGTTACTGCCATGAATGTGGGCAAAAGATTTAGTATAGAACTGGCAAGGGCGGATCTTGGGGGGGTGCAACGGGTGCTCGTGCACCCCCCCCACGGACGACAAAAAAAAAAAAAAAAAGAAGAAGAAGAAAAAGAAGAAGAAGAAAGAAGAGGAAGGAGAAAAAGAAGAGGAAGAAGAATATTCAGAATATCCATAATATTCATAATAATCATCATGCTAATCAGCAGCAGCAGCAGCAGCATAATAATAATAATAATAATAAAAAGAAGAAGGGACAATAATAATAATAATAAAGGACAATAATAGTAATAGTAATAATAATAATAATAATAAGAAGAAGAAGAAGAAGAAGAAGTTGTTTAATGTATTTAAAAGTCTTTCCACCAAAGTGATACAATAATAATTTATTTAAAGTCTTTCCACCAAAGTGATACAATAATAATAATAATAATAATAATAATAATAATAATAATCCTCATCCTCATCATCATCATCATCGTCATTTACCTCAAAGATGCATTCTCTCCTAATTTTCTTTCCCATATCAATCCCTGCCCTCTTCACGCCTCAATCTCCTGTTACCCCCACCCCCTCCCTCCTTTCTTCTTTCGTTTACTCACACTCACCAATCGGCCTACACATGTTAGACAAGTAACAGCTCAAACTCAACAACAAAAGAAAGTGTAACACATGTATGTCAGGGCGTTTTGCCCATAAACTGTTGTTTTGAAAGAATAACTGTTCTTTGCTATGAATCTGAGGTAAGATACAAAAACTCTATCCCCCCCCCCCCCCCCCCCCCAAAAAAAAAAAAAAAAGTGCACCCTCCCGCGTGAACCTGCTGATCCGCCCTTGTCAACTAGTATAGATCTTTTTAGTGCAGTAAGATTAAACTTTCACACCAAGACCCACCCGCCCAAGGAACGGCTCATGCTTTCACATTACACATTTAGACACCTTTTCCCGCAAATTTTTGTTGTTGTATAAGCTTCTATAAGACTGGATACAAATTCCTTTTTTTTTTAATTTAAAAGGTTAGTTTTCTCACAACTGTCCTGGTTGCCCGGTTACTTAACTGTCGCCAGACTGTTCAACACATCTTACCAAAAAAATAAATAAATGTTCTTTACATCTTTTTGTATGTGGTTTCATCTCCTAACCTCAAATTCGCATTCTGGCACTTTTTTTTTTCTTCTTCTGAAAACGGAAATAATAGTATGTGATTGATTTGTCTGTGATAACTCAGCGGTACAGTTGTTGTTCGTAGATTATAGTCACACGGCACTTTCGCATATAGGTGACTCCTGGACCGATTTATACTGACACCAGCGGGCCAGTTGTTGGTAAAGCGGTACAGTCGCCCCACAGGTGCTTATATCTGGACACGCGAGCGACTATTTACACGCGAGAACCTACGACTGCATGTGACGTGTCTCCCTTCTCTTTGGTGTATTCAAAGAACGTACAGTACGTTCTTTGGTGTATTGAATACAAGCACCTTTGAGTCGCCAGTATGGAGGGAATGGGGAAGACGCCTGTGGGGTGATTAGGCCAGGGAGTTTTCTTCCTGGAATGCCGGGAGAACGTCCCTGGCCTTTCCCGTGGACGCCCTTCCCCCTCCCTCCCCATTCTACTAAACGCTAACATTCCTATTCACCTAAAGGCAATCGCGTTCCGGCGAACTTGTTTTTTCCAAACTAGTTCCAGTCATCCGCCAAAAAAGGCCATCACCGAAGTCGAACGAAGCTATCCGATGTTGCAGGCCTAATAATTATATTCAGCTAGTGACGCTTCTTCGCTGCGCGGTGACTGACTTATACTATATAATGTAGATTAGGCCTATGTATATAACAACAAGTAGTCTCCTCTCTGAAAATCCTTATCGGGAAGAGAGGGGACTATAAACTGATTAAAAAAAAATGTATATAACAGTGTCTACTTGATTCGCGGCAGAAAATGGGGAATGCTATTAGCAAAGACTATAACTCTTTGCTATTAGCGTACTGCTGAGAGCTGAGAACTAACAATAGCAAAGCAAGGGATGCAACTAGTAAATATGGTCGATAATAATTATACTCATCTTAACAAAGTATTGCGAATGCTTGTCTGTGCAAATCAAACAGAATTAAAAGCACAAGTGACCGTTTTTAATGTTTAACTAGTCTGACTAGTCATAATCATTCAAGCATCATTTCGTAACACATCGGAGAGCTTCGTTCGACTTCGGTGATTGCCTTTTTCGGCGAATGCCTGGAACTTGTTTGGGGAAAAAAAAAAAGTTTGCCGCGTTCCGGCTGTGCTCGGGCCGTGTTCCTATGCGGGTCTCCGTTGAGCTTCGGGCACAGTCTATTTGCCTGTCGCGACCTGGCGCGGTACTTTACCGGTCTGGTCGGTGCCGTGTCGGGCCTGAGACATACACTAGATATGACAGGTTTCCGTCTAACATTTCAGGCGAAAGGGATGGGTTTCCTGGTTCACGCGGCCAAACTCATACACCAGTCCCCGGTGGGTACATTGCTGTAATATAAAGTGAACAGCTGGCCTCAAAATCGCACAGTACGGACAAGTCGGATGTGAAAACACCCAAGTAGTTTAAATCGAATGAATGATTAGATGAATGTTGTAAAAATGCAATGGAATATTTACTTCTTCTGTGATTAGATAGGAATGAATGTGGGTTTTCACCCAGGTCTCCCTGGAGGAGTGGCACCCCCCGGCTTGACCGGAGAAACGAAAGTGGATATCCCATAACCCCATTTATTTTTAATACCCCAGGATTGCTGCGCCACCTCCGGGTGGATTTTATATACTTCAATAATGGTACTGGACGCAGTCAATATAAAAATTTCAAAAATAAAAATTCGATTTTCTTTCCGTCTTCCAGTAGCGATCTTCC
This sequence comes from Oncomelania hupensis, assembly GCA_036898135.1. Taxonomy (NCBI): domain Eukaryota; kingdom Metazoa; phylum Mollusca; class Gastropoda; order Littorinimorpha; family Pomatiopsidae; genus Oncomelania; species Oncomelania hupensis. The sequence continues at coordinate 29,764,091 of CM072515.1, forward strand.
TGCCATTACACCACCTGTTTGAGTGATGGATGTGTATTTGTTGTGTGTGTGTGAGGATGGATGAGACAGGTGAGCGTGTATGTTGGTACAGATCGCCGCGCTTTGAGCCTGATTGATTTGGGGAAAGGCGCGTAAATAGCATCCAGTATTATTATATACAAGTATATTTCCTAAGGTTAGATGCTGTTTTATCCTAATGGCATTAAACTTTTGTTCTATAAGTCTTTTTATAAACTATAATAATCTTAACTCGGGGTGAATGTATTAAGATTGTGGCATCCCTTCCCACATAGTGTTTTATATTTATGGTGTCTTACACCCATATAGCCTAATTTTGTACATTTGGCGATTTATAACCACCGACACGAGATAAAATAAATTATTTATAAACGTATAAGGGAGACTTTTTTTTTCTCCTCCCTCGTAGACACGTATGTGGGAATTTTAATATGACATTGGAAACCACACCCCCTAGCTTTTAAATTCTTCCCATATTCATCACTTTTCTTCTAGCCGGTGACTTCTGTGTAGAAGACTTTCGCCCAGTGATGCCGTGCTAACATCACCCCTGTTAGTCGCCTCTTACGACACGCCGGGAAAACGTTGGCGCACGGCGCCTCTCTGTTACGGGAAAGATTTTTTTTTTTTTTTTTAAACCTGGCATCTCGCAATTACTTTATAATGTGTATGATCAACACCTATCAAGGGCAGTCTGAATATTGAACGTATTGGAAAATACGTATGAAGTAGCAGATTTGTATGAATGGGTTAAGTTGATATCAGTGTTTCCCACAGCTCTTTTTTCAGAGAGTCCTGGGACTCTCTGGTGCAAAATTTCAAGAGTCCCCTTACAAAATTTGAGTGTCCCCTTACAATTCCTACATTTACCTTGATTTTGATTACCAACATCACGGACACACAAATACACCTCAAAGTCAAACAAAGCTTAGTTTTCAATGCAACTTTATTAAAAATTATGAATAGCCATAAAACAAGCAACACAACAAAAGGAATACTGTTCTGATAAATGTAACAAAGGAATCCATCATTGAATAGAGAACCTTAAAATTACATAAAATGACCATAGAACAAACATGAAATGGTCATACGACAATTTACACACATCAATCTGCATGTACTGACAAATTGTCTCTGTAAAAGCAGTTAGTGTTAGAGGGGAGCCTATGGAATGGAAATAAGTGCAGAGAAGACCAAAATGATGACCAACAAAACCAATGGCATCAACACGGACATCAAATTCCAAGGCCAATCCCTCAACACAGTGCATAGCTTCAAATATTTAGGAGCCATTGTATCAGACAATGGGTCCCGACAGGAAGTCCTGTCCAGGATCGCACAAACAACTGCTGCCCTGACACGGTTGAGGCCCATTTGGAAAGACAGGACCATCAGTCTACATTCCAAAGTAAGACTGCTGCGCTCCCTTGTCATCTCCATCTTCCTATATGCTTGCGAAGCATGGACCCTCACAGCAGATCTCCAACGAAGAATACAAAGCATGGAGATGAGGTGCTACAGAAGACTTCTGGGCATTTCCTATACCCAACACATCACCAACGACGAAGTCCGACAGACCATCACACAAGCCATTGGACAACACGATGACCTGCTCACAGTGGTGAAGAAACGGAAACTCCGATGGTATGGCCACGTCACCAGATCATCAGGCCTTGCAAAGACTATTCTGCAAGGCACAGTGCAAGGAGGTAGAAGAAGAGGGAGACCGAAAAAGAGGTGGGAGGACAACATCCGAGATTGGACTGGTTTGACACTGAGCGAAGCCATCAGGGCTGCTGAGGACAGAGAAAGATGGAGTATGCTGGTTAAACGATCATCTGTGGTGCCCCTACGACCTCCGGGTTACGGGACAGGATAGGATAGAATAGGTTAGAGGGGACTAAGTCGATGACCAGAAGAAAAAAAAAGACCAAAAAATCTGTTCAACTGCGTATTACAGACAAGAACATCATTGCCTAGTCTAGGGAGAACTGAAAATGATGATTCAACATTCAACAATTGCATCGTCTTCCGCATTTCTGCGGGTTATCGTTTTCCGTAGCCATGTGTCGAGCGACATGTTTCAGCTTTTCGGAAGCAAACAAAAAGTCTGCGCATGCGTGTCAGCGCGGTCAGTAGGTAGGGGAGATCACCGCGCTTACTCGGCCCGGGCGCACGATAGCTCAGAGGTGCCAGGATACATAACGGCAGTAAAAAAAAACAAAAAAAACGTTGCGTCCCTTGTGACGCACTATTTTTTTTTTCATGCGTCCTTTTTCAGTTTTTGTGCGTCTCTGACGCACACATGTGCGTTTTGGGAAACACTGTGATATCCACCAGCAATAAGGAATATGACGTGTTCGTGTGAATGTGGTGCAGAATCAAGTAACGTAAGTTCCTATTATAATCTGTAACGCCTATCAGCGATAGGTTCTCGACTGCAGAACGATTACAGTTCTGCAGCTTGTTGTTCCCCACTTCACCCACTCAATGATTTGTCAGGTTTGTGATAAAACGACTGAAGCACAACATGACAAAAAGGTGATGGTTGTAAAGTTTTAAGTATTTATGTTTAAAAAACCCAAACAAATGATTTGAAAAATTTGAATTGTGTGAAAATGTTTCAGAATTATACATATTTGTTTATTGAAATTGTTGCAGTTAAGAAGATATGGGTTTATTTGTAAGTGTAGCCCAAGTAATTTCGTGAATAAAATATTTTTTGGTCAAGAATGAGTTTATAGGCAATGTTTTCTTTTTATGGATTAAAAAAAAATGTCTTACAGCATACGCAGGTTATTTGTAACTTACGTTAAAGTTAACTCCAAGGTATACTTTCGTATTGTACAAACCTCTCTCTTTTTTCTCTCTCTCGCTCCAACAGCTGTCATGATGTAAGCAGCCTACCCTTAATCCAACATGTGTATTATATTGTGCAATTTTTTTGACGAACGAGCTACTTTAGACTAAGTCATACTCCTGATAACGTTAAGTTTCAACGTAGTTCAGTATTGCACGTTTATATTGCAATCCAATTAAACTAACATGATCTATAAAGTTCTTTATTTGTTGTGCAGTAACTCGAAAACAACTGCAATAACTAACAATCACAACAAAGCGTCACCATACACACGCGCACACACACACACACACACGCACACGCATACACACACCCACACCCACACTCAATCACACGAAAATCCAAAAAAACAAAACAATGTCAATCCAGTCCTTAACTCACGTTGTAGGTAGGTCAAGAATGCGGAAAAGGCCCTGCAGTAATACATGGGTTACGTGTTTTTCTACTGGACAGTAGTGATGATTGGCCGAGCCTTGTCACCACAAAGACAACCACACAGTCATTATTAGCATTATTTTAGTACACACTGTCACCACAAAGACAACCATAGTCATTATTAGCATTATTTTAGTACACACTGTCACCACAAAGACAACCATACAGTCATTATTAGCATTATTTTAGTACACATTGTCACCACATAGACAACCATACAGTCATTATTAGCGTTATTTTAGTAGCCTACACACTGTCACCACTTTAGACAACCATAGTCATTATTAGCGTTATTTTAGTACACACTGTCACCACATAGACAACCATAATCATTATTAGCATTATTTTAATACACTTTGTCACCACATAGAAGACAACCATAGAGTCATTATTAGCGTTATTTTAGTACGCGCTACATTCCCCACTGTTTAATACGTGTTATGTTGACGCCAGTTTAAAGTTAAGTGGTGTAATAATACCAAGTACAATAAAAACAATTCTCATTTCAAAGTAGGCATAATAGGCTAATAGTATATAATACAGTACAGTATTTTGCCATTGATTCAGAAAATGAATCGCTGAACAGATCTGTGCACACTCAAACTGCTCATCAGTAGCAAACAAACCAAATTTCAGTAGTTTTTAAAACTTTTCAGTAGCAAGCTGTAACGACAGTTCAAGACATAATTCTGCTCACAAAGCACACAAACTGAAACACTACGAGGCAGTAGAATTGGAATTACAATCTATTCAAGCCAAGCTAAAACATCAACACTGTTACTATTTTTTTTTTAACAAAACCTTTATTAGCAGAGTATCAAAATATACAAATTAGGACAATATTTATTTATTCACCGTGAATAATCAACGTCACTATCAAGTGACGTTGATGGACATTCTAGTGCAGAAGTAAATGGCAAAGAGGACGACTGTTATTAGGGAAATTAAACCGACTGACTCGTTTCGTTCAAAGTTCACGCAGATAAATTTCTCCATCGCGTCGGACGAGTCTATTTCTAAATAGTCCAATCCAACAGGCTTTTTGAAAGTAAGTAAATCCTATAAAAATGATATATATTCTAATTTACTCTTTACAGTTGTGTTTACAACTGAAGAAAAGTCCCACGGAATCGAAGGGGTATGAATATTTTTATTTTAACTTTTTAAAGCGAACTATTTTTTTATGCGAATGCATTGGGGAACCCCCATTTTTACCGCCCAGATATTGTTGCGCATGACGTCAGGAATCTACAGCCAAGTGATGAAATGTGCGTAGGTGACAAGGTCAATGGCATTGTTGATACACAGGCTTGGAAGTCTCGTTTCTCGTAAACCTCAATTACATACTATACATACTATACCACGTACGTATGTAGGAGGGGAAAGAAAAGACTTCAGAGCCTATGGTTGATAAATGCATATATTAGTCATCTTATGGCTGATGCAGGCTAACCCCCGTTGGGGTGCCGGGGGTTTCAGTATAAATAGCAATGTAGGCATTTTATATGTATGTTTTGTTGATAATTTATAATGATGTTTGTATTCTATTTTGTTTTTGTAAACGGGGGTTCGATAAGTTCGGGTGAAGCCTCAGCCGTCTCCTGCGTGGGATGTCTTTATTGTAAAGTGACTGGCTGGTGGAGAGCTTTCAGTTTTACCACTAGGGTTGTTTCAGCAGATCTTTTATGCGGATCGGGGGTTGTCCGGTCCTGATTTGGCTCGGAAGAGTCCGCTGGACCTAAAGCAATAATAATGTAATGTAATGTAATGATGCAGGCTTGCAGGAGGCATGGTGGCCGAATGGTTAGAGCGTTGGCTTGCGGATCGGAAGGTCCCGGGTTTGAGCCCAGGTCGGGCATTGTGTTGTGTCCCTGGGAAAGACACTTTACTCTCGTTTCCTACTCCTTTGGATGAGAGTATAAACCGAGGTCTAGTCTGTGTCGCATACATTACATCATAACGGACTTTAAAGATCCTGACGCTCATGTCCTAGACGGGTGAGCGCCGGTAACAAGAACACACCCAGCATGCACCTTGGTAAAAAAGTGCCATAATGATCAACACGATTGACAAGACAAGACAAGGCAATAGAGGCAGTTTGAGCAACAAATTCTGCAGTTCACATCATTGCTGGAAAGGCTTATTCTAGGGCAATTAGAGCACATTTTCTTGTCGAAGCAGCATTGAGTGCAATATTTGTAAGCACATCCTTCAACATGTCATGGCTGTTGCTCCATCCTGACACTTTGTCCAATGATTACAATCCTAGGAAGGAAAACGGTGATTGTCAAGAAGAAGAGTCACTTCTACATAATCCCGCAGATCTTGACATAACAGATGACTTTGATTAGGCTCTTTTTGAATCACTGATGCAGGGCAAAACAACAGCAATAGAAGCTGCAATACATCCTGTATTAGGACGCATTAAAGCAACGTTGGAAGATTTCAAACGACAATGTTCAAGTAGAACGAGCAAGCTATGGATTCCAGAAATGGTACACCTCCTTCACACAGCAATATAGGCTGAGAGAACTGGAGACTTCAAGCTCCATCTATCTGCTGTTGCCAAAATGTTGCCCTATTTTGCTGCTTCAGGGCACAACCTCTACACCAAGTCGGCCAGGCTGTACTTACAGCAAATGATGGAGTTGAACAAAACCTACCCAGAAGTCTATCACGATTTCATGGCAGGCCATGAAAAGGAGAAGCGATCGCTATAGGGCTGGTCTGTCGTGTGATCTGGTGATTGAGCAAACATTGATGAGGACGCTGACGTCAAATGGTGGCCTAACTAAAGGGCGCGGAATGGGCGAACGACAAAGGCTTGTTTGGCTTCCCTCTATGCCTGCTTGTGCAACAGCAAACCAATGGATGCAATCCTTGACGCAAACAGAGTTCACAACAAGTGAGCAGCACAAAGATTCTTCTGAAATAAGGCAAGAGAAAGACCACAACGAAACTTTGACAGTCATCAACTATGTTTCATCAAAAAATCCGTTTTGCGCTGACATGAGTCTTAGGTCTATTGCTACTGGCCAAGCAGCTGACTCATCTGTCAATGCTGACCAAGCTGTTGAAATTGGTCAGCGCATTCTCCAAGGGATGACGGGTCAATCTCCAGCTGACGTGACGTTCAAGAAAAGCAATCAAGCAGTCACAATGTGAATGACGACAAAAACTGGAGTGACTATTGGCCAGGAAATTGTGCAAGTGGATCCGCAGTTATTGTTTCAAAGGTTGGTGCAAGTCGCTGGGAATGATACCAACAGGCTCGAAGAAATGTTTTACTATGTACTGGCCAATGTACCTGCCTCCTTGTTTGATGCGACAGGATTCCCCAGAAAAGCCAACAAACATACTCTTGCAGGATTTCTCTGGTCTGCTGTCAATGAAACTGCATCCTTGCCAAGAGAAAATGTGAAATACATTCTCGATGGTGGATCCCTTTTGCATCGCCTTCCATGGCCCAGAGGGTCGTCCTAAAAGATCTAGCAGAGATGTATGTCAGCTTTGTTGCTAGGAAACATACACTAGCTACAATCATTTTTGATGGCTATGTTGATGGCCCAAGTACCAAAGATGTTGCCCATCTTCGAAGAAGCAAAGGCATGGTTGGGAGACATGTAGCCTATGATCCTGACAGGATCCTCTGCGAGACGAAGGAAATATTCTTGGCCAACTGCGAAAACAAACCGGAACAACAGTCTGTAATAACATTCTTTTTGCCCATGCATTCTGTGGATACGACACGACATCTCATCCCTTCAACATCTCAAAATCACTCACAGTCAAGAAGCTTGATTCAGGAGAGCTCCTGGATGAGGCTAGAGTATTCAATGATAAGATGTCAAGTCATGATGCTGTTGCAGCGGCTGGTGAGAGGGTATTTGTTCACCTGTACAGTGAAAAACGTTCTGATACCTTGACCAAACTGTGGTTTGTCAAATATGAGCAAAAAGTGTCTGCAAGCCATACACAAATCCAAGCTAAAGTGCTCCCCCAACAGCAGCAGCAGCTGAATTCCATGCCTACAGAACATTCTACCAAGTCCAGGAGTAGCTGAGTCTAGACAGAGACCATGGTCCATCACCAATGGATTGGGAATGGAAGTTACAGGAGGGTGGGCTACTTCCAATCATAACTAATAAGCCAGCTTCTCCATAGGATATTTTGAATGTTATCCGCTGCTGCTGCTAGAAAGACTGCTCACCTGGCAGATGCAGAAAGCACGGACTTACGTGCACCATAGCTTGTGGAGAATGCTGTGGAGTCAGCTGCACAAACTCTGTGGTTCAGCTGGATGACGAGTCGGATTCTGAGAGCGACTAAGGTAGACCACTTCTATATTCTACTGAAAAACTAATCAATTTCCTGGGTTTTTCTGTTTTTCTTTATTTCGTGTGTCTTCCTTTTAACTAATCTTTTTTCTCTTGTGAATTAAATAGAAGTCGACTTTTACAATCGAGATCAAGATTTTTAAGATCATCGGAATTTCGCATTTATACCCCTATGTTAATTAAATTTTAATCCACAGTCAGAACTAAAACTGACACAGAAAGCGTTGAAACAGATTTTCGGACTGTATATGTTAAGAGCTTTCATTTGACATGCAACATGATATGGTTTTGAATTAAATGTTTATTTCAAGTAATCTCCCTTTGACGTTTTGAAGTGTGAAAAAACATAAGCACCAAAAATCATGTTTCAGACCCCCTTTTTTTACTGGGACTTTTTATAGGTATTTCCTCATTGCTTAAAGAATATTTTTTACTGCATAGCATTTTTATAGGAATTAGTTGCTTATTTGGCTATTTATTTCATTACTGGGACTGGACTAAAAGGCGTAACGTACCATTGCTACTATCACACGATTTTCCTCTTACTCGTTGTCGTCCAAAGGTGTATACTGACACTATTTTAATAAGAACAAAGCATCTGTCTTAGAGTTAGCCTCAGTAAAAAAAAAAGAAAGAGAGAAACAGGGAGAGAAAGACAGAGAGAGAGAGAGAGAGAGAGAGAGAGAGAGAGAGAGAGAGAGAGAGAGAGAGAGAGAGAGAGGCGGTGAGGTGCCTATATAAGATCTTTATATCCATTATTATATCATATGATTAGGGAAAGATGTGACAAAGACACTGAAATTGTTTTGGTGTGTGGGGATGGACATCTTACTGGAAGAAAAACCACTATCACAATCATTCGTTCAGTCAAAATACCAACACATTCTAAGCTATAATTTTAATTTTAATTAAAATATCACATTGAAACATATAAAATAATTTATATAAAAAAACAAAGACAATGGCTAATGTATCTAACAAAAACAAAGAACAAACTCAATAATCATATCAAAACATAAATAAATAAACAACAAAAAAAAAAGCATATAAAATAAAGGAAATGAAATAAACAAGCTACTGGTTTCCAAAACAATTTCAGTACAGAAATTGTCTAAAGAATATACATTTTAACTATCCTTGAAGAAGAAATGCACACACGATATAAATACTCAGGGAACACTTTAAAAACTATTGTATAGCGTAAGTTACACGCAGAAATAGAATACACAATCCTTTAACAATGCATCACCACATTAACAAATTAACCCAATCAACCCATAACACATCATGTACACACGCCAGGCCTTCAGAATTCAAAACATCCCTTTCTCCGTTTTCTGTCACTGGTTATTTATCCTTCAAGAGAGAAAGAAGAAGGGATATTCTCTCTTTAATACAGACAGAAGAAAAATCACTATACAAACAGAAATACAACGTGTTACAAAGCTTATTTCCTCTATATGTCAGAAATAATGGGGAATCCAGTACAAGTCCAAATCGCAATAGTACTTACTGGAATTTCCATACGTTCTAAAATGAATTGGAATTTTCTAATCAACACTAGAAAATTCCAAGCTAATCTAAATTGGAATTCCTAAAACGAATTGATTGATTGTTGCTTTAGGTCCAGCGGACTCTTCCGAGCCAAATCAGGACCGGACAACCCCCGATCCGCATAAAAGATCTGCTGAAACAACCATAGTGGGAAAATTGAACACCCTCCACCGGCCAGTCACTTTACAATAAAGACATCCCACGCAGGGGACGGCTGAGGCTTTACCCCAACTACTCGAACCCCCGATTACAAAAACAAAATAGAATACAAACATCATTATAAATTATCAACAAAACACATACATATAAAATGCCTACATTGCTAAATAATGACATCATAGGAAGCCCTAGTGACCACCCGGCTGAAAGCGTCAAACACTCCCAAGCTGATCCAACAGACCTCATACACAAACAAGGAGTCTTGTCCAGGAAGAGTTTTCAGGAAAAAAGGTAGGTCATTGATCTAGCGAAGAAGAGCGAATGAGGAAGACAGCGACAGTGGAAATTTAAAGCACTAAATTTCCAGAAAGTGGGGATACTATTTATACTGAAACCCCCGGCACTCCAACAGGGGGAACTGTTTTGATTGATTGATTTATTGTTGCTTTAGGTCCAGCGGACTCTTCCGAGCCAAATCAGGACCGGACAACCCCCGATCCGCATAAAAGATCTGCCGAAACAACCCTAGTGGGAAAATTGAATGCCCTCCACCGGCCAGTCACTTTACAATAAAGACATCCCACGCGGGGGACGGCTGAGGGTTGACCTCAACTACGCGAACACCCCGGTTACAAAAACAAAATAGAATACAACCATCATTATAAATCATCAAAAAAACACATACATATAAAATGCCTATATTGCGAAATAATACAATCATAGGAAGCCCTAGTGACCACCCGGCAGAAAGCGTCCAACACTCCCAAGCTAATTCAACAGACCTCATACACAAACAAGGAGTCTTGTCCAGGAAGAGTTTTCAAGAAAAAAGGTAGGTCATTGATCTAGCGAAGAAGAAGAAAGTATAGCAGAGTGATAGGACAGTTCAGGAATGGGAAAGAGCAAATGATGAAGACAGCGACAGTGGGAATTTAAAGCACTAAATTTCCAGAAAGTGGGGATACTATTTATACTGAAACCCCCGGCACTCCAACGGGGGGAACTGTTGCCGCAGTGAATTAGTCATGCCTACAAAGGCAAGACAGGTTTTCAACTGGGGCTTTCACTGTTCCCTTTATAGGTTAGAACAATCTACAGTGACAAGATTGCTCATGACCCCAATGGGTGGGGGAACTGTTGCCGCAGTGAATCGATCTTGCCTATAAAGGAAAGACAGGTTTTCAACTGGGGCTTTCACTTTTCCCTTTATAGGTTAGAACAACCTATAGTGGCAAGATTGCTCATGACCCCAAGGGGTTTCCTAAAACGAATGGGACCTGGTGTTTAGTGCAGATGTTTCGTTTTTAACTACTATGTTACAGTTTTTATTGCCCCCAATGAAAATGTTTTCTAGAAAAATAAAATATGTTATACAATTTAACCATATTTTGCAAGCTAAATATTTTGGTACAAAAATTGTGGGCAGGGGCCTACAATATTTCCGTTTATTCTAAAGTATTCCATTGTTATTCATATCAAACTTTCAAAATTATATCTCATCACCTAGAAATTAGCAACAATTTACTGAAAATATTATTCTGTACTAGTTCAATTTTGGAATTCCTATTGACACTAAACACCGAATCCCATTCGTCCTAGGTTAAAGGGAAATTCCAAATTATTATTTATCATAGGACATGGGGGAATTCCAATAAACACTAGGGAGTATATTTATATAAAATGCAACCCAATCAAGAACAAAAGCTATAACATGTAACTGTTCTTCTGAACTTTAGATCTGAACTTTAGATCTGACAGATTTTGTTGCCTCTACAGGTACAAGTAAATGTAAAACAAACGCTTCAACAGCTCAGTTCAGTTAGTGATTTAATTGAAAAGAATGTTACGTTGAGAAACAATTTTATATGAACTTTCAACCTTACCATTACTGCAAGATCAGAAAGTAAAGCTTAGATCCCGACTGTGAATTGGTATTTCCGACTCTTCTCAATAACAAAATGTAAAAAGAAATTAGTTTGTGGCACTTATGAGTTTGACAGTTTCAGAAACTACACTGTACAGTATACATATCTTGCGTCTTTATTCAATCCCAATCTACACTGTACAGTATACATATCTTGCGTCTTCGTTCAATCCCGATCTACACTGTACAATTTACATATCTTGCGCCTTCGTTCAATCCCAATCTACACTGTACAGTATACGTTATCCTGCGTCTTCGTTCAAGATTCTTTATTGTCCAAACACATGGCATGTATATTTGTTTTGCAGTGCAAGAAAAGAGGTAACAACATCAAAACTATCAAAAAACATACATACAATATTAATACATTTGATACTATCATACACAACTTCCATACCGATAAACAAATCTATCATCACTAGCACACATGCATAAACAGATATCCAGTCACATACCCATGCGTACACATTTGACACATAGATCATTATTCCACAATACACAAAACCACTCACATTCACCCATTCTACCATGCCTTAGACCCCTCCTAGCCATCCACAAAACCTCACTCCTGTATCTATACACTCGCACTTATATACTTTTCATCCTTCCTACCACTCAACATGTTGACTCACACATACATCCATGCACACACGTACACCCATATACACACATGCTTGCTCACGAACCCACCCCTCCATTCATGTCTGCATATACCTTGCACTAACGACAGCTACAATGGAATACAACATAATATTATTATGTTCCTGGAATAACTAGGTGCGACAGAGTACTAATGATTTCAGCAAAACAATCTTTTTAAAATTGCAATACTGAGTACTGGTGGAAACCTGATGAAGGTGACGATGGTGATTTAATAATAATAGTAATAATAATAATAATAATAATAATAATAATAATAATAATAATAATAATAATAATAATCTACACTGTACACAGTATACATATCTTGCATCTTCGTTCAATCCCAATCTACACTGTACAGTATACATATCTTGCGTCTTTGTTCAATCCCAATCTACACTGTACAGTATACATATCTTGCGTCTTCGTTCAATCCCAATCTACTCTGTACAGTATACATATATTGCGTCTTCGTTCAATCCCACTCTTTTCTTGTAAATACAATTTAGACTCGCGACAACATAATATTATTATGTTCCTGGAATAACTAGGTGCGACAAAGTACTAATGATTTCAGCGAAACAATCTTTTTAAAATTGCTATAGTGAGTACTGGTGGAAACCTGATGAAGGTGACGATGGTGATTTAATAATAATAGTAATAATAATAATAGAAATAATAATAATAGTAGTAGTAATAATAATAAAAATAATAATAATAATAATGAGTAATAATAATAATAATAATCATAATAATAATCTACACTGTACAGTATACATATCTTGCGTCTTTGTTCAATCCCAATCTACTCTGTACAGTATACATACAGTGATGCACATGTTTTGGGACCCTCATAGGACATGATGTCCTGAACACAAAAAAGTAATAGGACACTGGCATTGTTGCCAAAAAGTCTTGTTTATTTGGCAATACTGAACAGTAAAGAGGCATTTCGAAACAGTGAAAGTTCAATTCTTGAAAATGTAGCGTTTTCTCTTGCTTGCCCACTTCTTTACAATCCGGTGAAAATACTCTTTTGAAGCTTTTTTTATCGTACCCCCTCTGAGACATCCAGAGATTGAATATTTTCTGCGTTACTGTCTTTCAAAAGCTGCATAACAGAGCCAAATTTCGCGAGGCAGATTTTCTTTCATTGTCCAGTTTACAGCTTGCGCTGTGGTTATCATTGCCTCCTCCTGATTTGTCAACATTAGATCCTCACAATCCTCTTCATTTTGTTGCTCTTGTGGAACTTGATTGCTAGTTTGTTACTAGCTGTAGTCAAATGATTTTCCAATGCACTTTTTAAAAAAGTTAACGCAGCCGCGAGTAAACGAGTTTTTCGCCACACAAGAACTTTTAAATACCGTACAGAACATGGCCTTTTTTCATCGTCAAATGTTACCCATGAATACTGTGATTGCCACGCCTTCTGAAAAACGCGATCAACACGAGTACTAGTAGGTTGATTCGAAGTTGACGGTTTCTCGGCCTCGCGACCATCGGCATCGGAAGAATCCTCCACAGATCGTGTAGGCTCTGCTTCCTTTAATGTGCTGGGAAATGAATTACCCGCAAATAAGACGGTTATTGAGATTTGGTTTTTATTCGCTTTCAGTCTTTTTTACGCAGGCATTTCCGATAATTTCGATCGAATGTTTGGCTTACCAAAAGTACAAGTACAACGCCAAACCAGATCCAACGTAAATTCAAGTCGCGAGCTAGCACCGATTAAATAAAACAAAGCTGTATAATTATATGTTTCAAGGGCGCTGGTTGGCTGTGTTGCTTTGTGATTCGGGATTTTAAAAAATAGCAATCCCATGTGACATCCTCACAGTTCCTAGTATCTTAGCTGGGCTGGGAGCGAATGGGAGCATTCTGATTGGTCGACGCGTTACAAAATTCGACGCATGCGCACAGTGCTATCATAGTCTTCGTAAGGGTTAGGGTTAGGGTTTGGGTTAGAGTTAAGAGTTTAGGGTTAGGGTTAGGGTTTGGGTTAGGGTTAGGGTTATGACGCCTAAGAACTTCGTGAAAAAGCCGGCCCGACATGACCTAGCGCATGCGCAAATGCGCTCGGATAAACTAGGAGACCCGGAACTTGAAGGATGTGACACCCACGCAGGCGATGACAAGGGAGATAAGGCATGTCTACGTTTCAGCATGCAGACGACTGTCCGGGGGCTAGTTTGATTTTTCATCTAGCGCTGCATAAACGTTTCGCCCTCTCCGCAAAAATTATACGCGAAAACTATCGGACACGTGTCCGACTCGCCATGGTTTTAATCGGACAAGGTGTCCGCCTTGAGGTTTGACAATCGGACATTTAAAAAAACAAGCGGTCAATGTCCGGGGTCCGGGCAACTTGTGTCACTGTACATATATTGCGTCTTCGTTCAATCCCAATCATTTTTTTGTAAATACAATTTAGACTCGTGACATTTACAATTATTTGGTCTTAGATCTATTAATGACTGGACTTTGTCTCGCTTAGGCTTTATTCTTTTATTGGTCGCCAGACCGCAAGTTAAAAAAACAACAACCACCTTTTGGTTAAAATCAAAAGATGGCAAGACATCCAGATGTATTTCCAGACAAACACATAGCTGAAATACAAGCATTTTCAAAAGTGTGTTTGTGTGTGTACGTGTGTGTGTGTGTGTGTGTGTGTGTGTGTGTGCGATATTGTGACAGGGCTTCATCCCAAAGAAACCAACAGAACACAAGCCACTATATAAACTATCGACAAGCAAAAAAATTATAAAAATGGATCAGCCAATTTTTAGATACAGCGCAAAATGTGTTTAGAAAATGGTGGAGCACGATGACCTTGACCTTTGAGAAATACGAATGATCTAACAGGTCTAGCAGCAGTTAAAGTATTCACAAATAAACACGATGAATTTGGGTTCGTTTCTTCTTGAGATAAAGCCAACAACCGGACTGCTATTGAAGGATGGCCCACGATTTCAAGTAAATGTATACCAAAACTAAAAAAACCCGCTTCAGCCGCTTTCGACATATTGAGCAAAAGGGGTTTAGCAAAACAATAGCACCAATGATCTTGACCTTTGCTATAGAGCAAATATGATGTAACGGGAGGCAGGCCACTAACTTAGTTCCTATAAAGTTTAGTCAAAATCCGTTCAGGGGTTTTTGAGATATAGCTTCCAACGGACAAACCAACATTTGGCTCGTTCTGATCCATCCTCCACCCCTCTTTTATTTAAAAGTATTACCAGATAAGTCCAGAAATTAAAAAAACATGGCCGCACCTTCTTTTACCTCAACCCGAATCTTGTAGCTATTTAATTACAATACTTACGATAACGTCTTTACAAATGCTAAAATATGATACTATGAAATCTTTTCAAACAATAACATTACAAAATAACAACCAAAATTAAACAAAGTACACGTAATATGCTATAAAGAAATTCTGAAGGAAAAAAACAACGTAAACGCTAAACTTTACAGCGAGATAAATGATGAGTACTTCATTGTTGGAACAAGGAAATAAAATCGACATAATAAATCTAACAACACAAAAATACATTACAGAATATGATGTAACTAGAAGTACTGGCGTTCAAAACCTCGCAATTGCTGCATGGAGAAACATGTGTCGGTAGACCACAGTGAATGTGGAAACTATTCAATATTTCTATAGAAACTTAAGAGTATGGATTTTACAACGAATCAAATGTAGCAAAAAATATACATACAATATATTTCCATCTGTAATTGTACACAAAACAATGAAGAATATACCATATATTTCACTGTTTCCATTGCAAATTTGGGAAGTGTAAGTGTTGGTGAATGAGGTTGAAGTTGGTTGGTTAGTTAGTTAGCTAATTTAATCATTGTTTATAGGTCCAGCGGACTGCAAAGAGCCGAATCAGAACCACAACTTGGTGAAAGAGTGTTCACCTCTGATCCGTTTTAGAGATCTGCTGAAACAATCCTAATGGTAACACTAAAGGCACTCCACCAGTGGGTCACTTTACAATAAAGGCCTCCCATGAAGGGGACACTGAGACTGTATCGAACCCCCCCTTTACAAACACAAAATAGAATATAAACATCATTATACAATAGTAACAAAACGTATACATAAAAAATGCCTACACTGCTATATAAGAATACCATAGAAAGTGACCATTTGTCAGAAAGCGTCCAATATCCCCAAGCTGGGTCAGACCCCATACCCAAATGAGGAGTTTGGGGAGAGTTTTCAAGAAAAAAGATAGGTGACTGGTCTTGCAAATAAGATAGTAGATTGATAGAACGTATTATGAACGAGAAAGGAACAAATGAGAATGACAGAAACAATGGTAATTTAAAGCACTAAATTTCCACAAAGGGATGTGGGGATTCTATTTATACAGAAAACCCCCGCACCCAAACGGGGGTGTCAAGGTTGGTGAAGATTAAAACAAAAACAAATTGTGATACTTCAGAGTGAGGAGCTAGGATGGGGTTGGTTATGCAATTGTTATTTATAAAGCATACTATTTATTTCACATGGCTAAGTCAATTACACATCATTTCAAACATTTTTATGTTACAGCATACTAAGAAGATTCATGAATACACAGATATATAAACTACCTTATTTACAACATACCTAGAAGATTAACGATTACCAAGAAATCAAAAATACAATATTTACAAACAAGACAAGACAGACATAGTAGCATTAGTTTTACTAAGTTCATACAAGTGACTTTAACCAATGCAACAAACTTCTATCCAAATTAGCTTCTCTTATGCCCTTTCAAATGCCTGAAGCGTAGGTCAATGTCACACAATCATCATCATCAGTAGCAGCAAAGTTAGGAACGCCTTCATCCATCAACATTATCACCGTCATCAAGGTCGTCGCCAGCAACATCTTCGTCATCACCTCCGTCGTCATGATCATGCATTTTGTCTTTGTCCTTTCTTTCATCTTCATTGAAACAGACTGTGTTAATCTAAAGCATAGTCCTATTAACAATAACTGCAGAAAACATAATTACACAGTAGCTGAAGTCATGCTACGACGGAAACAGAAATTAGGATCTTAATGCACAAGTTATGTACAGAGACGATTTACAAGTAGATAAAAGAAAACAAACTCTGTAATAAAGACCGTAAATTGCACAAATCTTTGCAATCGTCAAAAGAAACACCAGCATAGCTAACAGAAAAAAAACAATAACACGTTTTAAAATCTGAACAAAACGAAGAAATACACACACAATTCTGCAAATTTGTATCCCCAACCCCCCAGAAGGTATTTAGTTTAAGAAATCATTCTCGAAGACATTTTCGCCAATCTAGCATTCTGGCTTAAAGGCTCCGAATTCTATCTCCTGTACATCAATTCCTATGACGTTTACCCCATTTGTTCCTCCCCCAAAATGATTCTAGCAATGAGATCATCATGGTCTTTCATGTTCTGAGCACAGCTATTACAGAGGCCTCCTCTGCTGGCATTTCCAAAGTTGTTACAGCCTGGGTTGAAGCATTTTTTAGCTTGGATCGCCGCTACCCTGTTGTAGGTCTCCCCTAATGAACGACTATAGGGCTCCTCTTCACGTTGGCCCTCAATTCCTGTAACGATGGCCCCCAAGCCCAAAGACCCTTCGTTGGATTCTGGGGTAGGAAAAGAAGGGGGTGGAACAGAGATTTCTGCCTGCGGGAAGGCGTACATGCCACCTGTTTCTGAGGTGGCCAGTATTGGCGCTAGGCCAGACGTGGCGGTGACGGTATAAGGGTCCTGGCCGTGAGTGAAAACAGTGGTGGAGTTGGGAGTCAGCATGAGGGCCGAAGCGTTGGGGATCTCCACGTTCACTTTGCTTTGCTGACGTCTTGCTGGCGGCGCTGTCCTGACAGGAGCGCTGTGGGTGAGGGGGGAGGACGTTATAGGCAGGCTTCTGCTGCCACTACTGAACCTCATCAGGTGCTGCTGGTAATGGCGAGAGCACATCTGGTTCTGTTTGGGGTCGCCGTACAAAGAGCAGCCAGCCACCGAGCACATCTGACCCAAGCGATCTACTGGTACAGGAGGAAGGTAGGCAAAGACTGGAGGCACGTCAATCATGCCATGTGAACTGCTGGCCAATGAACGAACTCCTGGATTCTCCATTTCCAGTTGTCCTGGTAACAAAAACACAGCTGATTACAATTACACTATCGTTTCGCCAGTTACTAACACAGTTACACTAAGTGCTAACAAACGTGTCAATTTACACACTGAATATTATCCATTACTACATCAGTTATAGTCACATTAATTGTATAATGTACTCACGTTTGAAAAGCCGCTGGTAACAGCTGGAACAGTAACCATAAGTCAAAGGGTTCCCAAAGAAAGTGCAACCATCATAGATGCACAGTTTGTGTTCTGAAACCCAATATGCAACAAAGTCACAACCAAGTATTTGCATTCCAAAGTATTTTAAAGAAATGTATGGAAATAATGTTATTTAGAATTTTGGGGTACTTTATAGCCCTTACAAAGAATTCAATTAAAGTTTTTCTTGGGCAGAAAATAGCCTAAACCTAGATAATAACACATATGAGGGATAAATACATCACATCTACAAGCCACTCTTTAAAGCATTAAATCTCATATGAACAAAGGAGCTCTAACCTTGACATCCTTGTTTGGCAGCTCGCAAAATGTTCTGGCATTCCTGGCACAGCTGACCCTCTTTCTGCACGCTATTCCTGCAGTTTGCATCGACACAGTAAATGGTGGATGAGCAACAGTGTGACCCAGAAGCGATCAGATCTTTGCCGTTCAAAGGTTCGCTCTCTTCGTTTTCTGGCAGACCTAGGGCAGGGGTTCTGTTAGATTTCTTGCTTGTAGGCTGGCCTATTCCGGCATTATAGTTAAGCCAGTGGGAGACCTTGCTCTCTACAGGCAGCTGGTAGCTACTGGGCAAATTGGAAATGCTGGATGCGCGAGGCTTGGGATCTGGACAGAGGTAACCGCTCATGGGCGTTTCGGCTGCTCCTCCTAACAGATTAGGCCTCACTGCGTTGCCGATAGAGGCTGGCGCAGAACTGGATGTAGTGTTCATGCTGCCCATCTTCACTCTATCAACCCTGCTGGCAGATTGGCCAAGCAATTCCATGTCTTGGCCGAGATAGCATTTTGGACACAGTTCTTTGTGCAATGCCGCTTCCTTGCACTTAGCTGTAGCACACTTGGAAGTTTCTCTTTGTGCTTCAGCAGCTTGCTTTGCTTCATTTTTTCTTGCAGATGAAACCTGACTGGTCTCCTGCTCCTCGCCAGTGAACTCCTGCTGCAGCAATGGATGGAACGTCGGGGATGTTATCAGTGGTTTCCAACCATTCTGACTTTGCTGCTGCTTTTGTTGCTGCGGAGCTGCATTCTCTACTTCAGGAATAAACGTTGGTTTTGTATTCAAAGGATGCCAGTAGTTTTGCATTCCATTTTCAGGCTGTCGGTGTTGGGAAGAAACAGATTGGAGGTTGGACTCGAACTTATTCATTGAAACGTTGCTGGTGATGACATCCGGTTTTTGGTTCTCTGTCAACTCCACGTCTTGTTCTTGCTTGTTTACGCTGGCTTTTGATTCTTCTTGAGATTGACTCTTTGGGGTTGATTCTGGGGCATTTGTACCACATGCAGCGGGTTCTGACATTATGTGGGTAAGCGCTACTGGTGACTGGCTGGAAGCTGGAGTCTTGGGTGAGGCTTGCCCACTGCCAAACAGCATTAGGTCGCTGGTGTCATCAGCCGGGGTTAGAGGAGGAGGGGCAGCCAACTGGGATGTTGGGGAGAATTGCTCCTGTGCCAAAGTATTAGCTGAGGTCGAAACTTTGGGTTCTGGTTTCTTGACGGGCGGTTCTATGGCAACTGCAGCGTTTAGAGGGTTGCTTTCAGAGGGCACTTGGGCAGAGTTTGTTACAGAGGGAAC
This sequence comes from Oncomelania hupensis, assembly GCA_036898135.1. Taxonomy (NCBI): domain Eukaryota; kingdom Metazoa; phylum Mollusca; class Gastropoda; order Littorinimorpha; family Pomatiopsidae; genus Oncomelania; species Oncomelania hupensis. The sequence continues at coordinate 29,783,963 of CM072515.1, forward strand.
TTGGACTGGACTGGACTCAATGCTGTGAGTTGACATAGCCATGGCACCTATGCTACTCTGCCCTTTGGCAGCCATCTGCAGACTGTGGTTGTTGATATCACTAGGATCAGAAAAGTATATGAGCGTGCCCACAGCAGCTGCTTCTGTTTGGCGTTTCTGTTCTTCCATGGCCTTTCTCTGTTTTTTATCTGCACACTCGTGGCAGTACGGGAATGTCTTGATGGAGCATCGGAACCCACATCCTTCATGGCATCTCTCGGTCATCATAGACGTCTGATAGACTTCATCTTCTCCTGCGTGTTGCATGGAAGCCAAGGGTGCAGAAGGCATTCTCACCGCTCTTTTGAGAACAGTAGGGTGATTCCTAGACTCTGAAATCGTGTAGTTTTTGAAGCAGTTGCTGCACATCATATTCAACTCCGGATCTCCGAAGAAATTACAAGTAGGCACTACACATTTCCTGTGGGTTGGAGGATTCAGACTAGCTCCTTGGTTTTGCTCTCCACTAAAATAATAGTGTGGGGTGAAACTGGGAGGGGGGATTCGGAGGGGGCTCTGGTTATACTGCAGCAAAGATGGATCTTCCAAGGCGTACTGATTGGGCAAAGTTCTTTGAAGTTTTTCTCTGGTTAAGTTCTGAGAGGAAACTTTGACAGCCCCATGCTGATTCTGATGTCTGTGGTGATGAGGATGCATTTGATGCAACAGCTGCGATCTTTCCTGCTGTACTTGCTTCTGCACTGCACCCAGGAAGTCATTCACCAGGTTGAGATCACTCGGCAGGTTGGAGATTTGCAGCTCAGCACAGAGGATGTTTTGCAGTGATCCATCTACCTGCATCACAGTCTCTGCCACCTTCAGGTATTTCCTCAACAACTCACCAACTTCAGGCTCCTCTCCTGAAAGCAGGAACCTCACAGGCATCTGCTCAAAGCGACCGTTCACCAGCGGAGTCAAAGCCTTATTTGTTGTCGAGTTTAACGATTTGGGAGGGTAGTTGGCCAAAAGCAATGGAGCAAAATGGCTGTGGGAATAACCGATCAAAACAGGCGTTTGGCAGGTTTCATTCCAGCTCCATTCCAGAGGCAGGTAGATGCCACCCATGTCATTGTCCTGCAGGCTGAGGCCACTAAAGGTCCTCATGGTGGGGTCTGTCAGAATGATGATGGGGCGGCGGAGGATGTTGGCTAGGGCATAGACGTGGATAGACTCCAGAAAGCGATGAGGGACAGCCACAGATTGATTTTTTTCTGGGTCCAGGCACTGGCTGATTTCTGTCCACTCCTGCTTCAGTCCCTGCATAACCCAAAAGGTTCAATTTACACATTATTGCAGTCGATCCTTACCTTACTAGCATGGAAATGAAAACACTTCCTACTTTCAAAACAGACTGCATAACAATATTCATCAGTATCACACTGACCTTTAATATTATCTGTGGAAATCAAAGATTGTATTAAGTCATCACAGTTAGGTTTCATATATGTATTTAAAAAAATAATCTTCTGAAATTAACAAGGGCGTGCAGATTTTGATGAGTAATGGGTCTCTGTTGTATGAGTACTACAATGTTCTTAAGTGTAAATTTTAAAACATTAAAATATATGCAAGTATTAATTGCTTATCGCAAGTCCAAAAGGAATTTGAAGAAAGAGTTCTTTGTATGCCTTTGGTACGCTGATTCAAAAACATGGAATTCCCATAAAGTAAGTACAATGATGAGAACTGGTGCATTCTGTAACCAAAGAGGATTTTTAGCTGAGCAAATAGTAACAACTTGGTTAGACCAACTTTGATACAATAATTATTATACAAGCATTATGCCGTTTGTTTCAGGATTTATATTTAATTATTTAATTTTTCTAATGAGAATTTTTTTTTTCATGTTTATTTATTTAAACAAAAAAGAATTTATTTTACTTTAGTTTCATTCTTTTTTGTTGTCTAAAATCCCACTGTGGTGAAGAGATAAGAAACTAGAAAATTAAATTGAACTGAATTAAAAGCAGAATTTGTTAAAAAAAAAAAAGTTTATTATAAGTGTAACATTAAAGCCAGCACAGTCAGTTACACGTTTTCCTTCAACTAGAAGCTTGAGAGCTTATCAATATTTAACACACGTATTAATTGTCACTATAATAAAACACCTTAAGCAGCACTTATCAAACACGTGCCAAAAGAGGAAAACATGGTCGTTGATTGATTCTTGATCACATATGGTTTTAAGTGGACTATGAGTAATCTTGTGTTACCGGGAGCACTATCATGGGGAGTAGGCTGAACTGCATGAAGGTTTTGCAACTTTTTAATAGAAATGTTACTGTTTTTTTCTTCTTGTTGCTGAGGCCAAAACAGCCTGAAATCAGATTGGCAAAAGTGTTTTTGTAGTTGGAAATACATTTGAATGGCTTATTTATTATTTTGTTTTTTCTTCTTGAATTTGCCAAGCCTATAATACAGCTAATTTTGTGGATGATAGTGGGTGAATCCCCCTGTGTTATCTTATATTTCTGGGAACACTATCATAATGATGTAGGCTGAACTGGAACAGGCTTGTCTTTTTGTGTGTGTGTGTAATTAAAACTTCTGATTCTTCTTCCAGTTATGCCCAGACCATAATACAGTTAATCTGAGCAAATATTGATCGATTCATTGTGCTATAACCAGTGTTTCACAAATGCTAAGTGAGTAAATTCCATTGTGTTATCTAATATTGCAAGGAACACTATCACATGTTGTAGGCTAACTGCATTACTCTGGTCATGATCAAGCATGCTCTTTTTTTCATTATCATAATGCCTACTTCTTCTGCTGTTAATGCCAAGGTAATAATTCAGCTTTGTTAATTGCTATAAACTGAATAAGGGTGCAGCAAATCAGCTACTGTGCATGTTAACGCCAAATGAAAAAGAGGTCAAAAGTTATTTTATCTTTCATAATAACTACACAAAACCAAATGTCATTTAAAGTTAACACAATCAATTAAAATAACAGAAGAACAGCAACAGTTAACAACAACCACAGCATTCGATCAGTAATCAATACATTAATTAATCAATCAATAATTTAATCAACAATCACAATTACTTGAGTTTTCAGATTTAAAAAAACAACTTGTAAAAATATAAGCATGTGCAACAGAAAAAAGGTCAATGACTTAATACTACAAAACACGCAAAGCTGAAGTTTGGAATTGAAGCTGAATATCAACAGGGCTCCAGAAAAACTAAATCTACATGTTCCAGACTAAAATTGCTGTAGACAGTGCACTGGGGGAAAAAAATCAATATATATTTTTAGCATACAATGGCTGTTGCTTGTTGTGGAAGAACTTCCTTCTTCTCAGTCAAAAGCAGGGCCAATATCCACTCACCAATCTATCTCTTAAACCCACTTCACCTTCCTCATTTTCACCTATCCCAGTTGCAAAGACATTAAAAAACATATTTTTGCCCAAAATACCCTTAATGCTCATTTCATAAATTGGGTTGCAAAAAGTTATTTTATGTAACTTAGGTACGAGACTATTGAGGTCAATGAGTGTTTTCTCTGGGCACTCCGGTTTCCTCCCTCCTTTCAATAATTGTATGGAAGCAGTCAATATAACATATGAAAAATAAAAATTCGATTTTCTTTCCGTCTTCCAATATATTATATTATATGTGGTTTTGCTAATAAAAGGACAAAGTTCCAAAGGCGATCTTCCTGCCTTTACACCACCTGTTTGAGTGATGGATGTGTATTTGTTGTGTGTGTATAAGGGTGGTTGAGACAGGTGAGCGTGTATGTTGGTACAGATTGCTGAGGCCGCGCTCTGAGCCTGATTGATTTGGGGAAAGGCGCGTATAGCATCCAGTATTATTATTATTTATCTATATATATAAATTGCTTAGCCGGAAGTCCTCCTTCGCCTCTACTATAAAGTTTGTCCGGTATGGACACTGATCTGGGCAGGTGCTGTGCGCCGCGGATTGTCCTGCTGTGTGCTCAAAACCCACAAAATCGTTATAGCCGACATTTCCTTACCGAACATTTAACCGTTTTTGAGATAAATAAATAAACAAAATGTCCACAAACTGCAATAGCCTCATTCCGCGCGCTTCCATTAAAAATCAAATTGAGGTTTCAGCATGCTTTCCCATATAGACTAAAAAATTGATGATCTTTCTAGGAAGCCTTGGTAGCTTAGTTAGTAAAACCTTCGCTTACCGTGCAGGACGATACAAGTTCAAACCTCACGCGGCCCGTATTTATTTTTTTACACTACAATATGGATATTTTTCTTTTTAATTTAGGCTTTTTACCTTTAAATTATTATTATTATTATTATTATTATTATTATTATTATTATTATTATTATTATTATTATATCTTCTATCAAATTTTCTTTTAAAACCTTGGTGTTTTTTATGATTTCTATTTGTATTATTCTATCTTCAATATTATTATTATTATTATTATTATTAATATTATTATTATTATTATTATTATTATTATTATTTTTATTATTATTATTACTAAGGATCGGGATGGGGTGGTACGTGTAGGTAAAAGGGGGCTACGGGTAGGTTTAAAGGGGCATGGGTAGGCATAACGGGGATACGGGTATAATTATATAAGGGGGTATGGTGGTGGTCGATTCATTTCATCCATACCTGCGAAACGATCAACGGGGAAGTATCAAGGAGGGTACAGGTAGGTTACAAGGGGGGTACGGAAGGTATCAAGGGGGTATGGGGAGGTATCAAGTGGGTTCGGGAGGTATCAAGGGGGTATGGTGAGGCATCATGGGAGGGGGGGGGGGGAGACGGGGAGATATCAGAGGGGGTGGGTATGGTGAGGTATCAAGGGGGATATGTGGAGGTATCATCGTCTAAATGAAACTCGCTCACAACAGTTGTCTCTCTGTCTACATTTTAAACAGCAACCTGTGTACCCTGGCTTGCCAGGGTACAAAAACCACTAGTGTATTATATGCACATTTTATAGCCCTGTTGTTGTGGAAGAAACTGTGCAACAGACATCTAAGACCCCTCCCCTGTCCTCTCTTCTCCCTCCTCCATCCTTTCTTTCCACCCCTCCCCCCCCCCCCCCCCAAAAAAAAAAAAGAAATGTCTGTTTACGATATCCCGACTGACCCTAATTTTTTGGGCCAACCCTAAACTTTTTTGGGATGGTCTGAGCCAGAAAATTTGCACCCAAGATGGAAAAGGTTTTAAAAAAATAAAATAAAATTTAAAAGATTAACTCGACCTACCGACCCTATTATTTTTTCCCATGCTACCTTAAACAAACATATTATTTTGGAGGGACTAATGTCACACACACACAACAATGAACTAAACAATCATGTCTAGAGTGATTCTGCACAAACATACTAAATGAAAAAAAAAAAAAAAAAAAGCAACAAAAAATAGGTTGGTAGTTAAGATTTGTTGGATAATTTTTTTGTGGCAATGAAAACCAAAAATGTTTACCTCTATACTAGAACTGTCCAATAGCTTGTCGATGACCCGAGACACTTGCACTTCTCTCTGGTGCTGCCAGCGACTGTAGAAACGGTGTGACTGATCAGTGTTGTGTTCAGTGCAAGTCCCAGCATACGTCGCAGCAACAGCTTCTTGTCACTTACTCCCCACACTGCTGTGCCGATTGAGTGAAGAAGGCAGTTGCCATCCTCTGGAAGAAAAAAAAGGAATACAGTGAATATTAGATTATTTCAAGTCTGTTAATGTTACTATATACTCAATCTCCACTTATTTCCCTGGTTATAAATTCATAGTCACTGTTGACAATACGTCGGGGCTCGACAAAACTGACTGTCCAATTTGTCTGGAACAGGTAGAACAGGCTGGCGGACAGGTTGGATCGCTATCAAACCTGTTTGACGGGACAGATATTTTTTAGCTGCCAAGTCAGTTGGTACTGCAAGACCCGGAGGTGGCAGAAATATTTCAGGCCACAATTGGAGGGAAATTTGCACCACTGCTCATTTTGGGAGCTGGTGAAGTAGATGCCAACACCATGACCACAACCTTTAACTCAGCTGTGACAGATACCGCCACGGAGATCCTTGGCAAACATCGGCCAAAGAAGAAGCCGTGGATCACTCCTGAACTTTTGGACCTGTGTAATAAATGAAGAGAGATGAAAAAGAAAAAAAACACCTCACAGGGAGCTGATGCCTACCGAAAAATCAACAATGACATCCGAAAAGGCATGCGCACAGCAAAGGAGAACTGGATAGAAGATTAATGCCAGGAAATAGAGAACAGTCTGAACAAGAACAACAGCAAGAAGGTCTACCAGACTGTGAAGCGGCTGACAAGTATTAAGCAGCCCAAGGTCTCCACGATCCAAAGCAAGTCTGGCATATGCCTTACAGAAGAACAAGAAGTCTTGGATAGATGGACAGAGTACTGCTATGACCTTTACAACCACACACCAAAGGGAGACCCATCAGTTCTAGCATGTCCAAAGAACAGAGAAGAAGAAGAAATCCTCCCAATTCTCCGAGAAGAAGTTGAGGCAGCAGTGCAATCGCTGAAGAAGGGGGAAAAAAGTCAGCGGGAGTGGACAACATACCCGCAGAACTGCTTCAAGCAGGAGGAGAAGCGATGATTGACGCACTCACCATTTTCTGTAACAAGATCTGGCAGAGTGGGGAGTGGCTACATCATGGACCCAGTCGCTTGTCATCACTCTTCCCAAAAATGGTAACCTTCAGGAATGTGAAAATTACTGTACCATCAGCCTCATTAGCCATCCCAGCAAGGTCCTCCTGAAAATAATAACAGGTTGAAACCCCAAGCTGAACAAATCATAGCTGAAGAACAAGCAGGATTCAGGGCAGGGCGAAGTACCACTGAACAGATTTTCAACCTCAGAATAATCTGCGAGAAATACCTACAGCACCAACAACATCTATAATGTGTTTGTAGACTTCAAAAAGGCGTTTGACCGAGTCTGGCATGCAGCTCTGTGGGCAACCATGAGAGTGTACAACATCAGCCCTAAAATTATTGAAGTCATCAAAACCCTGTATGACAAGGCTACCAGTGCAGTCCTCCACAACAGCGCCATCAGGAAACTGGTTCAGAACAACAATCGGTGTGCGTCAGGGATGCCTACTTTCTCCAACACTCTTCAACAGCTTCCTAGAGCACATCATGTCAGATGCCCTTGCAGATCACGAAGGCACAGTAAGCACAGGGGGAAGAGCTATCTCCAACCTTCGTTTTGCGGATGACATTGATGGATTGGCTGGAGAGCAACAAGAACTTGAACAGCTGGTACAGAGGCTTGACACCACCTCCAGAGCCTATGGAATGGAAATAAGTGCAGAGAAGACCAAAATGATGACCAACTACACTAATGGCATCAACACGGACATCAAAGTCCATGGCCAATCTCTCAACACAGTGCATAAAAAATATTTAGGAGCCATTGTATCAGACAATGGGTCCCGACAGGAAGTCCTCTCCAAGATCGCACAAACAACTGCTGCCCTGGTGAGGTTGAAGCCAATTTGGATAGACAGGACCATCAGTCTACATTCCAAGGTAAGACTGCTGCGCTCCCTTGTCATCTCCATCTTCCTATATGCTTGCGAAACATGGACCCTCACAGCAGATCTCCAATGAAGAATACAGAGGTGCTACAGAAGACTTCTGGGCATTTCATATACCCAACACATCACCAACGACGAAGTCTGAAAGACCATCACACAAGCCATTGGACAACACGATGACTGGCTCACAGCGGTGAAAAAACTGAAACTTCGATGGTATGGCCACGTCACCAGTTCATCAGGTCTTGCAAAGACCATCCTGCTAGGCACAGTGCAAGGAGGTAGAAGAAGAGGGAAACTGAAAAAAAGTGGAAGGACAACATTCAAGAATAGACTGGTTTGACACTGAGCGAAACAATCAGGGTTGCTGAAGACAGGGAAAGATGGAGTACGCTGGTTAAACTATCATCTGTGGTGCTCCTATGCCCTCCAAGTTACGGGATAAGATAGGATAGGAAGTCAGTTGGTGTCAAATATCTTGGCTTAGCTTAAAACTGAAAATAGACCGCTACCACTTCACCTGCAATACTGAAACACTAGTGAATCTAAGACTTTGCAAAAATGTGACCCAACAGAAGCAGCTGTACACAGTCAGTGCAGATACACCATCTTTGATTTGATGCTATTTTAAGCTGAGCCAATGAAAAAATACATCACAGCCAGACATGGGGAGACATTTCCTAGTTCAGACAGGCTGGAAATGTTGTGGGACAGGTAAAATATTTGACAACCTGTCCAACAGAACAGGTTAAAAAAAAAGAGTTGCGGTCGAGCCCTGTAAGTTATTTAAGATATTTAATTATCAGATCAGATTGACACCAACCTGAAAAGTGGTGACATTAATGTTTGTTACTTTTTTGTGTGTTTTTACTTTTTTAAAGTAAAATATGAAAAGAAAATAGGATACAAACTTGACAAATTATTTTATTTGAAAATGTACTGGTGCCCAGCAACATTTTTACACAAACATAAACAAGCTCAAAAATTGAAGTGAAACCAAACTGTTTCATATTAATAAATATTTATCAGGCTAACATTAATGAGCGAGCAAATGAGAAAAACCAAACAAACCAAAAGCTACTTACTTAGGACTCTAATAGGCAGGAGCTGCCCGACATTGGGACACCAATTTATCAGCTTTGCCTTTTCCAAATCCTCTCTCATGTCCTCATCTACGACCAGAGAGCACATTTTTGCTTGGACATCCTGGGGCCAGTTTTTCAAGTCTAGCAAAGTGGTCAAATAATATGACGTGTTGTTGACGAAGCATACAGGCAGCTTACGTTGCACAGGGGAGTAATCAATGCTGGCAAGAATCCACTGGTTGACGAAGTCACGTTTGCTGGCATTCCCATCTTCAAAGTGTGGTAATGTCCAGTTTGAAACCATCTTGGAACAAATTAATTTTGAATGTTTTGCTCTGCTGTTGTCTTTGTCTTTATACCATTGTCTGCACAAAAAAGATGCAAGGATTCTCATAGACAAAATATATTTAAGTCATGCCACATGAATAATGGACAATAATGTATTAACTAGTTAACCTCCTATCCTATCCTATCCTGTCCCGTAACCCTGAGGTCGTAGGGGCACCACAGATGATCGTTTAACCAACATACTCCATCTTTCTCTGTCCTCAGCAGCCCTGATGGCTTCGCTCAGTGTCAAACCAGTCCATTCTGTCCTCCCACCTCTTTTTCGGTCTCTTTCTTCTTCTACCTCCTTGCCCTGTGCCTTGCAGAATAGTCTTTGCAAGGCCTGATGATCTGGTGATGTGGCCATACCATCGGAGTTTCTGTTTCTTCACCACTGTTAGCAGGTCATCGTGTTGTCCAATGGCTTGTGTGATGGTCTGTCAGACTTCGTCGTTGGTGATGTGTTGAGTATAGGAAATGCCCAGACGTCTTCTGTAGCACCTCATCTCCATGCTTTGTATTCTTCGTTGGAGATCTGCTGTGAGGGTCCATGCTTCGCAAGCATATAGGAAGATGGAGATGACAAGGGAGCGCAGCAGTCTTACTTTGGAATGTAGACTGATGGTCCTGTCTTTCCAAATGGGCTTCAACCTTGTCAGGGCAGCAGTTGTTTGTGCGATCCTGGAGAGGACTTCCTGTCGGGACCCATTGTCTGATACAATGGCTCCTAAATATTTGAAGCTATGCACTGTGTTGAGGGATTGGCCTTGGACTTTGATGTCCGTGTTGATGCCATTGGTGTTGTTGGTCATCATTTTGGTCTTCTCTGCACTTATTTCCATTCCATAAGCTCTGGAGGTGGTGTCAAGCCTCTGTACCAGCTGTTCAAGTTTTTGTTCCTCTCCAGCCAATCCATCAATGTCATCTGCAAAACGAAGATTGGAGATTGCTCTACCCCCTATGCTGACTGTGCCTTCATGATCTGCAAGAGCATCTGACATGATGCGCTCTAGGAAGATGTTGAAGAGTGTTGAAGAGAGTAGGCATCCCTGACACACACCGATTGTTGTTCTGAACCAGTTCCCGATGGCGCTGTTGTGGAGGACTGCACTGGTAGCCTTGTCATACAGGGTTTTGATGACTTCAATAATGTTAGGGCTGATGTTGTACACTTTCATTGTTGCCCATAGAGCTGCATGCCAGACTCGGTCAAACGCCTTTTTGAAGTCTATGAACACATGATATAGATGTTGGTGCTGTAGGTATTTTTCACAGATTATTCTGAGGTTGAAAATCTGTTCAGTGGTACTTCTCCCTGCCCTGAATCCTGCTTGTTCTTCAGCTATGATTTGTTCAGCTTGGGGTTTCAACCTGTTGAGTATTATTTTCAGGAGGACCTTGCTGGGATGGCTGATGAGGCTGATGGTGCGGTAATTTTCACACTCCTGAAGGTTACCTTTTTTGGGAAGAGTGATGACAAGCGACTGGGTCCATGGTATAGGCCACTCCCCACTCTGCCAGATCTTGTTACAGATAATGACCTTTGAGTTACAGGATAGGATAGGATAGGATAGTATAGGATACATCAAATCAGCGAAAGTAAGTTTGTATTAAGAACATGAAAAATTACCTTTTGGTCTCTGTTTCGAAAATGCTAAACCATGGTATAAAACGCAATAACATACCTCTGCCTCTGGCACAAACATAATATGAATCCTAAAATTGCCGTCTCACAGTAGCACTGACCAGTTTGATCAAAATCATTTATTTTTAATGACGGTTCGTTATCTTGATTACCAATAATGAAAGAAGAAACAACGTACCTTCAAATTCCTCAGAAAATACGTAGCCGATAATTTTACTGAGCCCAACTGTTACTTATTACAATCTTCCTTAAACGAAAACAAGTTTTTTCAAGAAGGGGAATCCCCAAAAAGTCCCTTTTCCCAGCCGATTGGGGAAAATTTCTATCACGTGATGCTTAATGTCATAAAAACTGCACCTGGAATAATTAAAACAATAAATAAAGTCGTGGCCTAAAAAAGAATACTAAGACATCTTAAATTTGTTGAACAATTCCAATCTATCTAAACCAATTTATGATCTTTATTAACTGTATGTGCTTCATGCCACTTTCGATTTGCAGCATCAAGAAGAAATTAGTCTATTTCCTATCAACGAGAAGCCAAAAGTGAAACTGACAGCTAATGTTTGCCTGTATTTATTAATAACAGGTGAAGATTCGTTTAAGGGGTGTATTTGTGTAAATCCTGTAACTTTCATCTAGCGACGTCAATAGTTTTTTGGAGTGGCGGTTTCTTGTAAAATGCAGTATTGGTACATGATACGTATCCGACTCCAAAGTCCAACCAATGTCTGTAAAATGTCATCATCATCATTAGATAATTATGCTGTCCCCGGACACAGTGGCATATAGGGGAATCATCATCATCATCGTTTTCTTCTTCCTTTATATGGACAGGGTTCCTTACGAAACGTCTATTGTCTAGAGTTTGGAGGAACTGAGCTGCAGTGATGGGTATGGACAGTGGATAATACGTTAAGGAAAAAAAAATCCAAAAGTAATTTTAAATTTAAAAACAAAAAATATATATATAAGAAAGGTCATTATCCTGCTCTTAAAGGTAGACAAAAAGTGTGACATGGTGGCTTTCAATTTGATGTGCATCTACATGAGCTAAAAGAGCTCAAAAGCAGTACAATTGAATTCCTAAAGCCTGGTTCTCCTGACGCGTTTCGAGAGTAGCAGAGTAGCATTCTCCTTGATTTGGGTGCTTAGACTACAGTGAGTGCAGTCTATAGGTACTGCATGGGTAGTCACAAAGATTCTCGATCATTATTGGAGTCCCTCATCACAGGCCTGGGTGGACATTGTTGTTGTTGGATAGATTAGTGTCCCCGGACACCTTAGCGTATAGGGGACGTGAAGACGAAGATCCGATGTTATAAGAAGTCTCTCAAAATAAGATGAAGTCAATGAAGAAAAAGTCGTGTTGCAGATAAGAAGATCACATGAAGTGGAGCGCCGAGGCAGCTACGACAGTCGGATAAGAAGATCATATTGAATCAGAAGGCCGTTGAATGTCTGAGTGGAGGAGCGCATGGGTGCGCGAAGAACAAATAAGAGTGCCGAACAGGACGCGGGGGCCAATCCTGAAGTGCCGCTGTGATTCGCATGGAAATGCCGCCAAAAGATACCCAAGCAATGCCGAAGGAGAGTGGGTAGGCAAACGCAGGGAGCCACTGGCGGTAAAAACCTGCTGTCCGGAGGTCGCCACTCTCCACAGGGAACCCTGCGCCGCCCAATCGTAGTAAAAGATGGTGGGCTTCCGTAGGCAAGGCGAACGGAGGTCGAGCGGAGGTCGAGCGAAGCGGGCCCTCAACGCAGCACCACCGTCGCCAAAACCGACGTATCCCAATCGAGGTGAAAATGAAGGTTGAGGGTTGAAGTAGCGTAGCGCGTCGGAATCTCCCACAGTCGGAGACAGCAGCCTCAACGACCGAACAAGCACCGCCGGACAATTCCACACTCATACCGACAGTGCATCCTCAACATCAAGGCACGCTGGACCGCTGCGGGACAGAGCACCGCTGTGAGCAGGTGTGGGCTCATAGGAAGCCTGAGGACCGCCGCAATGGAAAATGCTGGTCGGCAACCGCCGCAGTAATAAATGCAGGTTGGCCAGGCTGGCTGAACAGCAAACCGCCGCAATGGAAGATGCAGGTTGGCGATGGTGAGAAGGTGCCCAACACCTCAGCGGATGGTCAGCGCTGGAGCTCGAAGAAAAGACAGACTCCAAGTCCGCCAGCCGACACAGGCGCACCAAGACTGACAGACCCGGGCTTGCCTGTCGCTGTTCAGCATAAATGGGTGGACATATTGGACCGGTCATCATATATACAGCTTCTTACCAAGAACACTGTGCCAGTAGAACAATCTTCAACCAATCAGTGAGCCTGGGTTGAAGATTGTTCCACTGGCACAGTGTTCTTGGGAAGAAGCTGTTGTAGTGAACTGGGTGGCTGACATGTTCCTGGAACAGTCTCTGGGCACTTCTTGTCCTACTGTCTCTTTTGGTGTAGAACTGGGATTTGTTGACATTGACTATGCTGTTGTTGATTTTGTACAGCATGTAAGAGGCTCCCACTATAATAATGACATGCAAACGAATCAACATATTGATTGTGGCTGCTCAGCCCAAGAAGAATCTGTTTGCAGCAGAGAAGGCAGACTGAAAATCCTTAAGCTGCTAGCTTAGAATATATATTTCTAAGGAGAGACATGATTGAAGTTTTAAAATAATGCACAATTTCTATGATCCCAACACAACACAAAGTTTAGTAACCAAGACAGACAGTTCACTAACAAGAGGAAATGACTACAAACTCTCAAAGAAGACTTTAAACAAGTTTATTTCATCATTTTTTCATAAAGAGTTATTAACACTTGGAACAATCTACCAAATGAAATCACAGTTGGTACCATCAAATGATCAATGCTTTAAAAAAAAATCTGGACAAATTTCTGTCACATAGGGTATTCTCCTCTGACTTTTGAGAAGTACACTTATCCCCCCTTTCTTCCCCATTAAGTATAGGCAAATTCCTCAGACACCCAAGTGCCTGAAGCCAAAACCATGTGACAATACCAGTGTGATTTTATGCACATTATCTAGAGTGCAATAGGCGGTCAGCCTATAATGCCCAAACTACTATACTATACTAATTACTATACTATACTATACTATACTATACTATACTATACTATACTATACTATACTATACTATACATGTACTATACTATACTATACTTTACTATACTATACTATACTATACCGTACTGTACTATCCTATCCTATCCTGTCCCATAACCCGAAGGTCGTAGGGGCACCACAGATGATCGCTTAACCAGCATACTCCATCTTTCTCTGTCCTCAGCAGCCCTCATGGCTTCGCTCAGTGTCAAACCAGTCCATTCTCGAATGTTGTCCTCCCACCTCTTTTTCGGTCTCCACCTTCTTCTACCTCCTTGCACTGTGCCTTGCAGAATGGTCTTTGCAAGACCTGATGATCTGGTGACGTGGCCATACCATCGGAGTTTCCGTTTTTTCACCACTGTGAGCAGGTCATCGTGTTGTCCAATGGCTTGTGTGATGGTCTGTCGGACTTCGTCGTTGGTGATGTGTTGGGTATAGGAAATGCACAGAAGTCTTCTGTAGCACCTCATCTCCATGCTTTGTATTCTTCGTTGGAGATCTGCTGTGAGGGTCCATGCTTCTGGTACTGTACTATACTATACTATACTATACTATACTATACTATACTATACTATACTATACTATACTATACTATACTATACTATACTATACTATACTATACTATACTAATTGTGTTTGATGTGTTGTTCTTTTGTCTTTCCAGATTGTCCCCCAAGTCATCTGTTGCCAAGAGTTGTTTGATGACTTGATTGATGGAGGATTATCTACTGTACATAAGAAAAACATTTGAATAAGCATCCAGCAGTGCAGCAAGAATTAATTTGATTTGGGAAACCAAATTTAAAATAAATTAAATGAACAAAAGTGAAAGGCGGATGTAACTTTGCTGACGTTTACTGATCCTTTTCCAGTCCACTCTTACGATTTGAAGTACCTTAAACTGAGTCCTTCCCATGCATATTGGAAACAGTCTTTGGTTGTTTGTGTGTTGGATTTCTGATTTGGAGAACTGTCCTGATTTTCTGCTTGGAAAAGTTTTTCCAGAATGGTTTATGAACTGATACAACATAGTGTAATTTAATTTTGTTTGTGTTGCAGAAGTGTCAGAAAAATCTGAGCAACCCAATTTGTTTAATTTCACAACAGCAGCACTATTACCAGTTTTCATTCATAGCAGAACGTGTAAAGAAGTAACCATGTCAAAGATCAGAGTATTTTTGTATTATCTGTTGTCCATCTTCACGTTCTTTTTGAACCCTCTTGTACAACTGATATTCCAACTGATTTATGGACCCAAAGGGCAAAGTGTATCAAAGGTCAAGGACCCTCTGCTGCTGCAAAGTGCCACTGCCTTGGCCAAGAAGATTCGTTCAAAGCAGGTAAGTTGTGTCATCAGATCGGCTTCTTTCCTCTAGGAGGAGCCTTTTTTTCTTCTTTTTCTTCTTGTTTTGTTCCCCAGCTACAACTTTGATGCATCTTCACACTGAGATTTTTGTATGTAACCATTGCCTATTGCATAAGAGAAGTCATCACATTCTATTTTCAGGAAAGGTGCTTGCAGGGTATGTTGTGTACAATGTAGCTGGCACTGCCATGAGCATCAGGATTGTGGGAATATGCGCATGGAATGTGTGCGTGAGCAGACTTATACATGGTCTCCGTTTTTACTATCATCTGAAACAGTGGTATCACCGTGCTGCTTCAGCACCAGGTTATTTTACAGTACTGCAGTATCTGAAATGGTAACCAAACTCAGTGCTAAACTATGGTTGAACTTGCTTAACTGCAAGTAAAGTAGTTGGTATACCACTCAGCTACATTGATCCCATTCTTCAAGCTCTTGCAGTAATAGCACAGCGTATCTAGAACAACAGTGAGCATATTACCACTTTTGAACGTGTGTTATAAAGCATGAAAATGATACTTTAATAAAATTTTAGTTATTGTAGTTACAATAGAGGAAAGTCATTTAAGTTGTTTTGCAAAATGTGCAGTATCAAATATAGATAGCATTTATTACTGCAGTTAAAATCTTAATGTTCAAAATCAGGCAAACCTTGACATTTTAAAACCAGAATATTTTTGCAGGTGACTGCAGAAGAAGTGATGAAAACATTCATCAAGCGAGCAAAGGAGGTGAACCCTATCATCAATGCTATTGTATGTGAGCGATATGAGGACGCCCTTTCAGAAGCTCAAGAAGTGGACAGGATTCTGAGCCTTGACCCTCTACCTGAAGAGTGCAGTGAAAAGAACAAGCCTTTTCTTGGGGTGCCTCTCTCAGTGAAGGAATGCTTTGCTTTGAAAGGTTGGCCACTGTGGAACTCATTTTACAATCTCCTTGCATTTACATGACCTGTTTGTATGATGGATGTTTGTTGATATATGTGAGACTGTGTGGGATTATGAGCAACACGCAAACATGTATTCTGGTTCAGACCACTGCACTTTTTAACTTTACTAAGAAAAAGCGCATTCACAGCATCCATTATTATTATTATTATTATTATTATTATTATTATTATTATTATTATTATTATTAATATATTATTATTATTATTATTATTTTTTTTTTAAGTGGTGTAGTGGAATAAAACATTTTAAGTTTGTGGTCGCCTATATCGGATGGCAGAGCATTCAGCAGTTTGTACTGGCTTGCATACTTATTCGTACTTGTTGAAGCCTAGTTATGTTTGTGGAAGCCTAATACATTTAAGAAACTAGAGACGCCAGTTTAAAAGGAGAGAATGAATATTGAGTCTCTTGAATATTGAGTCTCTTGGACAATGAGTATATTTCCTGGATTCAAATTGAAAAAGAGAAATTGAAAATTGAATATCATTTTGGCATTAACATTTTATACCTCTGCTTTCTCTGCGCTAGCCATCCTTCACACTGTATTCACCAATTTATCTTCAACAACTCCAAGAGAGCCATATATAGCCTGTTAGACAAGAATGTTATGAACCTGAAACTGCAGCACTTAAATATCCATAATGAATACGTTAACAAGGTTTCACCTCACTTTCAGGAATGCCACAGACATCAGGGCTTGTCAGCAGACAAGGAATGCTAGCTGACCATGATGCGCCATCTGTAGAAAGACTGAAGCAGTCGGGCCTCATTCCTTTTGCCTGTACCAACACCAGTGAACTATGCATGTGGTATGAGTCGGCCAACAACTTGTACGGGCGCACCAAGAATGCCTATGACAATAACAGGATTGTTGGTGGCAGTTCAGGTTGGTGATTGTTTAGTGACTGGCCAATTTTAGAATATTTATCTATCTTATCTTATCTTATCTTATCTTATCTTATCTTATCTTATCTTATCTTATCTTATCTTATCCTATCATACCCTACCCTACCTAACCTTACCTTATCTTATCTTCCTATCCTATCCTAGCCATAACTCAAAAGTCATTGGGGCACCACAGATGATCGTTTAACCAGCGTACTCCATCTTTCTCTGTCCTCAGCAGCCCTCATGGATTTGATCAGTGCCAAGTCAGTCCATTCTTGAATGTTGTCCTCCCACTTCTTTTTCTTCTCCCTCTTCTTCTGCCTCCTTGCACCATGCCTTGCAGGATGGTCTTTGCAAGGCCTGATGCTCTGGTGATGTGGCCATACCATCGGATTTTCCGTTTCTTCACCACTGTGAGCATATCATCGTGTTGTCCAATGGCTTGTGTGATGGTCTGTCGGACGTCCTCGTTGGTGATGTACTGGCAGGGGCGGATTTTGGGGGTGTTTATTCCATACAGACATGTGTGTTATACGGGCTTAGACCTTCTAATCATTTTTGGTTGAAAAAAAGACCTATCTCCATGTTTTAAGGTTGACTTCTGTAGTCCAGGTTCACTAAAGATAAGAAACCCTATTAGCTAACACAGTTATTGGTCCTGAAACAGTATTGCCCATAATAATACTTATGATATTAATGTGGTTATGTGTACTTTAATTGATTTGATTTAATAATATTCAAATGATGATATCTAATTTTGTCAGGAGGGGAAGGATGCATCGTCTCATCAGGAGCATCTCTTTTGGGCATTGGATCTGACATTGGTGGAAGTATACGCATGCCTGCCTTCTTCAATGGAGTGTTTGGTCATCGCCCTAGTAAAAGTAAGCATTGCAATCACACTCAGTCTTACTATGGCATCGCCTTTACATATATTATTTACTCAAACATTCTATCCACATATTATTCACAATACTCGTACCACAGAGCCATAAATAAGGCTGTTATGATTGTTGTAATTTAAGACATTGACCAATACTTGCCTTGTCAAACAGACTTCCTCTTTATTGAGTCACCGCTTTATATTCTAGGGTTTTGCATGCAGGATTTGCACTAATATATTTGTTTTGTGCAGTTTGCACAGATGTAAACTCTTGTCATTCTCTTAATCTCTTATGGATTAATTGATTGATATGCCATTGAGGTTTGCCATCAGCAAATGGGAGCATAATCATCTCAAGTGTCCTAAACCTTGTGGCTGGCTTGCCCGACTATCGGCTGCTTTTGCTACCATCTGAACGTGTTCTCTATGGAGGGTGAAGGACGCAGCTTTTTCTATCCCCTTCTCCCCATTCTAATCCAGTGATTCTTTCAGTTTCACAGAATCACAAACTGGATGTGTTCTCTTATTTTTTTAAAAGTTGTTTACGGACTTGTAAGAAATGCTGCGGGCAAACAACTTTGCTTGAGTCACTAGCCTGATGAGCTGGTTGAAATGTTAGATTCAGATATTTTATTTACAACAAGGATTGAGATGTTAGCATAAACTTACCATTTATTTTTTTTTTGGCCCACATGCCATTATAGGCATGCTCATGAAATCACTACACTTGTTACTTTTGTTATTGTAAACTAGCACTGACAGCAGACTTTGTCAGCACAGCAAGCAGACTTTGTGGATAAGTGATTAAAATGGTCTGTTTGTTGCAGATGTGGTCCCAAATGAAGGACAGCACCCCCAAGCCTCTGGTGGTCAAGTAGAGCTGCTAGCCACAGGACCCATTTGCCGTTATGCCTCTGACCTTATCCCTGTCCTCAAAGTCTTGGCTGGTACTAATGCGTCCATGTTGAAACTTGACACAGAGGTAGTGCCTAATTGTTACCACTTTTTGTGCTTTGATTGACTGTTCTCAACCACATTGTGTGGTCTCAATCATGTCTGACCATAATTCGGAACACATACTTGGGGTTATTAAAATGATGTAATGCAACTTCATTTCAGAAAAGTTATGAAGATACTGTCTAATCTGTGCAGGTTGACCTGAGCAAGCTGAACGTGTTCTCTATGGAGGGTGAAGGACGTAGCCTTTTCACTAGCAAAGTTGACCCACAGCTCAAGGATGCCCAGCGCAGGGTAAGATGTCAAGAGAACAGTTATTGTTAGTATCCATGCAAATTCTAACACAGTGCCATTATTTACTACTTTAGCAGCAATAGGAGGGGAGTGCTTGCACTTTGGCTGGAGTGGATTAGATATGTGTATTTTGGCTTGGGGTAGGGAGTGTTTGCATATTGGTTGAAAGTGGCTGAGAAGTTTGCATTATGTATGGTAACATTCATGAATCTCAAATGTCTACTACAGTGGTTGTATAGGATGATTTTCTTGTGTTCAGGCTTTCCAGTACCTAAAGTCAAAGGTTGCCAGTGCAAAGCCTGTAGATTTGAATCTGATGAAGTATAGCCTGGAAATGTGGGCTGCCAAAATGACTGCTGGTGATGGCACACAATTTGCCGTTCTCATGGCTGGAGGCGAGACTACTGGCAAGAAAGTCAATTGCTTTATTGAGCTTTTGAAGTAAGTCATAGTTTTTATACCATTTGCTATGTTTGAATGCATTAACAAGGAAAATGTAATGCCTTCCTCAGTCAGTCTAGGGGGAGCAAGTGGAATTAAAAATGTATTATACTGTGCAGTATAGCTGCTTTATATTTCCTACTCTTTCTATATGTTTTCAACAGCATGATCTTTTATAGAAACCATATTAAAGCAGGTTTGTATTAACAGTGACTTCTTAACATTTTGTACAATTTCATTTGCTCCAAGCTTCCCCATTATGTTTTACTGTAAGCTTAGTATCATGTACTAGTCTGTACTATCCCTAAACCAGTGGATGTTATACTTGGTGGTACCATGGCAGAAATTGTTCACAGTGAAGGATTAAATACTGTTTCACTTGTATCACAGGAAACTGGTAGGTCAGTCTAAACACACTCTGCCAGCCATTGGCCTGGGTCTGTTGGAAAATGTCACTACCAAGGATGATCCCAGCATCCACAAGTTTCTGGAAATGCTGGATGCCCTTCATGGCCAACTTACTGACCTGCTGAGTGACAACGGAGTCCTGCTGTACCCCTCCCATCCCTGCCCAGCCCCCTATCACAACCAGCCCCTCTGCACCCCTTTGAACTTCAGCTACACTGGAGTCTTCAATGCTCTGGCGCTTCCTGTCACTCAGGTCCCGTTAGGGCTGAGTCAAGAGGGCTTGCCACTTGGAATTCAAGTAGTAGCTGCTCCCTATCAGGACCGTCTTGCATTAGCAGTGGCTGCAGAACTAGAGAGAGGTTTGGGAGGCTGGGTTTCGCCTGGGGGTAATGTGGGGTGATGATTGTAAAAGAGAGATATTATATTCAAACACAGGCAATATTCAAACTGATTGAAATAGTTTGGATTTTTAATGATATTGAAAAAAATTCAAAAAGAAATAGATATAAAACAGAAGAAGTTTATTAATATCTATCTGCACTGAACAAACTATTTTGAACCATATTGTTGAGGGTTTATTTATTATTTCTGACCACTTTTGCAACTTTATTTCCAGGGACCTTGTTGCATAGAAAACCATAATGAAAATGTACCGGTGTAATTGATTTATACACAATGTTTATTCATGGATTCATTTATTGATGTATTTATTTATGTGCTAAATGATCTCCAGCAAGTATACCTCGTAAAGTTAGTCTAGCAACCTAAGTGTGAAAAAATATAAATTTCCTTTTGTATTTTGATGACCGACTTCAGTTTTTCTATAGATCTTGTGATCAAAGACCATCTAACTTTATGAAGATGAGAAAACCGTGTGTGACAAATATGGGCTTTACATGTGTCATCACACAGCATAGGTGCTTGTACCCATAGTACCCATTTGATGAAATGGACAGCTCAAATCGGATGTAAATAAATGCAAAGGAGCAAATTTTTTTTGGCGCCAGGTATTATTTGTGAACTTTATTGTTAATTGTAGTTTGATCATTTTTCTTTCACTGTTCTCTCTCTCACACATAATTATACATACACCTACACTCTATACTCACACTTTTTAATTTTGTTTATCATTTTCTTATTTCAAATTTTATTTTTTATTGGTTACATATTTGTTGTTGATTGTGAATGGTGAAAATTATTAACGTGGCTATAAATATTATTCACACACACACACCCACACACACCATCATTATATTTATTTAAACACACACACATTATTATTATATTTATTATTCTATCATTGTCCACTTTTCATTGTTATCTTTGTATATGCTTGTAAATGGTGAAAATTGCTATTATGGCTATAAGAGTTATTTCATCTATGTATATTGTTTTGCAATTGTGGGTTATACAATTAAATTTGTTCCCCTTTAAATAAAATTTTTTTTAATGTATAAAATTTTATATTATCTCATTCAGCAGTTTTATTTTTATGTTGTAATTGAAGTGATGTTGTAAGATGTTTATGAGAATAATAAACAGTAATAATTATATACCTGTTTCTGCATAAATTATGTTTGATAAATTTTAAAAAACATTTTTATTTATTATTGTTCTTGTTCTTGTTTGTTCTTTGTATATTTACACTGTGTCTGCCTTTCTGCTTCCTGTACCCTATGTGTAATGTAGTAAGTATGGCATTTTCCCATGCTATTTTCAAATGATAGATAAATCAATTTTCTTATATAGACAAATCTCTGTGTGTGTGTGTGTGTGTGTGTGTGTGTGTGTGTGTGTGTGTGTGTGTGTGTGTTTGTGTGTGTGTGTGTGTGGGCATGTAGAAACGACGTTACTCTGACATACACCTGAAACTCTACATACTTTCTTTTGACTTTTATTGACGGCCCTTTTATTTTGACGTCAAAATAGTGTTCCGGTAGAGTTACAGCTGTTTTAGGGTTAGGTTAAGGGTTAGGGTTAGGAATAGCTTCAAAAAGTTGAAAATGTCAAAAAAATTGGAAGTGTGTCAAAATAATGTATGAGTATTTAAAACTTATTAGTGTGTAACCATATAAACTATTTATAAAAAGACAGTAAAAACAATAATTAAACTAAGTTGCATGATGAAATCCTCCCAATTCTCCGAGAAGAAGTTGAGGCTGCAGTGCAATCACTGAAGAAGGGGAAGTCAACGAGAGTGGACAACATACCCGTCGAATTGCTTCAAGCAGGAGGAGAAGTAATGACTGACACCATCACCATTATCTGTAACAAGATCTGGCAGAGTGGGGAGTGGCCTACACCATTGACCAGTTGCTTGTCATCACTCTTTCCAAAAAAGGTAATCTTTAGGAGTGTGGGAATAACTGCACAATCAGCCTCATCATCTACCCAATCAAGGTCATCCTAAAAATAATGCTCAACAGATTGAAATCCCACGCTGAACCAATCATAGCTGAAGAACAAGCAGGATTCAGGGCAGAGCGAAGTACCACTGATCAGATTTTTAACCTCGGAATAATCTGCAAAAAATACCTACAGCGATAACAACATCTTTATCATGTGTTTGTAGACTTCAATTAGAAAGCATTTGACTGAGTCTGGCATGCAGCTCTATGGGCAACCATGAGAGTGTACAACATCAGCCCTAAAATTATAGAAGTCATCAAAAGCCTGTATGGCCAGGCTACCAGTGCAGTCCTCCACAACAGCGCCATCGGAAACTGGTACAGAACAACAATCAGTGTGCATCAAGGATGCCTACTCTCTCCAACACTCTTCAACATCTTCCTAGAGCGCATCATGTCAGATGCCCTCGCAGGTCACAAAGGCACAGTCAGCATAGGGGGCAGAGCAATCTCCAACCTTCCGTTTTGCGGATGAAACTGATGGATTGGCTGAAAAGGAACAAGAACTTGAACAGCTGGTACAGAGGCTTGACACCACCTCCAGAGTCTATGGCATGGAAATAAGTGCAGAGAAGACCAAAATGATGGCCAACAACACCAATGGCATTAACATAGACATCAAAGTCCAAGGCCAATCCCTCAACACAGTGCATAGAGCCATAGCTTCAAATATTTAGGAGCCATTGTATCAGACAATGGATTTTGACAGGAAGTCCTCTCCAGGATCGCACAAACAATTGCTGCCCTGGCGAGGTTGAAGCCCATTTGGAAAGACAGGACCATCTGTCCACATTCCAAGGTAAAGGCTGCTGTGCTCCCTTGTTATCTCCATCTTACTATACGCTCGCGAAAAATGGACCCTCGCATCAGACCTACAACGAAGAATACCAAGCATGATGATGAGGTGCTACAGACGACTTCTGGGCATTTCATATACTCCCCACACATCACCAAAGACGGTCCGACAGAACATCACACAAGCCATTGGACAACATGATGACATGCTCACAGTGGTGAAGAAAAGGAAACTCCAATGGTATAGCCACCTCACAAGATCATCAGGCCATGCAAAGGCCATCCTGCATGCAAGGCACGGTGCAAGGAGGCAGAAGAAGAGGGAGAAAGAAAAAGAGGTTTGAGGACAACATTCGATCGAGAATGGACTGGCTTGACACTGGGCGAAACCATGAAGGTTGCTGAGGACAGAAAGATGGAGTACGCTGGTTAAACGACTATCTGTGGCGCCCCAATGACCTTCGAGTTACGGGATAGGATAGGACTTCAAGTGAAAAATCAGCAATTTGTATTCCATAATAAGGTAAAATAATTCATAGGTCAACTTTAAAAAATATTTTATAAAAATGTTATACTTGCAAGGTTATTTCCACAGTTTTGATTGTTATTTCGCTAAATATCTGAAAGTTAAAAACCATAAAACGTTTACTTTCATTGAAAGTATGAGATACATAGAGAAACATCGACCCTCACAGCAGATATTCAAAGAAGCATACAAAGCATGGAGATGAGGTGCTACAGAAGACTTCTGGGCATTTCCTGTACCCAGCACATCACCAACGACGAAGTCCACAGACCATCACACAAGCCATTGGACAACACGATGACCTGCTCACAGTGGTGAAAAAACGGAAACTCCGATGGTATGGCCACGTCACCAGATCATCAGGTCTTGCAAAGGCCATCCTGCAAGGCACAGTGCAAGGAGGTAGAAGAAGAGGGAGGCCGAAAAAGAGGTGGGAGGACAACATTCGAGAATGGACTGGTTTAATACTGAGCGAAACAATCAGGGAGTACGCTGGTTAAACGATCATCTGTGGTGCCCCTACGACCTCCGAATTACGGGATAGGATAGGATAGGATGAGATACTTCACGAAGAAGGCAGTATTCAAGGGAAAAGAACTTCCTTCAATATTAGCAATTATAATTGTAATTTTTGTTCTTTTAATTTCATAGCAACTTACCTAGTCTTTGACAACGATGGTGAAGAAAAATGTTAAGCTCCTTTATTTTTAAGTTCCTTATCTTCACGGCATGTTATTTTATTCAAATGGTAAAAATTAAATTTGGTGATTGGAATTTAGTTTATAGGAGAGGGAGGTGAACACCATGGAAGTACAAACTGAAGAATCCATGGTGAACACAGAGAGAGAGAGAGAGAGAGAGAGAGAGAGAGAGAGAGAGAGAGAGAGAGAGAGAGAGAACAAACATCACCGATGTTTTGACAACGGATACCAGATATTCTGCAACAACTATCTATAGGAACATACAGAGACCGTGTACCTCCTACATTCACACTCTTTGATACATGTGCGTATGGATTCTTCAATGTGGACCATTTATTTTGTCTATTCCACGATCGGCCTTTCCAGCAATCTCCGGACACACAAATTCCAGAATCATCACAAAGTTCTATGAATGGCATCGACCGCAATGGACCACAGGCTGTGAAGTCTCATCTTTCGTAGGCCTCGTTAAATACTGTACACATAGTCTCGTTTTTCGTAAGCCTCAATAACATACTATGCGTAATTATATATATGTATGTATAGTATGTACATGGGGCCTACGAAAAACGATACTTTACAGCTTGTGGATGGACTCACATCATAACCTGTCATAATCATAATGTTCCATGACGTAGAAGCAGACTGGCGGAAGTGGCATCACAAGCTGCTGGAGACGGAAATGGCGTAACAACTACAAAATGGCCAGAGTACACATTTCGATTTGCGGATGGCCTTTTTCTGGCTGCTTGATTGCCAGAAAGTGCCAGCAACACTTTGTCATCGTAAGGCACAGTGTCATTTTGCTAGGTCTGCGTCAATCAGAAAACGTATGCCACACGTAGATTATTAGACCTTGATTTGGACGTAGTGGTAGACCTAGATTTAGCACTGGTAAATAACATCACCAGGAAAGAGCTATACTGTCATCTATAGCATTTTATTCTTTTGCTGAGAGGAGTATACATGAACTTAAAGTAAAACGAGGGAGAAGCTATGCTGAAGTCTCTAATTTTCGTCCTATTAGCATGAGCTCTTTTCTTTGAGATAAATACCAAAGGGGACATCTGTTTAACTTTTCCTGGGCCTGTTTGATAGGTTGAAGTTTCCAAGATAAGTCTTTGATCGTCTGTGCCCGGGATTTTAAGTTGCGCAGCGAATATATAATCCTATTTCAGTCGCATGTTAATTCCAGAGGAATTACAGAAAAGTCTACTGAGTTTATTGTGTAATAGTAACTTTCTTTGCACGATTTTCAACAGCCTGTAAAACAGTTTATTGCGTGAAAAACAAGTTTACAACAAACGCCTACAGATGGCTGCGACTGCCGTCAGCGAGTTTTTAAAATCATCCACACCACCTCCTGACCAGTCTGTCAGGTGTATGAAAACAACCGGGTTTAATGAGTTTCAAAGCTCCTTGCAGACTGGGGTAATGAAGCATCTGCGATCTCAGTCACACGACCTAGCAGTTCATATCGGCCAGCACCGCTTCCTATGTCATCGGTACCTTCTGATGGCCGTGTCTAGGTATTTTTGCAGCGCCCTGTCAGGTAGTTGGGCAGAAACGAATAGCCAGCCAAGTGTCAACACAGGAGTGAGTGTGTATCACTTGCACCATGAGGATGTCAATGCAGACGCGTTCAAGTTCTTTATTACAATGCTGTATGACGATGATATGAACATTGTAGAGAAGTCCCTGACTGCAGACAACGTAGTAGGCTTGCTTACCATGTCCCTGTATCTTCAAGTGGATATTCTCGAACAATTTTGCGTGAAGTTTCTGGCAGATTACATCTCTACCACCTCGACTTTCTCTGTCCTAAATTCTCAAATTTGGCTTCTGGCAACTTTCCATAGGATTCCATCGCTTGAAGCAGCAGTTGTGAACAAGGCAGCAACTGATCCGGCTTCCTTGATCAACATTCTTGAGCTGGAGAACATTGTTGATGTTCCCGGGGAGAAACTGCTGTCATTGATGCGAGCAGTGATTCGCCATGACGAGAACACAACGAGCTGTTTGTTGTCAGCTATTGTGCGTTGGACTATCGAGGACGTCGGCTTGAAGAGAGGGTTTCTGGACGAGATGATTGGTCATGTCCTTTTTCAGTTGGTTTCCAATCAATGCCTCTTTAATATAACGGAAGACGTCCACAAGCTGGCACCTTGTCTTGACATTTTGAGAGGTGAGATACGTATTCCTTCTGTGCTGTTTATTGGTCCATGTATGTCATTTTTATTTCTCATGTCTTGTTCAAGTTGTTCCATTGTTTTCGAGTATTCGTGACTATTAACATAGCGTAGGTCCATCTGTTATCGTCAACAAATTTCCAGTCACGTGTGTTCCATGCAACATTTAAAAAGTCTGACCACCGAAGTGACCTCACGCACACTTTAGTGAACTAAATGCACTTTAGTTAACTAAATGCGTCTTGTCTTGCTTTTTGAATGTTCTATCTTTGAACGCCACCTTCAAGGTTTTTCTTAAATGTTACAGAACCCCTTGAAGATGAGAAAGCAGCCAGAACAGATCTCAATCCATGGTATGCAGATCCACAGAGCGGCACCATAATTGAAGACGAGCCGGCGTGGAAACCGTTCCCAGCCTTAGAAATTAAGTTCGAGAAATACATCATTGTTCCTCAGGGTTTTTGCCCGTATGTTTGTGACGAACTGAACACTGCTTCGGACGAGTTCTTCATTCCTTTCCTAATGCCGTTATTGTCAGCAAAGACGTACGGGAGTGGAGATGACCGGACCCCACGACTGAGTTCTGATGAAGACTTATTTGAGATCGATGAGATCAAGACCCATTTAATAATCTCCATGCTGGAAGAGTTTAATACGGAACGTATACGATCTTTAAAAACCTTGCATATTGGAATGTGGCACGTTGGTGCCTGTATGTGGCGTAATCGGTTATATGTAAGCGGCGGGGCCAAATGCCCAAGAGCCTTTGCAGTGTACAACCCTAGGACATCCGAGTGGGAGAATTTGCCGGATCTGCCTGTGGACTGCGAACGGCACTCCATGGCGGCCCTTAGTGGACATGTTTACATTATTGGTGCTCCTTTATTGTGCTCTCACCAGATATGTAGACAACTAGCATGGTGTCAACACTTGTGCGTCTTTGTCTATAGCATCCGCAATAGAACCTGGAACAGGTTGATACCCTCCACAGACCCTGGCATCCATCAGAGCGCCGAATCTTCTAGCCACCACCAGTTTAAAGAGAACAGCGTTGCCTCCCACAGATCTACTGACCAACCAATTGTTACCACTTCATCTAACCACCAACAAGCTAGTCACCATGCCGAGCAAACATCAGACCCATGGTCTGAGCCTAAGTCATCATTGAATCGCCGTCCCTTCAGTTTAGACATTTCCACCACTGAAATGTATACCAATAAGCCATCTAAACACCATCAAAATCGTCAATACCCAAAACAAACAGCAGATCAACGCACTGTGCCCGAGTCATCTCTCAAACAACACCAAACTAATTACTATATAGAACAAAGAATTAATGCACCGTGTGTGAATGAGTCATATTTCAACCCCGACCTGTCCAACAGCACTGCCACAGAACGCTCTGCTGACAAATCAGCTGTTTCTTCTTCATCTTACCACAACCAAGCTTGTCAATATACAGAAGAAATTGATGAAAACATAGTGCCCGTGTATCTGTTTAATCAAGAAAGGTATTGCCACCGAAGGCTGTACTGACGATCCAGCTGTTGTCTCTGCTTCTAATCATCACCAAACTGAACAAACCGACCTGTTCAACAGCACTGCCACAGAACGCTCTGCTGACAAATCACCTGTTTCTTCTTCATCTTACCACAACCAAGCTTGTCAGTATACAGAAGAAATTGATGAAAACATAGTGCCCGTGTATCGGTTTAATCAAGAAAGTATTGCCACCGAAGGCTGTACTGACGATCCAGCTGTTGTCTCTGCTTCTAATCATCACCAAACTGAACAAACCGACCTGTTCAACAGCACTGCCACAGAACGCTCTGCTAACAAATCAGCTGTTTCTTCTTCATCTTACCACAACCAAGCTTGTCAATATACAGAAGAAATTGATGAAAACATAGTGCCCGTTTATCTGTTTAATCAAGAAAGTATTGCCACCGAAGGCTGCACTGACGACCCAGCTGTTGTCTCTGCTTCTAATCATCACCAAACTGAACAAGCAAAAGAAGACTTCCAAGTTTCTGAGTTATCTGCCAAACATGGCCTGTGCAAACAGGAAAGTGTTGACATTGAAAGCCATGTTAACGACTCAACTGACCACCAGCAGGATTGTAAATTTACAGAACAAAAAACTTTCAGTCACCCATTGTTCAAACAGGAACATTGTGCCACTGAAGGCTGTAATGACAAGCCAGCTGTTGCCTCTGAATCTAGTCCCCACCGAATTGAACATACAGAGGAACATCAACGTACAGAGGAACATCCTTCTGTGCCGGAGCCAGCTGTTACCTCTGAATCTAGTCCCCACCGATTTGAACATACAGAGAAAAATCAACATATAGAGGAACATCGTCCTGGGCCCGAGGCATCTGTTCAGCTAGACGTTGTTGCCACTGAAAACTATACTGACAAGCCCTCTGATCAACAAAAATCCTGTTGCACTAAAGAAAAAACAACAGTCCAACTCTTTGTGCCTGAATCATTGCCTAACCATCATCTTTTGAAACAGGAAAGTATTGCTGTTGAAGACTGTACTGACAAGCAAGCCGTTGCCTCTGCCTATAATAACCACCAAACTGAACAATCAGAAAAGAAAGACCCTAAGCTTGAGTCATCTGTCAACCACTGTCTGTTTCAGTTAGAAAGTGTTGCTACTGAAAGGTATACTGACAAGCCAGTTGTTGCCTCTGCATCTAAACACCAACGACTTTGTCACATTACACAGCAAGCAACGGACAGACGCTCTGTGAGCGAGTCATCTTCTAATCCCCGTCAGTTCAGTCAAGAAAACTTTGCCACTGAAAGCTGTTCTGAAAAGCCAACTATTTTTTCGTTATCTAATCTTCAGCGGACTTGTCACGGTACAGAGCCAGAAACAGGAAAACACACTAAGTCTATGTTTTCTATCCCGCCACTCCATGCGCACGATTCCGCTTCACAGGCGAACACGTTGGTTGCACAGGATAAAATGTTGACTGTCCCTTCACTCACTAAAAGTTTTGTGCGTCAGTGTCATTCCAGTCCAGACCAGAGCTCTGACTTTATTTATAGATGGAATATGTTTGCCAGAAAGCATGACGAACAAGAGTATCAAAGAACCTTTCTTCAAGATTTGGGATCAGATTCAGTTTCCAACGAGAACCAAAGTGCATGCGTTGTTAGCTCAACAACTCTGAAGTTCCATGGTAAGGATTCGACAGCAATTTTAAATTCTGTCAGTACTTATGAAGAAACGCTGCCTGATGTTACTGAAAAGACTGCATTTTCTCGAGGCAGTGTCGCAGAAAACATAGTAAACCCATCTTATCTCGACAAAACATCACAATCAGCGTTATTTACAAATGCTAATCACCAAGTGGCATTACACTCTGAATTATGTCAAACAACCACCGCAACACACCATGAAAACTCCAGGCCAGGAGACCACTCATGCAAGACTACACAGTCTCCTGGTATAGGAAGTGCTTTCATTTCACCGAACAAAACTAATGTCAATGTACACATGTCAACTGTGCTCACTGTTGCTCCACACCATCCCTTCTCCATTTCAACAGCTATGCAAATGAACGTAAACTTCCAACAATTCACTAATACTTCTGATCTTCTGAGAAACACATTCAAGAACTCGTCGACTGCACTATCGTCAACTTCTTGGTCTGAGGTTGAAAACACCCCATCAATAATGCCTACAGCTTCAACAAAGAACAGCACTGACCATGTGTCTACCCATGGACCCATTTCAAGTCAGCAAAACATTACACCAGTGTCGAGCCGGCACAACTTTAACCCGATTTCAAGTGAGCATAATCACAGTCCTTTCTCAAGTCATCACAGCAGCCAGCACGACCTGCACCCTGTTTCAAGCCACAACAGCCTTAACAATTGGAGCGCTGCTTCAAACCAGCACATTATCTCGCTGTCAAGCAAGAACAATCCTAGCAATACTTCAAACCAACAAAACCTAAATTTGAGTATAACTACGCGCAGACCAAGTCCGATTTTAAGCAAAAACAATTCTAACCTTATATTACTCCAGAACAACCACAATTCTGTTTCAAACAATCCTAATCTCATTTCAAGCCAGCATAACCCGAGCCCTTCAAGTCAGAACAGTTCTAGTCCTGTTTCAGGCAGGCGGAACTGGAACTCTGGTCATATTTCAAACCAATCCAATCTTAGTCCTGAAAACAGCCAACAAGAGCCTAGTCCTAGTACAAGCCAGCATGAACTTAACCTTCCTGTAAACCAGCAGAGCTGCGGCAGTATACTATATCAAACCAATAACCCTAGTTTTGCTTCAGTCCCATCCAACTTTGGGCAGCGCAATTCTAATCTTGTTTTAAAAGAGCCTAATCCCTTTTCATGCTTGCCCAACTCTAGGTCTTTGCCACACTATCCAAATCCTATCCATGTTTCACACCTGCCCATCCATAGCTATGTTTCAAAGCAGTCCAATCTTAATTCTTCAAACCAGCCTGATCCTAGCCCCGTTTCACAGCAGGTCAGCTTTAACTGTGTTTTAAACGAGCAAAGCCTTAATCCTGCTATAATCCCACAGAGTTCTAACCCTGTCCCAGAAGAGCGCGTTTCTAGTCTGCACAACCGTACTACAGTTTCAAAACAGTACAGTCCCAGACCATTATCAAGTCCTATTGGTCTTATTCCAGCTATAAACAATCGCATTCATAGTTATGTTTCATGCCTTCCTGATCGTAGCCCTTATTCATGGCTAAACGAACTTTGCCATGTTGCAACTGAACTTAATCCTAACCCTCTTTCAAACCAACCTAGCCCTGCACTAACCACATGTAACACTACATATCCTTTAGGCCACGACAGCCGTAGTCTTGTCATAAGTAGTCACGACAACGACCCTTTCTCAAGCCATCACAATTCTAGCCCAGCCAATTCAAACCAGCCCAGTACTAATCCTTTTACAAACCAGCACATATTTAGCTTTGCTGAAAGTCAGCAGAATAGCCATCTTGCAGGCCATAGACTCAACGTTGCTATAAGTAAGCGAAGTTCTAATCCTTTTTTAAGCCCGAGGCCTAGTTCTAGCCAGCACAATCCAGGCATTTTTTCAGATCAGCACAATGTGTTTCAGCACAATCCAGGCATTTTTTCAGATCAGCACAATGTGTATCCTACTCATCTTTCAAGCCAGCACATCCATAGCTTTCCTGGAATTAAAAATACCCCATTTTTAGACAAAGACAACCCTAGCCTTTTTTTAAGCCAGAATGATCCATTGTCAGGCCAGTACAGTCATCACTTTACTTTCGGTTATTGTGAGTCATCACCTCATTCACGCCAGTGGGACCCTAGATCTGTTTCAAGTATGCATAATCCCAGTCCTATTTCAAGTCAGAACAGCC
Source organism: Oncomelania hupensis (assembly GCA_036898135.1). Taxonomy (NCBI): domain Eukaryota; kingdom Metazoa; phylum Mollusca; class Gastropoda; order Littorinimorpha; family Pomatiopsidae; genus Oncomelania; species Oncomelania hupensis. Next base: position 29,815,916 of record CM072515.1, read on the forward strand.
TGAGTCTTGCGAGTGAACATCACACTAACCCCGCTGCACACCAATACAATTGCACTGTTTCATACAGCGTTAACCCTAGTCCTATCAAAAGTCAGAACAGCCTTAGTCTTGTTACAGGTGCGCATAAGATTAACCCTGTTTTGGGCCAACATAATCCAAGCCATGTTTTAAACAAGTACGCCCCTATCAATTTTATGACAGAGCATAATCATACCCATGTTTTAAGGCAGAGACGTCATAGTCATGGTAAGGCCAAAGTGAGCTCCGTTTCAACCAAACATAGCTCTGGCCTCTTTTATTCAACCCAGTACAACTGTAGTTTTGCTTCAAGCAAGAATCGGAGTTCGGTTCTACCCCGTAATGATCTTATCCCTCTCCCCAGCCGACGCGGCAATAGGTCTCTTTCAAACCAACGCGCCCATAACCCGGGTTTATGCCAGCGGAACCCAAGCCCTATTTTAAGCAAACACTCTATTAGCCCCGTTTCAAGCCAACCCAGTTTCGTTCCTGGTTCTTGCCAGCACACCCCTAGCCCTGTTTCAAGTCAAGGTCAGCTTAGTTCCGTTTCAAGCCAGCAAATTCCTAGCCGTGTTTCCAGCCAACACATTCAAAGCCCTGCTGCATTGCGAGTTTACAGTGTGCCCTTATGTATGGCAGCGTGACCCCAGCCCTGTTTGCAGCCAGTTTGACGCTAGTCTCACTTCAAGCCATATCAACGCAGGCTACGTTTCAAGCCACCACACTCTTAGCCCCAATGTATGTCAAAGCAACGATAGTCCCGTTCCAAGCCAGCACGAACATAGTCCTGTTCCAAGCCGGAGGAAAACTAGCCCCGTTTCTAACCAATATAGCTCGAGCCCCGTTTTATGCCAGCATAGCCCTCGCCTCGTTTCAAGTCAGCACAGCTCCATCCCAGATTCAAGCCAGCTCAGCTCTAGTCCTGAATCATGTCATCGGTTCCTTGGACACATTTCAAGCCAGCCAATTCTGAGCCCTGCATCAAGTAATCTCAGCTCGAGCTCCGTTTCCTGTCAACTTGACTCTTTCCCCGTTTCAGCCCGACACACTCCTACTCCCTTTTCAAGCCTAAATAATCCTGACTCTGCCCTTATCAGTCACGATGGACAAACAGATCCATCAGTATCGCAGCCGGAGGACGCAGTAAGCCATCGGCTGTCCTTTCTCGAACGTCTGGACTGTGTGCATCCTGTGCAGTCCAGAACGGCTGTGTTTGGAAACAGATTTATCTTCGTCTTCTGCCCACCGGAGGACGAGTTGTACGAAGACTACGCCAACCAGACTGCAGCCTTCTGTACCAGGTCACTGGTTAAAAGCATCGACACCGTTACAGGTACGATATTCGTCACTATTATTGTTGTCTTTGTTTTACCTAAATTTGAGATTTAATTAATTAAAAATGCGTTTGGGGTGGAAATCAAAATTGCGATAAAAAGTAAAATGTCTAATTCATGCCAAGAGATGACTATTTGCTTATAAATTCATAATTTGTTGTGTCCGATATTTGCGGAATTGTAAATTTAAACGTTGCGTTTGAGCGCCCTAAAGATTGTCTGCTAATTCAGGTGAAGTGCGACAGTGCTTTAGCCTGATGGCGGTGGATTATTATAGGGGAAAGATTTGTATGCATGGGATGACTGTATCAAGGCCCCCTTTGCTATGTCAGGTTATCGAGGACCTTTGCTATGTCAGGTTATCGAGGAACTGATCGAATGTCTTTTTAAGCAGTTTGCACGCTTATTTGAAAGCTTTCACCTAAAGAACATAATAATTATTAATTAATAAACTCTTCTATGGTCATACTATCTAGTGTAAACGTTTGGAAAAAAAATGACATCATTCGTTTAATTCTTGACAATTACATTTATTGTTAGACTAATGTAGTCTGTACTCGTCCAAAAATACAAATAAAAATCCAGATGTTTGCAAATGTGCGCAATAGAGTCCTAGATAGTCCAAATAGGACAATATTTTTACAAAAGTTTCTGTCTGTATCCGTCCGTGTAAAACTTGCAAAGTGGCTCCACCGGAGTGCTTGTGCTACGTATATGGCCACGTACGTTTGTTTCTGGTTGCGAGCAGCGTGTACTACAGATATGCATACAGACTATGTATGTGCATTGCAATCCATTCCCCTACAGGAACGATCGCCAAAGTAGACACCGTCCCCTTCGTGCCTGTGGCTATCCCCATTGTGGAAGAGGGCAACCGCGTCGTCGTCATTGCATTCAAAGGTGACGTCACGTTCTATCGGATGACAGTGGATTTGGACGAGTTGAAAAAGAAACACCAAAGACAGCAGGTGTCGACAGATGATGACACTACGCAAGAGTCTGAGGTATATTTCGAATTTTGATTGGTGATGGGATGATGATGGGATGATGATAATGATGATGATGATGGTGTCCAAAGGTGAGCGTGGACGTTAAACTTTAAACCCCGTTGGGGTGTCGGGAGTTTAGTATAAATAGTATCCCCACTTTATGGAAATTCAGTGCTTTAAATTCCCACTCTCGCTGTCTTTCTCAATTGCTCTTTCTCATTCCTGCTCTGTTCTATCAATCTGCTATACTCCCTTCTTCTTTGCTAGACCAGTCACCTACCTTTTTTTCTTGAAAACTCTTCCGGGACAAGACTCCTTATTTGTGTATGAGGTCTGTTGGATCAGCTTGGGAATATTGGACGCTTTCTGCCAGGTGGTCACTATGGCTTCCTATGACGTTATTATTTAGCAATGTAGGCATTTTATATGTATGTGTTTTGTTGATATTTTATAATGATGTTTGTATTCTATTGTGTTTTTGTAAACGGGGGTTCGATAAATTAGAGTACAGCCTCAGCGTCCCCTGCGTGGGATGTCTTTATTGTAAAGTGACTGGCTGGTGGAGAGCTTTCAGTTTTACCACTAGGGTTGTTTCAGCAGATCTTTTATGCGGATCAGGGGTTGTCCGGTCCTGATTTGGCTCGGAAGAGTCCGCTGGACCTAAAGCAATAATCATGTAATGTAATGTTAAACTTTAGTGTTCATTCGTTGCCAGTATCCCATATTTAGGGAGAAGAAATGCCTTTTATGGACAGTGCGAGCATTTGATAATTGGTGTGTAGCTATTCGAGCTCATCTATATGAGTAGGACGAGTGGCCACCTCCCTGCACTTTGTGTGTTGTTTTGGCGGTAAATATAGACACGTAAGCAGTCGTTACTGTTCGTCTGCCATTCCTTATTCAGGTATTGCTGAAAGTGGAACCACTGAGTGGCGAGTTTGTGAGGAGCCAGTGGGGTCATCTGGGAGTGTTCCTGGACAACTTCGTCATCGTGTCCAAGATGGTGTATCACCCTCGCTTCATGTACAGTGACCTGCACCCGGCATGTCTGCAGACCATGTTCATCAACAAACCTACTTCAGATTGGGTTTGTGATTTTGGTGGGGAATCCTTTGATTGAGCGATTTATAATGGTCTATCGTAATTCATTGTACGCTGGAATTACAGGCGCTTTTATCTGGACACGTGAGCGCCTATGCCTGTGACGCGTCTCCCTTTGGTTACCTACAAAAAGAGACGCGTCACAGGTATAGGCGCTCGCGTGTCCAGATACAAGCGCCTGTGGCTAGAATCTATAGAGTAGTCTCGGATCCATCGATTTTTCTGCTGCCTTGTCCCCATACTAATCAGTTTATACGAGGAATTTTAGCATCCAGACTTGTTTGCAAAGTATAAAGCATTACGCAATAAGTAGACCTTGCTCCCCAGTAAGGCTATCTACTACGACAGGTTAAAATATTATAGGTTCTACCGCCGTTAGCGCTGAGTGACAGGTTATAAGATTGAACCCGTAATGGGGCCTGACTGGCATTAGTTTGAACCAATATTGAAGCGTGATGGGTTATAACTGGACTTGGTAATGGGGCGTCACGGGTTTATAGATTCAGCTGTTAGTGGGGCGTCTCATTCCCCGACCCAATATTTGGGTCTAAACTGGGGTAAATGTGCCTCAAAAGGATATTCTGAAGTAACTATTACTATGTTTCATAGTAACTATTATATCACTGGTATATATTCCTTCAGCGAAAGAATTTAATGTGAAACTTATGTTAGTATCGCAAAATTAGGGCTGAATATTTGACTCGCATGCATAACAATACGATATGTATTTACCCCTACCCCTTCCCCCTCTCCTCCCCCCAAAAAAACAACAACAACAGATTTTTGCTAATCTGTGCAAGACAAGTCCTAAACAGTGCAAAAATGATGTTAAAAAAAAAAATTCCGTTCGTCTGACTGTCCGCTTCTGGACGTGCAAAACTTGCATATGGATTAATTTCTCAGAGCCTTTTTCAACTATCACAACCAAACTTTAATAAGATGGTGTATATCCACGAGACCTCATAAATAATCAGTGAATGAATTACTTCACTTAAGGTCAAGGTCCAACAAATGTTAGTCAAAAACTGACAATTTTACACAAAATTTCACGTTTTTTCTTTATTTATTACTATTAAAGCTTATGATTCTTTGATGCACGATACATATGACATACAACGCACATTTGGTCAACCCCACTCCAAGGTCAAGGTCGCTGGAGCTGTCCAAAGTAAGTTAGTATAGGTACTTTGAAGCAGCCTTGATCCTAATATATAAACCAAGAGATATAAAGTTCAAACTTGTATTTGGAGATGATAGATTGATCTTTCATACATGTTGGCTTGATCAAGGTCAAGGTCATTATAGGCCTTGCAAAAGCGTACAAAAGAGGTCATCGTTCAGGGGAATGGCTCTATTTAACCCACAGTATGCAACAACATTAAATTATTTGATCATACACGAGCATGCGAGATCAAGTGAAGGTCAAGGTCATCCCAAGGTCACCGATTTTTTTTTTGTACATAATACGTTTGCTGTCATTTATTTGATATTACACGATTATTTGAACCAGGAGATCTAGGTCTTCTCAAGGTCAAGAGCATAGAAAGTCGGTATTACTTTGCATTTTAATGGCAACGGTTTTTTTTGTTCTTTTCTGGGCAGTTTCATGTTAAACATTACAAGTTAGGAGCGAGTCATATGAACTTGGCTTTTTTAAATATGATTTACTGGCGGGCACAAACTATATTAAAACCTTTTTTTTTTTTTTAAATTGCAATGTTGTAATTCAATTGATCAATAGTGAGAATGATATTAAAGCATTCAAAGCAACCCCGCGTCTGTTCAATTTTATGTTTGCGAGAGACTGTAGTCCAAGGGAATGAACGGATACTATCCTTACATGGTATAATGGTAATGAACAGTTACGTCCCCTCAAATAGCTGTATGGGTAGCCAAAGACTACAATCCGTTATATAAGCTCTTTGGGGTAACTTCGAAAATTTCGAGCCGGGCGTTAGTTGTAGGGACTAGTGTCCCACCATGCCCTATAATTTCAATGTGCTGTATTAGCGTGTTTTAATATTATCTGGCCTTATTGTATGATTTTTTATTATGATGGACGAACTATCACTTTTAAAAATATTTAACTTTTTCTTTTAATACTGGTCCTGAATTTTATCATGCTATTTTACTTATGTCCCATATATATGCTCAAGTGTCCGGGGACATTAATACAATAAATGGAATGGAATGCGAAAAATTGGGATAGTAGAGTCATGGGCCAACCCGAGGGTGAAAATGCCAAAATTGTGCTGGTAAAAATAGGTTTAGTCTATGCCTAGTGTTACAGTTAATACTAGACCTAACCCTAATCCAAATTTCAACTGTAATCCCAACGCGAAGTATCAAAATTTGACGTTAAAATTGTATTCCGTATCTGCGAAATACAATTATTAATGCGCAAAATGATTCGACATACATGCTCCTAATATTTACAGCCAGAATTTGGACTTTTCACCCATTGCCCTGCAGAATATATAACCAAACAACTTCGTGGTAACTTGGACGTTCCAGCTCAGTGTTAGGGTTCCCAACCGTAGTTATTCGCCTTAGTATTTTGCAACAGCTGACCGTTTTTCTTCAAACATTGTCGCAAGGTATGACTCGCGAGCATGTCCTTTTCTGCTTACAACTTTTATGGGCATGTTAGTCCGTCGCTTCCGACTAAATTATAGATATTGTTCATTACTCACAGACCTTACCGTTCCAAGCACGGCCTTATAAGGTAATAAATCTATTTGATTAGTTAACTTATTGCATATCGTAGTTCACAACCTTATTAGCTGCGCTGAAGCTGCAGTAGCAGACAAAACATTACAAAGAAATCAATGAGATTTACCTCTTTTTTAAAACTGTATGCCGTTACAAAACCTCAAAGGGATTTATTTTAATTAACTCTATCATTGTGCTGTACATGATTCCGATTCGTAGCAGGTAGACGTTAAAAATTTTGCGAACTGATATCGCTTATCCTTCTGACTTCGGTCGGGTCAAGTTTTACCAATGATTATTATAGAATTTTTTTGCGGAGCTCAGTCATCTTTGATTTTTCCGATACGAGTTTTAATAAGAAATCTCAATCCTGGACCTTTGCTCCCTCTTGTCTACTGACAAAATTTTAAATCTACTGACAATTTATAAATTTCTCACCGACAGATTTTTCTACAGGTTGGCATCTCTGCGATTATTAGGATCGTTCCAGTCGCCTAGCAATAATGGTAGATTCACAAGATTCTGCAAATAATGTGCAAGCTTGTATGCGCATGAACTGTTATGTGATATGTTCTTGTTGCGTTCCCCCCCCCCCCTCCTCCCCCAAATAAAAGTGCTGAGTTAGGGCACAAAATTCGTCAAGCTTTATTATATATATATATATATATAATTTTAAAATAAAAGTTAATGTAATGTAACAATGTAAAATCCTTTTCAACACTCGAGATACTGCTATTCATTTAGCAGCTGTTCATCAGCTTCAATGTATGCTAAATTATCTTAAATTACTTTTAATTTACCTATCTTCACACAAACAAAAAAAAAGAACAATTTGTTATAATTTTCGTAGATTGTATACTGGTAATACAAACACTTCTCTGGCAATGGAATTTGCTTTCATTAATTAGCTGGCAGTGACAAAAGGATAAAAATAACAATTGTTTTGTTTGAAAAGATTATATTTACAAATTTCGTGTTCTAAAGCACTTTGATAGTTTTGGACCATTTAGTCTTTTTATCCCTGTTAATGAGATTCAAACCACCGATCAGATTTAAAAGGCATCCAATTCCTAATTAACACATGCACAAATCTGCGAACCTCACCTCAGGCACATACTTACGTCTTTACTCACGCACATACATGCCAAGTTTTAAATGTAAACAACTCACAATCAAGCTTTTGAGAAGAAACTGACAGACTTAACACCTTTTTTATACCTAATCATCAAGCTTAAATATACTTCAACTCTCTCTTTCACTCTCTCACACACACCAGTTTCACTTCCTCAAATCGAAAAAAGTTCTACTAGTATCAGAAACATACAACTTTGCAGAACTTGTGTAAATAATCACCAAATCTCACAATCAGCACTTGTTTGCAGACATTTCATAACTGAAATATTAATGTAACTGGATTTACCGTTGAAACTCTTTAACACTAACAGCGCTTTTAAATGCACACACACTAAATGCACGAAGTTAAATCTGTCAAACGGCACCTTAATTCTTCTTTTGAATGTGTGATCAAATCGGATGTTTATTAAATACTGTTTTGGGGCATTATTTTCTACAGAGCTCCAACTTTTTGTAACGTTTTAAACATCATTGTCTTTACAATGACAAACTAAGAGTCAAACTCACATCAAAAGACATCACAAGAAGAGGAAACCCCACTCAAGTACTTTTCCTTTATTTTGTTATTTTCGACGCTTTGTATTCTGCCCACCAAACCAAAAGAGGGGGTTGGTGGTAAATAATAAAAAACACAACACAAGAACTAAAAAAAAACATTGATTAAACTCCAAGTCAAGACACTGAATAAATTCCAGTACCAACGTCACACAAAACATTACACAAATGAAGTTAATTGCAGCGATGTTATAAGTGATGTTGGGGATGAGAATAGCATTTTAACTAAGATGTTTGAGAGGAAAAAAAAAGTGTGTGGAAATTATTAAGAAAATTACAGTTACTAATATTTTCATAATGAAAATTTTGCTAAAATTAAATATAATAAATTCAAATAGGTATGTTGTGAACTTCTGTTGTTGGTAAAGGAAACTGTGAACGTTTTGTCTGCAAACATTTTATAAGGTCATGGTTACCCCACCTCTCCTCACTCTTTTATAACACAAAGGTTGAGCAATTGAGCAAAAAAATATGAAACAAAATGACGTTTAACAATTATACGACGTATACATGCATATTATGTTACACAAGTTTGTAAAAAAAATTGGCAAGATCAACTTGAATAAAATATAATATGTCTGTTTAAAGAGAAATACGGGTGCTTAAATAGCAGGTACGTTATTAGTTTATAGGGATACAATATTGGAAAATAAATGTTGTAATACATTGTGGCCTTTTTACCCTCTTTTCTTTTTTTCCTTGGGGGAGGGAGAAAGGTGTAAACGGTGGGCCCAACTTTTAAGAGTAAAGGTGTGATCAACTTTAGGAATCCTAATCTAGTCCTACTATCCAAAGTTTACAATCAAAATATATGGAGGAAGCACATTGGGCAATATACCCCAGAAGAGGGTCCCACAAAATAAAATTTCTTGCGGAAAATATCTATCCTAATTTTTTATGCAGTAAAGATCACAGTCACAATGAAGTGTGGTTTTAACAAAATTGGAAGATCATTTATAGTAAAACGTCTTTGAAGAAAAAAAGGCACAATATGATTATGCTTCATACCAATTTTGAGATTCAGTTCAATTCAACTTTCAGTAAACGCGCTATGCTACCGAAGAAAAAGTATATTTACAAGAGATCTGTTATATTATGCAAGATTCCTCCCCTGTAATAATAAAAACAAAAACCTTTGACCATGTTAAATCCCCTAATTAACGAAGTGTAATGCTGTATCGCAACAAAAAATATAATATAATGAATTAAATCTATACTGAAAATATTCATTTTGATTTTGTTTCGCAATATCAACAATTTCTAAAAATGTAAAGTAAAAGTAAAGTTTATTTCATTCTCTCATTTTTACACAATTATATATTTTAAAAAAACAAAAAACTTTTCTGTCTTCGATCTAGATTTCTGGTTAAAAAAAACAAACACCTAAAGCTTAGGAAAATTTTTTTACAAAAAGAAGGAGGTAAATACGAACGAATAATATAGAAATGAGCATTGCTAATCATAAACACAACCTGGTAATGTGAACCCCCTAGAACGAACATCTCACCCTTACAAAAAAAAAGTTTGCTTTTACATACCCAACCAAGTAATGGAAAAATATAGATCTGAAATACAGGTAGCCATTTGAAGAGATGATACCCCACATGCACAGTTAACCAAACCCGTACTTTTAAAAGCAAAACACTGCTCCTGTCAATAATTATTAATATCATGTACAAGTCATGGAAGCTCTCATTAGTAGTACGTTTCATCTATGTGTCAATATAGCAGACAAACACACACACCAGTTAGTGAGGGCAAGGTGGATTGCAAAATATTAGCTTAAAAGTAAAGTGTTTGGTGTTATATAATCTAACTGCAGGCACCCGTAACTGTTACGATCATGCTTTTTCTTTTTTTTTCTTTTGCCGAGCTTCTTTTCATTCCTTACGAAGACAGGTGTTGCACAAGTTGAAGTATCTCGTGCATATGCAAGAACAAATGTGGCCATTGGTAGCTTTTGGCAAGTAGCAAACACTACATCTATGTTAAGGGTCAATTTGTGACAAGACATAGGTGAAGTTAATATGGCTAAGGCATTTTGCACTCTCAAAATTCAACCTCTCAAAAATACACACATTCGCACACCTTGCCATATATTGTGCGAGTTAAGTTTAGTAGAGAGAAAAAGTAAGCTGTGAAGAAACTGAGCACTTTGTATATTGAATACAAACTGTATCACTTATCCAAATCCTGAACAAGGAATAAAATGAATTTTCTATAAAAGTATTCCTTTTTTAAGCTGTGGAAACAAATCTAGAACTTCACCTCTACTGCAACAAATCTGATAAATGTATAAAATTGCATTCCTTTCTTAGTATAAATAAACAATGAAGTGCTCAATTTCTGTCAGCAGTGTCGGACATAAACAAAACGAGCTGCAGCAAATGAATGTTAGTGTCAACAGAAAAAAAAAGTGGTTTGGAGTACAAACGTTTTATTGCATATTCAGTATTAACTGTAATATTAAAAACGGTTACAAAATATGCTGATGGTTATTCAATGAAAGCAGAGGCATTCAATGGTTAATGCATTTTAAAAAAAAAGTGGTAAACATAGCAATTGAGTCAAAAACAAAACATTGGGGAAAAGAAACACTGCACTGTAATTTTGGAGTAAGTATGAAAAACATGGAGATTCTAGTGACAGTTGTTAAGAAAAACCATAATAGTTGAGTTTGCTTCTCCTTAAACAGGTTTCATGAACTCTCACTGAAAAGTAGAGTATCCTTTTCCTTGTGCACAAGGTATTGCCATGAATTAATAATAACATGCAAAAGACAGTATTATGCTTCACAAAACAACACAATCTCAACAAGTAAAATTCTAAACATTTGTTATAAGCTCATGATTTTGTACCAGTTATGCAAACCTTGAATCCCAGAAATGACATGTATATACTATATACACATTTTAAAAAAACAAACAAGCAAAGGACACTGTAATACAGAAGACACAGTGACAAATATAAATGGGTTAAAAAGATATGAAACCAGTATGATCACCTGGAGATGGAGGGCATGCACATTACCAGTGTTATTGTATATCATAATGTAAATAGGTAGTAAAGGCACTTGCATGGTTAAGTTGAAACCTTGTAACCCAACATACACTGCGTCACAAAAGGGCTGCACTTAAGACTTCAGTAACAAATCACATCTAGAAAAAAGTGATATTTCCTTCTTGGACGGATTTGTTGAAAGAAACTAATGTCACATCAGCCAACATTTTCTTGGGAAGGGTGGAGAAATTTGAAGAAGGGTAGAAGGGGATGGAGGGGGGATGAGTACAAAGGAGGTCAGGTACATATTTTTAATATTGAGCTCAATCTATTAAGCGGAAAAAGGGTAATTAGGGTGGGAAAAGACATAATAAATTGTCAAGGAACATTGATATGTTGCAGTAAACAGCCTTTTGCAATAATCTGTCATTTTATGCCATATCTACACTGTATCCGTATTACTAAAAAAATGCCCAGAAACAAGTGTTGTAGGTGACAACAGTTGTAATTCATATCACCAACTGCAACACTTTATGACTCTAACAACAGCAACTTTCTTTTCCTGCTGAGAGAAAATTGTAAAAAGACATGGACAAACCTAACTCTGGATGCAATGCATGTTGGTTAACAATGATAGGTTAATCAACAAAGCAGCCTTCTTGGAGCACACACCCTTTTATAGAAAAGCTTGGAACAAACACACGCACTAAAGTCAGCAGTTGACACAATTAAAAAAATCAACAAAGTTAGCAACAATGGGAGGTTGGGCATTACCACATTATACCAGTCGTCTATCGACAACAGCAACAACATTGCTTTAGATCAATAAACTTTAAACAAATATATATCATGGACCCAAATTGGTGAGGAAACTAAAAAAACTACATATGTTTTCGTTGTCAGTTGAAATTGTACGTTAACAGCAATGTGAAAGGGTTCTCAACTGCAAATTGAAAGCACTAGGACATGCACAAGAAAGCACTCCCCAGTTTGGTGGGAAAACAAATACTGAATTAGTTCTGTTTGTAACAAATTACGCAATGCTATTGTACAGGCTGGACAGCTCTGTGCACAAGACTAAAACAGGAAATAAACAGTGACAAACTAAATATTAGAGACTCACATAAAATGAGTTTGCCAGTAGAAAAAACACCGAGAAAATTACAGCCAAACTAAACTACACACTAAATTCTTGTATAGTAGCTCAGTGTTGTTAAAACTATATCTGAAGTTAATGTGCATGACATTTATCAAATTCTGCTCAATTTGCTACATGATTTTTCTCCAATATATTCAGTTAATATAATATTATTCAAAAACGTACTAAAATACTGCTAGTAAAAAAAATAAATGTATGGACAAAACAATTGTAATGGAAGACAAAACAATATTATTGTAAAACAGTAAAAGGACATCATCTATCAGCAGAATTCAAAATGTGACCATCCTATAACAAAATGGAACCAAACAACATCAGCTACTTGAAAAATAAACTTTGCATGATCTGTTAGGTCTTCAATGAAACAAAAGCAATAGTATCCTCATAATCCAACCCTCCTTAACTGCATGTTCTATAAAGTACAGCAATATAAAACATTTACAAACATATTGTTCAATGAAACCTTGCCTGTGTCTCACACTGTCTCAGCATCGAATATAATAAGACATACTCGATGCATGTTTAAGTACATAGGAAAACAAACTTTTATAATTTAAAAGAACTGAAACATTATTATTTTACCATTAGCAAATTAAAAAAATTCCAAAAGCGTGTTATTTGGGTCTGAAAGTAGAGATTTGATGAACTGGGCAGAACATTACAGTGAAGGTTAAGTAGATAGGGGCATAAACGAGTGAGCTACATAGAAAATGAGCTATAATGAAAGTGTAGAAATTATTTTACAAACCCAATATGATTATTTAACCAAATTGTGGCCTTCGTTGGGCATGTTAGCAGTAACAAATGCTTTCAAAAAGGACTGCATCAGTTTCTGCAATTTTGATGAGCTATAAGAGTATTTTACACACAAAACACATGAGCAGTAAATCATTAAAGAGAAGAAAAAAATATGTACAAAATTGTTCTGAATTTTGCGGCCGTTAAATCTTTGCATATAACTTTGATTTTGAAAATGTTAAAGAATAAATGATTTCAAATTTTACAAACTGACAAAAAAAATGGTAAAAATAAATATTTGAAAAAACTTGCATAGACACTTGATATGGTCTGTATTTCTATATTTTTAATACTCTTAAAATCGGCCTACTGACAATGATAATGGTAATTGTTAATGATATGGGCTAATGATATTCACAGAAGCATAAATACCAAAATAATATGGTTGAAATCGTCAATGAAACATATTTATCATTTTTTTTTTTTTTTTAAAGCTGCACTTGCCTTACCTCTTTTAAAACGAGTATTTCAAACATTGTGTATGCATTGATAATATCTGCAGTAAACAATCTCTTTATGGATGGGGCTAAGAGGAAATAATGTCCTGGAAGAGGGGCAAAAAATATCAGAAAGGTTTCTTAAATACAAGTTTTTATGATTTCAAACACTATTCTATTTATTTAAAAAAAATAAAAATTAATCCAAAAAAAAAAAAGAAAACTACAGACTTATGTTGATTATAACATATTTTTACTATTTTGAATTAAATTTTGGAAACCCTTGTGATCCTATCAAGTAAATAAGGAAATGTAGTGGGGTGGGACCTAAGACAGACAATATGAAACTACCAAGCACTGCTCAGCAACAACATGAATAATGCTTGAGTAAAATCGATCCCACAAAGTATTTGTTCTTTGTGCAGTTGAGCAAGTTGACTTTATAGTTCACTATCACCAATGGGCGACTCAATATGCCATGAACGTCAATCCAATTGCTCAGGAAGACAATATTGCAGCATATTGTAACATCTTTGCAAAAAACAGCATATACAGAGTTAGCACATTAATTATTTGCATTAGACATTATGCAGCTTGGCACTCGCTCATGCCAATCAAACTGTCCAATACCGATACAACTGGCCTCTATTTTTCTTTCCTTCTACTTTTCTAATGCAAAAGTAGATATATATCCTTCTTCCCAATAAAGCCAATATTTAAACACAACACTCCACCAATTCACAGTGGATTGGTGGAGTTTAAGTATTGTGTCATGAGTATTCAGAGCAGGGCTGTCTCTTTACCCTGAGACCAAACAGGAAACCTGTCGCTTTAAAAAAAAAAAAAAAGGTTATTTCTTGTCTCCACTACATAATCAGCCCATTCTATTAAAAACTGACAATATAGTATCTACATGAACGGATATCCAATACAAAGCCAATACCCACAAAGAAAAATGTACAATTCACAACAATTAACAGAAGAAAATGTTAAAAACAGTATATTGTTCACAACACCACCTGCCAGATTCTCTATTGCCTCCACGCTTACTCTCTTAAGATTCCAAGATAAGTACATGGGGAAAAAAAACAACAGAGAATAACGTGAACTTTGATCGATACAGCTCGCATCTTTCACTCAGCCACAATCATCCGCGGCAACAAAAGAATACAGTCCAGATTAAAATCAAGATTAAAATAAATGATTACAAAAAAGGAAAGCAAGAACATCGTAACACAGAAATTAGCGTCTTATGCCATGCCATTTAAACATAAAAGATGTTATGAGCTGCCCCCCTTAGCACATTTAGTTAGTCATTGTTTATAGGGTCCAGTGGACTGCAAAGAGCTGAATTAGGTTGGTTGAACTTGGTTGAAAGAGGACTCACCCCTGATCCGTATAAAAGATCTGCACTCCACCATCCGGTCACTTTACAATAAAGGCATCCCATGCAGGGGACACTGAGGCTGTACTCTAATTTATCGAACCCCCCGTTTACAAAAACAAAATTGAATATAAACATCTTTACAAAATATTAAAACAAAATATATACATTTAAAATGCCTAAATTGCTAAATAATAATACCAAAGCTCTGGTGACCATTTGGCAGAAAGCGTCCAATATCCCCAAGCTGACCCAACAGACCCCATACACAGACGAGGAGTTTTGGGAGAGTTTTCAAAAAAAAAAGGTAGGTAGGTAGTCACCTGACTGGTCTAGCGAAAAAGACAGACCAAAGAGAAATGTTGCAAGCATCATTTCACCCTTTTGCCTTGCACCATTTGTGTAGAGACTATGGAAGAAGTGGTGTAATAGCATAAATATTAAACAAACCATCCACAGATTAATAATGGAATTTGATTGATTAATAGTAACGTTCCATCACTAGGCAAAGGTTATGGTTAGGTTAAGTCAGGGCAATATGCACTTCCAGCAAACCTACAAAAGCTGATGGTGATGGTGGTGGTGGTGGTGGTGGTGGTAGTAACAGCAGCGGCAGCAAATGATGGAATACCACTGATGGTGAGTAATAACGGTAGTATTGGTGGTAGTAAAATAGTAGCACATGTAGTAGAAACATCGATGGGGCAGCAGGAAGATACAGATCTGTACACCAAAGAGGGTGTGGCTGCTGCAGATGGTGGTGGTGGTAGTAGTAGTGTGCATTCAGCAGTGATGTTTGGTCTGCTACACTTCTCCCCCCTTGCACACTCGCCAAGCCAGTTCAGGTGTTAAGGCACAGGGGTACGTTCGATCAATTCTGTGTGACCATGTTAGTTGCCAGCTGGGTTAATGAAAAATAAAAAGAAATAAAAAATGTTAGGTTAGTTTGTATTTTCATAATCAGAAAATATTAATTATTATTTTCTCCACGTAGAGAGAAAAAGGCTAATAAGTAAGAACCAGCATTCACATACATGATTAATATATTATAAAATAACCCTCACAAGTAGGCACTAAGGCGTGAATTAAACAAAGGCACTGATTGTGAAGTATTGCACAGTGAACTAACAAAAAACAGACGACCAAAGGTCATCAACTAGAATATGAGAAATGAGTTAAAAACACGCTTGTCTCCAGGAAACCAATGTCAATAAATAAGTTATTATTGCTGTAGTGTGGTTCTGACAGTTTTGTTTAGAGCATGCCTTTAGCACAATCCCAATGAAGGGAACAGAACTGTTTCAAGCATGCATTTTTGATAATGAACAAAGAGAAAGTGCTCAAATCAATTGTTAAGTGAAGTACACATACTGATTGAGTGAGTAGAATACAAATTGAAATTTTTTTTTTAAAAGCTCAGTTGCCCCAAACATTGTAATGGCTACTTGACCAAAAAAGCGACAGAACACACAGAAGCACATACAAGAGATGTAAATAAAAACAAAAACGAAGAAATTATTTAGATAGACCAGAGACCACACACAAAGGATCTTGTATTCTCAAGACTGGCAGAAGTAGAAAAAGCTAGATACAAAAGAGATTTTTACAACATTGAGAGTACACATTTACAGAAAGTACAAAAAGGTTTCCTGTTTAAGCATGATGTCTTTAGATGTCTTGAAATACATAATTACTTGGTTACAACCAAATTTAGGGGAGTTTGCTCGATGCGTGTTCATATATATTGGAATATGTACACGTATATTTGTGAGGTATCCCCCAATGTGAGATTTGCTTAGCTGTTTTTGGTTCTCCTCTTGACGAGTTTGTAACAATTAATCCATAATTAACACTTTAAATGGTAAGCAGTTTGTTATTGTTTTTTTTTAATTGTGCAATGCATATTGTCAAGTGTATGCTTGAATGGATGAAACACAAATAATACAATAAAAAGATCCCATATTTGATACTGATAAAATCATTTATTCGAAAAATTAAAGTATTCTACATTTATCAAACAACTGCACATATGAAAACTGGATTTCACATGAACTCAATGTTGAAGAGTTTAAAATTTCAATGTAACTTTAAAACAAAATAAAAAAAATTAAGCAAATAAAGTCTGAAGCAAAGACCGCTTGCTTGCAAATGAACAGCGGAAAAAAAAGAAATGCAAAATGTATGTTGATTTGTCTCTGCTTAAAGATAATATGTGTAAAACTTGCACAGGTTTAGAAAAAAAGTTAATTTTACATCAGATCCATTAAAAGATTTATAACCATGCCTCCAATATCATATGTTAATACACTACACAAGTGTAATGGATTGCGTTTTACGCTTTGAATACTTGCAATGTCAACTACCATTGCAACAGATTTACTCACCAATTCCCCAGAGAATAATTTATTTTAAACTGCTAAACATTCTCATTACCAAATCAACAGTTTCCTCTTTACTCTCCTAAAAATTGGACTAGTTACTTTTGCTTAAAAACTATCCGCAGCCACAATCATGACAGTGGAACATCACCGATTTACAACAAGGGTCGGAATGCCAAAAAATGTGCTCCAGATATCGCATGTTCGGTGCCTTTAAGTTTAATATTCACCAACAATCGTAAATGTTTTGGCATTTAATTAAATTGTTCATTCCTAATCTGTTTTGTTTGCGCCTTCCAACAATGATTTGAGCATTGTAACATTAAAAACATCAGTTTCCAGAGACAAGTGTGTTGTCTCAAAGCCTTTGTATAACTTTTTAAACAATATTGAGCATTATTTACCGTGATTACTCTACTGCCTCTATGTACAATTGGTTTGAGCAATACTTCAACATATTCTGGAAGACTCAAGTCTATCCATTTTGTATAGATAGTCAAAATGAACAATGCTATACACCATAGGCAAAAGCAGCATAGATAAAATATAAAACCATTATCACAACTTTGAAAGTCCAAATTTTTCAAATTAAAGTCTTTACTCAATGCTGGCAGTGGTGTGGTCATAAACTGCAACGCACAGGCCGAGTTAGCATTGGCGTAACATATTCCAACACAAAATGATAACAATCCGGAACGCTACACAGCATGTTCATCAATGAAGTCAAAAATGCTCTTGTGACTAAGAAAGATTAAACTGTAAAGTTGCAAAACTAGTTGGGGACTAAAGGCACGTTTCATTTCTTACACTATGTGCAAATATTACTTCTAATTGCCACTGCATCCAAATATTTCGTTAAAAAAAATTGACATTGCCTCCAAATATTTATCACAAAGGGCACTGCATCCCAATATATTTTAAAAAATTGCCACTGTTTTTAACTGTAAAATCAATTTAATATAAACTAGAGATGGTAAGGGTATTTAACTAAATTTAAATGAATAAAAATCTCAGTCAGTCCTCTCAACTTCATACTGAACTTGCTGTGCGTGCTTTGCTGGCTGTGGAAAGAAATATTATTCCCAGCATACATAAAATAACAGGCATGAAAATACCATGATGTGCACATCAAATATACTTTACTGACCTGAACACTACTTTAGGAGAGGGTCACCCGGTTGTAAGGGTGGTCCCTAACGCCGGCTAATGTACGCCTCATTTTGGGCACCGCACCTACGACAGGCCCAAATCATGTCAAGCAACAGATCCGCAACAAACGAACGTAAATAGCACACCATATTTAAAAATCTATAAGCAAACAAATCATATTCCACAATGACGGGACTTTTGTTTTTTTAATCATTCACCAAAACAAAACAATCATACATGTATACAACTACAGGACAACCCTGTAAAATCCAGTAATCAAACTAGAATTGTATATTTACATTCTGAGCTCAAAAGAGCCTAAGAAAATAGAGTGTCTCAAACTGGGACTAACATAAGTAGTGGTGTAAAAACACAAATAATAAACAATAGATCCATGTACATGTTGGATATATCGTGAGTAGTGTACATTTGCGTTGCACTCAAATCTAAAACATACTAACATCAAAAAATCACCCACTCAAATCTAAAACATACTAACATCAACAAATCACTCAATCACACATGTTGCCTTGTCGTAAAATTAAGCACAACAACCAAACATTCAAATATAAAGATATGTTCCGAAGAACTAGGAGAATGCCCAATCACAGCCCCAAAATAAATATTTGCACTTTTGGAAATACAACGCTCGGATATAATTTAAATAATTGCTTAAATATTATTAATTACTGTGATGATCCTTTATTGTGTAAGTTTATCTTGTCTTTATTGTTGCATGCAATTTTACCATAATATTAAAAGCTTTGTATTCTTTTTGTATGATACCGTTTGAAAGATGACCACCATCGTTTTTAATATGCGTATTCCAGAAGATAATATTTTAATAAAGAATATATTGAATAACTGTAATAGTTTTAGTTAAAAGTGTTATTTTGGGTACTGTTCATGATAAACATTGTGACAATATGATCAAAAGTTTGTGTGTTATTATGGATGATGTTTTTAGGAAGAATATGAGTAAGGCCCTTCTTTTGGTTTGTTTAAAAGGCAATTCTTAAAAAGTTTGGATCATTCTGGAAAATGTGTGGTAGATGTATTTTACCTACTTTAGAAGTTAATGAATGTCTAAATATTTCCTGTACTGTTAGATAATTTTTTTCTTCTGTAAAGCACTATGAGCTCTAGTGAGGAAGGGCTCTGTACAAATGTTAATTATTACTAGTATTTGTTAATTTATCATTAGTCAGCTTGAGGTTAAAAGACATGTTAATCTAAATTTGTTGTGTGATACAACACAAGATTATTTAATTAATATGAGCTGTAGGGAATAATAATACATTACGTCATTAATATCATTCATGTTGTACTACTATAAATACCTAATACTTTTGTTTCCCAGTTAGTTACCACTCATAAATGAATTATTTACAAATCATAAATGAACACAACCTACGTCATTTTTGGCATTGGTAAAAAAGGGTATGGGGGTTTCTTCAGATTTCTCTTTAATTACTAAGGTTATAGTGTTCATCACACATAAATGCACTGGCATAATTACTGGTATTCATAAAAACTTTTGCAACAACTTCAGTTGGCAAAGATTGGTACTGATCACCCAAAACACCTGCATGTTGCACCTGCCTGCTTACAGCAACTGTGACCAACTCAACAAATACTGAGGAATCTATGAGAAAGGGAGATCATATGAGAATTACTGCAAGCAAGTAATAAATATTACTGCAAGTAAGTATTAGAAAACTGCAACCCGGAACAAGGCAACCGTCAAACTTTCAAAATGTTCTAACCTGTTTAACAAGTAATATATCACCAAATCTAACAAACATTGTGTAAATCGAGTTAATTTCACTGGATATTGGAGATGGAAGATGTACTTGATGACTACAAGTATCTATGTAGGAGGAACTAAAATGGATACAACATACCCGATTGACAGAAGAATCAACATTTAAGCAAAACAGAAAAGCAATGGTGAAAAAGACAAACTAGGCTACCCAACAATCGAGTTCCTTCATCTTTTGCTCCAATACAGTAAAAATTTCCCTACGTTTCAAAGTATCGCCATTGAAACATGCAAAGTACAGTATTGGTTCCTCAATAACTGTGCTGAGGTAAGAAAACCGCCAACTGTGGAACTGAAGCTTTTGCATGCAGGCAAACTGCTAAACTAAACCATGCACAATGTGCAAAGTGTAAAAGCTTTTAGTAACGTTATACCTACTACATCCTTGTCTGATAAGCAGTCATGGAAAAAGAAGGCAAACAGTTAATAGCCGTAGCAAACCAAACAAATTCTAGGTTCAATATTTTTATTATTTAGTTAATTTATTTAATCATACCCAGCTTAAACTGATGCTAGCAAGTCTTAATGACAGGTAGCATACAATTTTCACTTCAAAATTCCTCACAGAAGAAAGAACATCCACCTAAATTCTCTATCCAGTCTAACAAATTGCAGGGAATCAACTACAGAATAAATAAACCAAACCAGCAGGGGAGGCAAGTAAAGGGGGTTAATAAAACATCATGCAAATATAAGAAGTTAGTAACACTCAGTGGGGGGACAACTACAACTGGAGCACGCCCCTATTGCACACTCTCAAACGGCATCAACAAAACCTTTGGAACAGCAACTCCAACAGAAATACAACAAAAACCATCGATAAAGCAACATAATAAACCGTTTCGAAATAAAGAAACAAGCTTCATATGAGATCACTGCCTGGGCTACAGAGAACAACCCTCTCTTCTAGGAATGTTGGATTTCACACAAAATAACCAAACATAAACAAAATGTCATCAACATAGGGTGGAAGACAATAATATTTTTTTTTAAAAGCTGGCTTGTGTGAAGACACTCGTCATTGTAAACCAAACACAACATATGGCAGTAAAAAATCAAAACAAGAGCAGAACATGCTGAATTTAAAAACAAAAGGCAGGCTCCGTATGCGGGTCTAAAAACAGTTGCAGCCAAATAAAAACAAATAACCAAGCAATTTATCTTTTCATCAGAATATTCAATATTCATCGCGCTAGAAATTCTATGTAAATAATTGTGGAATGTATTTCAAGTGTTTTTCCCCTCCCCAAAAAAACTCACCAAGGCATAAAATAAAGGATCCACCGCAAAACAAATGGTCAAAGCAAGTGCAACATAACATCAAATTTTCTATGGGGTTGTGTTAAAGGTAATACTTCAATTGTAAAATATTTACGTTTAAAAGATACTCCTACATGGATGTCAATGTTTCCAAATAAAAACTGTCCTGTAATAATCTTAAGTTTATCCTAAAACTCGCCCACACACATTTTAAAAAAAAAAATCAAAATGTCATACCATACATTATTTACACAAACAGTATTAATTTCAAGAATAACAGCATTAAGTCCCTCCTATTCCCCCCCAACACCCCAAATTGGTAACACAACAGTAAAGGCACCAAGTTTCAACAGAAACTTCATCGAAATACTATTAATAAAGCTTTAACTGAACACATTGCATTTTCTCTCCTAATAACGTCAGTTTCCCACTTCTCTCTTACCTGCTTCAATTAACGAAACGTATACTTCACCGTTACATCAATTCAGACTCGTTGCCTCTTGCCACTGTGATAGGCATTTTCCCTAGACTACTATGGCAACTCCTTTCCTTTATTTTCTTCTCGTCTCCAAATGCAAAATAAATGAAAAACAAAGTAATGTCCTCAAAAAGATCTTCCATAAGAAGGCCTTTATCTGAGGAACATACCAGCACCTAGAGAGGAAGGGTCCATGTGTGGATACTCCAGAATGGTGGGTGTGGCAGACAAGCCATATGGGTAGGCGTGCTCATATGGGTTGATGATCATGCCACCGTCACCAGGTGGTGACATCAGAGGTGGAGGCGGTGCTCCATTGATGATAGAGGCACTGGAGACAGCCATGTGCTGGCCGTGGACGGGTGTTGGCAAGCGTGGAGCAAGGATAATGGGAGCTCCAGCCGGTGACTGTGCCGCTGTCCTCATCTGCATTTGGACCGGCTGTGCCAGGAAGCGGTGAGCATCTGCAAACGTGGCATAGTGTTTGATGTGAAAAGGGGCTGCACACAGAATAAATGCCCGGGCGGCAAAAAACTTCCATCAGTAATATGATCATGATAGTACAACGCACAAAACACCATTCATTATGCAATATCCTTGAATAGACATCAGCTCCAGAAACACTTCAATGCATTGTTTAATTTAACAATTTAATGATAAATATTTTTTACTTGGGGTGGGGGAGAGGTGTGCTTTTTGAAAAAAATGCAATGTCTTAACTTCCGATAGAATTCTTTTTTGGAGGTGTTTTTTTTTCTCTTTGACTCTTAATTCATTACCATTTTTACAACACATTTACCTTTCACTTTAAAATTATAAATTTTTAAGGAAACAATATTCCTTAATAGATTTTAAATGATCGAATGTTAAAATTCTAACACAACTCATGTAACAATTTAAAATCCATAAAATACTTTCTGAAATAAATTATTACAACTTGTGTTTTTTACTATCAATTGCAAGTAAACACTACTACTTTTTGAAGAAAAAAAAAACACACAGCTTTGTAATGTTAAAACAAGATGGCAAGACATTCAAATGTATTTCCAGACATTCACACATATAACCAAATGCATTGTAGTAGTTTCGGTATCCACAAAAAATTTATTTAAATTTTTTTTTAAGTTAAGTTATTCCTGAGATTGAAATGTAAATTTGGAGTGACAGACCTACCAACAACCAGACTGATATTGAAGGATGGGGCCATGATTTAAGTACCTGTATACCATTACCAAATACCATCAAAATCGGTCTAACGATTTTTGAGATATTCTGTTAAATGTGTTTAGCAACAAAATGGTTCCAGTGCTGTAAAGCAAATATGACGGACAGGAGGCAGGCCACAAACCTAGGTAATGTTTCTACGAAGTTGGGTCAAAAGCTGTTCAGTGGGTCTTGAGATATGGCTTCCGATCTACCGACACTGGGAGTGTTCTGATTCTCCTGGACTATTTCAAAGTATTTCCAGACAAATCTGGAAAACAAAAACTGTCAATGTAAATTATAAACCATTCCCATGAACAAAATGTTTAACAGGTAAACAGCCAACAAAACCATTAGTGTTAGAACTGTTTCAGATCAACAAAAATAACCAATGTAATGTAATTAAAAAATAAAATCCTTTTAAAAATATAAGCAAAACAGTGACATTTCAAACTCAGGAACAGTGAAAATTCCTGACTTTGCAGATGGAAAATAAGATCAGAGAAAGAGTATTCTGTTGAAAATCACTTCAAAGGGCTGTGTTTGAGTCAGACTCAGTTACCTGTAGCTGCCTTTCTCATTACATTCACATTCCCTAGTGTCTTTAGCTTTTTCACACTAAATTTTGTTTTAGTTTAACACTTCTGGATCTTCCATAAAGAAAATGGAATTTTGTTTATGAGTCTGCTTGAAGATGAGCTAAGATATTTCAATCCAAGGATCATATACTAGGTATTAATATAATTTGAGGCATTTAGATTGTTTCAAAAATCTGTTTTCTTGAGTTTTCAAATTCTTGAAGAATTATATTTCACTTTTATTCCCTCCAAAATGTTACGTCAGTAGCAGCTATATCGCTCACTAAGCAATCGACAATGGATGGAGAAATGCACGTTATACATGGACATCATCATTATCATATTGAATTCCAGTTAAAATATTTGTGTTGGGTTTTACCTACTCAAAATATATTGTGCTTTCCAGCCAAAGAGCACATTTAAAATTAATGTTCAACAAAAGTGTTAATTTCCTTTTAGTTACTGATATGCATTCTTTTAACAATCTTTAGGTCACCACTGAATATTTAAATGTATAAAATTGATTTATGTATCCAAACGAACACTATATCCTTTATACATACAGTGATCCACACAAACTAACAATACCTTACTCAAAAATAAGAAACCTCCAACCAAGAATTGTAAATTAAATAGCTATCCCCACACAAAACTGATAACAAACACCGATTTGCTCTACATCTACTAACAACTACATGTAAGGTGTATACAGACATCAAGTAAATACATGAAGTGCAATGAAAGCGCAGTGAAAAATTGAAACAAAGAAAAGTAGTTTTTGTACATGGATAGCTGGGCATGATACAGTTTTATGTAGAGAAGGTACTTCAAGTCTAGTCTAGTGAATGCATCACCGCAGCTGCAGGTT
Source organism: Oncomelania hupensis (assembly GCA_036898135.1). Classification (NCBI taxonomy): domain Eukaryota; kingdom Metazoa; phylum Mollusca; class Gastropoda; order Littorinimorpha; family Pomatiopsidae; genus Oncomelania; species Oncomelania hupensis. Next base: position 29,840,273 of record CM072515.1, read on the forward strand.
GTCTGAAGAATACATAGGCCATACACAATTCAAAAGTCGGAAGTTTGGTGTATGATAAATGTAGCAAAATAGGTTAAGAAAACTCCCAATCAGTAGGCAACAAAACATGCAATGCGAACTACTCCTTACTATTCTGATTATACCACATGCTCTGCTGAAAATGTGGAAGAAGGAAAAATGTATGTGGCATGAAAGTAACTTGATGCAAAAGGTTGTAACAATCTGAGTCAAGAGCAAGAAACCATATTCAAGTGAAGGTCTAATTAACAAGAGAACATGGGAGAGATTAAAATTCAAATGAAAGGAAAACGAAGTGTATAGTGTAATTTATCTAAATGAATTTTAGAAATTCTAAAGATACAATACGGAAGAAGAAAAAGAACATGGCAGCAAATGAAGTGATCCATAACATGTCGATACAGTATATTTAAGAAAAATAAGAAAAATAGAAAAGCGTAATTTAAAAAAAAAAAAAACAATCCACTGAAGCCAAAATTCATGCCGGCAATGTCTAGAACAAACTGAAGGGCGTCCCCAATAATTGAAGAAAAAAAAAAAACTTGAAAAGGACAAAAATACCGTGAAAGAAAGTGAAAACTTCTGAAGCCAACACCGCACACAAGATATGCTGCAAAAAGGGAGGAAGGGGGACAGACGCCATCGCAACTTACGACTGGAGACCTGGGTCTGTGACACTGCCGCCGAGGGTTTTGTGGTGTCACGATAGGTTCCATTAATTATGGCTAACTCCATAAGTTGCCGCTTCTTTAAATCATCCTCCCCATCCGGCTGGTAGTACGAGAAGCAGTCGAAGAAGAGGGAGAGGAGAGAGAGAAACACAAAACAAAATGGTTGTAGGTTAAAAACATCATGATGATCAACACTGGGTTGTTGCCACATTGTTAATAGTGAGTTGTTAACCAACTCAAATCAATCACTTACGAGGATGGAAAGGGATCATGGGCACGAACTTCTGGTCTCGATACGTTCCATTGAGGATTGCCAGCTCCATCAACTGTTTCTTCTTCAACTCATCTTCACCTTCAGGCTGTTCAAAAGGTCAAATTCAAACAAAATATGTCATCAACAGGAGATATTAAAAATCACAAATATATGCTGAATTTAAGAGAAAGCTCATTTCACCACGAGTCAAATGTAGAAGCAACATCTGCACTGCAAAAGACACATATTTAATTTAACTGATGAAAAAAGAAAACATGGTACAATGGGAAAAAATACTGGTCTTCATTCACAAAGAAAATCTTTAGTTGTCTCTGCTTTAAATTCAGTATACTATCAAGTCGTAAGTGCTGCAATAAAATGTGGATCTCCGAGGCAGAACTAAGAACTATTATAGCAGGGCACATAGGTGGGGTTGTGGGGAGAGTGCACAGAAATTAAAATCAGTCAAGCAAGGTAAAGTAAAAGAAGACGAATGTACTGGTGAAACGGGGAAAGATTAAATTGAAACCCGTTTTTTCTTGTGCTATTTTCTCCGACCTACCCATCATTAGGTCAAATCCGATGTATCTAACTGCCCATTTTTTTCTTTCTTACGCCCCCAACCCTGCTGAACCATCTGGAAAAATCTAAGGGATGAGGTGGAGATCTAACAACAGTCTAATCACCTGTGAACATTTCTGCTCTCCCAAACATGCACTAACAATACACACACCATTTAGACATACTGGATATGCTAGTGTCTTGTTATCTTTTCATCATTCTTGTTTAAAGACCTTGCTTCGATGAAGATGAAGATGTTGTGAGTGGGGTTTAGTATGAATGAGATAGTGATGATAATATATGGATGGGGTGATAAGATGGGGTAGCAAAAACAAAGTAACAAGAAGGCAAAGCCCATATGACTCACATGCTCCTTATGGAACTTGCAATATTTAACATGAAAATGAGTGCCCAGAAAAAAACCAAAATGAAATGGTGGCATTAAAATGCAAAATTATATAGACTTTGATCTTGATCTCCAAATACACTCACATACTATGAAATTATAAATAAAGTACAGTCAATGTTGTATTATGCTGTCATGAATTTCCTGTGTATGTTATGAAATAATTAGCTTTATTCTCAGAAGATTCCTACAAACTTGATATTAGTTTGTAAACGGATTTTACTTTCCCATTTCATGTATACACGCATTCATCAAAAGGCCTTTCTTATACAATTACACAAGCTGAAGCAGCGAGATAAACTAGAAATACTCGAGACATAAAATATTTAACAAATGAAACAACACCAATTTACATTTTGCTA